>OY979650.1:7640000-8840000 GCA_963855885.1 Coenonympha glycerion
ACAGACAGACAGACAGACAGACAGACAGACAGACAGACAGACAGACAGACAGACAGACAGACAGACAGACAGACAGACAGACAGACAGACAGACAGACAGACAGACAGACAGACAGACAGACAGACAGACAGACAGACAGACAGACAGACAGACAGACAGACAGACAGACAGACAGACAGACAGACAGACAGACAGACAGACAGACAGACAGACAGACAGACAGACAGACAGACAGACAGACAGACAGACAGACAGACAGACAGACAGACAGACAGACAGACAGACAGACAGACAGACAGACAGACAGACAGACAGACAGACAGACAGACAGACAGACAGACAGACAGACAGACAGACAGACAGACAGACAGACAGACAGACAGACAGACAGACAGACAGACAGACAGACAGACAGACAGACAGACAGACAGACAGACAGACAGACAGACAGACAGACAGACAGACAGACAGACAGACAGACAGACAGACAGACAGACAGACAGACAGACAGACAGACAGACAGACAGACAGACAGACAGACAGACAGACAGACAGACAGACAGACAGACAGACAGACAGACAGACAGACAGACAGACAGACAGACAGACAGACAGACAGACAGACAGACAGACAGACAGACAGACAGACAGACAGACAGACAGACAGACAGACAGACAGACAGACAGACAGACAGACAGACAGACAGACAGACAGACAGACAGACAGACAGACAGACAGACAGACAGACAGACAGACAGACAGACAGACAGACAGACAGACAGACAGACAGACAGACAGACAGACAGACAGACAGACAGACAGACAGACAGACAGACAGACAGACAGACAGACAGACAGACAGACAGACAGACAGACAGACAGACAGACAGACAGACAGACAGACAGACAGACAGACAGACAGACAGACAGACAGACAGACAGACAGACAGACAGACAGACAGACAGACAGACAGACAGACAGACAGACAGACAGACAGACAGACAGACAGACAGACAGACAGACAGACAGACAGACAGACAGACAGACAGACAGACAGACAGACAGACAGACAGACAGACAGACAGACAGACAGACAGACAGACAGACAGACAGACAGACAGACAGACAGACAGACAGACAGACAGACAGACAGACAGACAGACAGACAGACAGACAGACAGACAGACAGACAGACAGACAGACAGACAGACAGACAGACAGACAGACAGACAGACAGACAGACAGACAGACAGACAGACAGACAGACAGACAGACAGACAGACAGACAGACAGACAGACAGACAGACAGACAGACAGACAGACAGACAGACAGACAGACAGACAGACAGACAGACAGACAGACAGACAGACAGACAGACAGACAGACAGACAGACAGACAGACAGACAGACAGACAGACAGACAGACAGACAGACAGACAGACAGACAGACAGACAGACAGACAGACAGACAGACAGACAGACAGACAGACAGACAGACAGACAGACAGACAGACAGACAGACAGACAGACAGACAGACAGACAGACAGACAGACAGACAGACAGACAGACAGACAGACAGACAGACAGACAGACAGACAGACAGACAGACAGACAGACAGACAGACAGACAGACAGACAGACAGACAGACAGACAGACAGACAGACAGACAGACAGACAGACAGACAGACAGACAGACAGACAGACAGACAGACAGACAGACAGACAGACAGACAGACAGACAGACAGACAGACAGACAGACAGACAGACAGACAGACAGACAGACAGACAGACAGACAGACAGACAGACAGACAGACAGACAGACAGACAGACAGACAGACAGACAGACAGACAGACAGACAGACAGACAGACAGACAGACAGACAGACAGACAGACAGACAGACAGACAGACAGACAGACAGACAGACAGACAGACAGACAGACAGACAGACAGACAGACAGACAGACAGACAGACAGACAGACAGACAGACAGACAGACAGACAGACAGACAGACAGACAGACAGACAGACAGACAGACAGACAGACAGACAGACAGACAGACAGACAGACAGACAGACAGACAGACAGACAGACAGACAGACAGACAGACAGACAGACAGACAGACAGACAGACAGACAGACAGACAGACAGACAGACAGACAGACAGACAGACAGACAGACAGACAGACAGACAGACAGACAGACAGACAGACAGACAGACAGACAGACAGACAGACAGACAGACAGACAGACAGACAGACAGACAGACAGACAGACAGACAGACAGACAGACAGACAGACAGACAGACAGACAGACAGACAGACAGACAGACAGACAGACAGACAGACAGACAGACAGACAGACAGACAGACAGACAGACAGACAGACAGACAGACAGACAGACAGACAGACAGACAGACAGACAGACAGACAGACAGACAGACAGACAGACAGACAGACAGACAGACAGACAGACAGACAGACAGACAGACAGACAGACAGACAGACAGACAGACAGACAGACAGACAGACAGACAGACAGACAGACAGACAGACAGACAGACAGACAGACAGACAGACAGACAGACAGACAGACAGACAGACAGACAGACAGACAGACAGACAGACAGACAGACAGACAGACAGACAGACAGACAGACAGACAGACAGACAGACAGACAGACAGACAGACAGACAGACAGACAGACAGACAGACAGACAGACAGACAGACAGACAGACAGACAGACAGACAGACAGACAGACAGACAGACAGACAGACAGACAGACAGACAGACAGACAGACAGACAGACAGACAGACAGACAGACAGACAGACAGACAGACAGACAGACAGACAGACAGACAGACAGACAGACAGACAGACAGACAGACAGACAGACAGACAGACAGACAGACAGACAGACAGACAGACAGACAGACAGACAGACAGACAGACAGACAGACAGACAGACAGACAGACAGACAGACAGACAGACAGACAGACAGACAGACAGACAGACAGACAGACAGACAGACAGACAGACAGACAGACAGACAGACAGACAGACAGACAGACAGACAGACAGACAGACAGACAGACAGACAGACAGACAGACAGACAGACAGACAGACAGACAGACAGACAGACAGACAGACAGACAGACAGACAGACAGACAGACAGACAGACAGACAGACAGACAGACAGACAGACAGACAGACAGACAGACAGACAGACAGACAGACAGACAGACAGACAGACAGACAGACAGACAGACAGACAGACAAACAAACAAACAAACACACAAACACTAGCTTTACAATAATAGTACAGATAAAATATCCGATATCAGATTATCCGATATTATATTAAATTTTTTTTGAACCAATAATTTTTTCACCCAGGACATCGCCCTCGTTGCCGAGTTCACGGTCCGCGACGCAATTTACTACTTC
This sequence comes from Coenonympha glycerion, assembly GCA_963855885.1. Taxonomy (NCBI): domain Eukaryota; kingdom Metazoa; phylum Arthropoda; class Insecta; order Lepidoptera; family Nymphalidae; genus Coenonympha; species Coenonympha glycerion. The sequence continues at coordinate 7,643,465 of OY979650.1, forward strand.
GGCAGAATCTATGGCATGAAGAAAAAGAAGCTTGCGGAGCGGTTTGACTTCCTCAGCAACCTCCTGGAACTGCCCAGTGGGGGGAGGCTGATCAAGTCGCTCTCTGGAGGTCAGCAGAGACGGGTGTCGCTCGCCGCTGCGTTGGTTCACGAGCCAGAACTGCTGATTTTGGATGAACCCACCGTCGGATTGGACCCTGTGCTCAGAGAACGGTGAGTGTATTTTCAACGAAATCTGATAGAATAGTTCGGCATCACTTTCCTAGAGTTTCCCAGTGGGGGGAGGCTGATCAAGTCGCTCGCCGCTGCGTTGGTTTACGAGTCAGAACGGCTGATTTTGGATGAACCCACCGTTGGATGGGACCCCGTGCTCAAAGAACGGTGAGTGTATCTTCAACGAAATCTGATAAAATAGTTCGTCTTCAGTCTCCTAGAGTTTCCCAGAGGGGGAGGCTGATCAAGTCGCTCTCCGGAGGTCAGCAGAGACGGGTGTCGTTCGCCGCTGCGTTGGTTCACGAGCCAGAACTGCTGATTTTGGATGAACCCACCGTTGGATTGGACCCCGTGCTCAAAGAACGGTGAGTGTATCTTCAACGAAATCTGATAAAATAGTTCGTCTTCAGTCTCCTAGAGTTTCCCAGTGGGGGCAGGCTGATCAAGTCGCTCTCCGGAGGCCAGCAGAGACGGGTGTCGCTGGTCGCTGCGTTGGTTTACGAGCCAGAACTGCTGATTTTGGATGAACCTACCGTCGGACTGGACCATGTGCTCAGAGAACGGTGAGTGTATTTTCAACGAAATCTGATAGAATAGTTCGTCAACAGTCTCCTACAGTTTCCCAGTGGGGGGAGGCTGATCAAGTCGCTTGCCGCTGCGTTGGTTCACGAGCCAGAACTGCTGATTTTGGATGAACCTACCGTCGGATTGGACCCTGTGCTCAGAGAACGGTGAGAGTATTTTCAACGAAATCTATAGAATAATTCGGCATCAGTCTCCCAGAGTTTCCCAGTAGGGGAGGCTGATCAAGTCGCTCTCCGGAGGTCAGCAGAGACGGGTGTCGCTGGCCGCTGCGTTGGATCACGAGCCAGAATTGCTGATTTTGGATGAACCTACCGTCGGATTGGACCCTGTGCTCAGAGAACGGTGAGTGTATTTTCAACGAAATCTGATAGAATAGTTCGGCATCAGTCTCCCAGAGTTTCCCAGTGGGGGAGGCTAATCAAGTCGCTCTCCGGAGGCCAGCAGAGACGGGTGTCGCTCAACGCAGCGTTGGTTCACGAACCAGAACTGCTTATTTTGGATGAACCCACCGTCGGATTGGACCCTGTGCTCAAAGAGTGATGGGTTTTATATTTATCTTTGTTATATTTATTTAGTTTTTAATATTAGTTTATATTTAATTTTAGGTATAATATTATGTTCATATTTTTATCTTTGTTTGTTATAATTTAGAAGAATGTGACTGGATGGTTCGATTGGTTTACAAGTAATAAGTCTAGATATATTTATTATATTATCTCAATAATTTTAAAAGTTTGTTTGAAATATTGTTTAGAAAAGAACAATTAATGATAATAATTAATTTATGAAGAATTAATTATCGTCAATTCACATCATAATTACTTACTCGTAATGTTAAAAACTTTACGTCATGATGACAAAGATCTCTCTGAAATTAAAATTCTGATTTTCATGAGTTGTTATCGTAAATTAGTTGCGAGTTATTATTTTATGAAAGTTTTATCTCGATTCTTAAATGAGTATACTTTCACCAACAAAATGAAAGTAATCATACTTATATTTTTTTTGTCATTAAATTACAAGGTAGTAAGTAGTCACTTACTAGGTATTTGACAGCGATCTCACCTGATGGTAAGTGAGTATGCAGTTGAGGACGTAAGAATTCAAATCGAACCTCATGCGTTATCATATGCTAATTCGCTCGGAAATAAATAAATCTTTGTCTAATTTTAAAGTTACAAACAACTGAGTGGTTCAGAACTGTACCTTCAGTCAAAATAGAGGTTTGAACTCTAGGCAACTCTAGGAACGTACCTTTGAGCTTTCAGAGTTACTATTATGTGCATTTGTTGAAATAAATATAAGGAAAATGCCCTATGGAAACCTGCATGCCTAAAAACTCGTTCTTAGACAACTCAAAAAAATGTTTTCTATTTAGTTATGGAATCTGCGATCAACACATAGATCACTTGGATCAACAGGTTTTTGTGACCATCTTAAGTCATATGAATAAGCAGCAGATCATTAAACCCATAAAAAACCCCGAAAAATACAACTGTTAGTTTACTTACAGTTATTAAAACAACTGTTACAAATGTCATGAATAGGTGCGAAAATCGATACTTACTTAAAATTCGCACTATGCCCTGACTTATATTGACTTGTGACACAACTAAGCCTAGTATTGACAGTGTAAACTGTACACAAACTTTATTCTAGCAAAAGGCGTTTCCCATGAATCCTATAACTCATATAGTTAGTCACTAGTTCTCATCAAAACCAACATAACGTATTATGTACATTTCTTATTAGCCTGTGGTACTCAGAAGATATAATTATATATACCTACTACAACTACCACTGATTACTAACCTCAGGATATGGGCATCCGAGCGATTTACGAAAACCTTTTTCATACAAGCAAACAGTAGCGCCATCTGTCAAAATACAATAGGTGGCCGCTGAGTGAACTACAGCTACTATTGTTGGTATTATTGGCACCGATAAACTGGCGACATTTTTTCGCGCGGTTCGCCCTGTCCATGGTAGATGCCAATTAAAAGTACTCAACTTTCTAACTAAAGGACAGAATACCATAATAATTAGTAGGCACCTTATGGCACAGAAGATTCACTACGCAAAATAGTATAAATAAATAGTGACTCTAATGCTCATAATTAGTAGGCACCTTATGGCACAGAAGATTCACTACGCAAAATAGTATAAATAAATAGTGACTCTAATGCTCACAAAATAAAGTCCAAATCAATTTTCAATTACACCTACGTCGTTAATAACCCAAACGTTGTGCTCTCTTTCTTTCGCGTTACTTTATCTCCCCTCTATCTTTTTCCCGCTCATTACAGCTGATAATACCGCTGAGCGCTCGGCGCTATGTATTTTCGCCTTTGTGCCTACAGTAAATACATAGATAAAACTAGTCAAGATAGGCCCATCCGAACATTTTACGTAAATGTTCTTCATTCAAGAAAACGTAGCGCCATCTGTCAAACTCCTGCGAAATACATGTTTATTTTTTATATTTTTTTTTATCTATGTGTCACCTTGCCAGCAATATTATTATTAATTCAAATAAAAAGAAATAGGTCTTCACCTATCTACCGATACTGACTACTGACTGGGGAGGGTGCAAAATAGTCAATCTTGCTCCCATAAACTGGCGACATTTTTTCGCGCTGTTCGGCGTTCGCCCTGTCTTTAGTATACAAGTCTGTGCTGCAGTAGCAGGGAAACCGCTTACCGCCCTGACAAAGTAGTAGGTATACAACACAGGTACACGACTAAACATTCTTGGGGGCTATTTTGTGGGCTCATTTCAATAAGCATCTTAAAAATTACTGTAAAACGTACGGGTGCTTTGTAAAAATAGACGATCGTAACAAAAAGGTCTCCAAATTTTAGACAAATCGATTCGGTAGGTTTGCAGCGTAGAGAAGTATTACTCCATACAAACTTTAGACCCCTGTTTAACCCCATTTAGTGAATTTTGAAACATCATTATGTGTGTGGAAATTTGGAGTCTCTATCTCTATAGTCCCAAAAGTTTGGGCTGTGCGTAATTATACCAGTTTCTTCGTTTATATGTATAATTTGCATTTACAGATTTTTGAACCTCCTAATAAAATTATCGATTTTTACGGTTTATTTATTCGTAGTTCGATAATTGAATTCATCTCGCTACAAAACCCTCTGCCATTTTAGAGGTTACGCTAATAACCTGATACACGAATATTTGTTTGCGTAACGACTTCTTCTCGACTGGCGCCGAAAACATCCTGCGAATAAACTCAAGACTTCGAAAAATTATGGACGCAAAATCATCATAATATACTTAAATGAGTGATTAAGACACATTAAGAATAGACCCATGAGTGATTGAGATAGTTTTAAGAGTCCACTAACCTACGCTGTTTCCCATACATTCGTAATACCAAAATCATTTGTAATTCGTGCAAATTTCGATCATGTTGTGGTGTTATTCGGTATAGTAATAATCTATGCTCCTGGCCATATCTGGTTCCGAAATACTTTTGTTAAACGAAATTGTAAACGAATTTAATTTTGCTTATTTTTATGTCAAGAAGGATACGTTTTCTGCTTATTTGTTTTGTAATAAAAACAATACTATCTCACGTCGCATTAGTTCAGGAGCACAGTTTTTATTGTCCAGCTAAAGAAAAACACCAGATAATAAAGAGAGTTAAAAGTTTTCATTCATAATTTTTGTTATTACGGAACTCGACCAAAGTTATAAAAAATTTAATCAAGTATTTCCGAACCAATAATGGCCAGGAGCATAGATTATTACTATATGAATCCGAATAACACCACAACATGATCGAAATATGCATGAATTACAAATGATTTGGTATTTTGAATTAATATAGACATCGTAGTTCAGAGGCCCCTTAAGGCTCTACGCCGATATTATTTTTGCTTTCTAAATATGTATATGTTATTTTCGTCCTTGTATTTGTGTAGGCTGTACAGGGTTAAGTATACAAAAAATATCAAATCGCTCTGGGCCTGTAGTTATTTACATTATTACACTAACAGCTTTTTTTCCACGACTTTACAAAATTCAGTATGAATTAATTTCATACAAAAACATGTTATTTCTATAAAGTGACATGACACTATTGCGGTTTCGCGCCGCGAGTTCCATTGCCACTAATTGCTGATGTTACATTATAGAGTAGGAACAAGTAGAGTATATCTGTTAAATATTGAATATTTGAAATTTCTCAAAATATCGAGTAAAAATAAAAAAATATCGAGTAAACAAATACAGATCGAGAGCGATTTGGTATTTTTTATATTATATATTTATAACCCTGTATAACATCACGCTATGGCCAATAGGAGCGGAGTATCAATGAAAAATGTTGGAAAAACGGAAAAAATATTCCCCTTGTAGATCTTTCGTTGCGTACGCGCCGCTTAACTGGTTAAAGTTACACAAAGATCATGTATGACTGAACATTCGTAAAAAAAATTAATACATTTATTCTAATTAGATTTGGACTCATGTAATTTTTGACTCAAGAATTCATTATAATTAATTACCACAATAGCCCTTCCGTATTTAAGTACATAAAAAATGACCCATCTAAAATTTATGCTTCCTGTTATTTTACTGAGTTGTCGGTTTTTAACAACATTGAAATTCTTCAATGGTAATTAAAAACAACAAATAGTTAAAATTATTTTAATTTAGTGATTAAATTACTTAAAGAATGATACAAATTATATATTATTTTCGCAGCATGTTTTTAACCGCCAGACCAAATAACATGGATGACCTTTGTAATTTCCTAGATAATTGCTATAATTATCTAGGAAAGGTAAATAATATAACCTTGTTCATGAGATAATATCACTATTTGGAATGTGGATTTGACGGTATAGTCACTTCAGTCTTATATTTATTTTAACTAGAATAAAACCAGCCAATTGCAAGACGCATTCGCGCACCGACGGTTCCGTAGGTACTACGTAAATGTAAATAAAAAAGTAAACCCATAAGAATGACTTTCCTTACCGAACCGCAAACAAAACTTTGTTTTTTTTAAGTTAGTTGTTATACGAAAAAAAAATATAATAGATACAGAATTCATTTTATTTTTCCCGTAACATTAATCCCTAATAATCTTAATTTTTTCAGAACTTTCAATAAGTAAACTTCAAAGATAAGGGGGGAGTATTTTTTCGACATTATGCGCATTAAATGAAAATCTATCAGGCATACAAATAAATAAAAATCGGTATTAGATACACACGTAGCAACATAATTAAACTTTTAGGTCATCTACACTTGCCATCAGGTAAGATTCTAGATTCATGTTACCTTGTGATTTTAATTAAAAAAACCTTCTAAGTACATCTGTCGAATATTGTCGATTATTATTATTATCGTTCCATGAGAGGTCGCAAAAGGGGATTGAAACTATCTGGCATAGCGACCTGGCCGCCATTTTGATTTTTTTTCGAAATCGCGGCGCACGATTTAAGTGGTATGTATGGGTAGAGGACGCATAGACGAACAAATAATGTCATGTAACATAGTACCCTAAAGTGTCACGTTACCGAGATATTTGAAGGTAAAGATAGACATATGAGGACAACGACAATCATTAAAAATAGACTTATTACGCGTCTTAAGGCGTCAGATTGTATCCAAATAATCGTTTCTAGGTTGATTATTATTATAACTGTTTATTAGGTACACTACATGTAGATAAATAATAATTAATGATAGTAGTAGTTTTCTCGTGCTCCTAGTAGGTATTATGTAATGAACCTACTCTCTTCTAATAAACAGTAATAATAATAATCAACCTAGAAACGATTATTTGGATACAATCTGACGCCTGTAGACACGTAATAAGTCTATTTTTAATGATTGTCGTTGTCCTCATATGTCTGTTTTTACCTTCAAATATCTCGGTAACGTGACACTTTGGGGTACTATGTTACTTGACATTATTTGTTTGTCTATGTGTCTTCTATCCATACATACTACATTCATCGTGCGCCGCGATTTCGAAAAAAAATCAAAATGGCGGCGGGTCGCTATGCCAGCTTCCATACAAAAAAATTCAAACCCCTTTAAAAACCACTTCTTTGCTTTTCTAAGGTCCATTTTTATTAAGGTCCATTTAAAATGTTTTCTTGGTGCGAACCGTTTGAAATCGATACCGCAAGGTTAACCTGTAGTCTGTTGACCTAGATAGATTCGAATAGTTATTGCTAATCTTAGTTGGTCGTAGACTGCTGCGACTGACGTATCATCCATCAAAAAATCGGTCAAGTGCGAGTCGGGCTCGCGCAATAAGGGTTCCGTACTGTGTCGAGACCAATCCTCAATAGGTATTATTGAAGTAAACTAAACAACCCTGCCCACCAAATTCAGAAACGAGTCGGGCTAGCGCACTTATGATTTCGTAATATCGAGACCCATTTCTCTGTAGTATTAAAGTAAACTAAACACCCCTGCCCACCAAATTCAAAAACGAGCATAAAAATCACGTTTGTTGTATGGGAGACCCCCTTCAATATTTGTTTTATTTTAAATGAACTATTTATTTTTAAAGTGAACATAATATAACTAAATATTCTGTGAACATTTCAAACGTCTACCTGTTACCGTTATAAATATCGACTAAAACCAAAAAAAAAATTGATACTTTATTCTTTTTTTTATAGTATTTGTTGTTATAGCGGCAACAGAGATATCATCTGTGAAAATTTCGAGTCTGTAGCTTTCACGGTTCAAGAGATTCAGCCTGGTCACAAACGGACGGACGCACAGCCAAGTCTTAGTAATAGGGTCTCGTTTTTACCCTTTGGATACGGAACCCTAGAAACATCATCCATGAAGGCCGTAGCGTAGACTCTCTCGCGAATACGTTGGTGGGTGCGACAGGCAGCTTTGCGGGAAAATATCACAGAACAGCACGTTTTACCTAATTTCTAAAAATCTAAGCTAGTAATGAAAATTTTATTTAGTAGCGTTTTTGGACATTATAAACGACACAGATAAAAAAATACATTGTAGTTTCCGATAAAAATAAAAATAAAATAGAGATTCTGGAGCAACTTTTGGGAAAACTTTTTATAGAGAACTTTTACAAAATAGGATTCTTCCTCTGTTTTCTTAGTTTAAAACTTACAAAAGATTTTATGTCTGGAAAAAACCTACATAGGAATCTAGCGTTACTAACAATTAAGAACCGTGTGAATTTTAATTATCATATACATTGCGTGCTTTGGATAACACAATGATTTATAAATTATTATCATTAAGGCGAAGTATTCGAATTCATTATTGTATTTTATACACCGATGCAACAAGAAGAGATTGACCAAAAGCAAAACGAAGTGGTTTTAGTGCTCGGTGCGAAGTACAGAAAACGGGTTGGTTTTAAAACGAGTTAACATTTTTGTTTTTTTTTTTCTATTTTTTTTCACTAAAAATAAAACTTATCTTTATCCTTTTTTACACACAACAAAGACCTACCTAACTAGTAGTTATACTTTTATTATGTCGTTGCTAGGGTTCTGTACCCAAAGGCTAAAAACGGGACACTATTACTAAGACTTCGCTGTCCGTCCGTCTGTCAATAGGCTGTATCGCTTGTTCCGTGATAGCTTGAAACTTGAAATTTTCATAGATATTAATATAACAAAATATAATTTTGATTGTTTTCGCTCGATATTAATAACGCCTAACGGTAAAAGGTAGACGTTTCAAATGTTCACAGAATACTTAATTAAATTATATATGTCACAGCCAAAGCGATTAATCTGGATATTATACATATCATCTGGCCATTATTAATAATATCAACTCAATTTGGATAAAGTGATAATTGATATAGAATTAATCACATTAACCAGCTATTATTTATACCATCTTCGAAGACTTGGATAATGTAATAAAACAAGTATGGATAAAGATTATTTACTTGTTTACTAACTTATTTATGAATGTTTTTATGTAAACCTTCACAATGTCACTAGCTTTCGTAAATAACTCAAATTAACGAGAAGTAATAAGAAAAATTATTATTAAAAATCATAATATGTTAGGTTATTTCAGACGACATTTAACGTATTTCTTTGCCAGTTTGCTAATATTTTAATGAAATAATAGTATTAATACAGGGTCTAGGAGCGAGCGAAGCGAGCTCGGGACTTGAGGGCACCCCGACTCGGTTGGGTTAGGTGACGAAGAGGATGGCGGGGCCTGCAAGGCCCCGCCATCCTTCTGAGTGGTTATTTTCTTTTATGACCACCCAGAAATAGGAGCCCCGCGAAGCGGGGCTCCGTCGAACGAGCCTTGAAAAGTGTAAGGGAAAACTAAATTATTAACCTTAAAATTTTAAAACTTAAAAAAATTATTTCATGAAAACTATTACTTTAATTAGTATTTTAAGAATTTTAATTATTTTAAGAATCAACGTAACAACAATTTAGTCAGCCACGGATCACGCCACGCGGCAGCGGGATGAAGAACGGGGGGGTTTTACAAGCCAAATAGACCGCATTATCACTTTCGCCAACTGTGACCAGCGCCTATGAATAATGTCCAGATAAAGTGATTAATTTATCAAATTGTCTAGTCAATTTGGCTATTATCCATAGTAACCAGTCATTATTAATAATATCTGTTTAATCACTATGACTGTAACATATATATCTGATTGACCGAGCTTCGCTCGGTAGTTTAACTACTGGCTAATAGATGGCAGCAGGGATGCTTCGCTCGGTAGTTTAACTACTGGCTAATAGATGGCAGCAGAAGTCATATTTGATGGGGGCTCCCATTCAACAAACGCTTGATAGTACGGAACCCTCAGAGTGCGAACCCGACTCGCACTTGACTAATTATTATTTTACACACGACAACCTACCTAGTACTTACCTACCTAGTTGCTATACTTTATATATTATGTTGTTCTTTTTATTTTATTTCCAAATCAGCCAACTATCTACTGCTTCGACTGGATGAGTCAGTAAAATTTTAAAAAATCCTTTCTTACCATCATAAAATCAACATCATACAGAGTAACTAGGTATAAGATAAATTTCTATGTCCAAGGTCTTAGGCTACTGAGAGACTTTTGTCACAGTTTAATGCCTCCTCCACACGACAAAGTACTTGGAAAAGTTTACCGAAGTCAAAGTATGTCGCTACACTACTCGTTGAACTTCGCGCGAAGAGAACCTCATTCGCGCAGCGATACTGCTACGACTCGCACGTCATGCTCATGGACCGTCAAATAACATCAGTCTCATTTGTTTTCCAAAATAATTGGCTCCGATTGTTTTCCAGGAACAATAGAATTTGCTTCTGCGACCATTGTAAACTACTCATAATTGTTTTGAATGAAAATATTAATAAAAAAATAATTACTAGACCCAAAAAGCCAAAAAAACTGAAGCCATAAAAAACTGAAGTTATCCGAGTAGTGTAGAGAGGCACTTCGTGTAGGAACTTCGTGCAACTTCGAGTCCTTTGACTCGGGCGCAAAAACCGACAACAATAAAAAGTCGCCCGAGGCAAGCCGAGGTTAGTCGAAGTGCCTCTCCACACTGTTCGCTTCGTTCAACTTCGTTCAACTTCGCGAGTGGTATGGAGGCGGAGTAAAGATATTTATAGAGTATTATTATTTTCTTCAATTGTTTGACTCTACATAGCTGTGTGACGTCATTCTAAATCCAATATAGTGGAACAGCCAAAATGGTGGACTAGTTTCTTAATGCCATGTCATACCATTCCCATGTACAGTGCGACAAGGCTATCTTGGCGCGTGGCCAAAATGAGAACTAACGCCGCTATCTTGTAATACTGTTTGATAGTCCGCTCTTTCGGTAAGTATATCGCTTTTGTATCTTGTGTTGTTTTTGCTCAATACTAACTAATATAAAATTAAAATTGAGATAAAATTGAGGAGATTTTATTTTCTGAATGCCATTTTTTCTATAAAAACGCCCTCCTGAGTCCTGACAATGTCATTCAAGTGCCAAGAGAGCCTTGGACTGTACATAAGGGTATCAAATGAAATGGTATGCAAAGATGAAAATTGGCATTAAAAGCTTGTTTTATAAGTAATTTTTCAACAATGACTAAGGTATATTTATGTAAGTATTTTCCATTAGCATGATTTGCTTTTATCACAAATGCATCTTCTTCAGTGTAAAACAATTAATTGCTATAAAAAAATTGTTTACCTACAGTATTGTTAATAGCATAACAATTATTGATTCTACCTTCGCGTTAGCACAACTATTATGTACCCAATATCTACTGTAAGACTATTTAGGTATTCTTCGCTATATGCTAGGTGTATACCCATCTTCTTCAGTATCTATACTTAAGTATTTACTTACTATAAGTTAGTATAGTGACATGTTATGTCATTCACGTAACGCACATTTGGTGAAGTGAAATATGTTTAAAAAGATGATGGCATTTACCTACGTATAGTACGGTGGAATTAGCTCAAAAAACGACCGAACCCTGACACTCAAAGTAAAAGCATTATTGCAATGCCAGATTGTTCTATGCAGTCCACATATGTGGACTTAAAGTTTAAAAAGTTACACCCCTGACGGCGTCAGGGGGGGGGGGGGGAGAAGAATATTTGTTTTTTCAGTTTTTCTTAGATATTTCAAAAACTATGCAATTTAGCGCAAAAGTGTCAAGGACAAAATTAATCAAAATGATGGTAAGCATAATATTGCTAAAATGGACAGTTTCAGAGGGTTCAGTTACGGAGGGTGAAAAGTAACAATTGTTAGTTTTATTACATTTTTGGAAAAAATGTGACATTATCACGAGGAAAAACATTTTTATTTAATACAGACTACACACTTACAGTATAGAAGCAGACTATATTTAAATCAAAATCTTTTTTGCGAGCACTGAACAATTAATTTTACGGCTATTGACATAGAGCGCAAATTTGAATGTAGTTCGCAACATGATAGATAATTATTGTTTGATTTAATTGTATTTCCTATGATTAAACATTCTTACACTTTAAATCAATGAACGTAAAGTTAGTTGTTCAGTGTTATTTTCTTTTCTTTTTCTTCTTTCACATCACACATTGAGTGAGTGAAAACATGACGTGAATAGCCCCCCTTCACGTTTTTTTATGCTGTATAGGTTTACGCTTGACCACAATCTCACCTGATGGAAAGTGTCGATGTGGTCGAAGATGGAGCGCGTTTACCTAGAAGATGCCTATTCACTCTTTTTTTTAAAGGTACCCAGGTCGTAACATGCGGGAAACACAGATTTCGGGAGAGAATTCCAAACCTTAGCCATGCGTACTAAAAATGAAGAAGCGAATCGCTTCGTGCGTACTGGTGGTATAGCGACGACATAGGTGTGAAAGTCCGCCCGGTGTCTTGCGGTGCGCTAGAAAAATGGTGAGGGAAGAACCAGATCAAACAGCTCCTGAGCACACTCCCCGAAATATATCCTATAAAAAACCGTCAGGCTCGCCACCTTGCGGCGATGCTCGAGACTATGAAGCTTCGCCACAAGAGGCGAGCCCTCGCCAATGAGTCTCCTAGCCCGACGATCTACAGCATCTAAGGCCGCCAGCTGGTATTTGGCGGAACCGTCGAAGAGGTGGCTGCAGTACTCCATACAAGACCATACAAGGTTAAAAATTATACCTAAAGGCTTTCAAATTAACAAGTCATTTTTTTTCGGTATAATTTATTTAAGTTGCTCCATACAATATGTAGAAGTTAGAACACCTGTCGAGTTTACTTAGGTCTGATTCCCCTGTTCCAGGATCTGGGAGTTCCTCGCGGAGCAAGCAAGAAACGGCACCACGGTTATAATCACCACGCATTATATCGACGAAACGAAACAAGCACATAAGGTAAACAAACTCTGACCTTTCTCGTTTTGACTAGATCAATATTATACAGTGTGTCCGGGATCGAACTAGCGATAATTTAAGGGAGTGTTCTATAGCTCATTACAAGCCAAAAAAAAAAAATCCCCTATAAAGGGGGGGCGCCCCCTCACCCCCTCCCTGGTAGAGCCATTTCAATTTCGTATGCGTTTTTTTGGGTATGTGCACACAAAATCGGTAATAACTTGAAAGTCTGTTGCGTCACATGTTCTTAAATGGTTTCATTCGACTGGGTAGAATAATCTCCATCGCTAGATACCTAATAATAATGTAAAACATTAACCACTGCTGGAAAAAAGCCTCTGGAATTATTGTTAATTTATATCTACGAGAAAAATGGAAGTATGGTAACCGCACACCAAATAAGAAACCGGCCAAGTGCGAGGTCAGCTTTTTTTTTGGCTTAGAGATTCATATTACAAAAGTAGTATAACCACGTTCCGACGCGATGATGCATTGATTTAATCATAATATTTAAAGGATCAGCACGTCTTGGTGACGTCACACTTGCATTTTTAGGCTCCACCCTGAAGCATCCTTTTCAATTTGTGAAAACTGTAAAATAGCGCTAGTGTACAAGCGTCAACATTATGTGCTATCAGCGGTACCGTAATGTTGCGGGCGGTAACAACGCCATATTTGTGAAATTTTTGGCTTCAAAATGCGTCACATATTTCTCGTCTTCTTAGCGTAGCGTACTTCGTCATTGCACCACTCACCCTCACTTACCATCTAGTGAACGTATCACTTTTCCCATCATTTATTTCTTTTTCATACAAACAAAGCTGAATAATCCTCTGGTCAATATACCTATTAATTATTATTAATATCACCAAAAAAAAAAACAAATTGACAGAAATCCTTGGCCTTGTATACTGATAGCTGTCACATTCATTATTATAATTTATTCTACCAAGAACTGAATTCCACTGGCTTATTAGAAATCGTGTTTTGATATTATACTTATATTTCTTTTTTAGGGTTCCGTACCCAAAGGGTAAAAACGGGACCCTATTACTAAAACTTCGCTCTCCGTCCGTCTGTCTGTCTGTCCGGCTGTGATCTCTTGAACCGTGATAGCTTAAATTTTCTCAGATAATGTATTTCGTTTGCCGCTATGACAACAAATCGTCGGTTTACGGGTAAAACATTATAAATGCACTTTTTGGCTGAATTGACTTAATAATGCAGTTATACTTATTTTTTTCCGCTCTATCGATAGGTAAAACCGAATAAATGCTACGACCGATAGTTTCGGAGATAGCCAGTTTGAATAAGTTACAAATGCCCTAAAAAAATTAAATCTATACTAGTAATTGAGCATAATCATCTTTAATGCATTAACCCAATCAAGATTATTCGAGTAAAATAGTATAAATATGATTATGCCTTTTTACATGTAATAAGTCTCTTAGAAAGCAATGGAATAATCGTCAGATATAAAGCATTAAACGCATTTAAAAGCATAAATCCAAATTCCGAATTCTCACTTGTACAGTTAAAACATTATAAAGGCATTCATCTTATTTTACTCCTTGTATTGTTACTTGTGATGTTATTTTAAATTCTAAAATTGTACAGCAAAAACGTAATAAATGCATTTGAACGGCAGGGCGATCGCGTAAAAAATTGATCAATCACGAGTAATTTACAATTAAGAGATTTATTATAGTGTTATTTAGTATGACTTTTAATAAGATTAGCAAACAAAATAGTTGATGAAAAAACCTAAAACTTGAACGTATTTACCTGATGACCAGCTCTAGCTAAGATTAAGATCTAAGCTAGGGCTGTTTAACCGATCGGCTTCAAAATGAGTTGGCAGAAACGAGTAGCAGCCATGGTATTTCTTCAGGAATAATTAATTTGTTACATCTTCATTAAAACTCTTCTCTGATGGCTGATAGTTATAAGGAATGGAAAAGAGGCAGTTCTGAATTTGGAAGCATTCTGTATCACTGTCTATCCACGTATGATCCTTACCACATGACGAAAGTTTCTCTGTATTCAGATACGTGCAGAAAACAGAACAGAAACAAATATGTGGCTGCATTATTACTGTTTCCAGTTCATAACATTGCTCACTTAATAAAAATCTAACACAACTTTCTTGAGTCAAAAGAACGTTCAAAGAATTACAATTATGACATGTCGGACAACGTAAAACCTCGAAGACCCTCAAGAGGTTGAGGTACCTCAGTCAAGCCCTATTTTACAATGGAAACGACTTTATAATAAACCTTTACCCATCAATGAAATCAAAACAGGATCTTCTCAGTTTATGTAACAAAAAAATGATTCCTAAAGAATACCATGGCTGGTACTCGTATCGGCCAACTAGTTCTGGAGCCGATTGGTTATCCAGCCCTAGCGTAGACAAACAGTCATAAGCTGAAGACCTTCGAGATAAAGTTCTTTCACCTACTATTTTGTTTTTCATTCTTTCTTAAAAGTCATACTTAATAAAGCTTAATGCACTTAAATAAATTCCTTCATGCCCAATAACTCGTAATTCGTATTATTTACGAACAGTTAAATAGATTACACCCAAATTTAACTTTATTTTAATTCATGCATAATTTTGTATTGTAGTTATTGTAATAAATGTCTTTAATTTTTTAAAAAGCCTTCAGTTAAAACCAGATAAATAAAACAAACCAGGGGTTCTTGAAGTCAATTTCCAAAAATATACAATTTCTGAGATTAACGTTAACACAAAAAACATAAAACAATACAAACATACAGAAAACAATTACTTGGGTACTACAATTAGCATTCTAGGGTGGGTTAAACAGAAGATGGGGTACATTTGCAAGTTACAGGTAAAACCAAATAAATGCATGACCCTCTGAATTATAATGAAGGTTTTATAGTATTTCTTTATCAATATAAAACAATATCATTATATATCAATAAGATGGATACTTATTGCATCATTTGAACTTACTTATTTCTAGCTTATTAAGTTTTAAGTATCCCAAATCTTACCTCAAACTTTAAAATGCGATTTACTCGAAATGATGTAAACTGCATTTATTATGTTTTACCCGTAAACCGACGAAATACAAAAAACTATTTTGTCAATTTCCTTCGAATATCAATTGATTTTGATTTATACAGTGTGTCCGGTATCGAACTAGCGATAATTTAAGGGAGTGTTCTATGGTTCATTACAAGCAGAAAAATTCCTATAAACGGGGGGCGCCCCCTCAACCCCTCCCCGTGAAAGCCATTTCAATTTTGGTTGCGTTTTTTGGGTATGTGCACACAAAATCAGTAATAACTTGAAAGTCTGTTGCTTCACATGTTCTCAAATGGTCTCATTCGACTAGGTACAATATTCTCCATCGCTGGATACCTAATAATAATGTAAAACGTTAAAATTAGTCAACCGAAAATGCATCGAATAAAAAAAATTGTCAAAAAAATTTAATCGTGAAGTTATTGGTAAAATTTGCAGAAACGGGGTCCTTAATACCAAATTTTTTTGTAGTAAATCAATAGCTTTTGAGTTAAGCAATACAACAACATCAACATTTTGACTGTGGGCTACTAACTTTTAGAGTTATATTATTGTTTAAACATAACATAACTTTACGCGTCCGCAATTATGTTATGTTTTAACAATAATAACTCTGAAAGTTAGTAACGTACATACAAAATGTTGATGTTGTTGTATTGCGTAACTCTAAATCTATTGTCTTAATACAAAAAAAACTCGTTTTTGCAAATATTACCAATAACTTCAGTTTTAATATTTTTTGGACAATTTTTTTCGAATTCGAGGCATTTTAATTGATTTATTTTAAGGTTTTACAATATTAATATTTGGTATCCAGCGATGGAAAATATTGTATCCAGTCGAATGAGACCATTTCAGAACATGTGAAGCAACAGACTTTCAAGTTATTAATGATTTTGTGTGCACATACCCAAAAAAACGCAACCAAAATTGAAATGGCTCTCATGGGGAGGGGGTGAGCCCCCCTTCATAGGATTTTTTTTTGCTTGTAATGAGCCATAGAACACTCCCTTAAATTATCGCTAGTTCTATCCCGGACACACTGTATATTTGATTGATGACAGAGAAGCATAGAAGGGTAAAGCAGAGTATAACTATTCCACGTTTATTTGTTATGCACTGTTTTAGCATCGCGGAAACACTAAATCGCTTCACGGTACGTTTTGGCCGGTTAGAGCCGCAGCCAAAATCTCCAACAAAACTTTATCCTCAAGTGCCTAAAACTCAGCTGTATAAGGCCCGGTTTCCACCGAAGCGGAGCGGAGCGGTGATTGAGTAACCAATCAGATTTCGTCATTTTGACATCTCCGAAACTGAGAGGAGAGGAGAGGAGTGGAGGAGAAGGAGTGGAGACCGGTCCTTAGGCCTGCAAAACGTTCACCCCGGCTCCACACGTTCGCCGAGTCGAGCCGAGCGGCTGCGAGTGTGAGCGAGAGGTTAGTACTTACCTCTCACTTACACTCGCAGCCACTCGCCTCGCCTCGGCGAGCGTGTAGAGCCGGCATCACTAGATCGATTTTATGGCTCTGATGCAAACTCTGTGCTAATTAGACGGTAGCACTCTGCACTCGGGAAGTATTTTGCAACACAGCTGACTGCTCGCGTCAGTTGACGGTTAGGCAACGGATAGGAAAAAAACTATAAACAATAATAGGTTAGCCAAGGCTTGGCCAAGGCTATCTATCGAACTATCTTGTAACACGTTTGCTAGACTTTGTAACTAATAACAACAGCTATTGCCTGCAACATCATCATAGTTATTATCACAACACCAACAGCCCTTACATGGACAGAAGGTTTACTGAGGTTTGTATCAGTGGGCTTAAGAGTCCACTAACCCACGATGTCTCCCATACAAACGTAATACCAAAATAATTTGTAATTCGTGCAAATTTTGATCATGTTGCGTGTTATTCGGGTTCATAAATATAGTAATAATCTATGCTCCTGGCCATATCTGGTTCCAAAATACTTTTGTTAAACGAAATTGTAAACGAATTTAGTTTTGCTTATTTTTTTTGTCAAAGAGGACATGTTTTCTGCTTATTTGTTTTGTAATAAAAACAACACTATCTCACGTCGCATTAGTTCAGGAGCACAGTTTTTATCGTCCAGACTCTAAATAAAGAATTTAAACACCAGTTAATAAAGAAAGTTACAAGTTTTCATTCATAATTTTTGGTATTACGGAACTCGACCAAAGTTATAAAAAATTTGATCAAAATTGATTATTATTTCGTTTTAAAGAAGTATTTCCGAACCAAATATGGCCAGGAGCATAGATTACTACCTATATGAATCCGAATAACACCACAACATGATCGAAATATGCACGAATTACATATCATTTGGTATTTTGAATGTATGGAGAAAACGTAGGTCAGTGTATTCTTAAGAGGGCCCATGCCGACACTTTCTTCATGCAAACATAGAAGTGTGATTACTACATTATTTGACGTAGTAGGTTCAAAATAAAGTATTATAGTATCGATTTATTACATCATTATCTAAGTTTAATGATAGTTAAAAAATATAAATACTTAATATTGATTTCAAAGTTACGTGCCTCGAAAGATTCACATATAGGTATGGCAACTTTGAGCGTAAATACGTATTAAGATTACGCGTATAAAACTCTAATGAAAATTATTACTGAAATTATGTTCATATATTCATTACTTGAAATAAGTTTACTTTGCACCACCATACATTGAGTAGTTTTTTCCCAAAATCACGTTAGCCAAACGACTGTCCAACTCTTTCGCGAGTTAGATTTCGGTGCAAATTCGTGCCCTCTCACTCAAAACGGAGCAGGAGCGGGATAGTATCACGGAAGTATGCGTGCATGCACTCACTACACTAAGTCTATCTCTTTCCCATACAATGTTAGGTGAAATAGAAAACAACTTGCTACGTGCGCCGGCAACTTCGGTCGAGCGTACTGCGTCACCTTAACACACTTTTGGGAACTTCTTAGAGAATAGTTCTCAGTTAAGTATGAATCTTTGCTAGTAGTTAAATCAAGTGATAATAATGATAATAATATGTAATTGCCTCAAGTCATTATTTGTGCAACTGTGTAATACTTAATAACTTATAACTAGTGCCCAGAGAATAGCTGCTATTAATCTATCAATATCTGGGTGACCGAGCTTCGCTCGGTGGCCAATAGATGGCAGCAGTAGTCATATTTTTTTTTGGTAAATTCTACATTTTCTAAAAATAAATCCTAGCTAGATCGATTTATCGCCCCCAAAACCCCCTGTATACTAAATTTCATGAAAATCGTTTCAGCCGTTTCCGAGATCCAGATTATATAGAAATATATATACAAGAATTGCTCGTTTAAAGGTATAGGATAATGATTGAAGGAAGCAGTGATTAAAAGGCACTTTTCTAGAACTTAGGATATCAATTGTTGCATCCGTTTAAGGCCCTACACTGATTTTAATGCTGTCCTCCTTACTCTCACGAATACGCTGGTGGATGCGACAGGCCTAGTTACTAAAAAAATAAACCAGTTTGGTATCTTCTATTGATCATAATCATTTCATATTTTCCGGTCGGTAAACTTCGGAGATAAGGGGGGGTTTTGTCAGTTTTGACCAATAAATCAAAAACTATCAGGAATAAAAAAAAATCGGTTTTATAATACGCAAGTAACTCCCTTTCACAATCTCATTTTGAAATTTCAACGACCCGGTATTTCCCCTTTTTAAATAAAAATAAAAAAGATTTTCATTTTCCTATGATTGCAATGACGGCGCGCCGCAATTACCAGCTACAACTTCAAAATTTCAAATAGATAGCTTTAATAGTTACTGTTAATGGAGTGTGACAGATAGATGGACGGACGGACGGACGGACGGACGGAGAAAGTCTCACCATAAGTGTCCCATTATTACCATTTTGGTATGGAACCCTAATGATAATACCAATGAGATGTCAATCAAGCAACCAAAAGAGCCGATGCACACTCGACCACCCGTGTTTCAACATTTACTTGGCGCAGCCGCTAGGATCAGAATCCCGAGTATACGATAGCACAAGGGAAGCGATTTTGATTTTTTTTAATTCTGATACCCTATTAAAATGTGCTCCTTGATTCCAGATCGGCCTGCTACGAGACGGTCAGCTGCTGGACGAGGATTCCCCGGAAGAGATCCTTCGCAGATATGACTGCAACACACTTGAAGACGCCTTTCTCAAGATGGCGCTCAGACAACACGACGCCATTGCACACAGACGGAGATCTAGTGAGTTACTTATTTTATTCCTTCCATTCCATGAGTGTGTGTGTGTTTGTGAAGGTGCGTGACTACGTGTGTGTGTTCTTTGAAACTCGATATCAAGTCAACTGAGTTATCAAGTCAAATTACTTGGGCGGCCACTATAGGTATAGAGAAAAGTCCTTACACACTCTTAACTCATTCACTTGCCCGACAGCCGACTTCTCCTCTGATGTAAACAAGTGACAAGGAAGCACTTTTTAATTCCAGCTCTCACGGGGTCCCCCGATGTAATCCCGGAAAGCAGTATAGTGAACGACAGCCGCTACCAGTCCCGGGAAGATTTCAACGTTGTCACCAGCAGTACAGATGTGAGTTCCTCATATTATGCGACATAAAATGACTTTTGAGATTGGCATTATATTTGGGGCAAAAGCAGTGATAACAGTGGGCTAGTCTGTAATTGGTATTGTATTTGTGGGAAAACCGATGATAACAGCTGATGTTTAGACGTCGGCCTCCTAACTGGGAGTTAAGGTCCCTATACTTAGAAGAGCTTACAATAAATTCGGCAGGGCTAGGAAAAACTGGCGAAGCGACTCATACCAACATAGGAGACGTTCGCTCATAGTCATAGAGTAAACAATTGAGATACTTATTTTATCGTAAAAATTAATAATAATACATTTAAAATAATATGGTCATTTCAGGTTTTAACTAGTAAAGAAAAACAACCAAAGTATCGAAATGGAAAGAAGGGGAGGTACAAAGCCGTTTTCATCAAAAGTGTGCAGCAGTTTTCAAGGCATCCTGGGTAAGTTATTGAATGAAACCAAGGTTGTGGGTTTGATTTAATAAAAAAAAGTTATTGAGGTGGTTCGGCAAAATTAGCCGTTCAGATGTTATTTAATTTTACACAAATATAAGCCTAATTTTACATTGTACGCTTATGGCAATGAGTTTTGCGAGTAAAACATAATATTTTATGCATCTCTACGTTTTAAGTAAAAACTTAACTCAAACATTCCCACTCGCCATAGATTAGATTCGGAAAGATCATGTTCTACAATTTTTCAGATTTTGAGAACCAGCATGAAATGAATGAGTATTTTTGAACAAAGTTTTATTGATAAAAAAATGTAGACACAAAAATGTCGTGCTCGCAAAATTCATTTCCATAAGCCTACGATGTATAATTAACCCACTATTTTCAAAAATGAATTAAATTAATTTTTTTTGTTGATTTCACCGATTCATGTTAAATGAACCTAACGAAACCCCATTGTTTGTTCGCGTCCGTAGCAATTATTTCAAATGGCAGATTCTATGTTTTCCTATTAACTGACAACACCAAAAACGCCTGTCGAATAATAATAATATATTCATAGATCATACATTGCGACAAGGCTATTTTGGCGCGTGGCCAAAATCGCTAAAGCCGCTATCTTGTGATACTGTTTGATAGTTCGCGCTGACGGTATATCGCTATTGCATGTTATGTTGTTTTTGCTTAATATTAACTAAAATAAAACTAAAATTAAAGGAAAATTGAGATTTTATTTTCTTGCTGCCTTTGTTCTCTAACAACGCCCTCCTGACAATGTCATTCAAGTGCCAAGAGAGCCTTGTATATTCTGATACTTACTTGTATATTCTGATCACGTAGGTAACATACAAAACCGCTTTCCGTTACCTTAATTTGGAGCGTTACTATGCGTATACTAGATGCGTACGTGTTTGCTGATTAGGTACGTACCTTTGTGCGCGTCATGCCACCTCGCAAATTATTAAAGTACACCAATGATTATTGTCTTACGAGTAGTACTATGAGATACCTAATCGATAGATACTTCCTTATTATGTCCGCAATGACTCTTTTGGACACAAATAGGTTTGCTAAATTTGTGGCGCGTGCTTTGTGGCGTTGCCAGTCCAGGTGAGCTTTTTTTATTTACAATATACAAGTTAGTACTTGACTGCGATCTCACCTGATGGTAAGTGATGATGCAGCCGTAGATGTTAACGTACTAACTTGGATGGGGTAAATAACCCAACGGTTTCTACACAGCATCGCACCGGAACGCTTAATCACTTGGCGGCACGTCTTAACTGGTAGAGTGGTAACTAGCCATGGCCGAAGCCTCCCACCATGACCAGACCAATTGCCGACCAGAGCCAATTTAGAAATTATAATATTCCAAAGTGGCCCGTGGCGGGAATCGAACCAATGACCTCCCACTTGAATTCGAGCGCGCGTCACACAAAACTTCTTGACCTCTCGTCTCTGTTCTCCAGGGGTCTGATATTCTCGGTGCTGTTCCCGATCGTGCAAGTGGTGGCGTTCTTCAGCGCCATCGGCCACGACCCGCGCGACCTGCACCTCGCCGTCGTCAACCACGAGGCGGAATTCTCACCATGTAAGTTTATGAGCATAAGTACCATTTTTCCACTAAAGCGGAAACGAGAAGAGACTAGAGATGCGCTATGAAGCTGTCTGGTTTTTCCACCCAATGCGGAGAGCAGATGCGTAGTGCGAATGAGAAGTGGCACTGGATCGTTATCCGGCGCCTTCTCCACTCTCTCTCTCTCCCTCTCTTCTCTTCTTCGCGGTTATAACGAACCGCGCTCGACTAGACATTTCTCCGCTCAGCCGTACCCCTAGATCGCTCGCAGCACAAAATCCTATAGAAAAATGAGATATCTCATCTACTCTCCTTTCGATCCATTCCACAAAAAAGCTAAGTGTTAACACGTGTCATATTTTTAGTATTTATAACCAAAAAATAAAACAATAATTATTACAATAATTTTAAAGAACCGCTTGAGACACCTTGCGATGTTAAAATTAATGACGCTTCAAAAAAACCGACACGCAGTGTTCTCCATTTTATTGTAATTTGGACTTAAAAAAAAATATCCTGTTTAATGGTTACGTATGACAGAGATGGGATAAGGCTAAAACTCTAACTAAATTATTTATTAAAAACTTTATATATATATCTAATTGACTTTCATTACATTCCAGTGGGTACAGCCCTGTGCAACAACAAGAGCATAACGTACGTGACTCAGCGCGAAGATGAGACGTGTGAACAGTACATGCTGAGTTGCTGGTTCCTGGAGGAAATGGAGAAACGGAAGCTCTTCCCTGTAAGTCTGGCTTTATTCTCCGTCTTGGCCCATGGACCTGTTCTCAAACTCTGTAGTAGGGGAGCCCACGATGATAAATCGGTAGTTACCTACTTCCAAACTATCCTGATGACAAGTCGAGGTTGTCTGGAAGAGATCGCTAGTTAGCGATAAGTCCGCCTTTTTGTACTTATCGATTTCTTTATCTTCTGTGTACTTGTAATTTAGTATTATTGTGATGACCTACTTCGACTTCGGTAAACTTTTCTGAGTACTTCGCCGAGGAACTCCACGAGCAGTGTGGACGGGCAGTAATATTTAAAATCCAATAGGTCCCCACGACGCTCGAGTAACTACTAAAATCCCCTCGTGAGGTCTCACAGATCTGGAAGATTATACTGAAGTACAACTTAATTTCCTTTCAGACGATATACAATACGACAGAAGAAGCGAAGCATGACGTAGCGAAGCGGAAAGTGTACGGAGCGGTGCGCTTCCCGAGGAACTTCAGTGATGCTCTTGCCATTAGAGTGACAGAAGGTCACGTGGAAGACGATATTATCGACGAGAGCACTATCAGTACCTGGATTGATTTGTCTGGTGAGTTAGATATAAAATCTGTGGTTAGATAACACTTCTTTTATATATTGATAGGCTTGAGCTTGACTACAATCATGCCTGATGGAAAAACTATGATGAGATCTAGGGTGGAGCGCGTGGGATGGGGTAGAAAATGCCTATTCATTTAAGGCACCTCTTGAAGGCACCCAGATTATACTTGGCTGAAAACACGGAAGCTAAAAGGTTTCCACACTTTAACGGTTCGGTATCGGAAGCGTGGAAGAAAAACGTTTCATTCGAGACCGCTGAACATCAACCACATGCCTCTATGCCACTTATTTTCGCGTCTTGCGGCTCCGTGGTAGAAAGTTGGAGGAAATACTAGATAATATTATATTCTCTATAGAATACGCTTTTACTACAAAGTGCTACTTTTTGCTACAAAGTGATACAGAGCGTTAGGCAATTTCTAGAACTTCCTAGTCGCCAATGCGGATCCTCGTCGGATCACTCCAGACAGCCAAACTCGCCAGAATCCGAGGAGGCCTCCAAGATCGCACAGAATATCTTGGAATTTTGCTGAGGACCTCAAATAGGCCCAAATAGACTGCATGTGATTCCTAGGGTGGAAAAATGTTTATTATTATGATACAAACAGGCAAATCATAGCCTTCGGTATAGTAGAAGGTACTTCTATCCACCCTTATTACCTTTTTTGTAGTTTCCACTTTTGTTTACAGATCACCAAATCACGAACTTCGTGAAGGCACAACTGCATAAAGCGTACGAGGCGTTTGCCAGGCGGACCATGCGAGCGTGCGGGAAAAACGAAGAGCTAGTCCAGGTAAGAATGAGACCGCGTTTATCTGATGCTAAGTATGACTATGTCAGATGTATTGTCCATTTGCTTTCATTCTGTCGCATAGCCGGTTTCGGCATCGTCGGTAGATATTCTCAAAGGACACCAAACCGGCCGACCGTGCACAATGCACATGTACTTTTAACGACAAATTCTAAGCGAATAGACTACTACTGAGCATTCCGTTGCAATGACATACGACACACTACAGTGCGCTTGTCAGTTCCACCTTGTGTGATACGACAATTTGCAAATAAATGATATTCCATGCTATTCCATTCCGTTCCGTTCCATTTTGGTCCATTACGTTCCATTACGTTACATCCCGTTTCATTATGTTCCATTCCGTTCCATATCAATCCATTCCATATTCTAATGGTTCATCATTAAATTTCAGATCCCAGTAAGGTTTGAAGAGCCAGTGTATGGCGTTGCTGATGCTGAGATAGTGGCGTTCATGGCGCCAGGGGTCATGGTCACGTAAGTTATACAAATCTAAGAGAAACCTCTTCTTTAGTTCATGATAGTCTTTAGCTTCATCATTCCTTCAAGATTAATGAATCTTGAAGGAATGATGAGGTCGAGGTTGGAGAAGACTTTGAAATGACCTTTTGCTTAACTTCGAGGTTTACGAAGATGACGATATTATGTTATGATATGATGAATAATAATGACAAGGCAAGCAAGACATTGATTGATGTTAAGTGATATGCCTTGCATCGCAATATTATAAGACTGCAGTGCGTCTTATAATATTGCGATGCAAGGCGTATCACTCTGAGATGTCAATTCTTATACAAGTAGAAACTGTTGGGGTTCAACCCTTTCTATCACATAACATCAGGTGATATCGTAGTCAAATTAACTTGTGATGTGTAAACAATGTCACAGCATAATCTACTTCCTGGCCGCCATCGTGACGTCGACGCTGATGATATCTGACCGGCTGGAGGGGGTGTGGGAGCGCAGCGCCGTGGCGGGGGTGAAGCCCAAGGAGATGCTGCAAGTGCATATAGTTCTGCAGACCCTGGTTATATTGATGCAGGTGAGATACCCTTTGAGTAATAAGTAGTGACCATAAACAAAGAGGATGAAGACGCCCTCGCGATATTCGGAAGGAAAGCTTGTTTTGTATGTCTTCAATGGTGTATGGCGTAATGGCGTAGCTCGAAAGTGACACCTTTGTAAAACACTAAATAAGTACCTAATTTAATTGAAATGAGGAGGTATGTTTTGTGTATTCGAGAAGATAATATTTTGCTGTTTACATTTCAACAGGCGTTTGTACTTCTATTGCAGACGGTTGAAATGATGGTGGTCGCGTACCTCGGCTACAAGCTGCCGTACAAGGGCTCGCTGTTCACCATCGCGTGCCTGCTGTTCCTGCAGGGGCTGGGCGGGATGTGCTACGGGTTCCTGCTGTCGGTGCTGTGCTCCAGCTACACCGTCTCCTTCTTCATCGCCACGGGGAGCTTCTACCCGATGATCCTACTCTGTGGTATGTATACATACAAGGGCTCGCTGTTCACCATCGCGTGCCTGCTGTTCCTGCAGGGGCTGGGCGGGATGTGCTACGGGTTCCTGCTGTCGGTGCTGTGCTCCAGCTACACCGTCTCCTTCTTCATCGCCACGGGGAGCTTCTACCCGATGATCCTACTCTGTGGTATGTATACATACAAGGGCTCGCTGTTCACCATCGCGTGCCTGCTGTTCCTGCAGGGGCTGGGCGGGATGTGCTACGGGTTCCTGCTGTCGGTGCTGTGCTCCAGCTACACCGTCTCCTTCTTCATCGCCACGGGGAGCTTCTACCCGATGATCCTACTCTGTGGTATGTATACATACAAGGGCTCGCTGTTCACCATCGCGTGCCTGCTGTTCCTGCAGGGGCTGGGCGGGATGTGCTACGGGTTCCTGCTGTCGGTGCTGTGCTCCAGCTACACCGTCTCCTTCTTCATCGCCACGGGGAGCTTCTACCCGATGATCCTACTCTGTGGTATGTATACATACAAGGGCTCGCTGTTCACCATCGCGTGCCTGCTGTTCCTGCAGGGGCTGGGCGGGATGTGCTACGGATTCCTGCTGTCGGTGCTGTGCTCCAGCTACACCGTCTCGTTCTTCATCGCCACGGGGAGCTTCTACCCGATGATCCTACTCTGTGGTATGTATACATACAAGGGCTCGCTGTTCACCATCGCGTGCCTGCTGTTCCTGCAGGGGCTGGGCGGGATGTGCTACGGGTTCCTGCTGTCGGTGCTGTGCTCCAGCTACACCGTCTCGTTCTTCATCGCCACGGGGAGCTTCTACCCGATGATCCTACTCTGTGGTATGTATACATACAAGGGCTCGCTGTTCACCATCGCGTGCCTGCTGTTCCTGCAGGGGCTGGGCGGGATGTGCTACGGGTTCCTGCTGTCGGTGCTGTGCTCCAGCTACACCGTCTCCTTCTTCATCGCCACGGGGAGCTTCTACCCGATGATTCTACTCTATGGTATTTATGATATTATTGGAACGATTGTATGTGATATCACGGTCACCGATATGAACCTCAGGATGAGCCCGTCTAAACATTTTACCGTATGCCTTCTTCATACAAGAAAAAAGTCGGTGGTCGTACGGGTGGTCGGATGGACGGACAGCGAAGTCTTAGTAATAGGGTCCCGTTTTTACCCTTCGGGTAGAACCCTAAAACCGTCCCTGTAGAAACGTGCGTGCGGACTAATAACAAAGTGAAGTGATCTGTGGCGTGGATCGTAATCCATAAACAATACTGAGGTCGGCTTAGGTACTGCTGACGCCGTGGGTGTTAAAACAAACTTTTTTGACACCAATAAAATGGCCTCACTTCCTCGCGTGGTCCGCGGGGTCCTGAGTATATAAGTCTATTTCAATAATAATATAATTTATTTATTACTATCCACAGGAATCCTCTGGCCAATAGAAGGGATGCCGAACTTCCTACGACTTATCTCCTTCGCGCTCCCGTTCACGATGCCTGCCAAATCCCTCCGGGATCTCATGGAGAAGGGGACGCCCTTCACGAATCCAGACATCTACGGAGGATTCCTGATCACCATCGCCTGGATTGTAGGGACGTTAGCGCTTTGCTTTCTGAGACTTAGGTTTAAGAAAGCATGAAAATAAAACTATTTAGAGTTTAGTGTATTTTATTATGTTGTTTAATTATTATTTTAGGTCCAGTAAAACGGCTTTTTACATGTTCTTAATTATAAACCAGTGTCAACGTCACTCATTGGACAATTTCGACAACTTATAACTAAGGTTTAGCGCAAGTGGACTTTAAAGTTTTTTGAATTTGGACAGTTTGCTTGTATTGTTGCTAGCGCGTTTGTGGAGTGAAACAAAAAAAGAGTTGAAAAATAAATTTTACAAAAGTCAGAATATAAGAGTAAAGTACATTTTTAGTGGATAATTAAATTAGTATCAAAAACTACACACAATTAATTTCAATTCAATTTCTGATTGAAAACACTTTTTAATCAGTCACAAAATTATTGTTTCCGTGAATTCATTTTAAGCGTTTTGAAAGACTATAGTTGACCCGGCAAACATTGTTTTGCTAGGTACCTATTTTCATTTTGGGGCCTGAAAATTAGTGTACGTCCACACTCCACTCTTACTAAATATTTATATTTTAGCCAAACGCATGATCCATCCAGTGGTTTTTAATCTGTCGCTGTTATATTAGGTTCATTATGTGATGAATAGTTATTTGTAAGTTTGTGCTCAAATAAAATTGTATTATGTAGTTCAATCCACGAAGACTCTTCTACATAATCGTTTATATTTCATACAATTTTAAGGAGTTTGTAAGGCGTGTCTGCGTGGATTGAACTACCTTTAGTGTTAATAAAATAAATCAACCATCATTAAATCGACCTTTTATATAGTAAATTCTTACCTAGGTAACTCATATCATTAATATAGTTGGTCTAGTACCTAATAATTATTTCTTGATGTTTTTCCTGGTTCAATTTCGCGCATTGGTTCGGGTGAGAGGTTGCAGGTTCGATTTTATACTCTTTCGAATTTTATAAATTGGCTCAGTCTGGTTTGGTGAAGGCTTCGCTTCGGCCGTGGCTAGTTACCGTTCTACCAGACAAGTCGCGCCGCCAAGCGATTTAGCGTTCCGGCGTGATGCTGTGTAGAAATCTAGGGTTGAGTTTTACCTTCCAAGTTAGTACGATATTATCTTCGGCTGCATCTTCACTTACCATCTGGTGAGATCGCAGTCAAGACTAACTTGTATAGTGTAAAAAAAACACAGTCGTACCTAGAAACAATTATTCATCTTTTAGGCAAGTATCTACTGGTAAACAACCACAAGTCTAAACCGAGCCAATCTGATGCCTCGAAGAATACGTTAAGCCAGTGGTAATGTAGTTGCGAACTTTCATTTAGAAATATTTTTTTTATTGAAGACTGCTAGCTTTTATGAAGTTATCAGCTGCCATTGAATAAATCTAGATAATACGGCATCTAAAGCATATAAAGTTTTTTGGTGTAATTTAGAGCTTTTAACGCTCTCGGGTAGCTGTACATAAAGCCTATATCTTAGCTATAAATATAAATATTATGATATCACAGCATTAATTAAGTTTTATTGTCTTTTAAGTTATAGGTTGTAGGTATGTGAAGCATACCTTTGTGATTTTTAATTTTTAGTTTTTTGAAATAATTTGTGTTAGGATTTATATTTTTTTGTAAAATAAAGGTGCCTTTTTTACGTGTATTATCGTTGTTTTTGTTTTCCTATAGAATCCTTAAGAAAAATTGAGTCAAATATGAAGAAAAATATATCATTTATTTTTAATGCATACATATATCATTTGTTGTTATTATTCTACTTCGCATATCATGTTTTTTAGGGTTCCACACCAAAATGGTAAAAATGGAACCCTTTATTTAAATTGTTTCCACATTTAGGGCATCTGGAAGAGATCCTCTTATGTAGTTATAAGATGTCCTTGTACATGTCCTTTCTGTGTTTTTTTTTTAATTCTTTAATTTCTGTTTAATTTATACGAAATAAATAAATAAATAAAAATACAGGATTCACAGATTTAATAGCAGTTGCGATTAGAAATTAAAGTTATTTTCTTGATACTGAACAATAGAATATTATGTATTAACTTGGCTAGTTATCAAAGTTAGTCCTCGTTTTCGACCGACTTCAAAAAAGGAGGAGGTTCTCAATTCGACTGTATTTTTTGTACTTTACTTCACAGCTTTCGACTGGCTGAACTGATTTTGATGATTGTTTTTTGAAAGAATGCAGTACTTCGAGAGGAGTTTAACGAGAGTTGAAGACAGTTTTTTTCGTTTACGTTTTGTATAAGTAACATTTTGCTAACAAATTATTCACTTTATTAACAATGCGACCTTACCCAGGGCAAAAAATAATAATAATACGTACAAGCATATTATAATTATTTTTATTTCATAAAAAAAAAACAAATATTACGTCTACTTCCATCACATGAATTTGTTACAAAGACAACTAATTAAAATAACAACACAACTAATTATAATTATTATAAAAATAAGAAATAATAATAATTTAATTAAAATAAGAAATACCAAAACGCTGCCGCAAGCGGGACAATTAAAGTGGTGAACAGGACAGCGCCTGACGCCCACACCTCCGTAAGTGCGACTGAGACCGCAACAGGCGGCCTGTCTCATTTCCTCGCGGGCAGCTTTACGATAGCCAAGTTACGGATTAAGTAGTCAAAATATTTTTACTGTCGCCGCACACAGGACATACGCTACCGCCACAAACAGCCACAACAAAGGTATCACGCAGGCCATACATCACAGCAACAAATATGATAGTTGGAACGTATGCGACAACCACTTGTGGCCGGTCGTGGCCACTTATTTATCATGCGCTCAGTATCATAATGGACTCTAATGAAGAAGGTTTAATTGCGAGAATCGCTTGAATAGTGTCTTTTAGTGGCCGGTGCGGACTACAAGAAGCAGAGAAAAGATGAAGAAGAGAAGAGCAGTGGCGATTTGCAGCGTGTTTATAGTGTCACCGTGTGCGGCGGATGCCGGTAGCGGCCTTTAGTGGCTAGTGGCCTATGTGTGGACACTTTTACATAAATGACATGGCCGAAACTTGTTATGTATGGAGCTGTGCCTGGAAAAAAAAAATCATGGCCATAGACAAACAGTACGTCATATTAAAGCTTATAATTATGTCTTTACAATCGTTTAAGTTTTATGGTGATCAGAAAACAGGCGAGAGACATATTATCAGCATAACAAAAAAATCAGCTTAGTAAAACTTCAAGCTTAAAGACGGCTCTACTGGCGTATCACGGGTATGTATCGTCATTATTGCAGTACGGCTTAATCCTGTGGGGCAATTCCGTAGATGCCAACAAGGTATTTATCAGACAAAAGGCATGCATTCGATCTATGTGCGGTGCTCATTTCTTGGATACTTGTAGACCTCTATTCAAGAAATTAAAAATACTTCCACTTCCGTGTCTATATATATATCAAATACTCTTATTTGTAAAAAAGTACAGTAACATCTTTCCCATTCACAATAATAACGAAGGTCTTAGAACGTGTCGGAGAAACAAAATATGTGTACCGCCAATGAAATTAAACATTTATTCTAAAAGCGCATATTGCACCGCAATAACTCTGTTTAATAAACTACCTGATAGTGTACGTGATAAGCCATTGACAATATTTAAAAATAGAATTTTTGAACTGTTGACGAATAAACTCTACTATGACATTAAGGATTATATTATGGACGATAACATTTTAAATTCTTAGTAATTCAAAATAAATTAATTGATAATGTTTTGCTATAATATTACTACTTTATATTAATATTATTCACTTTGTTATTATTTTTAGGACATTAATATTCATACACCAATATTATTGGTAGAATGTAATCGGTAATAAACACTTATCTTTAAGATCTTATTGTGACGTACATTTTCATGAATAAATATCATCATTTCATTTCATTTCATTTCATTTCAACAACTTTCAACAAAATGCGCCTAAATATTTGTAATAGCAATGATTCTTTATTAAAAAATTATGCGTATTGGTTATGAACTAATTATTTTTTAATATTACAAAGCTTAGAAAATGCGAGTAAACATTTTGAATAACAATATTTTAACAAAAAATTCATTGCTGTTAAAAATATTTAGGCGCATTTTGTTGCAAGTTGTTATGTTGATATTATGTCTCTCGCCTGTTTTCTGATCATAAAAATTAAACGATTGTAAAGACATAATTATAAGCTTTAATATGACGAACTGTTTGTCAATGGCCATGAATATTTTTTTTCCGTGGGCAGAATCTAGCCATGTCATTTTGTCAACAGTTTTCAACTTGTCACTCTTAAAATACATAGTCTACTTAATCATACTTTCCCGTTGGCATTTTCGTGATCTTTTTCTCTGAATTCCGTATTATCTCCCCCACCCAAAGCTTTCTGGATCTCGCCAAACGTCTTCCCTTTAGTCTCAGGTACGAAAAACGCTATCAGAGTTCCAACTATAACACACATGACGCTAAAGAACCAGTATGTAGCGGCGGGGCCCATCAATGCCGTCATGGATGCGAAGTACTTAGTGGTGACGAAAATGGCCAGCAAAATCGAAGTGGATGTGATCGATACGCCGAACGCTCGTGCGGGACCGTCGAAAACTTCTGACGTCACCAACCACACTAGGGAGCCGATACCTGGTGACAGGAATATTTTTTTTAATACATTCACTAAAATATAATTTCTGCGTACAATTATTTAAAATTAAAATGAAATTTTATACAAAGGCCTACTTTACCGGCTCCAATGAAAAGTCAAAAATCTACCGCCAAGTTCGGAAAGCAGGTTTGCCGTTGCACCGAGAAGAACTTTGAAGTAACTCGGCACTCGGCACTTTCATAGCTATTCCTAACTTTTCTTACAAAGTTTATTACATGATTTTTTTTTGGATATTCATTACAATAACACTTGTTATTAAGAAATTCTTCAATGGTATAAGTAGTAACCATGATTTATTAGATGTTTTTGACAGTTAGATACTTTAAACCTGTAGGCAGGCAGTGTCCACTTGTCACATGATCGAAACCGCTATAGGAAGCCGTTAAGACGGACCGGTTTCAGACGGCTGCCGCGCGCCAGCTAGGTTGCACGCGTTCGTTCTTTTACGGTCTATTTAACGCGCTGCTTGCGCTTGATTACGAAGTAACCCTAGTGATAGTAAGAGATGAAGTAACGCGACAGAAATAGAGCACAACTTTAGGTGCTTAGCGGAGGTGGCGCTGTGAACTGAATTGAACTTTTTTGTGTGAGCACTACGGTCGCTATTTCTTTAAATCATCTTGCGGAGTAAACCTTCAATAACATTAGGTACTATTATTGTATTCCGTGACAAAGGAAGTCTAAAATTGCATATTCTCTATTCCTCACCAGCACTAAAGCAGTAGATGACCAGGATGAGCGATATGATGGGGAGGTAGTTCAGGAACCCGGCTATCTCGCGCCCCCCACTTTCAGCTAGCTCGAAGAATATGCCAAGTCCAACCTGTCAAAAATTCATCACAAATTAAGTACCAATTGCCATCATTCCTACCTTATATATACTATAGCTAGCCTACAAGACGTGCTCAGAATTTAAAAAAATCTGGCAAATTGTTTTTTTTTTTTTTTCAATAAATCCCTCTACCATGAACTAATTAAAAAACAAGACGTGTGGCACTCGGAGCCTGCCACGGTAAAGCTATTGCATAGCATTTTTGTCAACTTATTTTTTATCAACTCCGTAACGAAAATAACCTAACAATTTCTTGATTCGGTCTCCACGCTCAAGGCCCGCGATAGAAGCTATGCAATAGCTTAAAAAACTATTTTTTTAATATCACCATGAATTAATTTGTGTTTATGGCGATAATCTCGCACCAAAAAAATCTACTTCAGCATATTAAGTTTAGTTATATTATAATATGTAGAAAATTACAGATTATGATAGAACTCGCTGGAACTCCAAAAAGAATCCAACTAATTTTGTTTAATAACTTGAACTTGAATAAATCACCTTTAGGTATTTGAATAGGTAAAAGAGAATGACCAGAGGTGGTATCAACTTTTCTCGTGAACCAAAACCAAAACAGTCTAGGAAAATAAAAAAGTGTTTTTTAAGAACCATTGGCACTAAGAATTTGCTTTTCATATCCGGAATTTAATTTTCCATACAACAAGTTACTTTCTTTTCGATGCACATTTCGTGTCATACTGATTTTACTAAGAAGTACAACTTGTTTGTTTGCCTATAACTTTAGAATACGGATATTAATAAAAAAAGGAATAATTTTAGGAGTTAACGTGGAGACCGTAGTCTAAAAAAAATAAAGTTTGGGTTTGATTCAGCTTGATACGGGAATCAATACATCCATGGTCATTGTCCTTTAATTCATTAAAAAATTAACAATACAAACCATTCCCAAAAATATTCCAGTAAGGGAACAAATCAGCACAGGCCGTCTTCCGCATCTGGTCAAAAACAGCGGAGTACAGAAGCTCGCGAGCACCTGAATGACACCAATAATGACAGACGCTATCTCCGGCCGCACGCTGGTTTTAGTCGACTCCAATATAGTCTGCAGGTAAAACTGCACTGCATTGAAACCCACGAGTTGACAGCCAGCGAAAAGCAAGAATCCAAGCGACAAGGATTTCAAGAATGTCTTGTCTTTGAACAACTTTTTCTTGTCGATCTTCTCCACGTTCTTTCTGGAGTCTTGGTATTCTTGCAATTCTTGTTTCGCTATTGCTTCCGATGCGCGGATTTTTAACAGCACATTTAATGCTTCTTCTGTTCTACCTGCAACAAAAATATCAATTAAGATGTAAGGACTAAGGAGACAATACTTAATACTTTTTTATACTATACAAGTTAGTAAGTACTTGACTGCGATCTCACCTGATGGTAAGTGATGATGCAGCCGAAGATGTTAACGTACTAACTTGGAAGGGGTAAGTAAAGTCAGCCCAACGGTTTCTACACAGCATCGCACCGGAACGCTAAATCGTTTGGCGGTACGACTTTTCTGGTAGGGTGGTAAACTAGCTACGGCCGAAGCCTCCCACCAGAACAGACCTGTGCCAATTTAGAAATGATAAAATTCCAAAGTGGGCCCGTGGCGGGAATTGAACCCGCGACCTCCCATTCGAATCCGAGCCTGCGTCCCCTGCGCCAGGGAGGTTTTCAAAACTGCTAATTATTATTTAATCAAAAAACAAAAGAATTTTTACAAGAAGTAAAATATACACATACATCATAATAAAGCCACAGAATAGTTTTTTCAAAAATAAATAAAAAAAAGTCCAAAGTAAAACATTTAATTTCACGACTATCGACCATGTTGCGTTTTGAACCACATTCAATTATGCGCTCTATGTCAATAGTAGTAAAATTAATTTTTCAGTGTTCGCAAAAAATGTTTTGATTTCAATAGATATCGTCTGCTTATATACGCAAGTGCCATGACCTTTTTACACATTTCACTTCACGCGACGTCACGTTACACGAACGTTACGCGAATCGCCTACTTGCAGCGGCCATAAGTACCTACCTAAAGTACTTGTTTTTGCGGTTTTATGTACACGGTATAAGTGATGATGCTATCACCTATCTTTGTTTTTAAATGCGGTCTACTTCCTGTATATTATGCTCGTTTTCACCAACATTTTCAGACACACCTAAGCCCTTAGGTGACAGTTGTTGTAAGTGAAAACTGTCACCTATCGGCTTAGGCGTTTCTTAAAGTGTTGGTGAAAACGGGCATCATTCGAGCAAAGTTGAGTTTATTTTTTTAATAGGTACCTATGTGCCTACTCGTATCTATTATTTTTTCTGATTCCTTTTCCTTACATGGTATACAAAAACAGAAATAATTTTGTAGAAAACTGCTTTTAAAGTTCAAGGTCATTGCTTAGTCACAAGTTTTGTTTACAACTAGCAAGGAGCTAGTCTAGGTGTGTACAGTTGGCAAAAAAAGTGGTAATTGACAACTTGCTTAGTTTCCTTAGATTTAAAGTAGGTAGCTAAATATAAGCCAAATATATGGTCACAATCTGAACAATGCATGGACAAACATACACACATAGATCTCAATAACATAATATGCGAAAAGGAGATGTTTCAAATTGGGCTAGGTCTTGTACTTTGACTTGTACGATTTGACATAAACCACCACACAATCTTTCAAAACTTGACATTTCTGTCAAAGTCAATTCACAGTGAAAATCATGTTAACGCCATGATGAATCTTCGTTAAGCGTTGCAATTATAAGCAGAAATACTTGTTTGTACAACCGAAAAAAGCCATTTTTAAAGAAAATATATAGATAAAAACATTTTTTTGTGATCTGGGCTTTACCCAAGTATACCGTACATAGACCTGGCCCAGGGCTCATACATTGATGAAACGTCTCCTTTCTCAGTTCCAATATTCAGACGAGTGCGTGTCGTACTCATCACAGACCAGCGAATGAGTTTTTTGGTCTTCTTTTCTCTGTGGTTTTCATGACCTCCTTTTTTTTAAGTCGGTAGATAATTATGTCAGCGGATCCTTATATCTGATCTCTTTCTCTCTATGATATCTTTATCCAAAAACAAAACTTTAATAAAAATGTTAAGTTTGTTATTTGAAGATTTCATTACTGTATGACGTCATTGAATTTTAAATAGACAGTAATGAACCGTCAAGTTTTTAGTAAAAGGACAAAATATTTTGTTGACAGTAGACTAGACTATCTACCTACGTACATCCGTTAATCACTATAATAAATATTTATCGAAAATATTCATCTACATTTGAGAAGTATTTTTGAAATAAATGCAACCATCACATTATCTCACGCTGAGCAGACAGGAATAAGGATGTATAAGTGTAGCGACACACCTGCCCAACGTATAGCGCCGAAAGTTCGGCTCGAAACGCTCACAATGTCTTACTTCTGACGCTGTTATTCACGTACGAGACGAAGGGGCAACACCGACAGATCTGTCACCACTCCGAGAGACGAGTATATCTGCATGAATACTGTATTACTAAGGAACTTACCCTTACAGTATAGATAGAAGAGGCTATCAGGTAGAAAGAGCATCGGCACGGTGCTGGCGGCGACCTTGCAAGCGAAGAAGATGTTGAAGGCCACATACGAGACGAAAAGGCCCACCGACA
Source organism: Coenonympha glycerion (assembly GCA_963855885.1). Classification (NCBI taxonomy): domain Eukaryota; kingdom Metazoa; phylum Arthropoda; class Insecta; order Lepidoptera; family Nymphalidae; genus Coenonympha; species Coenonympha glycerion. The sequence continues at coordinate 7,680,217 of OY979650.1, forward strand.
GAGCTGTCACCACTCCGAGAGACGAGAATATCTGCATGAATACCGTATTACTAAGAAAGGAACTTACCCTTAGAGTATAGATAGAAGAGGCTATCAGGTAGAAAGAGCACCGGCACGGTACTGGTAGCAACCGCGCATGCAAAGAAAATGTTGAAGGCCACGTACGAGACGAAGGGATTCACCGACAGAGCTGTCACCACTCCGAGAGACGAGAATATCTGCATGCATACCGTATTACTGAGATAGGAACTTACCCTTAGAGTATAGATAGAAGGGGCTATCAGGTAGGAAGAGCATCGGCACGGTGCTGGCGGCGACCGTGCATGCGAAGAAGATGTTGAAGGCCACGTACGAGACGAAGGGGCCCACCGACAGAGCTGTCACCACTCCGAGAGACGAGAATATCTGCATGAAGGTGCCTAGCGAGCCGCGGTGCTCTTTCTGCGAACATAATAATACAAAATTTTAATTAATAAAAACCTGTGAGTAGGTACACTCTACAACAAATAAATTCCGTGACAACAAAACTCCATTCCATGTTTTCATGTATGATTTTACTCATCGCTCGATAGATAGCGCTGTTTTCGGTTAGCTCGCGCTCTTCATATCAAATGCCTATACGGGATTGCATGCGTACCCATTCTTTTGACTAGTAAGATAAACTTTCATTCTAGATTTACGACGATTTTCATAGATTTTTTTTGTGCCAGGATTTTCGTGACGCAAAAAATCATCGAGACTTGAAAACTAAGTATTCTCCATTGATTCTCCATTAAATACTTACACTAGCAATTTCCGATGCGTAGATAGGCACAGCTATGAACAGGAAGCAATCGATGCATATCAGCACCGATCTGCTCAGGATGAGCATCCACACTTCTGTCGCGAAGATCAGGAACAGCGTCATCAGAAACTTGGGTAGCGATATCAGCAGCAGGCAGTACTTCCTGCCGATGCCGTCTAGCAGCATCATTGGAGAATAAGTATGTATTCTCCGACACAATAGCATCGAGCTTTGAAAACTATTAGGTATCCATTAAATACTTACACTAGCAATTTCTGATGCGTAGATAGGAACAGCTATGAACAGGAAGCAATCGATGCATATCAGCACCGATCTGCTCAGGATGAGCATCCACACTTCTGTCGCGAAGATCAGGAACAGCGTCATCAGAAACTTGGGTAGCGATATCAGCAGCAGGCAGTACTTCCTGCCGATGCCGTCTAGCAGCATCATTGGAGAATAAGTATGTATTCTCCGACACAATAGCATCGACCTTTGAAAACTATTAGGTATCCATTAAATACTTACACTAGCAATTTCTGATGCGTAGATAGGAACAGCTATGAACAGGAAGCAATCGATGCATATCAGCACCGATCTGCTCAGGATGAGCATCCACACTTCTGTCGCGAAGATTAGGAACAGCGTCATCAGAAACTTGGGTAGCGATATCAGCAGCAGGCAGTATTTCCTGCCGATGCCGTCTAACAGCATACCTCCCAGCGGATTACCTGAGGACAACGCAAACATTGTCTTGCTCACTCTCAAGGATACGTTGGTAGGTGCGACATGCAGCGTCGCGGAAAAATATAACAGAAACACAACCTTTTACTTAATTACTCCAAAACTAAGCCAGTTATCAAAGATCTGTTTCTAAGCGTTTTTGGATAATATTATTACCGACACATTAAAACAAAAATTACAGTTACATCCATTGTAGTTTCCGATAAAATTTAGAAAAACTGAGATTTTGGAGCAACTTTTGAGATAACTTTCTATCGAGAAAATTTTATCCAATTGTGTTTCTGCTTCTAAACGATTTTAGATTGAAGACCCAAAAGGCCTGACGTTTAAATTTGAAAGTTTATAGATAAAAGTTTATAAAGATTTTTATTTTATTTATAACTGTCTTTATAGTTTTTAAAATCGCCTAAATTTTTTTTTGAGGCTTTTCTAAGAGTTGCTATTTATTTAACACTAGAGTACACGCGCGGCCTACTATAGTAGACCAGGGTTAGTTTTTTTTGTCGTATCTTTTTATTTTTGCATGCTAGAAGCTTGCGATTCCAGATAAGCCTCGTCTGGTATATTCTTCGCAACCTTAGTACCCAACACAATTCCTGCACAAACGCATGTGTGAGATATTTGGCGCCAAAAGCGCAGGCCTGCTAAAGTAGTCCGCGCGTGTATTGATGTACCAAAATCAGGTAAGTAACTTTTCGTGTATTATCGAATTATAACGCTAAAATAATATTCTCCAGCTATGTTATGTATGTATACTTATACATTTGTTTAATTATTGTTATTTTAAAATTGGAAAATGTCAATTTTTTTTATTTTTTACATATTTATAACATTAACGTCATGAGTGATTCACAAGTGGAAACACTTGTGAATCTTTGTTGCTACCTAAGCTAGACACTGATGATGAGATGTGACAGAGAGTGAAGATGATAAAGTTGAGCCAGAACCAGACTAAAAACAGGCCCTAGTTCTGCATGAGTCAGAGCTTCAGGAAAATGAAGAGGAAAGGTTAAATGAAAGGTCTGACGAAACATCAGATTCGGATAACACTCCACTCTATCTGGAAGGCGCGTTCTAATCTATAAATTGACAAACGGAACCATTTGGCACAAAAATATACCATCGGCAACGCGAACTCGAACCCAAAACCTAAGTATTAGATAAGCAAGCCCAAAAGGAGATAGAGCTAGAAATGCTAAGGATCCATTATCTAGTTTCAAACAACCCGAACTCGACAACTTAAATTGAGGATTGGGGCACTTTTCGGCAGAACAATTCAGGATTCCCAAGTACTTATCTAAATCATGATTTGACACCAAAGACAGCACGAGATGGTCGATGTGCACTCTGCTCGAGAGCCCGAAATCGGTCGACAAAAAAGTGGTGAAAGACTTGCTACTAGAAGATTTTTCACGATCACTAAGCAGTAGTATATCCTGAATGCTACGAAAATGAAGAAAATAGTAATAGAGAGTGGTTTTAATAAAAACAAAAATACGTTGATCTCAGTATTGCCTTTTTTTTACTTTTTCGTAGATATTTAATAAATTGCTAATTGTTCACTATCTATACTTCTTCTATACTTATAATAAAACTGTAAAGGGTCGAATTCTGTACATTGAAGATATTTTGAAAATTTTTGTTGGAGGACACTATTTACTCGATACTGATGCCAAAACTGTAATTTGTTTAATTTTTGTCTGTCTGTCTGTCTGTCTGTCTGTCTGTCTGTCTGTTTCACGACCGGGCATCACGGCTAATCCGCTGGATGGATTTAAATGAAACTTGACATGATTATAGCTCATACCCCGAGGTAGGACATAGGATACTTTTTGTCCCGAAATTCATAATGGTTTCCCTGGAAGACGGCATCAAAGTCCAAACGTTTTTTAGTTATAATTCATCGCGTTGTCCGATTCCATTCATTCTTTTTTTGTTAGAAAGGAGGTTCTTTAAAGATTATTCCATACAAATCTTATCATCATCACTTTTGTAGTTCAGAAATTACAGACATCAGAACCTTTAAGTTCAAGTAGGTAGGTGACTTGAAACTCGGAATGCACAAAGAACCTAGGGCTAGGACGTAGGGCTATTTTAAATAAAAAAATTTTTAAATAAAAATTAACTGTCATGTTATTTACTGTTTTCTGACTTTATATTAAGATGGCACTGTTAAAATATGAACAGATTAAAGTTTTCACTTCTGTCGACATTCCCAGAGTGCCGCGTCTTTTTTTATCATCCGCAATTTGGAAAGGGTAAGATAATGGTTCACAAATATTTTTAACTCTTAGGTCTTATCGATCCTAACCGACTGACTGTCATCTAAGGTCTTTTTATACGTAAAGAAATATATAGCCATTGCCCATTATGATGTTTTGGATTGTATTGAGATGAAGCAAAGATTTTTGAAAGACTTATATTATGTTGGGCTGGGGAATATTGTTAGTAGAGTAATTTATCCCAGTGGTACCTACCCGGCCGAACTCTGAAAGAAGAGTTCTACCACCAGTACAACTTTTCACATGGTTTAATAATTTGTGACATATTTCGTGGTTTCAGAATAAAAATCACAATGAAAAGGACGATTTTAACTGTCGATATTTCGATACATTGGTACAAGTCGTGGTCACGTAGTGACCACGACCTGTGCCACTGGGTCGAAATATCGACAGTTAAAATCGTCCTTTTGATCTTTCAACTACGTATTAATGAAACTTTATATCAAAATCACCACAAGATAACAAGTGCAAAGTAAGAACAGGTTTCTGTACAACATCACACCAGAATCCCGCGAAAATCAAGGAATTCGAGTAGGAAGGTATATTATGTAAAAAAATCGTAATTCACGCGGGCGGAGCCGCGGGCAACAGCTAGTTTTAAATATTTTATTTAAATTGTATTGTTGTAATGTTAACTTAAATAAATATTTTTTCCATTCCATTTGTTATTTTAATCAAATAGTTATAAATATACAATTTATTGACTTTTTAAAATGGGCTACTATAGTAAGCCACGCGTGTACTCAAGTAACAAAAAGAGGCGCGTGTACCGTAGTGTTAAATCACGAAATGGAGTGATTCTTCTGTACAGTAAGGTAGATACTATGATAAAATTCTGTGTATTAAGTAAAAAGAACTTTCTAGAAATTGCTTACCAAAGAAACCAAGCAGGAATCCACCGGAGACTATCCAGGACCCCTCTTCCTCAGTGATGGGACGGGACAGCGGGGTTTCCGTCTCATTCCTTAGCTTCACGAGAATCGGTGAAGCCCACCCTGTGTTGATGCCAGTCGTCAGCACGCCGAGATTTACTTAAAAAAAAAAAAAACATAATAGTACTCGTCGGGCGTAGCCAGGGAAGGGGAGTTTAGGGGGTTCAAACCCCCAAAATGTGCAGATTATTAGATAAATACTAGCAGACTGATAAACGTTGTTTTGCTATTTAGAGATATAAAAAAATGTTACGACCTACGGGCTACGGTTAGACCTACCGTATTTTTCACATTTTATATTTTCTTAAAATATTCATGTACTTTTATGAAGTATAAATTTCATGAAATGTCGGAGATATTATATAAAAAGGGAAACTTTTGCATATTAGGTAGGTACTTAAAATTAACAACTATTAACTTACAGTATAGACTTATCTTTAATTCTAATGCTAATAACAAGTTTTCCCAATTAGAGAGAATTTTAAGATTACTAACCAAAACTATTAATATTTTGAACCATGCCAATTTACTTCCAGTTGCTAGCATAAAATAAATTCTCTGAGCCTTCTTGAAAGCCTTATTTAATTAAGAAACCCTAGAAAATGCTTATAATTGTTTATTTATCGGATAATACTGATAATTTTATTTACTTTCTCCCTATCCTAGTAAATAACAGAGTTATGTCTAAAAATCGACTGAAATACGGCTTTGTACCTAATTGTGAGTAAATAAATAAATAGTTGACAACATCACATACATTGCTCCAATCCCTTAGTAAGTAGCTTATGCACTTGTGTTAAGGAAATCAGAAACAACGAAGGTACCACAACACCCAGACCCGAGACATTGTAGAAAACTTATTTTTCTACATTGCCCCGACCGGGGATCGAACCCGGAACCTCAGAGATGGCGGCGCCATCAAAACCAACACGCTAACCACTCAACCACGGAGGTTGTCAAAAGGAGTAGGTACCTATACCCTTATAAATAATAATATTAATATTAATTATTAAAGTAGTTGACAAGTTTATTACAATACTACAGTAAATAATAATCCATGATAAAATAAATCCCTTATTAAATACTACCAAGCTGTCGCCAGGTGACTTCGACCAAATTGTGGATTTCACATTTTAAAATCTCGCAACAGCTGGTAAAAAAGTACTTAGGTATTTAGATAACCTTATCTAATTTCTATTGCTATTATTGATATCGGATAGAGGCTAAAAATTATGGGAATGACGACGGTATAGATCAAGTAGGGTTGCCAGATGCAATAATGAAAAGTCCGTAGTAAAGGCCTGATTTCCATTGATAAATCCTGAGATTTTTTACAGTCTGAGAATTTTCTTTTAAACGTAGGTACTTATTTAACAAAAAATCGGAATATAATCTTTTTTTTAACCACTGCAATCTCGCTTACAAGTTGCACATTGGGTAGATATCTTACTGATAAATAAATATAGATAAATAGTATTGATGAGTTCAATTGTGCAATCATTAACCAAAAAAAGATAATTCTCAGTTTTGTTTAATTTTATAGTAAAGAAATCTTTAAAATGTATAAGGTGTATTTTTAAATGTGACTTTTTATTTAAATTTTGATAGGTTAAATTTTGATAGGTTAGGATTAAAATTTTTAGTTTCAGTTATTTTAATTTTTAAGTAGTTTTCATTGTATTAAGTAGGTATTATAAATTATTATTGTACTAAACTTAATCCCGAAAAAAACTTCTTTTTATCGTTTAATAAATAAGAATGCTTCACCTACTTAGATATGAAACATAGCTAAAACGATTTTGATGAAATAGCTTAAAAAAGTTGCCGCACTCACGGAGCTGTCGTTGTTAGGTAGGGCTCTATCTAGTCGGAGCGCGAGCAACTACCTTTTATAAATCTATGGATTAATGATATCAAAATATTTCAATTCTATACTGACTGGCAGAATGCATGCAAGAGATCTTCTTTGCAAATTCTATATGTTATGGACTTTTGTCGTTTACTGTACGTTCTTAATCAATAATAATATGACACTGACATACACTGTAAATATTTTTCTAATCATAGAGAAAAATCTTGACTGAATGAAGACTTCTTGGTCTAAATATTTTATAGTACTTTATCTTTATTCGTGGTCTTATATTATCATGATGTCAATTGATAGAAAATTATTATTATTATTTATCTAGGTGTTTGATTATAAATATTATTATTTATCTAAAAAAACAATACCTATTCATAAACCTGATGATAATCCAAATATTATTTATCTTTCATGGAAGTTATATAGATCGTCTAATCTAAAATCTCCACGTGCTTGGAATCACCCGTTGAAAGAAAAATTTAGCGGAGAAGGGTGTTCATTATTAAATTAGGAGATTTCAACACCATCCCCTAGCTTGTCTAAGAAAAACGTATTCATCGTTATCATAATCGTTTACTAATTCTACCCGCTGATTGGATTCCTCATTTGCGTCAGCCAATCACGGGGCAGAATTCGCTTGCGATCACGATAACGATGAATACGTTTTTCTTACGCAATCAGGCCCTTGTTGGTTAGATTAAGGTGGTGGGGCACGGGTTGGGGGCAATGTCTGTAACAAACCTCCCCCAGAAGTTTAAAAACACTCAGAAGTTTAAAAATGAAAAGAATCTGAAATAAGTACAATTAAATTGTGTATTTTACAGGAAAAATAAAATAAATTCTGTATATTCTGGTAAGTAGGTATAATATTTTTGATATTAACAATACACCTCAAAAAACAAAGTTAAGTTTGCGGTTCGTCAAGAAAAGTGATTCTTAGTACGGGATCCTCGGTGCGTGAGTCCGGCTCTGGTTTATTTACAACTCATTGTAAAAAACCGGCCAAGTGCGAGTCGGACTCGCGCACCGAGGGTTCCATACCATAAAAGAAGTAAAACATTGAAAGAATCACTTTTGTTCATGAATTTACGAGTATAATTTACATGTAGGTACTTTTGTTGGCGGATTATTGTTATTATCAAAAAAAGTATATTAGTCAGCGAGCTTATTTTATTTTTCCTGTAAAATATACATTAATGTCTATTAATCATAATTATTTCAGATTTTTCAATTGATAAACTTCGGAGATAAGGGGGGGGGGGGGGGAACGGTATTTTTTTCGACAGTTTGCTCAATAAATCCAAAACTATCAGGCATAAAAATAAATAAAAATAAGTTTTAGAATGCACAAGTAACGCCCTTTCATATGATACCCCACTTAAAATTGTTATTTCATTTTGAAAATTCGAAGTCCTTATTTTCCCCCCTTTTTAAATATAAATAAAAACAATTTTCAATATTTTATGAGTACAATGGCGTTGGGTCACTATTACCTAAAACTATTCCAAATTCCAAGTCGATAGCTTTGATAGTTACTGAAATAATCGAGTGTGACAGACGGACGGACGGACGGACGGACGGAGAAAGTCTCACCATAAGGGTTCCATTTTTACCAAATTGGTATGGAACCCTAAAAATACGTTTTTCTTGAAGGCCTACAAAGTCAAGCCTCTTTATGAGCCATTTGAATGTAATGTTATGTTACAGCGATGTGTCTAACAAAACTAGATGCCGTAGAAAAATCATCCAGATAACTTAGATTCTAGAATAATAAAAGACTTCAACTTCAAGCAAAGTTTTCAGCTCCAGATCTAGGGGAGGCAAACTGGGCCACGGCCCCGGGCGTCAATTTCAAGGGGCGCAAAAATCTTCAAAATCGAATAAGTAAAATTACCTAATATTTAAAAATTCTCGTGGCCAGTCTTTGTAACAAAACTCCTCTGACATGGCTTGTCCGATTTAATTATTTTTTGTGGATCAGTAGGAATCTGTATTCTTTTACTCAGTCTTTGGAATTCTCAGAGAGAGAGAGAGAGAGAGAGAAAGTGAGGACGCAAACAATATTTCATACTCCTAAGTGTGCAATTTTTTTGGCAAAAGAACATTTACCGGGTCAGCTAGTGATAATAATTATATTATTTCAAAGTATGAATTTAACATTCCTTTTTTTGGGAATAGTTTTAACAATGAGTATTTTTATTGTCAAATGATTTTCATGTTGGCATACCTTACCAGAATATACAGAATTTATTTATTTGACGACTATTATACTTTTTAAAATAAGGTGTACGAAGGCTCCAACGCGCTAAATTAGAAATAAAATTTTCGTACATGATTCTAACAGAAACGATATTCAATTGGTAGATTTATTGATATACCTATAGATAAACCACTAATCTAATATTAACGAAACTTTGCATCTAGACATACTTTAGTCCTGTAGTCAGCCTTACAAGGACGTAATATATTAATCCTGGGAAAATAAAAAGGGTTCCCCTGGAAACAATCAGTATAAAAACATGGAGCACAAAAAACGCAGACAAAATAACTCGTTAAATAATAATTATAAATAGAAACACAATCTAATTTACCCACAGTAATAACGTAATTAACGGACACTAAATATTAAGTTTGAAAAAAAGCCGGACCATCTCGCTAATGATTAATGGTTAGATGCACAGGCAATATTGTTGATTATTTATTTACCAAGAGCCATGATTGTAGTTTTGTTAAGATTTAACATTTGGTAATTGTTATTAATTTATTTTCTTGGTAAAGAAGAAATTTTGTACTAGACTACTGATTAATTACTTACAGTCACGCTTTGCTACTTTAATACTCAGTAAACCTAATATTATGATTAAAGACCTAGAGTAGCATTGTTAAGATTTTACATTTTTTTTCTTGGTCTTGAAGTAATTTTGTATAAAACTACCAAGTTATTACTTACAGTCATACTAATTACTATCCTACTTTAATACTCAGTAAGCCTCATATCAAAATATAGCATTTGAGATTTTAAAGACCCTTAGGTATTGTGTAAAGTACTCTGTGATTGTGTAACAATTGCGTGAATACAGCCCATGGTAGGCGCGCGAGTTGAATGGTTGTTGAATAAAAGTCGCAATTGTACGTTACCGACAATAAGCACATATTATTGTTTGGAACTGGGACATGATTTATTTACTATCTATATCTACTTGTCCGAGAGTCGACTCTTGATGGGTAAGTGCTTCGCTTTTTGCAGTGAGCGGTCCGTCTTTTTTCAAAGTTCATGGACACGATGCGTTTCAAAAATATATTAATGATTAATTACCACATTTTTTACCTGTAATAACAACAGCGTACTGCTGGATCAGATGCGGCGGAAGATTCAACTTCATTTTTATTTTTTGTCACTTGGCCAGAGATTAAAAATGTTAAATTATTAGTAAAAGTCACTAAATGAATGAATTAACACAGAACCAAAGGTTGAGATCACTCCTAACATAATATTGGGTACCTACCTAGTTACTTGTACTAGATAAGAAATATCCAAATTATAAATTTAAAAATAAGCATACTTAATTAGTTTTCCATAATGTATGGAAATATTATTATTTTATGTTTCCATACATTAAAGAAAACTAAATACATATGCTTATTTTTAATAAATATTTTACAGGAAGATTCCTTATCAAGTAGGTACCTACATGTCCCTAAGTACACTTCAATATTAAATCCAATTTTGGTTACACGTTGTTATTATTGACCCTTATTAAATACAATTTTTTTCACGTCAATAACATTTTTTATAAATTCTTCAACAAACAATAAAGTTATTGTTTGTTTTTTTGTAACCCATAAATTACTTCACGAGCCTATGGCAATTAAATATAAGGTACGTTCAATGACATTTTAAAATAACTCACGAGTCACGATAATTTTAATATATTGCTTATTTTACACGTAAATTCAAGTTGTTTTATCACCATGACACACAAAAACGGAACATCGTTTTGAGTTTTTTTTTAATTTCCACGCACATTAAGAAACATTCACTGGCATACCTAAATAAATTTAAGTATTTTGTCACCGTTGTCTATTAAATAAATTAATCATCTTGTTAATATTTTTAAATTAAAATGCTTAAGTTGTTGACGTTAATATTTTCTTAATGTCAATATTTTATTAAACGCGCGAAGAATCAAGGCAACGGTTGGAGCGCGTGCAGTATTCAGCCTTCTACGGCTAAATGTTAGCGATTGTAGGTCGCCCCTGCCTATTACAGAATAGGATTTATGTATTTGTAATGATAGTCCGAGATGTCATGGGAAATAATGATAAGGCAATCCACCTGACCGACATCCGACGACCGACACATCGGTCAGATATAGCTTCATGCATTTATAGGTAGTACATAATAGTCGTGCACATTGCACACGGCGTTTGACTGATAAAACTTTAACCGATAATTTGGCTATGTCGGTGGTATCGCTAGATCGGACTGATAATTGGTACTGTCAGGCGGAGATTGTATGACTAGAGCATAAAATGAGTCTTATTAAGAGGCATACAAAATACTTTTTCAATTTCGAAAAAAAATAATTCAAGGCAGACTTTCGAGGAAGAGATTTGGTTCGGTCGTCGAACTGTCGGTCTGTCGAATTGAATCGAGACAAGGTTATTTAATCTAAGTGTTAACAACAAAGCTGTTGTCCATAATATCTTCAATTTCAAAAACAGAACCACTTTAACCCCTAGCATTAATTTTAATTTTAAAAAAGAGTAGGTAAATATGCTTGATGGAGAGTTAATTTTATTTTTCATCATAATTATTTCAGATTTTTCTTTTTATCAATCACTTCGTCAAAAATTTCCACTGGATCTCTAGCTACTTTTACTATTATGTAAGAACCGAGAAGTAAATCAGTAAACTTTTGGTGAGCGAGACTCAATGCTAATATTGGCGGGCACACCTGCGACTACAAACGCTTGTAATTTTTTTAAAGTAAGACATGCCTACGGCGCATATCAATGCGTTTTGCGTCGACGTTAGTTCGACAACGTCGAAAGTTCAGTCGTCGATTTGCCGGCATATCCCGACACTTAAGAGTCTGTGGTAATTATGTACCTAAGACTAAGAGGTAAAGTAAGATGTATCTTGCTGTGCAAAACTTAACTCATTCAAAATACTTAAAGCTCTTAACTTTTATGTTTTGAGGTGCCTACGTTAATATTACTCACAAATACCTACTAATACCTACCTAATACATATAATATAATAAATAAGAGTTTTTGTTTGTTTATTTATTATACAGTACCTATCGCTTTTATAATTATCAAGTTAAGAAACGCACAGAGGTTGCGTGCACTGCGCGAGCTAAAACGTACCTATAGGTGTCAATTATAGTACGCTTTAGTTCCTCCTTTCCTAGTACAACCTATTAATATATGTATATTTTTTTTGTGAATTTGTACTCCTAAGTTTGTTTGTGTTTATTTCTTTTTTATATTTTTATCCTGTGGTGTGCAATAAAGAGTTTATCTATCTATCTTTAACTCACAAGACAATCATTGTCCTGCCTGCTAAATCATCACTATTTACCATAGGTTTAGTAGCGAAAAAATTGTAAGTCTATGGGATTTATTTTAAAAGTAAAATCATAATCTGACTTTCAACTAGGGCATGAATTCCGGAATTCCGGAGTTTCGTAACTCCGGAACTTCGGAGCAAATATTCCGATGTTTCAGTTCCGGAGTTGAAGCTCAGTTCCGGAGCCAGCATCGGAATATTTTCTCGTTTAAAAGTAAGAATTTTAGTGCTTTTGCGCCTTCACAGTTAACAGTTCACATCACACAGCACTTTTAATGGCATATCTCAATTTAAAGAACATTTATAATATCACTATGGTAACCTGGCTAGACCCTTTTCTGAATCTCGGTGATGATCACTCAGTCATCTTTACTGAGATCATTTAAAACATAATTAAATATACTGTGTCGTACTGGATCGTTCGTTACTGAATATTTTTTAATCCAGTAAATTAAAAATTAATAAAGATTTGTCGCAAAATATTCTTAATTTATTGTCATTTAAACTTAGTTCGATCGCTGCGACAGCTGTCATAAGATGAGAGGTGTATAGCAATAGCTAAGCACTAGAGTGAGACGGTACTAGAGCGGTACTATGCAAATGACATCTGTTACAGGTGACAGGATATTTTACAAAGTATAGTTTTGCTTATTAAACCAGCAATGTTTAACAAACCATAAGAAATCTTGCACGAAGTTACGCCTTACAACAGACACATTTAGAGGATATGTGGCTAAAGAATTTAATGAAAATATTCAGTTGCAACTTGACTTCTCAACAAGATGGTCGAGTATGTCGGATATGATTGGCTCATTCCTAAAAATAAAAGACTGTATGATTAAACTCCTGATGGATATTAAATTAGATATACCTTTCACTGAAACTGAAGTTCAAACGTTAAAGGATATTCACAATAGTTTGGACGTTGTAAAACACACTGTACTTGTGTTATGCAGACGCGATGCTACATTGATTACAGCAAATATTGCGCTGAAATTTATGTTGCGAAAACTGGACCAACAACAAACATTTTTGAATTCAAAACTGGCTAAGAATTTGCGTAAAAGTATCAAAGAATGAAGATTGTTGATTTCTGGAGTATTACATTACCTTCCTTGAGAAAATAAATCAATACATAAAATATAAATTTTTATTTTATTGTATCAAAACCGGAACCAGCTCCGGAATTCCGGAGTTGAGGCCCAACATCGGACCCAATTCCGGAGTTGGAAATTGTTCCGAGTTTACATGCCCTACTTTCAACATTTATAGAGCGGGAGTAAAGTTTGAAAGGACATGGCCGAAACTTGTATGGAGCCGTGCCCTGGAAAACAATATTCATGGCCATCGACAAACAGTACGTAATATTAAAGCTTATTATTATATCTTTACAATCGTTTAAGTTTTATGATTAGAAAACAGGCGAGAGACATAATATCAGCATAACAACTTTCAATAAAATGCACCTAAATATTTTTAATAACAATGATTTATTATTAAAAAATGATGCGTATTGATTATGAACTAATTATTTTTTCATATTATAAAGCTTAGAAAATGCGAGTAAACATTTTGAATAGCAATTTTTGTATAAAAAAATCATTGCAAAAATATTTAGGCGCATTTTGTTGCAAGTTGTTATGCTGATATTATGTGTCTCGCCTGTTTTCTGATCTTAAAAATTAAACGATTGTAAAGACATAATAATAAGCTTTTATATGACGTACTGTTTGTCAATGGCCATGAATATTTTTTCCGAGGGCAGAATCCGGCCATGTCATTTCAGTCCATGATCTCCAAACCTGTCGACAGCTTTAATAGTTAGTGCAATAATCGTCATAATCATAAAGGTTCCGTTTCCACAATTTTCTTATTGAACCCTAAATAGGTTTACCCTACTAGAGGTTGAAATTTGAAATATACTGTGTTACTCAACGCAGGCAATATCGCCAGTAGCCACAGGCAACAGTTAGGTTCATTATCTACGTTAGGTTCATTGTCTACGTAAAAGAACCGCTCATTATCTACGTATTGAAGCTAATACCTGATTAAGGTTTTTAAGCTTATTCATTAAAAAAAACTTTTTAATTGTATGATTTTAATCCAAAGGTTGTGTCAGGTCAGATACGGATCTGAGGGGGGGCCTGGTTGTTGGTTTACGGTCGATTTAAAGTAAGAACGCGCTACACAAGAAACGAGCGAATGCTAGATAGTTCCTAGTGGGGCGCCACCAGTAACGTATTTAAAATTCAGCACCCCGGGCTTGGAAAAATTTGCCGCCCTAGTATATATTTTATACAAAAAAAAAACACTTTTTCATCTAACCCGTTGGTAACGCTTATTTTAAAACTAGTAGGGCGCGTGAGTGCGCGGGCCACATGTGGCCCGCGTGCAGTCTTCCCGCCTATAAAGGTATTGCCGTCATCTCCATCGCCAATTGGAATCCGATGGCAGTGGGCTTAAAAAATGACCAAGGAGCACTGTCATGGTTTTAAAGATAGTTAAGGGCTGTTCGAACTCCTCAACCATCATCTAAATCCTAGATCATCATCACTTCTCACATTTTTCGCTGGCAGTTTTCTGAAGAACTGCGTCAATGCCTTGGATAGTTCCCTACTTATTGTAGCATGCACATTTTCCATGGGAAAATAAATTCCTACATTTTTTTATTCATCCCGTAGAACTTGAGATCCTGAACACCTCTTGCTAAGAAACCACTTTCTTATCTTTTATAGTTTCTGAGATAGAACAACACGAAATTTGTATGGCAGCCATCTTGAATCCGCCATTTTATTTTTTTTAAGCTCACTGCCAATTGCATGACGTTCCGAGTATTTTTTGTTTCAGCAGTCCCCACCTAACTATAATACCTTGCCCATGCTCCTCGACTGTCTTCAAAACCCTCAATCATCATTTCATTCCATATTTTTCTCTAGTAATTCTCCGAAAAACCGCATCGAAACCTTGTATAGTTAGTAGTTACCAACATTTAGTCTCTTCAAAACCCCATACATTTTCTATGGAAAAAAAAATTCCGTCATTTTGAATTTTTTTTTCTACCCATCGAATAGACCTTCGGGTCCTGATCACTTCTTGTCAAGAAACCATTCTTCCATCTTTTATACTTTCCGAGGTATCGGCGAAATTCATACGGCGGCCATTTTGAATCCGCCATTTTGAATTTTTTTTCCGCTCACTGCCAATTGGATGACGTTTCAAATGACATTTGGTCGAGCACCCCCCACCTATCTACGATACTTTTCCCGTGCTCTTCACCCGTCTCCGAATTCCTCAATCATCAGCTCTCTCCGTATTTTTCCTCCGAATGAATTTTTCTCTTCTATACAACTGACCGAAACGGTCATTGAAAAAATTGTTCAGGAGAGGTGATCAATCAGTCAGTGAGTGAGTGAGTGAGTTAATCAGCACGAGTAGCTATATATATAGTAATATAGCCTATACGTTCATTTATAACCTAGGGCAGTGGTCTTATTCTTTTTTTATTAGGGCAATTATTCTTAGGTATTCACGGGCAGAAACGTTTTTTCCCCTTCAAATATCTACTATATAAAAATAAGTCTGGTTTTCCTTCCTGACGCTATAACTCCAGAACGCACGAACCGATTTCCACGGCTTTGCATTCGTTGGAAAGGTCTCGGGCTCCGTGAGGTTTATAGCAAAGAAAATTCAGGAAAAATTTCAAAAGAAAAGCGGGAAAATCTTTTTAGAGGAAAAGCCATCTGGTGGCGAAACGGAGTTCGCGCGGGTTTGCTAGTTATAAATATAAATATATATCAGGACATTAAACACATCGTAATCTAGCCCCAAAGTAAGTGTTGCTTGATAAATATACATACATATTAATATACATAAATATAATAAATTGAAAAACTCCCAGACACTGGAAAATATACATGCTCATCACACAAACATTTTTCAGTAGTGGGCATCGAACCCACGACCTCCGACGCAAGCGGCAGGTTCGCTACCACTGCGCCATTGGTCGTCAATCTATCTTCTATTATGATTATTTTTTCGTTTCCATGTTTTTAAATCCAGCTAAGTGCGAATCGGAATTCAAGAAAAAGGGGAAATATCACGCATAAACAGTTATTAAGTAAGTAGGTATTAGGTAATCATATTTTTGTATCCCTCGATAGATACCAATTTAAATTACCTGGCAAAAAAATATAAGGTTAAAAACGACAAGGATCCTGATTGTTATTAATGGAATCAATAAATTACATGATATTCGTATTTCGCCCGCATAGAATAAAATAAAACATAGATTAATTTTTTTTTATTTATTCTTCCATAGTATAGTTGATAAAATTTATAATTCTTGACTTTAGTTAGATATACTACGTTAGTACCTAATTCCTATCCCTACTAGTATTTAATGTACATGTGAATGTTAGTATTTTTACTTTTAGTTAGTTTTTTTACTTGTCGCCCTGTAATAATTAACTGTTTGCTTCAAGTACGAAAAAGATTTACGTAAATCGTTTGGATGCTGTTATCCTGAGGTATCTTATCGGTGAGCCTAGCTTACTTTTTTAAATTGGGCTTTTGATGACGCAATTTTTAAAAGTAAATTGCCTAATAATTATGAAATAAATATCAGCGACTCCTGAGGCTGATAAGATTTAAACAGTGATTATGATATCTAAATAAATATCAGCGATTCCTAAGGTTGTTTATATTTAAATCTATAAATAAATAAATAAATAGTGGACAACATCACATACATTGCTCCGATCCCTTAGTAAGTAGCTTATGTACTTGTGTTAAGGAAATCAGAAACAACGAAGGTACCACAACACCCAGACCCGACACAATGTAGAAAACTTATTTTTCTTTACTAATATTATATAGCTGAAGAATTTGTTTGCTTATCTCTGGAAGTACCTACCCAATACTACAAATAGTAATTTGGAGTTGAAATAAAAAACAGATGACTGAAAAAGTATACTTATTTATTATTTACAGTAATTATTTTTAAATATACAAATAACAATAGTATTTGACTTATTATAACTCTAAATACTCCAAGCATAACAGAAGAAGCCTCGTCTAGTTCTTCCATTTTATAGACTGTAAATTAAAAAAAAATATTTATTAAAAAAAGCTTTCAGGTACACAACCCTTAAAAATTTATTTTATAATAACACTAGCTGACTCATCGAACGTTGTTTTGCTATTGGTGATATAAAAAATAGCTCCAACAGGATTTGAACCCGCGTCCCCCAACTATCGCGGTTAAGTGTTCTACCACTGAGCTGCTGGGCACGGGTCTTCTCTCATACTGAGAGGAGTTTGGCCATAGCCCACCACGCTGGCCAAGTGCGGGTTGGCGGGCTTCACACACCTTCGAGAATATTTTTGTGAACTCTCAGGCATGCAGGTTTTCTCGCGATGTTTTCCTTCACCGTTAAGCAAGTGATATTTAGTTTCCTAAAACGCACATACCTCGGAAAAGTCAGAGGTGCGTGCCCAGGATTCGAACCCGCGACCTCCTTATGAGAGGCAGAGGTGAGAACCACTGAGCTATCACTGCTTATGGAGCATAAGCATGAGCATTAAAGAATAACATTCTAAGTGTGTAAAACACTAACAAAAAACAACTATAAATTATTATTATTATTATCAACATAATAAAAAATATTGTACTTATTTATTTGCCATTGCATTATATTATATTAGGTATTGCATTATGTATTAGCTCTTTTGTTTAGAATCATTATTATTTTTTATTATTTTTTTATGCTACATGCGTGCTTTTTAAAGGCACGTGTAAAATATTATTAAAGTAAGGATTCATACGAAACATCGAAATTGGTTCAGGCGTTTAGTCAAAAAATCTCACACATACATACATACATACACGTGCACATGCATACAAATACATTATCTATACTTATAATAAAACTGTAAAGGGTCGAATTCTGTACATTGAAAATATTTTGAAAATTTTTGTTGGAGGACACTATTTAGTCGATACTGAAGCCAAAACTGTAATTTGTTTCATTTTTGTCTGTCTGTCTGTCTGTCTGTCTGTCTGTCTGTCTGTCTGTCTGTTTCACGACCGCGCATCACGGCTAATCCGCTGGATGGATTTAAATGAAACTTGACATGATTATAGTTCATACTCCGAGGTAGGACATAGGATACTTTTTGTCCCGGAATTCATCATGGTTTCCCTGGAAGACGGCATCAAAGTCAAAATGTGTATTTAGTTATAATTCATTAACCCGTTGTCCGATTTCATTCATTCTTTTTTTGTTAGAAAGGAGGTTCTTTAAAGATTATTCCGTATAAATTTTATCATCATCACTTTTGTAGTTCAGAAATTATAGACATCAGAACCTTTATCGATGAGTTCAAGTAGGTGACTTGAAACTCGGCATGGACAAGCACCTAGGGCTAAGACGTAAGGGCTCAAGTCAGACTGGAGTACCCTTACAGCCGTAAATAAATATGCTTAGCAGAAGATTTTGTATGGTTTAAGATTTTTCACTTTTAGGGTGAACAAAAATCATGAATTTATCACCACGTTATACCGTATCGCGCCATCTCTACAAATTATGTGGAACTTGAATGTAAAACTTGGAGATAGCTACTACCGAATTTTTGTTAATAATAATTAATTGTCATGTAATGTACTGTTCCTTGACTTTCTATTAAGATGGCACTGTCGAGACATGAACAGATTAAAGTTTTCACTTTTGTGGACATTCCCAGAGTGCCACGTCTTTTTTATCATCCGCAACATGGAAAGAGTAAAATATTTTTAACTCTCAGGTCTTAACTGGTCCTAACCGATTGACCGTCATAGGTCTTTTTATACGTAAAGAAATATATAGCCATTGCCCATTCTGATACTTGGGATTGTATTGAGATGAAGCAAAGATTTTTAACAGACTCTTATGTTGGGCTGGGGAATATTGTTAGTAGAGTATTTTATCTTAGTGGTACCTACCCGGCCGAACTCTGAAAGAAGATTTCTACCACCAGTACAACTTTTCACATGATTTAATAATTTTTGATAAGTATATTTCGTGGTTTCAGAATAAAAATCACAATGAAAAGGACGATTTTAACTGTCGATATTTCGATACATTGGTACAAGTCGTGGTCACGTAGTGACCACGACCTGTGCCATTGGGTCGAAATATCGACAGTTAAAATCGTCCTTTTGATCTTCCAACTACGTATTAATGAAACTTTATATTTTTTATTAAAAAAGGAGTTTTCAAATTCACCACAAGATAACCCGTGCGAAGTAAGAACAGGTTTCTGTACAACATCACACCAGAATCCCGCGAAAATCAAGGAATTCTACGGTATATATAAAAAAAATCGTAATTCACGCGGGCGGAGCCGCGGGCAACAGCTAGTACATGATATAAAAGCACATTACTCCATTTTACGAAAAAAAAGTCGTTAGAATTGGTTGAGATTAATTCCATTTCGTCGAGTTCATTCCGTTGAGATTAATGGCCAGTGCGTTGAGATTATTGACCATTCTGTTGGGATTATTGTTATTTATTGTTATGGGGTATACTCACCGAGTCTCTTAAGGTGTTCTCAGCTAGTATGTACTCTTCAGACTGCGGGTTCAGCGTCATTTTATAGTTTGTAAGGCTGGTCCTGTCTTTTTGCTTTGCCAAAGTCTCTATGACCACTGAATGGACCTGTGAAAGAATATAATATTTTGTATTATTAGTAAGTCGTCTGTAAAAAATGTTTATTATTATTTTTTTATATACGGGGATATAAAAAAAATATGTCAGTTTGCCCAATCTATTAAGAATAAGTTAGAAATGCAATATTATTCAATAAGTTCGAGCAACATAGAATGTTATGGACTAGAATAAAACTAATAGAATTAACGTAGTACGAACCACTAACGAGAGTTTATTAGCGCTTTACTTAATTTTGCGTTTTAGCAGTTATTGTATTTGGTTATTCTGGCACCACCAATCATTCAAGTAAATGCTTTTTTACTGTGTTTATTTTGACACCACCACATATTCAGGTGAATGCTCTTTTACGCCATTGGTTGCCTGGAATAAATGGCTATATAGCGATAAGGCCGTCAAGTTGTATACCTAAGCTTAATTTTATTATTATGTATTTATTTTCTTTTACTTTTGCATGGTGTACAATAAAGAGTTTTATCTATCTATCTATCGCAGCCCTAAGAACATCAATGATGCAAATGTTGAGCAAGATGCTCAACATTTGCATTTCATGGCCGACATTTGCTTGTTCAACGAACAAATCCAACGGTAAACTAAACGAATTTTGTTGATTACCTTATATTTTTGCGCGAGTCTCAACCGGTCCTCAGAGTTTGGTAGCTTGTTGAGGCAAGTGGCCAACATTTGCTTGCTGGCCGCCAGCTCGCTCAACCGCGCCAGCAACGTCTCCATCGGTATATTAGAGGACACTGTTGTACGACCGAGCCAATCCTGGAACAAGTATAGAATGTAATTAGGGTTCCGTATTTAAATTTTGAAAATAGAATCCCTGTGGCGCGACTCTGTCTGTCCACAGACACAGTCTGTCAGTCTGCCACAGCTGGTTGTTGAAGTGAAAACTTGTTTGGGCGCGTTGGGAAAAACCACTGAACTCGTTACCACTATTGCCGTAACCAACGTTGAGTTTTTACTTCTTTCGGACACGTTTTTCACATCATCTGAGGGAGATGAGACCTAGTTGCGATTATGTTATTATCAACTACTTAAGCAACGCTTAATCAAGTTTACTCAATTAGGTACTAACCTTTAAAATACTTCATTTAAAAAATACACAACAATTTCACAAGTTATAATAGCCCAAAAGTTTGCATGAATTAAGATTTTTTGAAAAGCCCGTGATGACCATTTCTTTTCTCGGAATAAACACATAACCCTTCCGCCGGTCGGATAAAAAGAAACCCTTATGGAATTATTTACCCCGTGAGCCGAGTCTGCCCCTCTCACTTCAGACGACCGCGACCCGCGCTCTGGTGAGATATTTAAAAAAAGGGTAATAAAATGCATATTAATTTTGATACACTTACTTTCTTAGTGAACATAGATTCCACGATGTCCCATTTGTTGGAGTTACCGTGTACGTTCAGAACCACCCAATCATACTGCACTGGAGGTACCTGAATATATTTTTAAAGTTGAATTACGTATATAATAAACTCACTGATATGTATCTCTAGATTCATGATTCCATACGTTTGACAGTTCATTTTTTGTGCCGATTTGAAGCGCCTCCCACGAGCGTCCACGGTACTAAATTGACACTTGTTGGAAGTGGACCGTCGTTTTGAATGTCATTAAATTTTAGTTCCATAGACGCTCACGCCAGGTTACGCAACAATCAGCGCCCAAATGGCGAAAATCAAGTGTCTTCATTTTTACGTTGACAGTCAGCTATCCAGTGTATATTCTATATACTCTATGGAGATCACTGAATATAAACTAGACTCCTAGAGGGCGCCCGCAACTTCCCTCGCGTGACGTCTGTATTTACATTTTCATCATCTGTAGTTGAATTTGCAAAAAAAAATAGTAGATCATGTCTACGTCGCGTCATAATATCTATTAGAAATAAATATTTACGCATTGAACATTATAATCGCAATTTTATTGATATCATTAATCGCAATTTACTTCCAAAGTAAGCGACAGCTTGTGTTATGGGTACTAGCTGGTAACTGATAAATAATACATAAGAGTTTGACAGAGGGGGGCGCGGCATCTCAGATTGAAATATCTATACCAAGTTTCTTGATAGTTCTATTCGATTTCGGTGCAAATCTGCTATGCGAAATAGTTTTGACGTTTTCTTAAATCAAGGCCTATGTGATATTAAATAGTAATTTATAAGTTTATTTAGATGATGATGATGACAAACCTGTTGTCGCTGGCAAAGTGTGAGCGGCGACATCATGTTGCCAGCGCCCTCGTGCCAGTGTTGCGAACAACAGTGCGACAGGCACTGCAGTGTCGATTTGTTGTTCAGCTCCGGCTTGTTGGCGCACTTCTGCCATTCTGTAATTGCAGTTTAGTAATCAGGATCCATTGTTTGGTGAGTTTTAGTAATGTGGATCCACCTTTTGGTAAGTTTTAGTAATGTGGATCCTCCTTTTGGTAAGTTTGGTAATGTATGGATCCAGTTTAATAATACAGATAACTGTTTACTTACTTAGTTCAGTAATGAGCATTTCAGCTGTTCGCCAAGTTCGCATATGGATATCTTCAGCATTAAAAAGGTATCTACAATCTAGCTTGGTGAGTTTCGGTAATGGAGGTCCAGTTTAAATTTTTAAATTAGGATCCACAAGGCTAGTCATGTCACATGTGGATTGGATCCACTGGATCCACGGTTTTGTAAATTTTACTATTAATGTTAAGACCTAAAGTCTAAAGTCTGATTATTATTATTATAAGCTAGAATGAATCCTCAGTCATGTAGTTGGCAATACAGAAATAAATTCATACCTAGCAATTTAACATAGTCTGTCACCATTTTGGCCTGGTGTGCGTCGACGCCTGGTTGATTGAAATGATTTGAAAGCAGATTATTTAATTTCCTCAATAACCCATCCACACTGTTGCCTTGTGTCTTCACTATATGTCGAAATTGGTATATCTGAAATATAATTTCATTTATTAGTTATGACATTTATTTGGCAACCTTAAAATATTGTTTTTTTTCTAACCAACTAGTTTAGTTATACACCAAATTTTAGATATCAATAAAATCTTAATTATAAGAGTTATTCATTGAAACTTTGTGTTTAATTGATGAAATGCTAATTTTTAAATTAAAAAATATACTAACTGCAGCTTCTGGACTCCTTCCGAGCATACTAAAAAATAGAAATAGTTATAAATTAGTTATTGATAAAAAATATAATTAATTATGTTCTTGGAAACAAAGGTTAAGATAGTTCTACTGCTAAGCCTGTCGTAGTATTTCGTTTTAATAAATTGTAATCATCACGATATATTTACATAGCAATAGTAGGTGTGAAAATGGCATCATCATAATAATCAATAACCATATTAACATCATGTGGACTCTTGGATTAAAATGGTCATTCATCTGAAAATCTGTGTAACTCACAGGAACACAGACAGACAGACAATACTTACGTGAGTAAATCGGTAAGTTCAGACACTTTCCCCTCAGACTGTAGGAAGCTGATATAGTGGCTTAACGCTAGCGGGCGAGCCGATAGAAGTTCGTACACCAATTTTTTGTTTAGTGTCTGTATTAGAAAGAGGACCACCTGAAAAATATGAACAACAATGTGAAGGGCTGAAATCTTAACCCAAGATTGAAGTGATTCAAGATTCAAGTAATTTATTTCATATAGGCCTCACATTACTGGCTCTTCAGGGGCTGGACCACCACACACACATGGACGCATGTTAGGGCTATATGAAATAAATCATTTGAATCTTAAATCTTTTCATCTTAAGAGTCCTGTGATCTACGAAGTCTCCATTCATTCAAAATACCAAATCATTTGTAATTCGTGCATATTTCGATCATGCTGTGATGTTATTCGGATTCATATAGTAATAATATATGCTCCTGGCCATATTCAGTTTGGTAATACTTCTCTCATGAACAAATGCGACCAGATATGGCCAGGAGAATAGATTATTTACTATATGAACCCGAATAACACCACAGCATGATCGAAATATGGACAAATTACAAATGATTTTGGTATTACAAATGTATGGGAGACATCGTGGGTAAGCAGATTCTTAACTGAGCCATGGCGGGAATGTCATGCTGTGCGTATGTTAGACCTATGTGATTAGGGTTCCATTCAAAAATGGTAAAAATGGAACCCTTATTTTTTATTTAAATTGATTTTTATAAGCAGCGGATAGAAATACTCACAGTAATAATAGCATTCCCATCCCCCAAAGCCACTGCTCCGTCCAGCAGTTGTGTCTTACTCTTCAGACTCCTGTGACAGCGCAGCGACACACTGCGTCCCAGCACCAGCCTCTTTAAGGTCACCGCCACCGGTTGCTCAGGATCTGTTCTGTCGGTTGGATCTTTGCCGGACTGTGCGAGGACAACTGGAATATGTTGTAATATTAAGCATGATTTACATGTTAAAAAGTTACAGATGTAATTTAAAGTCATTGGAAAAAAACAATGACTTAAAAAAATTGTACCTCCAATCAGCAGTTCAATGACTATATTATTACATACCCTTAGAACTTTTATGCTAATAATAATTTTGTATGGAATCATGTAAACCCAAATAATTAAAATAAAGTAAATAAAAACAAATTAAATAAATATTATCATATTCAGTACTTAAAAATGTGTGGTGTCTTCAGATATTTAATTTTTTAGAGTTCAGTATCCAAAGGGCAAAATAGGATCATATATACCATACCTCACCAGGCTGTATCTCTTGAACAGATGATGTATTTCTGTTGCCACTATTACAACAAAATACAAAAAAAAATATTTGGGGCTCCCATACAACAAACATAGTTAATTCTTTACTAATAATATTATATAGCTGAAGAATTTGTTTACTTATCTCTGGAAGTACCTATGCAATACTACAAATGGTAACTCAGAATTGAATTAAAAAACAGATGACTGAAAAAGTACTTATTTGAGCCTTGAAAACCGGCACGCTAACCACTCAACCACGAAGGTTGTCGATGGGAGCTCCCATGCAACAAACATGATTTCTTGCACAATTTTGAATTTCGTGGGCTGAGAAGTTTTAGTTGGAATTTGTCTTGATGGTACGGAACTCTCAGTGTGCGAGCCCCACTTGCACTTGACTAATTTTTTTTTTATATAAAAAATAAGCATTATATGTTTATCTTATGTCTTCAACACTTTCAAATAGCAGTGAAGAAATGGCCTTCAGCAGTGGTTCTTTTCTCAATTCCACACGGATATGTATCTCTGGATTCATGATTCCATACGTTTGACAGTTCATTTTCTGTGCCGATTTGAAGCGCCTCCCCCGAGCGTCCACGGTACTAAATTGACATTTGTTGGAAGTGGACCGTAGTTTTGAATGTCATTCGATTTTAGTTCCATAGACGCTCACGCCAGGTTACGCAACAATCAGCGCCAAAATGGCAAAAATCAAGTGTCTTCATTTTTACGTTTACAGTCAGCTATCCAGAGTATTGTCTATATACTCTATGGAGATCAGTGCAATTCCATAACTTCAAAAAAACTTACTCAAATCCAAAACTTTAGGTGACACCAAACTTGAAAGTGGCAGGAGTTGTATCTTTGCGTTGCTGATGCTTGAATTGAACACACTCTCATCTTTTTGGCCCGGGTATGACTTCTGGCCTATAGCTAGTATCTCTTGAGGTGATAGCTGTTATTAATAAAGGCAATAAATATTTATCTATTTCAGACAAAAATAAAAAATCAATTTCAACAGATAACTAACGAACGCCTGTGCTAAACATGGTGTTTGCATACATCCTGCGGGAGAGCCTTTGTGTTGATCCAGGTTATAATCTATCTGCATTCCAAATTTCAGCCAAATCACTTCAGTAGTTATGGTGTGAAGGAGTATATCTCCATACAAACTTTGTACGTAATGTTTCATCTCCTTAGGGGTATTTCAAAAATCCTTTCTTGGTGCTCTCTTAGCCCTCATAAACGTGTAAGAAGTCTGCCAACCCGCATTTGACCAGCGCGTCATGGACATAGAGAAATAAATAATATAGTCATGGACTAATTCCTTTTTATAGACAGAAAATGCCAGAACGCATACTCGTCAGGGAAAACGGAAGAGTTATGTGGGGCTTGCACCCACTAAAAATTGTCTCCTGCTGACCAAGACCAAAAACCTGCTAAAGTACGGGATTCACTGTCGTATTCACCGCGCAATGAGAATCCGCCAGATGGACAAACAAACCCCTGTCATCCTGTGAGACAACCCATGGCTGACAGTGGGACTTATAAATGGCATTGAGACTTTTTATAAGAATTGTGGAGATCTGCTAAGTTTTAATATTTTCAATCATTGTGGGCTTGTACAATGTACAGGGCTAGAAAGAAGTTTGAACTCTCACCACATCATCGTCAAAACTGAAAGCCTTGGCTTTAGTATCACTGGTATTCCAGTAATCATCGTCGTCCATTTTCTGAAGTTATTTCATTGGTGAGATTTTTAACGTCGTCAATAAAGTTCTATGAGTAAAATTTGGGCAAATCCAATACGATTTGATGTAGGTAAATAAAAAGTTTAAAAACATAAAAACACCAACCTAAAACAATGGTGTCAACTGTCAACTGTCAAATTGTCACTTGTCAGTTAGCAAGTGACAACTGACCTTAGAGAATTTAAACATATATATAGAGAGGCCATAGTTTACTTACCACTATATGTGTCGGGGTGGCAAAAACCGCCATAAAGTGTAGCACTTTGACATGCGCATTGCTTCATGTCAAAGTACTAATGATGTGACTACTATTATACCGTTATCGATAAATTTCATACTATGCTTGTGATAGCTGAGTAGATAGGAAAAAATCTCGGGGTTTTACAGAAACTAAAGCTTTTCTATAGCTATTATCTATTGCAAACTTTTATAAAAGAGGAAAAGGCTTCAGGAGTAGATATAGTTTGGTCTCGCGGGATTTGTTAAAGCATTGGCTGATGGTTTAAATCCGGTCGCCTTAGTTTGAAGTTACGATGAATTAAGGGAGATTCAGTAGAACGAGAAGACCCACGCATACTTATTTTTTCCCGGAGATGTGAATTTATTTTGTATGAATTAAATAAAATTTTCAGCACATCAGGTAAATATTATAATAATATTGCTGACCACAACCCACAAAACCTAATAACTGACATAAATACATAGACAATACTAACACGCAATAGAAAATAATATTATAGATTAAAGTTATAAAAAAGAAACAGAGAGTAGTAGAAATTCAAATTGTAAGGAGTGAAAATTTCTAAAGTTTTTTCATGAATGATGAATTTCTTTAAAATCGATGTCTGACAACTTTTAAGTAACAACTGTAAGTCAGTTTGGCGGGACTGTATTTTAAGAAAATAATTGTTCATATCTTGAAATGACTAAATTACAAAAACCATTGCAGCAAGCAAAGACACGTAATTTGTGGTCAAAATTTAAAAAATGGCTGCCACATTGAACTTTGAACATTTGAACTGGAAGTCTCAGCTACTACAGATCTACGCTATTTGCAGATTAGATGTTTGTTACAAATATTAGGATCCGGGAGCGACCGATGCGAGCTCGGGACTTGGAGAACCCCGACAAATTAGGTGACGAATAGGATCTTTATTGGTAGTTATTATCATGACCACCCAGAAATAGGAGTCCCGCAAAACTTCGTTGACCGAGCTTTGAAATGGGTGAGAGAAACTGAGGATTAAAGAGGAGTTGTAACCTCAAGATTAAAAAAAAGAATATTTCTCGATAACTAACGAAGAGCCTAATTCATCACGTCGTGTATTAATCATAATACTACTATTACATGTAAATTATCTGACACTACTGTAAGTAACTAATTTGTGTTTTACTACAATATTATACTAGATAGTATGTTATTTGAATTATACGTCAGATACAGTATATTTAATGTGTATGTGTGTCATGGTTACGTCAGATAATAATTATTGTTAGTTGGTGACATGTGGATAGCAATATTTTTTTTATTTTTAAGGTAGGTAGGTGTTTATTCCACAAAAAAATAATTTTGCATCTCCGGAGAAAAATGTATACGACTCGTAATACTGTATGTTCTTAAGATAATCGTTACTTCGCATCAAGGCGACCGATTTCAAAACCTTTAGCCATTAATTTTTATCAGTAGGTTTTTAACGGTAGGTTATGTTCATTCATTTTTGCTCTCTCAAATCTTTAATGACTAACCACGAACTACTTACTACATCGATAATATTTCCATATCGATAGATAGTTAGAGCAGCCCTTCTGATCAGCTGTCTGGTGCCTATCTGTGATTGGCCGATGGCTGTGATTGGCTATTTCAATTCTACACAAGATGGCGGATATACCCACCCAATAAGACTGACAATTTCCTGTCCTTATATTTACTTTGTCTTTGCAACTGACACTGTCACCGTCAATCAATGTCTAATCAGTATTTTTTTTTTCAAACAGGCACTGGATTCTTTTATTTTTGTACAATATTCACGAACTATGTAATTCTCCATTAACTAAACATATTATAGGATTAGCACTTACTGACGTCACGCATACAATTTCAGGCTCCGCCTGAAGCCGGATTTTTATTTTCTCAAAACGGTAATATGGCGATTATGTATGCGACCGACAGCGGTACATGTGAGGTACCGAAATATATGACACGTGACGCCCTTGAGAAACTTTTGGCTTCAAAATACGTCACATAGTTCCCGTCCTCTTAGCGACCTCTGTAAAGTAGATCCCTCTAAAATTAGGGTTCATAGGATGTTCTCAAAATGCCTGCTGACTGCTGGTTTATTATTATAGTCATTCGCATTGCATCAATACGTCAGTCATAGGGATACGTCTTTTCCTCCTATTTTCTATGCTATCAGCAAAAATCTTTTGAAAGGTACGATAACGGATAAATCAATAAAAAACCTCCTTAAAAAAAACTCCAGTTTAATAATTAATTTAAAAGTTAAAATTACTTACTTACAGGTACAGAAACATTGATAAAATATGTTACTACAGAAATAAATAAATACCTAGGTTGTTAAAAATTCAATAATACCTACAAATCTTTATTTATGGTATTTACTTTGTATATACACGTAAAATGCATTTCGAGTAGGGCCACTTTATACACAGACTATCAACTTTGAAGTCGCCAAGTCACCAGCCGCCAGTGACTTGGAGACCGGAGTCGAATACGACCCTCGGCAGGCATCGCAGCACGTCGATATAGTCGATACAGCGATGCAAGACAGGCGTCTCAACTCTCATCGTCGCCGCAGCAGCAATTCTCATCGACCTCGACTCCGCACATCTTCAGCAGGAACACCACTAGTGTGACGCAGAGCAGGCATCGCAGCACTTTGCCGCAACTGCTACAACTGCAGCAGCAGCACATTTTCTGCCTGTTATTCTTCTCGTGATTCTCACACTTGTTTTGTAGCTCTTTTAGGCTAAGTTACTTGGTGTTCTTCTTGTGGTTATATTATGTCATAAATCCCGATACAGGTGATGGATGAGACCGAAATAAATGCTGATCAGCACTGGTAGTGATGCGGCAGAAGGTCAAAGCTGTAAGCAGAAAGTTTTTTACATTAGTTACAACTTACAAGTTTGCAATTCTGATGCATGGAATAGAATGTTAGGAAATTCAAAAGATGTAACAGACGTGACACTTGTCTGCCCGGAAGTTCCATTACCTAATCTATATTATATCGAAATAATATATAGGTACCGTAGCTATCACATTGATACGCCAATAATGATATTATGTTATGGAACGACTTATTATCCTAGTGTGTAGTACACAGCATCGCACTGGAGCGCTTAATCATTTGGCGGTTCGACTTTGTGGTAAAAGGGTTCCCGCGACCGAAGCTTTCGCCGCAGCCATATGATTTTTTCCGTAGGTACAATTTTAGAATTATCCTAATAATAAACGAAATACATAATGTTAGCTAATCGTTGGTAGATACCTACTAGGAAATATTTTTTTACTTAAACAAAGTACCTAGTATGGATAACTTTTATAGGTCTAAGTTGTATAAAGTAAATAATAATTACGTACCTTTGTTACTCTTTAGTGTGAAATAATTACATATTATGTATTTTGTATATCAATTAAAGAAAAACGTATTTCTTAGTTGAATTACATTCGATGACTAAGTAACTGAGTACTGACCGTCATGCTAATGATCTCGACTCTACAAGTCCGACAAGGCTTTCTTGGCACTTGAAGGAGGGCGCTGTTGCAAAACAAAGGCAGCCATAAAATAAAATCTCCTCAATTTTACTTCAATTTTAGTTTAAAATAGTTAATAGTAAGTAAAAACAGCATAACATACAATAGTGATATACTGACAGAGTCAGTCAACTATCAAACAGTAGCACAAGATAGCGGCGTTAGTTCAGACTTTGGCCACGCGCCAAAATAGCCTTGTCGCATAGAGCGCGATGGCCGATGACACATTTAACGCTTGAAGAAAATAACAATGGTGCCTCTTACGGATAAAAACTAGAAAATTTTCCTTGAGTTAACCCTTGAGTAAGGTCTGTTTTTTAGACCATTTATATGTTGTAAACAATTTTTTATAGAAACATACCTAGAGATATCAGATACCAAAACGGTCACAAAACGAGATCTTTACTTAGAATGCGAATAGACATTGTATCCTGGACAGGGCGGACGACGCGAAAAAATGTCGTCAGTTTATCGGTGCCAAAAATGCATAAATTTTGCCAGAAACAGTAGGTACGCTGTAGTGTAGTTCGCTCAACAGCCACCTATAGAATTTTGACAGATGGCGCTACTGTTTGCTTGTACGAAAAAGGTTTAACCTACGTAAATCGTGCGGATGCCCATATTATCCTGATTTACTTTGCGGTGAGAATGCATCAACTTTTTGACGTTCCTATTCGGTTTTTTGGTGCCAGGAAAATTCTGACAAAGAAAATCGATGAAGGCGATGAAGGCTCTGTGTAATTAGCAAATATTAGGTACATCTATTTGTCTTATTTTGGAGAAATTAAACTTTCGAAGGAAGTTATTAATTAGTATTAGTTCGGAATTTTCGGTAACTAGTTCGGAAGTATTTCCAAATATGGCCAGGAGCATAGATTATTACTATATGAACTCGAATACCACTTATTAAGTAGGTACTATAAGAACCACAACATGATCGAAATATGCACGAATTAAAATAATTTTGAAAAAAACACCACACACCTAAATACCAAGCGAAGCGTCTTGTCAGTCACTAATACAATCACCAAATGAAATAAATATTAAGTGTACGTTATAAGTAAATAGATAAGTAAGTATCTACCTATCTTATACTTATCTAATGATAAAATGGGTTGTGTAATTTCGGTGATACCGAATTATGAGTCATATTTTATTACTACGTATAGACTACCTGTTGCCTCCGACCTTGTATGCTTTTGTAACAATTAGGCATTGCAATTAGGTATTTGTTCCGCAGAAACCTTTTGTTTGAAAGAAAAGATTTTAAAATTCTTGTGACTTAATAACGGTTGTCATAGAAACCTCTCGTGATAGAAATCTAAATGGACCGAAATTAAAAAAGGAATGGGGCCGTTTTGTGGAGGAACACCTTCCATTCTAAGAGGTCCCAAGAACTTCTATAAGTACCTAATATGAATTTATCTGTTTTTAATCAATAAGAGAACACTTTTCACTTGGTTAATACTCAATATGCAGATCAACTAAAATAACTTGTTGTTAATTTTTTTTACCGCTTATACCTACGATGTCTCCATAAATTCGTAATACCAAAACCAAATCATTTGTAATTCGTGCATATTCAGATCATGTTGTGATGTTATTCAGATTCATATAGTACCTAATAATCTATGCTCCTGGCCATATTTGGTTCGGAAATATTTCTCTAAAACGAAATATACTAAGTCAATTTTGATTAAAATTGTTATGACTTCGGTCGAGTTCCGTTATACCAAAATTATGAATGAAAACTTGTAACTTTTTTTATTATCTGGTGTTTTTCTTTAGCTGGACAAAAAAAACTGTGAACTCCTGAACTGATGCGACGTGAGATAGTGTTGTTTTTATTACAAAACAAATAAGCAGAAAACATGTCCATTTTGACGCAAAAATAAGCTAATCGAAATTCTTTTGAACCCGAATAACAGCACAACATAATCGAAATTTGCACAAATTACAAATGATTTTGGTATTACGAATGTATGAGAGACATCAGACATCGTAGGTAAGCGGACTTTTATGTAGGTATTTATTATTATAACGAACTTTTACATTTTTGAATTTCATTCCAAAAGCGTAGACAGAAGCAAACGTAGAAATAGAATGGATAAATCGTATGGTTTTATTTCCCCGTTTGCAGCGAGATATTACGATCAGTACCTACCTATTCAAATACCCACTTGCTAGTTGCTATGATGCTGTACACATACCCAACATAACAAACATTTAAACACACCCATTAATTTATAGTAGGTATTGTGTTATAGAAGAATATATATACCTTGGGCAGCTTATCTCAATTGACGATACTATCGATAAAGAAATAGACAGACGTGTTAACAACACTTGGAATAAATATTGGTCAATGAGGGAGGTCTTCAAGGGTAATCTGCCAACAAAAATTAAAACTAAAGCCTTAGAAGCATGTCTTTTGCCTTGTCTTACATATGCATGCCAAACATGGCCTCTTCCTAAAAGAGTACTCAAGAAAGTAAGAACGTGCCAGAGGGGTTTGGAGAGAAGCCTTGTTGGGCTGAAGCTGAAGGACCGAGTAAAGTGTTCTGATATAAGGAAAATGACAAATGCAAGAGACGCAATAAAACAAATACTACAACTTAAATGGAGATGGGCTGGTCACATTCAGAGATACAAAGATGATAGGTGGTCTCAAGCTGTGACAAACTGGTGTCCTCGAAATTGGAAACGCAGACCAGGTAGACCGCATACGCGATGGCAGGATGACATAGCCAAAGTTGCGGGAAAAACATGGAGCACTCTGGCAAGAGATAGGTGCAGATGGAAGGTAATGGAGGAGGCTTTTACCGCCACAGGCGGTCCTTACACTTAGATAATACCATACTCATGCTTTTTAAAAAACAATAACAAAAGTTCATAAATTTTCATTACCAATTTAAACAAAAACTGACAATGAGTACATCTGTATATACATTAAACACTTGAAAAACAAAAATTAAATTAAACTAAGGTAGCAAAAGAAAAATATATAATAAAAATATGTAAATCAAAAATTTGCATGTTAGAATAAGCTTCATTAGGCTAGTAATATCAATTTAGTAAGGAAAAAAAATACAATAATGTAAATAGTAATAATAAATTAGTTTAAAAGTTATAATAATTTAGGATAATAATAAAAATTTAGGATAAGAATTGTTTGAATAGCTGTGAGTTTAGCATCTAGCAATAACTAGTTGTAGTATATAGCAATTTATAAGTATTGTTTAGTACTAGCTGTTGCCCGCGGCTCCGCCCGCGTGAATTACGATTTTTTTACATAATACATATAATATACCTTCCTACTTTTTCGCGGCATTCTGGTGTGATGTTGTACAGAAACCTGTTCTTACTTTGCACGGGTTATCTTGTGGTGATTTTGAAAACTCCTTTTTCTTAATAATAATATAAAGTTTTACTACCTATAAGTACTACCTTTTATACGTCCTTTTCATTGTGATTTTTATTCTGAAACCACGAAATATGTCAAAAATTATTAAACCATGTGAAAAGATGTACTGGTGGTAGAACTCTTCTTTCAGAGTTCGGCCGGGTAGGTACCACTGGGATTAATTACTCTACTAACAATATTCCCCAGCCCAACATAATATAAGTCTTTTAAAAATCTTTGCTTCATCTCAATACAATCCAAAACATCAGAATGGGCAACGGCTATATACTTCTTTACGTATAAAAAGACCTTAGATGACAGTCAGTCGGTTAGGATCGATAAGACCTAAGAGTTAAAAATCTTTGTGAACCATTATCTTACCCTTTCCATATTGCGGATGATAAAGTTTAAATCTGTTCATGTCTTAACAGTGCCATCTTAATATAAAGTCAGGAAACAGTAAATAACATGACAGTTAATTTTTATTAAAAAAAATTCGGTAGTATCTACCTATCTCAGAGTTTTACATTCAAGTTCCACATAAATTGTAGAGATGGCGCTATACGGTATAACGTAGCGATAACGCCAGTTACATGATTTTTGTTCACCCTAAAAGTGAAAAAATTTAAACCATACAAAATCTCTTGCTAAGCCTATTTATTTACGGCTGTAAGGGTACTCCAGTCTTACTTGAGCCCTACGTCCTAGCCCTAGGTTCTTTGTGCATTCCGAGTTTCAAGTCACCTACCTACTTGAACTTAAAGGTTCTGATGTCTGTAATTTCTGAACTACAAAAGTGATGATGATAAGATTTGTATGGAATAATCTTTATAGAACCTCCTTTCTAACAAAAAAAGAATGAATGGAATCGGACAACGCGTTAATGAATTATAACTAAAAAACGTTTGGACTTTGATGCCGTCTTCCAGGGAAACCATGATGAATTTCGGGACAAAAAGTATCCTATGTCCTACCTCGGGGTATGAACTATAATCATGTCAAGTTTCATTTAAATCCATCCAGCGGATTAGCCGTGATGCCCGGTCGTGAAACAGACAGACAGACAGACAGACAGACAGACAGACAGACAGACAGACAGACAAAAATTAAACAAATTACAGTTTTGGCTTCAGTATCGACTAAATAGTGTCCTCCAACAAAAATTTTCAAAATATCTTCAATGTACAGAATTCGACCCTTTACAGTTTTATTATAAGTATATATAGATGAGTGTATTTAGTACTGTTATTGAAAGTAGGTAAATTTTTGATTTATGTTCAGTTACTTAGTGTGTAAGGAATGGAAATAAAAGCTTATTTTTTTTTTTTTTTTTTTTATTGTGTTATAGGTGTGATACAAAATACTATGAGCAATCAAGTGTTCAGTTATCAGTTATCACTAATCAAATAAGATTGCATACCTAGATAAGCAAATGTGTCTCGGCCGAAACTATAAACAGATAGGTATAAGTTCAGAGAATTGCGTTCCCAAATATTTACGACTAAAAAAATATCTATAACCGTCGGCGTATATGTATCAATAATTAAAGATTTAGACCAGTTATACCCAAAGTGGTCTCTTATGGACCCCAGGGGTCAACCTGCAAGTGGTATATAATATGAGCGAAAAATATAATTAGGATCCATGATAATATGAAGTCGGGATACGAAAAATAGCATCTATACGGATTCGCTGTGATCATAGTTCAACCTTAAAACTTTTCGCTGCTCAACATTCATACAAGCCATTCGACCCAAAATGCGGCCTTGCATAATAAGTAGGTAACTATTGTCAAACCTAAACATAGGTATGAATAATGAAGACCCAGGTATGATCAATCACGACTACAAATATAAACTCTGATATTTGGGTAAATCATTCTGTGAAAGATTTAAAATTTAAATGACAACTTGATTAATTTTAATCGCTTTCTTAGCGCGAAATTATTTTGCAGTTCTCTGTGCGCAAGTCTGACTCGCAATTGTCTGGTATTTTATTTTGGTGGTTAAGTTACTATCGACAAGGGCTGAACGGCATCTGCCGTAATTATGAATTAGCCGTAAAATAAAAATCTGGAGTCGTGTATAAAAATATATTCAAAAATAAAATAAAATTGTAGGTAGATCTATAAGTGTTGTGAATTATTTTAATCGCTGTTGCCTCCTCCAATGAACGTTGAATCCTGTATCAAGAAACAATTGCTCCAAGTCTTCGTGATCCAACATGAACGAAGCCTGGAAGAGATCGAGCGAAATAAATGATAGGAAGGATAGTTAAAAGTAAAGTAGCAGTAAGTTTATCTCCATCTCCTCTCCAATTTTCAACCAAATCGATTCAGAAGTAGCGTTAAGGGGTAACAAACATTTTACTATAATTATATTAGTTTGATGGTAACCATGGCCCATCTCATCAAATTTTTTGTTTACAAATTGTCGGTTTTCCATACCTACCTAGTATTGTTTTCTTTTGTACTTATATCCTAATCCCACAGCTTGGCAAGTCTCCAAGTGGGTGCCAAGTGGAGTGGCAAGTGGGCAGGGCAAAAAGAAGAGTTTAGTCACGGTACCCAAGTAGGGGTTGCAAGGCTTCGTACACTTTGAGAACCTTATAGTGAACAGACATGCAAGTTTCTGATAATTATTTTCTATGAACGTTAACGAAGTGAAATATTTCAGATAAACACATAGATCATAAAGTACACCTCTCTTCAGAAGATTAAAAATGGATTAGGTAAATCAAACACTTTGCATACCATAGATGACTGCTGAAGTTGTTTTTCTGGCGGCTTATTCAAGAGAGCATTTGCTCCAGGTCTAAAAAAATAAAAAAAAATTATTAAGCAATTCAAGGATTTGTATTTCTTTGATTTGATTTTGTAATTCTATTTTCATCAAGAAAAATAAAATTTCTTCGACCTCCACAAAAGCAAGGATATTTGTTTTTTTTTTTTCGGAATTTGTAGACAAATAAACTGTTCAGTGCACATGCCTTTGTGGCCTCCTCCGTGTTTGTTTCCACCTGTGTCTTGAATTCAATCCCTGTCAAGAAAACATATTTTACAAGTCAGACAACATAGGTAATAGAAGTGGCTAATGCCCATCCAAATTATGTATCTACTAGACAGCTGTTGAGTTTGAACAAATACTGGAATGGATAAACAAAATGCAGAAAATACGTCATGAGTCGACAAATGTCTATAATAATCATCTACGTAATGCTATAATAAGGTTAAATAAAATTCTAACTTCGTTTGTAATAGCATCAAAATTGGTGATGAGTTTCTGTTCACCCTCAGCCTTTACTTCATCATCTTCATCATCATCATATACCATCAGCTTGTTTTTTGATTTAGCAATTGCTGCATTATTTTCTTGATTAACTTGTGGTCTGAAATATAGTCATCCAAGTTTTTTAATAAGCACTTGACCCGAACCTGATGTGGTACTTCTTAAATGGTTTAATCCAGGTATGATCCAGAACCTCCATTCCATTCAGCATGAATGGAAAGGAGGTTATTTTCTGGAATAACGTGGTTATTTTCTGGTTATGGATTCCCATAAGTACTATTTACAGACAAAGGTTCACATTTAGTTGGTCCAATATTAGAATTTAACTAGCATAAAACATCTTACCGAGCTCTACCAAAGTATGGTGCCCTCGTCTCCCATTGATGGTGTTTCTTTAAAGTTACTTGTTCATTGTCGCTTATTTTAAATTCTTGCTCGAATTTGTCAATCATCCTTAATGTTGTCTTTTTATTGCCTATCGCTGCAAATGTCCAGATTTATTATGTTGCGTGCAATTAGCCCCATATTCATGTTATGTATCGTAAATCAATTCTCGAGGAATGTAGGTCAAACATCTAAATTCTAAAATGCCGACAATGATGAGAAATACAGAGTTAGGAAAAATTATAAACTAACGCAATCCATATGGAGTTCTGCTCTGAACTTCAACTCTTCCACCACGCCCGTCCCTGGCCACAGAATATTCCGATCTGAAAAGCTCCTGTACAGTTCTACGAGTATTACTGCTAGGAATACTCCATCTCGTAAATCGTGTTGTTATTTCTTGATCATCTTCTTCAATATCTTCCTCGTATGCATAATCGTAACTTTTACTGTTTTCATCATTATTTATTTCTGGCGGTGTAGGTCTTTTTATCTACAATTATAGTATTATTGTTGAATTGTGATGCAAGCCTTAACCTTAGCCCTGTACCTAAAGACTGGTCGATTAACAGTCTGATAATTATGAGTAAAGGGACATGCTTGGTCACTCACGTTATGTGAGAAATTGTTGGAGTTGGATCGGATGTAACTATCCAAACTTTTTGGACGTTGTCAGTGTATATCCGCATTAAAAAGGTACACAGACTTACGGGGGCACACAGCAACGGGTACGCACTCCTTGCCCGTCGAACAGTGTTGGCAGGACAAGGCGCCAACGGGCCCGGGTTGATCGTCCGTTGCCCCAGCATGTTGGTGTGGGAGAAGTCGCATACCAGCAGCATTTTGGTATGCCCGAAGCCGTGCCGGACTGCGCCACAGCCCACTGCGCGGAGCGTCCACACTGCTAGCTGACTGAAGTGACCCCATACCATGTCTCTGGAAGAATTATTTAAGAATAAAACAGATGACAGGCAGGTTGCTTTACTTATTCCTATATCGGATCAGGATGGATCCTTAAAAGCAGTTCAAACCCTATCGCTAGATCACGATTCTCTCAGAATAAAATGGGTCTGAGCCATAACCCGTCTGTCCAAAAGCAGATTGGCAGGCTTGAGAATATTGTGACGAAGTCTTTCACAAGCAAATTTCTTCACATAAATCAGATGTCTGTACCTCCTTGCTTGTAGTCCTCTAGTCTAGAGTCTAACTAGGCTGTTAAACAATCTGCCGAAGTAAGACACTTATTGAGGGAAAAGCTGAAGTATTCGACGTAGAGAACGTTAAATGTCAAACGTAAAACGTCTCGTCCTCTCATCTTCTGTACTGCAGCGGCATAGCAGCAACGCTTCAATAAACGTGGTTTGTAAGTCTGAATAATTGAGCCATGTCACCTCGCGCACAAATGTCATCGCTCCCCGAAACTCGACCAACATCCGACACAGAATGTTGGGCGCGTCACCACCTCATACTAGCTGCTATATGTGACAATCTCGGTAAAGCTTCAGTACCTATTTAATCTACTAACTTGGTAGGGAGCCTGAAGGGAGCCACCAGCTGCCTCGCGTACACACGTCGTCGCTCCCCCCACCACGCGTCCAACACCCGACGTAGAGCGCGCTGGGCTCCCGGCGACACCGCCTCGTCAGCACCACCGCGCCAACGCACCTCGCCAACGCTTTGACCAGCGTAGGGGTACCGCACTGGGGTCATACACAAGCCTTATTAATAGCATAGTAGGTAATTCATTTGTGC
This sequence comes from Coenonympha glycerion, assembly GCA_963855885.1. Lineage (NCBI taxonomy): Eukaryota > Metazoa > Arthropoda > Insecta > Lepidoptera > Nymphalidae > Coenonympha > Coenonympha glycerion. The sequence goes on from OY979650.1 coordinate 7,719,188, forward strand.
ATCGCTATTCACAGCTATTGCCAATACATCGTGGCGGTGCGTCAATTTAGAAATTACAAAAACCACATGTAACCTGTACCTGGAGAAAATGGAGACCTTCCGCTCGAGACACCAACTGCGTCTGCAAAAATTCCTGAGATTCGGGACCGAATGAGCTGATGAGCATTCGGACTGAGCTGGATCGTTGATCGCCTATGGTTTTCTAAAAAGTCATTTAAAGTAAAAGCCCATTCTCAAGAGAACTTATCGTCTTTACTCAAGTAAGCAGTTCTGCGCTCTCCGGGCTGTTTTTTGCCTGCCTTCCTATCCATTGAGGGCGAGATGACCAAGACTACGTTTGTAGTTACTATACTACCATTGTCGATAAATGACCACACTAACCTGTAGCTCTGCAGTCGTCGTGCACAAAGCGGCATTGGTCTGCGAGCCTTTGAGCTAGTTCAGCCAGCTCGCGGTCCCAACCCTAAGAAATGAGCTGAGCTGATGAAATTGAGCATTTTCGTTCGTACACTCTCACGCACACTCACAGTGTATCAACGTCTCTAATTCCTTCTAAGACGCTTACGCAATTTATGACGCATTTGTCTTCCTTGATTTTCTCCGTCGTGCGAAGACTTGCGAAGCAGGTCTTTATGGCGGCACCACACTTCGTTATTTGTTATTCGTTATGCGCCTTATTCGGCCGCATACGACCAAGTGTGGGCGGTTCATTCGTCTATATTTGCTTTATTTGCACGAATAACGCATAAGCGCGAATAGCAAATATGCTTATATCCGTTCTCTTGTCGGTTTTTAGCACACTTCAAAGGACACGTATTGGCAATATTTGGCACATAGCACCAAGTGTGGATAGCATGTTTGTTATTTGCTCACATAAACACAAGTATTTGGACAATTAATACAGCGTAGCCGCATAACGAATAACAAATAACGCAGTCTGGTTCCGGCATTATAATAGTCATTGCTGCCAGATTCGACGCGTAGATGCCCACTCTTGGACTCATGGAGAAATAAAAGGAGCATGGATGTATTCCAGCTACTCTAAAGGGTAATACAACTTACAACTAACATCATAATCTCTGGTTGCGGCAGACGCGCGCCGCCTCGCACCCTCTCATTGCCCGCCGCTACCCGCTGGCGGTGCCTTTGTAACAAAATGAACAGTTCTTTTCAGAGTGGCCTACGCTTAAGCAGTTTTGGCAAACGGGCCGGACTGTTTGTAAAACAAAAATAAGACTGCATTGGTGGCGTCACCAAATGTCAAAATAGCGATAGTTCGCGTACATTATTAGGGTTCCGTACCCAAAGGGTAAAAACCGGACCCTACCCTAGTAGCAATTTCTGTTGGGGTGTTGTGGCCAACGGTAGCCAACGGTTTGTAGAACGGTGGTGCCAACGAAGTCCCTTCGAAAGGCCAACCAGATGAAATACTACGTTACGTCATTAAATTTTGCCAACCAAATCCCTTCGTAGAGCCAACAGCATCAAATGTCATGTGACGTCATGAAATATTGCATACGATTTGGTAACGTTGGGTAAGTCTCAATAATGTATTACTGAGACTTCGCCGTCCGTCCGGCTATATCTCTTGATCTGTGATATTTATCCTATACCTTTAAACGAGGAATTCTTGTATATATATTTCTATATAATCTGGATCTCGGAAACAGCTCGAACGATTTTCATGAAATTTAGTATACAGGGTGTTTTGGGGGCGATAAATCGATCTAGCTAGGATTCATTTTTAGAAAATGTCGAATTTACCAAAAAAAAAATATGATTACTGCTGCCATCTATTGGCCACCGAGCGAAGCTCGGTCACCCAGATATTTATAGATAAATACGGAACCTTGCGTGCACGAGTCCGACTCGGACCTGACCGATAGTTGAGTGGTATAGTGAATAACCTACTTGTTAATATAATGGACGATAAAATGCTTCAGATCACTGGTGAATTTGATTTGCGTGTAGTTCTGACACGAGCTTCCTGGACCCGGCTGAAAAAATCCATGTAGATAAAGTAGGACCATAATTTATTATGAAAACCAAAGTAATACTTACATAATTAAATATCATTGCTGAAAAAGGTTGGCAGCTTTTCAAAGGTTCAAAAAAAAAAATGATGTTTCCCAAAAACTGGAAACTAAAAATACCTAATCTAGAAATTGGGGCCCGGTCGGTTCTTACTTTTTTAATTCACTGATATTTTCTTTTAATTATGTTGATCCATGTTCACCCAGATATTTACCGACAAAACTAAGTGCTAGAAGGTACTACTTCACGGTAGAATAACCAACACCGCGGGGGTAGCTATCCGGACGGACCATGCAAGATTTCGGGTAAGGATTTGAATCGAGTCGCCTTCATTCGAAGTCGAGCCTTTATGAGGGTTGAATAGAAAGAGTGAACGCTAAAGAGTCTTAACCTCAAGCTATCACAAGGCTGAGGGCCTTAACCGTTTGCAGAAGTTTATTGTCATAAATAACTTAGAATACAAGAGCGAGCGAAGCGAGTTCGGGACTTGAGGGCATCCCGACTTGGATAACGTATATAGACGACGAAGAGGATAACCACTCAGAAGGGATGGTTCCTCAGAAGAAAATAACCACTCAGAAGTATAGATCCTTCTAAGTGGTTATCTTATTTTATGACCACTCAGAAGTATAGATCCTTCTGAGTGGTTATCTTATTTTATGACCACCCAATTGACATCTACTCTAGACACGGCGAACCGCGCGAAAAAATGTAGCAGTTTAAGGCCAGGCGGTAGTTCGCTCAGCGGCAGCGGCGGTATTTTGACAGTTGCCGCTACTGTTTGCTTGTATGAAAAAGATTTACGTAAATCGTTGGGATGCCCGTATCTTGAGGTTAGTAATCAGTGGACCACCCAGAAATAGGAGGTCGATCGAGCTTTTAAGAGGGTTAAAGATATATCATATTTTAAGAAATATTCAAGGCGACTGATTTTAAAACCCTTACACAGATTTCTGCCATCAGTTAGGTACTTACGCGAGAGAACTGGCAGCCCACGTGGCTGCCTTTCCCCTGGCACAGCCGTCCGTAGCGCAGAGCGCAGTAAGGCTCGTCCTCCAGCGCCGCGGCAGTGTGCGACAAACTTAGTACCAACAAGATTCCTAACATGGTATCGGATCTATAATAATATTATATAATATTAGTTTAGGAAATAATTTTAATAAAATCTGAATTATGGTCTAAAAATGATTAAAAAGTGGCATGGTTTAGTACTTAAGTTTTTAGTTATTGCACGTTATTTATACATATTAAGTGAACTCGGAAGCAAAACTGAAAAAAATGCACTAGGTAATAGTGCACTATTACGGCGCCGGGCGCACTCAGAAGTATTACATACACCAAACATTCTACCTGTTACAAGAGCCTGTATATTAGGCCTATGTGAAATAAAGATATTTTGAGTTTCTTGAGATTTAAATCGCCATACACCTTATTTGGGAACGACAATATTTAAATTCATAATTTTGTAAATATACACGGAACGCATTTTATAGTAGGTATAGAAGTTTCCAATTTACGCGTAAATCCGTTCATGAAAACATTGTTACAAAGATAAACATAAAAAAATATCAAAATAATGAGATTTCATGAATGCCCAAAGATGCTCACTTGAAAAACATGAAATTGTCAGACATTGATCGTTGTCACATGGTTGTCACAAGCAACACAAGGTTGTCACTATAATTATATTGTCATTGGATTTTGTGACATATTTAATTAACTATGAATATGAATCATTTCTACCGGAAATAAAAAATATTTAACATTCTCAGGCCAGACCTACAGAATATACAAAAAAAATCATCAAAATCGGTCAAGCCGTTTATAAATTACGGATTAGAAATGGGTAGAATAAAAGCAAACCACAATAAATAGATCAGTTAAATTTTTATTACGAAATACAATAATTTATATATGTCAGGATATTTACAACGTGGCAATACGCACCCTTACATACTAACTAACTGACTATTTAACTTAGTTATCAACAATATACTTAGTCCATACATCGCTGTTCATACTATACACTATGTTATTGTTATATGCTAGCTGTCCTGTCCTGGCGAACTTTGTACCGCCTCAGAAGACAATGTATAAATGATACAGGCAAAAAATCTAAGAAAAGTCATGTTTTATGTATCATCAAATAAAAAAATGATTGAATGAAAAGAAATTTATGAATGAAACTTCTTCATAATTTTTAATGATTTTTTCCAATGTTTTAATAGTTATTGCTATATTTTTGGAAACAAATCCAACAATTATATAAAGGATCATAAAAATCGATTCAGCCTTTCTCGAGTTATAAATGGAGTTATCAACCCGATTTTGTACACCGCCTTGGGCAAAATTTAATGCACTGAAATGTAGACCTACCGCCATCCTCAGAGTCATGCATTAACTTTAATTATTTTATTATCATTAAACCCTCCAATGTAAAATGTTATAAAAAATAAGCAAACGCGTCAGTTGACAGCATACATAATATATAAAACAGTATTTTTTTTAGTGACACACTGAAATTTTAATGATAATGAAATATAAGGAACGCCTGTAAATGCAGCCGGCAAGGACTTACTCAATTTACAATGTTCCACTATTATATAGCCAAAAAACAAAGACCGACTAACTACGAGTATGCAGGCCACGACTACCACGCAGGCTATAACTTCAAGATTAACAAAAAGTTAATGTACCATGTAGGTTATAACCTTTCGCGCTAGTGGTGCCAGAGATAGTCGTCATTTCAGTGGCAAAATCTATTTTTATCTTTACAAGTAATTAAATTACTTCGATAACATTAGTATTAGTATAAAATTCAGACATACCTATTGTTTATAGATATAAGCATTACAAAAAAAAGTTTAAAATAATGTAAGTCCATAATAAGCATTGAAAAACTATATAATTCTTTATACTGCTTTAGTATAAAGAATTTAGTTTGTCAATAATTTTTGTAATGCACACAAAGTAACTGTTATAATTTAAGGATTAAAAACTATTCATAAATAATAACTAAAGAATAAACATTTGTGTAAAGGAAAATAAGCGAATTTATATACCTAGACAATTATATTCCATAAAGAAAATACATTAATATGATGAATTCGGAACATCATAAGATATAATCGAGACATTTTTCCTATAAATAAAAAAGATAATCAATATTGTATAGTAGAGATATCAAAGAAATAGTTTTAATGATAATTTGACATGACATAAAATTCAAGTTAGTCATTAAAGATTGTCCAAGCAACCGGGCTTTATGGATTTAATGATAATTAAGTCTTATGGAAGGCGATCATTAGAGTGCGTGACCACTAGAGATGTGTTACATTGCTGTACTAATGCTAGTTTTCACCAACATTTTAAGGGACACCTAAGCCCTTAGGTGACAGTTATTGTAAGTGAAAACTGTCACCTATCGGCTTAAGCGGTTCTTAAAGTGTTGGTGAAAACGAGCATAAATTTAGTAGCAAACGCAACAATACCATCACTTGATTTACATTTTCATTTTCATAAGCTATAAAATCAAATAAAAACGCAACTCCTATTGCGAGTCGTTTGACATAAGAAAAAACACTGTAACGTAACACATGTCTGGTGGACAAACACCCTTAGTTTTCGTTTAATAAGCCGATCATTAAAACATTGATGTAGCCTGCGTGATTTTAATTATTTTACGTATATATGAAGTATGAAAAAAACCAAAAAAAGTAATTATTAACTTTTGGTACCTACTGGCCTTTTGGCAGTGTTTAAACTTTATAACAGCTACATATAGTTAGAGATTTATTATTATTTTACAAAATAAACTTCACAACGAAATCTTAAGAATTTTTTTTATTTTTATTTGAGATTCCGTAATAAAATATTTTGTTTACGTAACAAATAATTCTTCAGTAAACAAAAAAAAATTCCTAACCATATTTCAGCGTCGATGGCCAATATCAAGGGACTCAGCAACTAGGCAGTATAATATGTTATAGTGCACAAGTGCGCGCAAACACTAAAGCACAAAAATTTTCTTTAGTCTCATGAGATTAAAATAAAAGAAACAGAAAAAAAAGAATAAAATTAAATAAGATTTTTAGAGATCATGCAATTTAAATAATTGTGATGTTGTAAACAGTAACATAAAATCGTGCATAATTCAAAATGCCTAGATACACAAGTAGGTAGCGAATTTTGACACATCGTGAAATTAATTTCTATAGTTTAATATAATTTTAGTGAATTACATTTTTTTTTCATTTATAAGTAAATACTCAGTCAAAATTCGTTCACAAGCTTAAGTTTATTTTAATTACAATTTTATTTAGGAATTAATTAATAAAACACTAATGAAATAATTAAATTGACACTAATTTATATACTTAAGGCGTAATGTTGGCAGTAACTAGTAATATAAAACATACAGCGGTTAAAACACAAATACTTGAATAAACATATTTTTTCGAATATTTCATTTGATAACTATGATTTTACATGATATACTTAAACATATTTGATTACCTAAACTACAAAATGGATATTGTGATTTGTGTCGAACAACCGAAAAAATAATAAAAAATATTTTTCACAAATTTTGTTAGAACTGACTATGTATACTTATAGCAATAACACTTTTAAATCATAAAGAGCCAATCATATGGCGAAACTACGTGCCAAAAAATTTATTTATTTTTAGAATTTTTAAAAATTTGATTATCCGACACAGCACCGATACATCAAATGGTTTGACGACAAATCTTTATATTATACATGATTTACATTTTTACTTCAGTTATAAGAAAAATATATGTAATACATAATTCATTCCAAAGCTGCACTATTTACAATTATTGTAGACTAGGAAGCATTTTATAAAAAATAAATAAAAAAACGATTATTAAAAAATGCAACGAATAAAAAATTATTAACATAACCTAAATTTTCATATGTATTTTTATTCCACCAGATGCACAATAGTTAAAAGAAGAAAGTAAGAATAATATTAAATTGAACCATATTAAAGGCTGTTTTCCTGGTCCAGTTTTAATAAAATCTAAACCACGATATTTATTATTAATATATTTAACGAAAAATAGTTATAGTCTAATAAGCTAGCCTTGTACATATTTATATTAAAGTTAATATTTTGTGATGAAAATTATTCCACACTTTTGTTGCTTATAAATTTTTAAGTTGCAGTAAAGCCATTAAAGTCAGACAATACTCATTAAGTCCATTTATGTCACTAACGTAACATTCATAATGATGGAAAGCGGATATCTACTTTACCAATATCAATTTATTTCATATTATGGAACAACTATACAATTGAACTAAACTTAAAAGATCTATAAAATGGCAGTGTTTGCTACAATATTAATTTCGTCATAAAATTAGTGGCTATTTTGAAAATAGTTTGTTCACCATATTTTTTGGTAGACGAAAAATATTTCAAGGAAAAAAAAATGTAAAAATAACCACATGTCATATTTCATAATTTAAAATAAGTATGTATAAAATTTAATTTTATTCGATTCAATTGGCTTCTTGAAAATTTATACGACGTAAGGATATTGAATATTTTATTTTATAAAATACAACAAACAATATATAATAATACTATTACTATTATTTCATTAAAAATTTTCAAGGGACACGAAAGATAAGAAAGGTATTTCTTAAAATTAAGCATTATAATATTACATGCAGGAATAAATAAAAATGATTACTGCAAAAAACTTAATTGTAAAATTCACGACGAATATTGTAAAATTCTATCAATTCATAAGAAAAGCAAGCCTTTCTACAATATACAATAGCATTTTAAAGAGATTTCATTTAAAAAATGGGACTTCTCACAGAGATTCATTTCATTCTTTAAAAAATCCAATTTATGTACTTTAACGTTTTGTTGGATTTTAAAATAAAGTAATTAGGTATAGATCGTCTAATCTAGTACTCTACACGCTGAAAGAAAAATGTAGTGGTGGGGCGTTCATTTTTAAATTAGACGATCTCTATTAGGTTATTTAAAAACACTCATTATTTTCTATCACATTTTACGTTATCATGCTTCTTGGTGTTTTATCGTGTAAAAATGGACTTCTTATTGGCTTTACTTTATAATACGCATGTTACATACAGTTTAATGAATTCGTTCCTTTCGTGAAATGTCTATATTATACAGGGTTGTATAAAAAAAGACCAAATCGCTCTCGGCCTTTAGTTGTTTACATTAACACTAACAACTTTTGTTCTACGACTTTTCAAAATTCAGTAATAATTTATTTCATACAAAAAAAAGGTTATTTCTGTAAAGTGACATTACACTGTTGCGGTTTCGCGCCACGGTCCGCGCCGTTGCCACTTGCCGATGTTACATTGCAGAGTAGGAACAAGTAGAGTATCTTCGTAAAATATTGAATATTTGATATTTCTCAAAATAACGACTTCAAAAAAAAGTCGTAGAACAAAAGTTGTTGGTGTTAATGTAAACAAATACAGGCCGAGTGCGATTTGGTGTTTTTATATAACCCTGTATTTTTTTTCCAATATTGATATAAAATTAACGCACTAAGCGGTGAGTATTATGTTCGCAGCTCGCGTTTTGAGCAACTAGAGTCTTATTTACAGCACTAAACACTTCCTATTTACATTGGTGTCTCCATCTGAAAGAAAAAAATATTTTATATATAAAAAAAAATCATTATGAATTCCCTGCCTTACAATGTCCCTTATAAAAATTACTAGCATTTGTCTCATATAGTTTATAACATACTAAATAATTTGATTTCTCTGACGTACCATTACTCTGTGTAACGGTATACGTGCGCGGTGTCAGTGACCGCGCGGCACAGCGTCGCTGCTATAGGCAGGGCGGCGGTTCTTTAAAGAGTAATGAACGTGCGTACATATACGTATTTAATATCAATGCAAGCACAAAACATCAGCTCGAAATAAACTGAGTCGCTTAAAAATTAGTTAACTAACTTATAATTATTAGTGGACTAATAATAGCGCAAGCGAAAGTAAGCGCAATTTTTTATGAGTTACTAAATAAAAATTGGGATCACAATACTTTTTAGTTGACTTATAACTTAATTATAACGTAAGCGATTAGCGAAGCGAGGTCAAGTTATTTTGGCTACAAAAGAAGAAAATCTACAAAAATCTAGCATGAAACTTTGTCTTACTAAAGTCATTAGAACAGAATAGAACGCATGCAATCCTGTGTTTAAAAGCTTTGGTATTGAAATCGTTAGCGCAAGTTAACTCAAGACAGCGCCAACTGTCGAGCGATGGGTGAAATTTCATATGAGTTTGATTTGAGATTTTATACCAAATTTTGTTTTTCTATCGAGTGTCCCACAATACTCACGTCTTATTTTAGACTTTATTTTTAGACTATGGCCACGGAAATTTGCTAAGTAACAACGCAAGCAAAGCGAGCGTTATTTTTTTAGGCTAGACTTTAGACTTAGAGCCATGGGAGCTTGCGATATAACAATGAAAGCGAGCCCAATTCTTTTTTGTAATTTACCAAAAATAAACAGGATCAAAGTACTTTTTTCATCAACGTCACCAGTTTTTCACTCGCCTGTTACTAGTGGAATAATAATAACGCAAGGGAAACGAGCGCTATTTCTTAGACTACAAAGCTTTAAGGGGCTACGGGACACAACAACGAAAGCGAAGCGAGCGCGATTTATTTTTGCAATCTACCAAAAATTAACAAGTTCACAATACTTTTTTCGTGGACGTCGCCCACCTGTCAGTCGGCGGGTGCTGCGCCTGGTGGTGTTGGTGGCCAAGCGTGACCAACGCGGACGCCAGCGCCACGAATGATTCCGTACCGTTATCTATACTATCACGGACCGAGAGATACAGCCTGGTGACAGACGGACGGACTGCGAAGTCTCAATAATAGGGTCCGGTTTTTACCCTTTGAGTACGGAACCCTACATCGCATCTATGCAGGGTTCCGTATTAAAAGCGTCGAACACATTTAGGTTACAAAGCTAGAGGGCTACGGGGGCTTGTGGTAAAACAACGTAAGCGAAGCGAGCGCGATTTCTTTTTGTAATCTACCAAAAATAAACAAGTTCACAATACTTTTTTCGTCAACGTCGCAAGCTTGTCTATCGACTGTTACTAGTGGAATAATAATAACGCAAGCGAAACGAGCGCTATTTTCTTAGACTCCAAAGCTTTAAGGGGCTACGGGACACAACAACGAAAGCGAAGCGAGCGCGATTTCTTTTTGCAATCTACCAAAAATTAACAAGATCACAATACTTTTTTCGTGGACGTCGCCCACCTGTCAGTCGGCGGGTGCTGCGCCTGGTGGTGTTGGTGACCCAGTGTGACCAACGCGGACGCCAGCGCCACGAAAGATTCCGTACCATTATCTATACTATCACGGACCGAGAGGTACAGCCTGGTGACAGACGGACGGACTGCGAAGTCTCAATAATAGGGTCCGGTTTTTACCCTTTGAGTACGGATTCCTAAATCGCATCTATGCAGGGTTCCGTGTTAAAAGCGTCGAACACATTTAGGTTAAAAAGCTAGAGGGCTACGGGGGCTTGTGGTAAAACAACGTAAGCGAAGCGAGCGCGATTTCTTTTTGTAATCTACCAAAAATAAACAAGTTCACAATACTTTTTTCGTCAACGTCGCAAGCTTGTCTATCGACTGTTACTAGTGGAATAATAATAACGCAAGCGAAACGAGCGCTATTTTCTTAGACTCCAAAGCTTTAAGGGGCTACGGGACACAACAACGAAAGCGAAGCGAGCGCGATTTCTTTTTGCAATCTACCAAAAATTAACAAGATCACAATACTTTTTTCGTGGACGTCGCCCACCTGTCAGTCGGCGGGTGCTGCGCCTGGTGGTGTTGGTGACCCAGTGTGACCAACGCGGACGCCAGCGCCACGAAAGATTCCGTACCATTATCTATACTATCACGGACCGAGAGGTACAGCCTGGTGACAGACGGACGGACTGCGAAGTCTCAATAATAGGGTCCGGTTTTTACCCTTTGAGTACGGATTCCTAAATCGCATCTATGCAGGGTTCCGTGTTAAAAGCGTCGAACACATTTAGGTTAAAAAGCTAGAGGGCTACGGGGGCTTGTGGTAAAACAACGTAAGCGAAGCGAGCGCGATTTCTTTTTGTAATCTACCAAAAATAAACAAGTTCACAATACTTTTTTCGTCAACGTCGCAAGCTTGTCTATCGACTGTTACTAGTGGAATAATAATAACGCAAGCGAAACGAGCGCTATTTTCTTAGACTACAAAGCTTTAAGGGGCTACGGGACACAACAACGAAAGCGAAGCGAGCGCGATTTCTTTTTGCAATCTACCAAAAATAAACAAGTTCACAATACTTTTTTCGTCAACGTCGCGAGCTTGTCTATCGACTGTTACTAGTGGAATAATAATAACGCAAGCGAAACGAGCGCTATTTTCTTAGACTACAAAGCTTTAAGGGGCTACGGGACACAACAACGAAAGCGAAGCGAGCGCGATTTCTTTTTGCAATCTACCAAAAATAAACAAGTTCACAATACTTTTTTCGTCAACGTCGCGAGCTTGTCTATCGACTGTTACTAGTGGAATAATAATAACGCAAGCGAAACGAGCGCTATTTTCTTAGACTACAAAGCTTTAAGGGGCTACGGGACACAACAACAAAAGCGAAGCGAGCGCGATTTCTTTTTGCAATCTACCAAAAATTAACAAGATCACAATACTTATTTTGTCAACGTCACCAGTTTGTCTATCGGCTGTTACTTGTGGAATAATACTAAAATAAGCAAGACGTTTTATTTTTGCTACGGAAGCTTATGACACAATAACGAAAGCGAAGCGAGCGCTATTTTCTTAGACTACAAAGCTTTAAGGGGCTACGGGACACAACAACGAAAGCGAAGCGAGCGCAATTTTTTTCTGTAATCTACCAAAAATAAACAAGTTCACAATACTTTTTTGGTGGACGTCGCCCACCTGTCAGTCGGCGGGTGCTGCGCCTGGTGGTGCTGGTGGCCCAGCGTGACCAACGCGGACGCCAGCGCCAAGCCGCCCAGCGGTGGGGCGCGGCCCGTGCCGCCCGTGGGCAAGCGCACCAGCAGCGACAGCACCGCCGCGCGCCCCGAGCGACACGGCTCCAGCGCCACGGGGGCCGGCACGCCGCCGCCTGTCGAAAACAAATACCACGTGTGATCATGTGTAGAAACGTGGTTTCTTAAAAAATAATAACGCCCTTTCATATGAAAGTGGCGCAGGGGACGCACGCTCGGATTCGAGTGGGAGGTCACGGGTTCGATTCCCGCTACGGGCCACTTTGGAATTTCATAATTTCTAAACTGGCTCAGGATAGAGGCAGGTGGACTGGTGGGAGGCTTCGGCCGTGGCTAGTTACCACCCTACCAGCAAAGACGTACCGCCAAGCGATTTAGCGTTCCGGTACAATGCTGTGTAGAAACCGTTGGGGTGACATAACTTACCCCTTCCAAGTTAGTCTAGCTAACATCTTCGGCTGCATCATCACTTACCATCAGGTGAGATCGCAGTCAAGTACTAACTTGTATAGCGTAAAAAAAATGATACCCATTACCCACTCATATTGTTATCTCATTTTGAAATTTCAACAACCCGATTTACCCCCAGAATTAAGACTTCCGTGAGTGGACATTATAAGAAGGAAAGAACGGCTGTAAACTCACGCCTATTGGGTTACCTAAAATTAAACTATTCCAAATTTCAAGTCGATAGCTTCGATATTTACTGAAATAATCAAGTGTGACAGACGGACGGACGGACGGACGGACGGAGAAGGTCTCACCATAAGAGTTCCATTTTCACCATTTTGGTATGGAACCATAAAAACAGAATATCCTAATAAATTTAAATACATAAAAATGAATCGCAAAATGCGCATAACTCAACAACGCCAACCAATTTGGCTATTTTTTTTTTAATGTTCATTGAAGTTCAAGGATGGTTTTTACGGCGAGAAAAATTCGAATTGCCGGAAAACCCCTAAAAACAGTTTTCTAACGTAGAGTCTACTCGTATATGAGCTTTATTACAATTGCATAAAGTTGCATAAAGCAAGATTCTATGACGATCATAGTAAAGTCATATGGCCAAATGGCGCAAAATTAAAAAAAATCAAACTCACCGCCCCCTCCCCTCTCCAGTTCGATGCTAACTTGGCTGAAAGGCCTGGAAGCCATTTGCTCCATCTCCACAAATAGCCTCTGCCTCCTTCTGTACAAATCGTACTTCTGAAAACAAAATAAATATCGTTAAGGAGCACACCACGGGTGTGCCCGCGAAATTCAATTTTTTTGTGGTTTCTCGCGATTTTTAAGCTGATAAGACATAATAGGCTTATGCCAGTCAAATTGCGATAATCCCAATATCATCTTCACGTGTTTATACAAAAATCTCTGACGAAAGTGTCGAGTTAAAGAAATTAGTCCGAGATTTGTGAGTTACTCACATAAAACTCGATACTCGGACTAGGATACACATTTTTATGCAAAGATTTTGATACGAGTATAATCATGTAAAGATGATACCGCCATTTCCGCAAATTGACTGCTATAAACCTCTGATGTGTAATTAGAGTCGTTGATTCCCCCTTAAATGTATTTTTGATTGAATCTTTGAGGTATACCATATCCCATGAAAAAAGAATTCATCAAAATACGATAACTTTGTATAAAGAATTATTAAAATCAGACAATTCTGTTAAAAATTATGCCTATTAAGAGTCCTGTGAAACGATGTCTCTATTCATTCAAAATACCAAATCATTTGTAATTCGTGCATATTTCGATCATGCTGTGGTGTTATTCGGATTCATATAGTAATAATCTATGCTCCTGGCCATATTTGGTTCGGAAATACTTCTTTGAAACGAAATAATAATCAATTTTGATCCAAATTGTTATAACTTTGGTCGAGTTCCATAATACCAAAAATTATGAATATTAATCACTAGTGAGTTAGACAGTTTTTTTTTTAATTTTATCTAGGTACTAAATAAAATTATTTTTAGTATTATTAATTTATTGTGTGTTGAAAAACGTCTTATGATACATGTGCGTATTGATGATTACCGTCCGATACCGATGAGTATCGTAAGACCGAGAAGACTCAATGGTGCCTCAGCGGTAATCACCAACTTTACTCACTTGTACCATAAACTATTATTATAGACTACGGTCTCCACATTAACTCCTATATTTATTATTCTTTTAACTATCATGCGGATTCCAAAGTTATAGGAAAATAAACCAGTTGTGCTTCTCAATAAAAACTGTATGACAGGAAATGCGTATTTAAAAGAAAGTAACTTTTTGTATGCAACATTAAATAACGGTTATGATAAACAAATATATATTAAAAGACACTATTCTATTTTCCTAGAATATTTTACTTTTGGTTATTAAGAAAACTTCATACTTCATTTGGTCATTATTCTTTTTTTTTTCAAAATATAGGACCACTTTCGAGGTTTGGATTGAACGGGTCAGTCAATTGAAAATAATCTATACTAATATTAAAAAGATTTATCTCGAGGAAGTTTTAAGGTCAATAATAATAGGGTATTTGACTCCAATTTTTTTATTACTTTATTATAAAGTAGAATTAAAATAATGACGTGCACTGAAAGAACTAATTAAATCGATCAAATAACAAAAAAGTTATAAGCATTTAAAGATTTGTGATTAGACAGAGATAGCAACATGACATTGTGACGTCACAAAGTACCAATGCCATAGTAGCTTCGTGCGGCTTCATACAAATTTTCGTTTTGCGAGAAAGGGATAGAAGATCCCCCCACTCCAAAGTTTAAACGCCTGTAACTTTGTAAATCTTCGTTGGATTTTAATATTTCTTTCACTGCACGTTATTATTTTTATCCTAGTTTATAATAAAGTAATATTTTTTATCAAATTCAAAAGTAGTGTAAGACCCCATTAATTAACCTATATGTATTATCGCTTTTTGTATAATAAGTCAGCTAATTCTTTTTTTTAATCCTGTAACAAACCTGTTTTATCTTCCACAGCGCGGCGGCGACGAGTAGCAAGAGCAAGAAACACGACGAGAACGTGATGAAGAACTGCTGCAAGTTCAGCTTGGGGTACTGCGAGAACGAGATCTGGATCCACAGCGGCGGACGGAAGTCGTACACGTACACGAAGAACGTGGTCAGCGTCACGTTGTCCTCCACGCCGAACGCGTGCTCCGACTTGGCGAACCTGTAGAGGAAAGGCCTACGTCATTATGGCACACTCACTGAGGCAGCCTGCATAGTACTTTGCCGTATGATTACTCGATTTAGGCTCGGTTGCTTGACTTGACTTTAACCGAAACGTCATAGTTGAATACGGTAGCTTGACTCTTATGTCTTTCGAAATAAGGGTCAGACCGCCATACTTAACTATAGCGTTTTGGTTAAATTCAAGTCAAGCAACTGGGCCTAAAGTGTTTTACGCGTGCCAGTATATAAAAAGTTAAATGACAAGCGTTTAGGTTTTTTTATTAATAATGTTTAATGGATTTAAAAAGTAGTAAGTTCTTATCAAAACTACAAAATGAGTGTACTCACTTGTATCTGAAGTTAGTGCAGTTGACGTCACTGAACAGCGTCTTCTCGGCGGGGTCGCTGCGCGTGCGCACGGTCAGGTTCATCCGCGCGTGCGCCGAGCACGTTATACTAAAGTCCGCGTCCACGTCGGGTTTGACGGGCGCGTTCCGGAAGTTGATCGCTGACAAATGGCGGTCCTCCTTCTTTGACAGGTTGAACGTGAATTGGTAGTCCACTGCTAGGTCATCTGAAATTAAGAGGAGAAATAAACAAATATAATATCAGGAGTTTTTCAATGCAATAGCAATCTAGCTCCCATACAAAGCGATAGCTTGTGTTATGGGTACTAAATAATTGATAAATATACATAGTTAATTTAATGTACATAAATAAAATAAGTTACATCGCATCGTTACGTGCAGCTTGACATTTGCCAGTCCTACGGGCTACGACGATCATTACTCACACATACAAATAGAATGCGTATAGGGCCGGTGCTTGTGTAGTAGTGTAGGTAGATGAGTCATGGTATTTGAACTGAGTGTTAGGAGCCCGTCTATAGTAATCAAATAGTATACTTACAATAGCACCCCTTGTTGTACAGGTCGGCGTGGTAGTGGTTGGTGTTGTCGCACTTGTCGCAGCGGTCGCCGGCGAGCCCTTTGGTGCTGCAATAGCACCGCCCCGTGTCGGCCGCGCACGACACTGCCTGCGCGTTGCATTCGCACGCTGCGAACAATGGATAGTAACACAATGCCACAACTATTGAACATAACTCTCCATACATGTCGTACTGCGGGAGTTCGCGCTCGCGTGGCACAGGAGGCGGAGTGGCTCGGATGTGCGGCAACGAAGACCACATGAACGAGAGGCTGAGGAGGAGAATCTCACGTCGAGCAGCAGCAACCTCGAAGACCATCGGGAGAGTAGGAGGCTGGGAGCGGCGACGGAAGGAACGTGATGTAGAGTCTGCCCCAGAAAGGTGAGAAAGACTAAAGGGACAAGGATGAAAAGATAAATGACTTGTAGGGAGCTCAAGAAGGCATCCGAAGTGGGAAAAGCGCCGAGAGCAAGTACCGTTCGGGTGTCCTGCCGCGTTTCAGCCCAAGAGTCCGAGAGGGAAACCATGAAGGAAGATGGTGAAGTGAGGATGGTGGTTGTCCGAAATGTATGACCTCGGAAAATTCACGATTCTGCGATTTTGTTAAGATAAGCCTTAATTTTTATGCATTTTAACTTTATGTTGGATAAAATGATCGTAAATCGAAGGCACACAGGTAATAAGATAATATTGGCTTGCAATAAACTTATATTTAGAATGCTTTTGAAGAAGCGGCTATCATCTATCACTTCATTCGAGCAGGAGCAGCACACTTTGGTGGATTCTGAGAGGCAGAATCAAGTCAGTTAAAATACTGCTACATACTGAGGTTTGTGGTCTTGCTCCGGATCACTTATTTTCTCTCTTGATTTCGCTTGAAGGTTGTAGGTTTCCCTTGGATCTAAAAACTGACACTGCGTTGGCTGGCTCGTATGTATAATTCAGTAATTCTTAGCGAGTGTCAAGACCATTCTGACCAATCAACGTTTTATGCGATTCTTTGAGAATGTAAACATCTAGCGAAAGAGAAATATGGCAGTTGGGAAACAACTATGAAACTAACCTCCCTTTCAATAAGGTTAATTAATTGTAATAGTACAGTCAAACGTAAGTGATGGCTCAAGGTACGGTTTCTCACTAACCCGAGTTTCACATTTAGAGGGCAAAATGACGAGATCTGGCAAATACTCTCATTAATAGAGTTTCGTCCTCACCCACCCAATTCTCTCTTACTCAGGTTCGACTGTACATTTGCTGATCGTAATAGGAACTTAGGCTACAAGAGAAAACCACTCACGTTGACAGACGCCACCGTTGAGCGGTGAGCCCCAGTGCGCCGGCGCGCACGTCTCGCAGTGAGCACCGATCGCGCGCGCGCCGCACGGCTGCACACATCGCGAAAGACTGTCGCACACCGCGTGCCCGTTGCATTGGCACGCCGGGCAGCTGGTGAAGTGCCATCTGTGGGGAAAACTCGACATCATTAATCTAGATCCCACCCTGCGCCCGCTATGCTGGCGGCATTTGGGAGAGCAATGCATCACACGCACTGTTGACTCACCTCCTGTGTGGACACACGTGGGGGTGGTGGGGGTGTCGCTCTCCCCCCGGCAGGCAGGCCCCGCGGCCGCCGCCCGCGCCGTCGTCGCACCAGCCACACGCGGGCTCCGCGAGGCACGCGGCGCACGACAGGTGCGCAGCGCACCCCGCGCCCGCTGCGTTTGGGACAGCGCCGCCCGCGCATCCATTAGTGGACCACGCGCGACAACCGCCGAGGGGAAACGATGCTCCGTACGCATTCTGTTAGAATGCAAAAAGAACATGTACGTAGCCCACTGCTTCTATTTTTTTTAAACCATATAGACTAGCGCTTGACTGTGATCACATCTGATGGAAAGTGATGATATAGTCTAAGGTGGAACGCGCTTGCTTAGGAGATGCCTATTCGCTATTGATTTGAAAGCGCCCAGGTTGTAAGTGGCGGGAAAGACAGTGCCTGGGAGGGCATTCAAGACCTTTGTAGTGCGTATCAGTATTATACAAGTACGTTGGACCTCGGACTGTCACGGCAAAAATGAAGACACTTGATTGTCGCCATTTTGGCGCTGAACAGTTACTCCAGCGTACTAGTATATTATAGGTCAGTGAGGTAGTCGTAACACCGAAACCTTGATAAAGCCGCCATCTTAATATAATTACACCAGAAGTATAGACCCTACCCTACACGAGAGAGCTCATACAGAAGAAACTCTTTAATTCGAACTCCGGAAATGTACCCCCTACTCTGATTCGTGAATCGACCCGATTACAGTAGTACAGAGTTTATGAAATAAAATAGGTGGACGAGTAACAATAACAAATGCGCATGACACCTATTCCTAAGCCAAAAGGTTTCCTAAGGTTTCCACCAAAGCGGAGCGGAGTTGTGTTTTAGAAACCAATTTCGTCACTTTGATATCTCCGAAACTGAGAGGGGAGGGGATGTCGAAATGACGAAATCTGATTGGTTTCTCAAGCACAGCTCCGCAACTCCCCAACTGGCGAGACGGCGAGTGAAAAAGCGGTGGGACGTTGAGCGTTTACAGATTACAGATGTTACAGTGGCAGCATTAGTGTTACGGTCGCATTACACGTATTCGGATTAGAAGGGGATCATACTAAACACGTAGGTTAAAAATTAACACTCGGTTTGTTGGGGAGTGGGTTGAAATTGATACTTTGAAGTTGATACTTTGCATGTGCATCATATTGTCATCCGACATTGCCATTGTTGATATTATTTAAGTTTAAAATATATGAAACACCCTACTTGATATTGCTGCTTACTTGCTGAGGTCTCCGCTGATATTAAATGATAGGCACTGATTGCACCACGAACACAGTTCGTTGTCCCGCCCAACGACGGTAGGCTCGAAGGACTAAAAAATGTTGGGGAGTGGGTTGAAATTATATTGTTTGATACTAGCAAATGGACTGTAATGATGGATTGATTGATATGATTGATAATAATGATATTGATAATTGATACTGATAATGAATACGCGTCGCGAAACCGCCCGTAACGTGTCGCTGATATGAACGTACTGATTGAAAGTCTTTTGGGCACGCGTTTCGACGACGCTGGCGTCAAGTGCTGACGGAGCAGTGTCAGGTTACACGCAGTGTACCGAACACGGTTATCCTAGGAATAGCTTACCTTGTCAACGCAGCGGCCGGCCGAGGCGCACCAGATGCACTCCTCGGCGGTGCAGTTGGCGCACGTGCGGAACGTGGCGCACGCGGCGCTGCACACGCCGCCCGCCGTCGCGGCCACGCTCCTGCTCACAACATTACTGCAGTCAGACCACTGATCTCTATACGCTGGATCAAACATTCTATACAAACAAGATATCCTATACCTTTAAACGAGCAATCCTCGTATATATATATTTCTATATAATCTGAATCTCGGAAACGGCTCCAACGATTTACATGAAATTTAGCATACAGGGGGTTTTGGGGGCGATAAATCGATCTAGCTAGGATTCATTTTTAGAAAATGTCGAATTTAACAAAAAAATATGACTCCTGCTGCCATCTATTGGCCATAGTAGTTAAACTACCGAGCGAAGCTCTCGTCACCCAGATATTACATTATAATACTCTGAGATCCAAAGAATAGAGATCAGTGAGTCAATACTGTTTTCCTTGCGAAATTTTTAAAACGCCATTTAGCTGCCATACTGGCCTCTATTGTAGTATAATATACGCATAGGTAGAGTATAAGTACGCTGCACCTCAGACTGACAACGTAAAAAACGAAGACACTTGATTTTCGCCATTTAGGCGCTGAATGTTGCGTAACCTGGCATGAACGTACATGGAACTAAGATAAAATAAAATGACATTCAAAACGACGGTCACTAGCAATAATTGAGTACCGTGAACCATCGCGGTGGGCGCTTCAAATCGGCACAAAAAATGAACTGTCAATTGTATAGAATGTTTGATCCAGCGTACTGGTATAATGGAGATCAGTGAGCTGCAAGCACTCAGCTTCCGTGTGTGTCGTTAGTAAACTAAACCCACGCTCACTTTTCACGTGATCAAGACCGCTACAAGTAGATGGGAAGCCCCGTCAAGACTGCAAGATTAAAGACGGCTGCCGCGCGCCGGCTAGGTTGCACGCGTTAGTTCTTGTACGGTATATTTCACGCGCCCGATTACGAGGCAGCCCTAGTACGTCGAAGTTACGGGATAGATAGAGAGCACAACTTTAGGTGCATAGAGGAGGCAGTGCTAGGCGCTGTTGCGAGCTGAATTACACTTTTTTGCGTCAGCGTTAGGGTCGCTATTTCTTTAAATCAACTTGCGGAGTGAACCTTCCCTACCTTATTCCGTGACTATCCTAAAAGAAGGATTCCCCTTACGGAAAGAGCTAAACCTAGCAACCATTTTTAAACTTTAACTTAACTCATTCTCAGATTGTGTACTGTTGCGGTAAACTCACCTAATATCAGTGGAAGCATTTGCGGGTCTGCATTTTACAGAGTCGTAGTCCCAGTAACACGCTCGCTGACTCAACTCCTCGGAACCCTGACGGAAAAATGAATGATCCCTTAGTTGACTGAAGGCTATTTTTAGATGGTGATAAAAATATTCCCAATTGAGTTCGTAGTGGACATATTCGCAGTTCAGAGCGCAATGGAACCCTCGTAAAATAAAGTAAGTAGTTTTAAAGTAACTCGATTATTATCAATCAAATACCTTATTGACCGAAAAATAAGTGCCTGTTAGTTAGGTCTATTACATAATAAAGAACTTTGAATGTCAATGCACACATTTTTCATTAATTTTTTTTAAAATACCCACATGTGGATGTCTATGTAGGTGCGCGTGGCACGCTGCGCACGAGTGGTACCGCGCGCACGCCTCGCCGCCCACCGTCGACGCGCCGCACTCCTCTACCGACACCGCCATCTGTGGACCATATATATAAGTTACGGCTTTTGCTTAATGTTGACGGAGTCCATAAACAGAGACACCAAGACGCCAGCCCTGGAGGACTTTGTCCGCCATCAAAATGTTCGCTTGCGCGGACACCAGTGCGTGTCATCGTGGCAACGCCCTCTTCACGAGAGACCGGCAGACACACACTGCCTCGCTAGTTTCTGCGGTCACCATCTGTTCCCGAACCCGACGCGGGCATCAGTGGAGACGTCTCAAGGGATTAATACCACGCCCGGACAAGAAAACCATACTGTCTACGGAACCCCACAAGGCTTACGCCTTATAGGCGAGACCTTGGCCTCCCAGACCAAAAAAGAAAGAAGCAGTTAGCAAAGGATGTCTGGGTAAGGAGGCCCAGCTTCGAGGCCCGTACCCTGACTGACCTCGGTCAGTTAAGAAGACCCCTCGTCGTTCGATGATGTTTCACAGAACATCTTCTTCTTGGCCGAATCTTCCTCTTCATAGTTTGAAGAGAAAGATTCGGTCATGACAGGATTTGACAAACACCGCTGTGCACCACCAAGAGCCAACTCGACGGGGATCTAGATTGAACAAATCTACAAAACCGCGAGGCCCGAAGCCAAGATTGCAGGGCTTTACTAACAACGGCTTAGAAAACACTACCGGGTAAGAGATCACTGGTGCACCTAGTGGCAAGGAAACCAAGGCCCGAAGCCCGTTCCCCTGTTTGGCTATGGCCTAACAGAGAAGACCACTGCTGCTAATGGACCCTACTTACCCCTACATTTATCCACTATTTAGCACTATGTGGTTGAGTCTCCCTTTTCGTCGCGAAGGGAGACTCAAAGGACCACCATCCAAAGGACAATATAACCAAGCTACTCAACATCGCAAAGCAGCCTTACAGACGGGTACTTTGGTCATCTAGATCAAAACAGAAGGAGCTACCTGTGAGGAAATGCCCGCGCGAGATAGTTCAGACTTGAGGCCCGTATCCCGACTGACTTTTACCACTCAAAAAGACTTCTCATTTGAGTGAATCGATGCATAACAGTCCGATTGAAGAAAATCTGCAAAAACCCTTGTTAAATACACCATCATCACGAAATTTCCGCTATTTTGTGATCATGGTGTTAAGGAAAAAATGAGGCATTTGACGCGACGTGACAATGACTTGATGTTCATCAATATGAACACCTGCAATAGCAGACAGGAGTATCGCAGACAGATGTTAATGGGTCAGTTTAGTGTATTTAAATGTTTGTGCGCATGCATTTATTTTCAGCCGAAATGAAAGATAAATGATTTTTCATGCTATAGATACACTTACCGATAGGAGTACTTGGCCCAATATTACATACTGGTATAACGGATGATGACATCCAGCTCACATGTGGCACATGCATTAGCGTATGCATTGGCGCACTGGACACGATATGTTGGCCCCACATTTTAAGACATTTAGCACAGGCATGCCACATGCATTAGCACACTAGACACAAAGCTTTGGCCCAATATTACACAGTTTGGTACAAAGACTTCTATGTAGATGCGCTGTGTGGTACTAAATAATTGCTCACTGAGTTGTGGTGCATGCCCTACAATTCGTTTAGTCCACTGCGAGCTAGCTAGGAGATCAGTGCACTGTTTTGTGAGCAATGAACGTGGTTTTTACAGGGAGTGACCAATAAAACAGTGAATATTATTTATGTAAGTAGTTTGCAATACGTTTGCAAGCAAGTTCCCGCTTTTCAGACTAGATGTCGTTATCAGGTTTGGAACACAGTTTTTGTTCTACATCGCTTGTCTAGTAGGATACATAGAAGTCATTGGTTTGGTATAAAGTATGATGACATCCAGCGCACATATGGCACATGCATTAGCGCATGCATTGACACACGATACATAGTACTTGGCCCCGAAATTATGTGTGGCATAATGGATGATGACATCCAGCGCACATATGGCACATGCATTAGCGCATGCAGTGGCGCATGCATTGGCACACTAGACACAAACTACACATACCAACACGTGTACCTGATGCGAGTGACGCAGACAGTGCTGCTCCGTGGCCATGCACGCGCCGCACCACGCGCAGCCGCGAGCCACGCACGCTTCGCAGTACTCTATGTTCAGGCAGAGACGATCGTCTGTGGAAACAATAGATAAAAATAGTCAAGATAGGCCTCGGCCCATCCGAACATTTTACGTAAACGTTTTTCATACAAGAAAATGTAGCGCCATCTGTCAAAACTCCTGCGAAATACAAGTTTATTTTTTTATATTTTTTTTATCTATGTGTCTGTGGTCACCTTGCCTGCAATATTATTAGTAAGTCAAAAAAAAGAAATAGGTCTTTACCTATCTACCTATACTGACTACTGACGGGGAAGGGTGCAAAATAGTCATTTTTGCTCCCATAAACTGGCGACATTTTTTCGCGCTGTTTGTATTGAGTATACAAGTCTGTGGTGGAAACTCAAATAGTGTTCAATGACCAAATTTCGTACCATAAAGTAGAAATAGAAATAATCAAATAAATCAGCTCACCCGTCACTGGTTCATTGATGCAAGCTTTCACGGATTCGTCGAATGACTCTTTCCATCCGATTTCTTTTAACTGTGAACAAAAGTGTACATTCAGGAATTGTATATGGCAATATTTGACTGATTACTAACTAACACTTTAGTAAGAGGCTTTTATTAGAATCACCAATCGATCCTATCCTATAATTTACATTTTTTTTTAATCATAAATGTGAAAGGTTGTTTGTTGGAAACTCAATCACACCACCAGTGTTGAATTGATTTGACTGAAATTTGAAAAGAAGATAGGATTAAAATATCTACATTTTATCCCGATAAAATCCACAGTTCCAGTGGGATTTTGAAATAACCGACATTTGCTTTAGTCGAAAACTTCCTTGAAAGTTGTTTGTAAAGTTGGGAGTGGGACTCAGAAAGGAAAATCGATCGATTTCCTCGGGATTTGCACAGCGATGAATATAATTACAAGCTACAGGCTCACATACAGACACACATCGCTGGTCGCGCGTCCACACGCACGCGATCGCCGCGACGGCCGCGCTGCCGAGGCACGACGCCTCGTCCCTGCGCGACGAGCACTTGTCGCCCGCGGTGAAGATCAGCGCGTCGGAGCGCAGCGATGAATATAATTACAAGCTACAGGCTCACATACAGACACACATCGCTGGTCGCGCGTCCACACGCACGCGATCGCCGCGACGGCCGCGCTGCCGAGGCACGACGCCTCGTCCCTGCGCGACGAGCACTTGTCGCCCGCGGTGAAGATCAGCGCGTCGGAGCGCAGCGATGAATATAATTACAA
Source organism: Coenonympha glycerion (assembly GCA_963855885.1). Taxonomy (NCBI): domain Eukaryota; kingdom Metazoa; phylum Arthropoda; class Insecta; order Lepidoptera; family Nymphalidae; genus Coenonympha; species Coenonympha glycerion. The sequence goes on from OY979650.1 coordinate 7,743,732, forward strand.
GCTACAGGCTCACATACAGACACACATCGCTGGTCGCGCGTCCACACGCACGCGATCGCCGCGACGGCCGCGCTGCCGAGGCACGACGCCTCGTCCCTGCGCGACGAGCACTTGTCGCCCGCGGTGAAGATCAGCGCGTCGGAGCGCAGCGATGAATATAATTACAAGCTACAGGCTCACATACAGACACACATCGCTGGTCGCGCGTCCACACGCACGCGATCGCCGCGACGGCCGCGCTGCCGAGGCACGACGCCTCGTCCCTGCGCGACGAGCACTTGTCGCCCGCAGTGAATATCAGCGCGTCGGAGCGCAGCGATGAATATAATTACAAGCTACAGGCTCACATACAGACACACATCGCTGGTCGCGCGTCCACACGCACGCGATCGCCGCGACGGCCGCGCTGCCGAGGCACGACGCCTCGTCCCTGCGCGACGAGCACTTGTCGCCCGCAGTGAATATCAGCGCGTCGGAGCGCAGCGATGAATATAATTACAAGCTACAGGCTCACATACAGACACACATCGCTGGTCGCGCGTCCACACGCACGCGATCGCCGCGACGGCCGCGCTGCCGAGGCACGACGCCTCGTCCCTGCGCGACGAGCACTTGTCGCCCGCGGTGAATGTCAGCGCGTCGGAGCGCAGCGATGAATATAATTACAAGCTACAGGCTCACATACAGACACACATCGCTGGTCGCGCGTCCACACGCACGAGATCGCCGCGACGGCCGCGCTGCCGAGGCACGACGCCTCGTCCCTGCGCGACGAGCACTTGTCGCCCGCGGTGAATGTCAGCGCGTCGGAGCGCAGCGATGAATATAATTACAAGCTACAGGCTCACATACAGACACACATCGCTGGTCGCGCGTCCACACGCACGCGATCGCCGCGACGGCCGCGGTGCCGAGGCACGACGCCTCGTCCCTGCGCGACGAGCACTTGTCGCCCGCGGTGAATGTCAGCGCGTCGGAGCGCAGCGATGAATATAATTACAAGCTACAGGCTCACATACAGACACACATCGCTGGTCGCGCGTCCACACGCACGCGATCGCCGCGACGGCCGCGCTGCCGAGGCACGACGCCTCGTCCCTGCGCGACGAGCACTTGTCGCCCGCAGTGAATATCAGCGCGTCGGAGAGCAGCGATGAATATAATTACAAGCTACAGGCTCACATACAGACACACATCGCTGGTCGCGCGTCCACACGCACGCGATCGCCGCGACGGCCGCGCTGCCGAGGCACGACGCCTCGTCCCTGCGCGACGAGCACTTGTCGCCCGCGGTGAAGATCAGCGCGTCGGAGCGCAGCGATGAATATAATTACAAGCTACAGGCTCCCATACAGACACGCATCGCTGGTCGCGCGTCCACACGCACGCGATCGCCGCGACGGCCGCGCTGCCGAGGCACGACGCCTCGTCCCTGCGCGACGAGCACTTGTCGCCCGCGGTGAAGATCAGCGCGTCGGAGCGCAGCGATGAATATAATTACAAGCTACAGGCTCACATACAGACACACATCGCTGGTCGCGCGTCCACACGCACGCGATCGCCGCGACGGCCGCGCTGCCGAGGCACGACGCCTCGTCCCTGCGCGACGAGCACTTGTCGCCCGCGGTGAAGATCAGCGCGTCGGAGCGCAGCGATGAATATAATTACAAGCTACAGGCTCACATACAGACACGCATCGCTGGTCGCGCGTCCACACGCACGCGATCGCCGCGACGGCCGCGCTGCCGAGGCACGACGCCTCGTCCCTGCGCGACGAGCACTTGTCGCCCGCAGTGAATATCAGCGCGTCGGAGCGCAGCGATGAATATAATTACAAGCTACAGGCTCACATACAGACACAAATCGCTGGTCGCGCGTCCACACGCACGCGATCGCCGCGACGGCCGCGCTGCCGAGGCACGACGCCTCGTCCCTGCGCGACGAGCACTTGTCGCCCGCGGTGAAGATCAGCGCGTCGGAGCGCAGCGATGAATATAATTACAAGCTACAGGCTCACATACAGACACGCATCGCTGGTCGCGCGTCCACACGCACGCGATCGCCGCGACGGCCGCGCTGCCGAGGCACGACGCCTCGTCCCTGCGCGACGAGCACTTGTCGCCCGCGGTGAAGATCAGCGCGTCGGAGCGCAGGCGCCCGTCGAAACTGCCCAAAAAATTACATCAATTAAAATTTGATTGAAACTGTAACGTTACCCGATAGTCCTCACTAAGAACAAAATAAAGTTTTGTTCTTAGTATTCCCTAAGAACAAAATAAAGCAAAAAGTGTCTGAATTCCATCGTGGTGGAACGGAACTTCTGTATTTCAGTTGGTATAGACTATAGAGCACCCAGCCTATTTGAAAAACAAATTCCTAGTGAAAATGGTCCTTAAATTTTGTCACTCACCCGCCATGTACGATCACAGTCGGTCTCGTCCGGAGCGGCAACAGCGCCGCCGCGTGCGCCGCGCGCGCCGACACCGCCGCCCCGCTCAGTGTGTGCCACACCTTACACCTGCGAATAACGCATAAAGCAGTAGAGCTGTAAAACGATTACAATTGTAAAGAAGACAAGTTTAGTGATAGATGTGGTTGAGGGAGCAACGACGGTGACGTCACTGCACTAAGTAGGATCTTATCTTACGTTGTATAGCAGCGCTGTTGCGGAATAACATTATAAGTGGCTGCACTGTCGTTGTGTGCCGCTGTACACTAGAAACACCTGCGCGTTCAAGCATCAATGACGTCACTGCACTAAGTGGGTTCTCACCTTACGTCGTATAGCAGCATCGCAGCGGAGTAACATTATATGCAACTGCACTGTCTTTGTATGCGTTATTGTCGTACACGTTAGCATCACACCTGTGTACTTGAATCAATGACGTCACTGCACTAAGTAGGATCTCACCTTACGTCGTATAGCAGCGCCGCAGCGGAGTAGCATTGCGAAGCGGCCGTGGTCCCCGACGACGCGGCCGCGCTGTCGTTGTGTGCGTTACCGCCGTACACTAGCATCACACCTGCGTATGAAAACCGATGACGTCATTAGAAGCATATATCTTTGACCATGTAAATGCAAAATTTGCAACAAAAAAAAGGAAACAGAAGGGTGTCGTTTTCGTAGTTTTAGCGTTGCGATAACCATTGCGTCAAAAATACGTCCATTCCTAAATTCAATATGGCGTAAAAGAATTAGTGAAAATGTACGGAATACTTACCGGGCGATATAAAAACGGCAGAATGCATGTACCTCGGCGTGGGTGCGGCCGGCAGCGGTCGCCAAATTCGAGTTTCGACTTCATACTCGTACAGCGCGGCTGACGGAGCCTGCACCAAATTAATTCTTGCTGTAACTCTTGTAATTTCCGAGTGAGTGTCATTTGTGCTTGTTAACGTGAAATCAACGGGTCTGCCCGCGAAATTCAAAATTTTCGTGGTTTTTTGCAATTTGTACGCTAATTAGACATGATAGGCTTATGGCAATCAATTTGCGAGAATGTCAGTATTATCTTTACATGGTTATATCAAAATCTTTGCATAAAAATGTGTATCCTAGGAAATTAGTCCGAGTATCGAGTTTTATGTAAGTTGTTATTTATAGTGTGGTCCGTGGATACACAAAATAAAGCAAACGTTAATACTAAATTAGTTTTATTACTTGAACTAGAATGGCGATTGGCGGTAAATTACAATGACACTGGTAACGGCTAGTTTGTTCTGATAGCGAGGCGGGAGCACCAAAAAAGGAAGGAATTTAAATTTGACGGGCTTTTTATAGCCAGCTGATTTTGACAACTCAAAATGGCGTCCGCCACAGATGGATGTGTCGATTTTATACAGATTAAACAGCGTTTATGGTTTACTTGTGTACCGTTGCCACAGTATATAAATAATCGTTATAAACCCACCATACGGTTTCTAACATTTGCCCTTAAACCAAAACGTTGTTTATCAACAAAGGTTAATTTTACTAAAGTGATGTTTGCCAATACACATTATACATTAAATGTACATTTAAGTCAATAATCAAATACAACAAAATATGACTTAAGGCAAACATAGCTTAATACTTTAAAATTAACAAAATTATATAAGCTCAGTTTACAATATAATACTTATGTTATATAATTATTAATAACATAACTAAGCTCTTACTCTTTAACTTTTAAGTTCAATTGAATTACAAAATTATTAAACTTATCTTTAACCAAAGCTTTTGTGAGAATATCAGCAGTCATTTGTTCGGTGTTGAGATATTTTATATCAATTAATTTTTTACAGACAATATCTCGAATGAAATGATGTCTCATGTCGATATGTTTTGTTCGGGCATGAAACATTGAATTCTCACACAATCTTTGCGCAGATTGGTTATCATTATACAAAGTTATTACACAATTTAACTTTAAACATTCCATGAGAAAATTTCTTATAAATAAAGCTTCTTTACAAGCATCAGAAAGTGCCATATATTCAGCTTCTGTGCTAGACAACGCAACAGTTTTTTGTTTTCGACTTTCCCAAGATACTACAGATTTTCCTATCTTAAAAACGAAGCCTGTATATGACTTTCTATCTACTTCACATGATCCCCAATCAGCATCTACAAATCCATTTACATTTAAATTGGATTTTTCAAAAAATAAGCAATAATTTAATGTACCCTTAAGGTATCTTAATACGCGTTTTGCAGCTTTCCAATGAACTTCAGAATAGCAATCGTTGAACTGACTCAAGTAACTCACTGCGTGAGCTATGTCAGGTCTGGTGCATACGGCGAGATACATAAGATGACCAATGAGGTTTCTGTATTCATAATTTTCAGATATTTTCTCTGCTTTATTAAGCTTAATGCCGACCTCCATTGGTGTGCCAATTGGCTTGCAATCTTCCATCTTGAATCTTTTCAAAATATTCTTTATGTACGTACATTGATCCAAAGTAATATTTCCGTTTTCCTTGCGGATTCGCATCCCCAAGAATTCATGAGCTGCTCCAAGGTCTGTGATCTCGAACTCTCTCATCAGTTGGTCCTTGATCTCCTTCTTGTCTTGAGCTGAAGATGTAAACAATAATATGTCATCCACATATACAGCAACTATAGCAAGCTTTCCATCTTTGGATCTAAAATATACACAAGGTTCAACAGAAGACTTCTGAAATGACATTTTCTTTGTCAATACTCCATTTATTGTATCATACCAACATTTTGCAGCTTGTTTCAGACCGTAGACGGATTTGTTTAACTTATATACTTTGTATTCCTTCCCCTTTACAACAAATCCTTCTGGTTGAGTCATAATAACATCATCATGCAAATCTCCTCTTAAAAATGCAGTTTTCACATCTAACTGATCAATATTCAGATTATATTCAACTGCCAAGGCTAGTAACATTCTAATCGTAGAATAGCGGACTACAGGAGCAAATGTTTCCTGATAATCTATGCCATATCTTTGTGTAAAGCCTTTTGCAACAAGACGTGCTTTATATCTTAATATTTTTCCATTAAGATCTCGTTTTATTTTAAAAAACCCACTTGCATTTTATAGGCCTTTGCCCTTCTTCTGGATCAACTAATTTCCAGCAGTTATTTTTATTAAATGAATCATACTCATCTTGCATTGCGGCACGCCATTTGTCTGCATCTTTGCTTTTCATCGCCTCTTGTACTGTCATCGGCTCATCGGTGCTGCAGCTCAGCATACAGCTCATGAAGCCGGACTCGTCGAGGTCGACGATGCTCTCGAAGCTCGGAGGATTTGTGTCTTCAGAGCATAGGGATGATGTGCCTGGAACGTAAGTTTCATCCAAGACGTTATCTGTACTTGGACCTGATGATTCGCCGTTGCCAGTGTCATTCAGTGGTTCGTGTATCTCAATTAATTCCTGCCGTCTTTGTCTCTGCCTTGACTTAGTTATTATGTCATCAGAAAATCTTTGTAAAGACTCAGCAGTACACTGACCATGGAGTGACTCTGACTCAGGCATGTTGTCTGACTGTTGCATTGTATTGTCCGTGCTGTCATTTTTGACAGTACTTTGTGACAATGGAATGCTTATAATATCATCATGTGACATAATATTATTATTATTTAAACATTTTGAGTGAAATTTATTCTCAAAAAAGACAACATCTCTGCTTTTAATGCAAGTAGTTGGGTTTTCTGGGTCTACTAGCCTATAGCCCTTGCTTTCCTCACAGTATCCAACAAAGATATACTGTTTACTTTTTGAATCTAATTTCTTTCTGTTATGTATTAATGCATATGCTACACAGCCAAAAACTTTAAAATGACTTATGTCTACCTTTTTTCCTGTCCATTTTTCATGAGGTGTGGCCCCCATGACGGCTTTGGTAGGAGTTCTGTTCTTGATATACACGGCTGTATTCACTGCTTCTGCCCAGAAGCGGTCGTCCAGCCCAGCATCCTGCAGCATACACCTTACTTTTTCGATAATCGTGCGGTTCGCACGTTCGCTGACTCCGTTTTGAGCTGGAGAGTAAGGCACCGTTGTCTCATGTACAATGCCATGCTGCCTCAGGTATGCCTGTAATTGATTATTAACATATTCACGACCATTGTCACTCCTCAATCTTTTAATTTTCTTCCCTGTTTGGTTTTCCACCAAAGCCTTAAATGTTTTGAAGTTCTCGAAAACTTCATTTTTGTGTTTTAGAAAATAAACAAAAGTTCTTCTTGTGTAGTCATCTGTAAATGTTAAGAAGAATTTTGCCCCCCTAATGAAGGAGTTGAGAAAGCACCGCATAAGTCTGTATGGATAAGGTCTAGCATACTCCTTGACCTACTTTCAGACTTCTTAGGAAATGGTTTCCTAGTTTGCTTCCCCTGCACACAAGCTATACATGATTGAAAATTATTTTCATCAAAATCAATACCTGTGGCCATCCCATTCTTTAATAAGTACATACTTCTAGAGTTGAGATGAGCGAGCCGCCTATGCCATAGCTCCTGAGTTTCTTTACAGGTGGATGATTCACCTCTCGAGGTTGACGACATCAGTCCTACCTCCTTTGTCCCTGTCATCCCGGAAACCTGTGAACTTAATACGGTCTCTGACACAGAACAAAGAGAATATCTGGCACCATCCGAAGCTGAAAACTTAGGTACAGATCCTAATGTTTTTAATTGATAAACATTATTGACAAGGCTGGCTGTAGCCACAATATCATTAGTGTTACAATCTACTATTTGTAGAATTAAAACAATTTGACAATTTGTAGAATTAAAAATAATTTTGTAACCTTTTTTAGTTACTGAACTAACGGACAAAAGATTTGTCATAAGATTTGGTACATAATACACATTAGTTATAGTTTTTATACAGTTTGGTAATTTAATTTTTACATTACCTTTACCAATTGCCGACAACTTGTCTCCATTCGCAATGTTGACATCAATGGGACATATTTCGTTATACTCCGAGAATAGTTGTCTGTTGTTGCAGAAAGAATTCGTCGCGCCTGAATCCAAAATCCAGGCATCCTGCCGCATACCTGCAGAGAGAGCTGTGAGGAAGGTTCCGTTGTTCATTGTACCGTCCTTCTTCTTGCTAACTCCGTGTTGTTTGTTCTTGTTGTCAGAACATTCTTGCGACTGAGTCTTCTTATTAGCTCGCGGGCAATATTTTGAAGTATGTGCTAATTGTTTGCACCGGAAACAGCGAAGAATCTTCTTCGTACTCAAAGCTGTTTCACCTTCATTGCTAGTACGCCTTTGATCCTCTTGAAGCAATTTAGCCTTCACGATGTCACTTGATAGTTTGACATTGTTGTTCTCAAGTGTCATTATTAACGGATCATAGTCCCCGGGTAGACCACTTAACATAATCACTGCGACAAAATCATCGTCGAGCGGAGATCCTATGTCACTGAGTTGTTGTGAAGTATCTATAATTTTTGATAAATAACTGTTGGAAATTAGTTGATCCAGAAGAAGGGCAAAGGCCTATAAAATGCAAGTGGGTTTTTTAAAATAAAACGAGATCTTAATGGAAAAATATTAAGATATAAAGCACGTCTTGTTGCAAAAGGCTTTACACAAAGATATGGCATAGATTATCACTTTCGAGCAGAGATTTTTATATAAACACGTGAAGAAGATATTGGGATTATCGCAATTTGACGGCCATAAGCCTATTATGTCTTATTAGCTTAAAAATCGCGAAAAACCACGAAAAATTTGAATTTCGCGGGCACACCCGTGGTGTGCTCCTTAACGTGAAATCAACGAGTCTGCCCGCGAAATTCAAAATTTTCGTGGTTTTTTGCAATTTTTACGCTAATTAGACATGATAGGTTTATGGCAATCAATTTTCGAGAGTAGCAGTATCATCCTTACATGATTATATCAAAATCTTTGCATAAAAATGTGTATCCTAGGAAATTAGTCCGAGTATCGAGTTTTATGTGAGTAACTCGCAAATCTTGGACTAATTTCTTCAACTCGACACTTTCGAGCAGAGATTTTTAAATAAACACGTGAAGAAGATATTGGGATTATCGCAATTTGACGGCCATAAGCCTATTATGTCTTATTAGCTTAAAAAGCGCGAAGAACCTCGGAAAATTTGAATTTCGCGGGCTCACCCGTGGTGTGCTCCTTAAGAATCATATTTTTTTAAAGCGAAAAATGTTACCGAAAAATGTTACCGGATGGTAAGCATACACCTGTTCAAGTCAGATGCAGAATGTCCTAGGACTTTACGCGTCATCCTGAGACAGTTCTTAAGGCGAAACCAGTCCCTTGGCATACGCTGACGGAGTGTTTGACGAGCGTTCTATAAATACAAGCTCTGACGTTATACGCTCGGATCACAAACAAACACCTGCCTGGAGGGAAATATCCCTATTGCCCCTAAGGGCCTCAACACCGGCAAACTGCGTACCACCGTTGTATCCATCCGGATTGCGGCGTCTCTCCTCTACACAATACTCACCTGAGTGGCTTCAGACTCTGACACCAGCCCGGCGTGAACATAAACGCGCCGCGACAGTGGCTCCCACGCAGCGGAGTGCGCGAACCCGCCGCGAGCGGGCCACCCGCGCGTCTGTGCCGCCGCCCATACACCTTCCTCTATGTAGTATTCCTGTTCAAGAATGACAGAATAATTTAGATTATCAAACAACATACAAAAAGTGGACATTTTTGCCACAAAATTGTTCGATTTTGACTCTCTAATCAGTTTTCGCGCGCATAGGAAAATGGTATCCTTGGTCTGATTGCGTAAGAAAAAAGTATTAATCGTTATCGTAATCGTTAGTAAAGTCACCCCCCCGATTGGTTGACATAAATCAGGGAACCAATCAACAGGCAGAATTTGATTACGGAAACGATAAATGTTTTTTTTTTCACACAATCTAGGAGCTCATCCGATGAGTCCTAGAATAACAGCTGTTCAATCATTGCGAGATAAAGCAGATTTAGATTTGCGGATGCGTCAAACACCACGCGGAGCTTTGTTCTTAGTCATCGCTGCTACATTTCATGATGTGGCAAATATTTAGCATTAATTGTTACCTAGCAAATAAATTCAACCGGCTGCCAAACGATCATCAATTCTATAAACTAGACAACAAACCTGTACAAGATGCAAATAGCCGTAGTGCGGCGAATGTCCGAAGAACACGAGCATCACCGGCTTGCTCGTCGCTCCCATGCGCACCAGCACAGCTGTGTGCCCGGATACATGAAGACCACCTGACAACAAAAAATTATGAATACTGTAGGCATAACTAAATAAAATAGTCCAGTGAATAGTTATTTCGTTAAGAATAAAAAATACGTCAAAGTAAAAAAAAATATTGAAAAACCCGCTCGTCCGCGTTTTTTAACGGCGTAGGCCTGCAGTTTAAAATTGTAATTGTAATTTTTGTTTCAATGTGTCGTTAATAATGATATCGAAAAACGCTGAGAAACAGATGTTTAAAAACTGTCGGAGTTTTTTAGCAATTAGATTAAACGTCGTTTTTCTGTTATATTATTTTGCGACGCTGCATGTCGCACCTATTAACGTATTCGTGAGAGTGAAAAGGACGAAAATAAATTCAATATATCTGCTTAATTAACCACGTCCCATCTCAACAATCCTCGATTTTATTTTCTTTTCTTTCTCTCACCGCAATGCTTGAGGGGCGCGGGCCGGTGCGGCGAGCAGGTGGTGGGGGTCGCGTTGCGCCACTCCGCCGCGGCGCCGTCGATGCGCGCGCGCCACACCTCGTTCGTCACTTCCCCCGCGCGGCCCTCCAGACCGGCTAGATCGCCGCTGGGGACAGAAACTTACCGGGTAACACTTTTATAGCAATATTTAAGGTCTTTGAGTGAAAAACAGTTGAACTTGTTACCGTAACCGACACCTAAGTTTTATTAAAAACTTAGGTAACTCAGGTTTTTTGAAGTGACAAACAGTTTAACTCGTTCCTGTAACTGTAAAATTTGTGTAGGTAATTTGTTTTTAGAAGGTGGCGCTTTGAAGTGAAAACTCTTTTGAAGCTAAAAACAAACGCGATGGGCATTGTTTGAGATGGGAAAATACCATTACTCGCGACCCTATTACATGTTACTATCACCGACACATGTTTCAGATGTGGAATTCCATTGAATTCGTGTCATTGTTGCCGTTACCGTTGCTGTGAAGTTTTCGCTGAAAACTTATGTTGACATTCTCAGAGTTCCGCTGAGTTTTTTTTAACACTATATGTTAGTACTTGTTCTCATCCTATGTATTGTATTCAAAATTGGACTTTATGTTTATGCGATACAGTTTATTTTTGCACGAAACTACGCCTTATAATGCATCATCATGTTATAATATCACTAGCTTTTGCCCGCGGCTTCGCCCGCGTGAATTTCGGGGTTTTATAAATCCCGTGGGAGTCCTGGATTTTCTGGGAAATAAACAGCATATGTGTTAACCTAACTTCAGAAACACGATTGGATAAAAATTTCTCGCCAAAAAGTTCTCCCAAAAATTGCTCCAAAATCTCCATTTTTCTAATTTCCATCGAAAACTACGATGGACATAATTGTAATTTTTGTTTGAATTTATCGGTAAAAAATAATTCCCAAAAACGCTCAGAATGACATTTAAATAACTGGCTTAGTTTTTGAAGTAATTAGGTAAAACAACGTTTTTCTGTTATATTCTTCCGCAACGCTGCATACTAACCTAACCTAACCTAACCCACCAACTTATTCATAAGAGTGAGAAGTACAATAATAAAATCAACGTATCCGCTTAAGAATGAAATAATTTCAGAACCTTTACCTTATAGGTACTCATTTTCGCATTTATAGCATAATTACTATCACATATTCTATTGCTCAACTAAAGCACATATTTTTAATAGCGAAACAGTTCTAATATCAGAAACTATACAGGAACACCTTTTCAGCATTATTAACCTGTATCCCATTGCTTAACCAAAACACACATTATAAATAGCGAAACAATTGTACTTTCAGAACCTTTATGGATAGGTACCCATTTCCACATTTATAGCATAACTAATTACTATACCATATCCCATAGCTCAACTAAAACATACTTTGTCAGTAACGAAACAGATGTTAGTTCAGAACCTATATCATATAGGTACCCGTTTTCATAGTTATAATATTATTAACCTGTATCTCATTGTTCAACTGAAACACAAAATGCTAATAGTGAAACAGTTGTAATGTCGGAACCTATAATACAGGTACCCATTTCCACATTAATAGCATTATTATCCCATATCCCCTTGTTCAACTAAAACACACTTGTTAAATGCGTACAGTGGTATGTTCAGAACCTACATAGTGGCCATTTTCACAATTATAGTGATAATAGATTCAGTTTTTGCCCGCGGCCCCGCCCGCGTCAAATTCGCTTTTTCATGAATCCTAAAGGAAACGCCATTTTCCCGTTATCGTTCCCTATTCCAACCTTTAAACATGCTTTCAAGCAAGTTCTCTTGAACAATCTATCTATAGATGTAGGTATAGATTGCTCTAGAAAAATTGGTATTTTGAGTATCCCACGGGAACTACGGATTTTTCCGGGATAAAAAGTAGCCTATGTTTTAATCCGGGTTATAAGCTACCTATGTTCCAAATTTCAGCTAAATCGGTTCAGTAGTTGAGCCGTGAAGGAGTAACAAACATACACACACACAAACTTTCGCCTTTATAATATTATTAGGATATTAGGATTGTCTCACCCTCGGTCAGGGTCGTCGGAGGCCACCACACCGCCGTACACGATAAGCTCGTCGTCGTAGATGACCGCAGCGTGCGCGAACCGCGGCAGCGGCGCCTCGCCCCGCGCCTCCAGCGGCACCCACTCGTGCTGCGCCGTCTTATACCTGCGGACAACATCGGGTGTCATCATCAGCCTATTGGCGCCATTGTGGCCACCCAGCATTGAGGTCTCACATGCTGCGGCGTGGACGCATTCGAGGCTGGGTCACTCAGCGAGAGATGGAGAGTATCCTTGCGTGGTCGAATCAGAAATGAGGAGGTCCGCAGAAGAACCAAAGTGACCGACATAGCTCAACGTATCGCCAAACTGAAGTGACAATGGGCGGAGGGGCCCACAGCTCGCAGGAACGATGGACGTTGGGGACCTCAGATGTTGGAATGGCGGCAACACACCGGGAAGCGCAGTGTCGGCAGGCCAGGTAGGTGGTCAGACGACATAAAGAAAGTCGCTGGCGCCAGGCGGCACAAAATCGTGATGTTTGGCGGTCATTTTAGGGGGCCTATGTACATAATATAAGGTGTTTACAAAATTACTGCCATCGTTCCGCGAGGTGATTGTGTCATACATATAGGTACACTTCAACAGTGAAGAAACCTTAGACCCCGGGCTCAATTAAATATTTTATTTTTTTATTAATTATTTTAAGACATCGAATCATGTTGCATAAGTACGTCCATCAGAGCATACGTAAGTATTCAGTGTTGACTTTGACCGTAGACCAAGAGCGTTGACCTTGGATTATTGTAAAATAAGCTTAACTGATGGACGTGCTTATGCAACATGATGCTGTGTAAATAATTTTTAATTAAAAAATAAAATATTTTATTGAGCCCGGGCACTGAGATTTCTTCACTATCGAAGTGTACATATGTATGACACAATCACCTCGCGGAACGACGGCAGTAATTTTGTAAACACCTTATATATTCAGTGAACGTGAAGTTTAATTTTCTCTATGTCACCTATACACAAAGGCGCTGTCGGAGAAGGTCTCCCCGCCGACCCGCAGCAGGTCGTCCCCGTGGCTGAGCAGCGCGTGGCCCGCGGCGGGGGGCGGCGCGCGCGCGGGGCGCGGGGGCAGCCCCTCGCCCTCCTCGCGCCACGCCCAGCCCCAGCCCGCCGCGCTGGAGTCGCGGCTGCAGTCGGCGCCGCTGCGCGTGGAGAAGCACTCGCAGCCCGACGGCGTGCACAGCCCCGCGCCGTTGCAGTTGCCTGCCACACAAAAGCCCTGTTACCACGGAATACATAATACTACCTAACGGTACAGATGGGCAGCGTCTCGGGTTCCCTGGAGGGGAAGTCAGTCACCCTAACTTCGCCTCGGCAGGCCTGGGGGCCGTGCGGGTTGGGATGCGTAAATGAATTCCCCAGTGGCTTCAAAAAATAGTACAGAAGGCTCACTCCGCAAGATAATTTAAAGAAATAGCGATTCTAGTGCTGACACAAAAGGTGCAATTCAGTTCGTAATAACGCCTGGCTCCGCCTCCGCAAACACGCAACAAACGCAACGTGGTCTCTTTCTATCGCGTAACTTTATCTCTTTCAACGTACTAAGGTTGCCTCGTAATCGGGCGCACGCAGCGTGTGAAATAGACCATACAAGACGCGAGCAAAGAAGCCGGCGCGCAGCGGTCGTCTGAAATTGGTCCACGTCGTGACGGCTACTTGTAGCTTGCTTGGTCACGTGACAAGTGAACGTGGCCTGCTATTGGCGTGTTCCCGGGGCACCTTCTTGACTCCCTACAAGTTTCCTCAGACCATGGACTATGGGTTGTTGAGGATTGCCACTAATACCTGGACAGAGGGGCTGATCGCACGCGACGCCGACCCAGCCGGACTCGCATCTACACGTGCCTTCGTCGCACTCGCCGTGATCTGAAAAAAAAATCCAAGAAAAATTTTTTGCGTGAAAGGTATTTTTTTCGACAGTTTGAACTCGTGACAAAAACCCTCGCCTTCGGCTAGGGCTTGTTAATGACAACTCGTTTGCAAAAACCTACTTTCCACCCTTGTATCACAATGTACTATTAAGGAGACATACTACAAACCTGACTTTTTTGCTCGTTTTCGAATTCGGTGGACAGAGGTGTTTTGTTTGGAATTGGTCTAGACTCTTGATAGTATTGAACCGCGAGCACGCGAGCCCGACTCGCACTTGACCAATAACGAAATACGCTACGCAAAGAGGATGGGAAAGATGTGACGTATGTGGAAGCCAAAAAATTCTCAAAATTAATACTGAGACACGAAATTTTCACTAATGTAGGGTGTATAGTCTTTTTACCCAAATGTCTGCCAAATCTAGCTGGTCTGTCCTGCTAGATTTGGCAGACATTGATTTGGTTTAGTGACCTGATTTGATTTGGTTTTGGTTTGACCTTTGGTTTAATTTGGTTCATTGAAATGACAACTCTTTGGTTTGATTTGGTTTAGTGAAATGACAATTCTATCTTCACTGTCTAGTCTAGTTCAATTTAATTAATTCTTTCCATAAATACACAAGGGCTAACAAAAGTATGTAGCTAAGGTAATTCTATCCTCTAAGTAAGCAGGTTTCCCCGGAAAGTAGGCATCTTGGATTATGTTATCAAAAGGGTAGCGTACGCCGTCGAAGCCTTACGTTTCGCGATACCCAATCGCGCTACGTTCATTAATTTTGCAGACTTTACGGGCTTGGGAGTAACATTTTTATTTTTGTAAGGATTGCTTGTAGTAAGAACTATTTGAAAATAACTGATCGAAAATATTTTCTTTAATCCATAAAGGGTATATATACTGTATGTATGTATAACCAAGAGGTTGCACTTATAATATACCTATTTTAAAGTTACATTTCATAACAACCAGTTGCAAGTGTTTAGGATCTTAAAAATTAGAATTTTCCTTTCGTTATTGAAAAGCATTTCAAAATTAAATTGATTTGTTTAGAATACCTATTTTTTATTACTTTTTTGTTATAGAGAAGTTCTACTTCTAGAATTCTAATCCAACAAAGAAAAACGTTGGGAAGTTAAGTTATATAAGGAGAATGACCATTAAGGCGGTATTGAGTTTTCCCATTAACCAAAACCAAAATATTTTAACCTCAAAATAGTGGTTTTTAAGAATAATTGGCACTAGGGATTGAGTTGTACAATTTAATTTTTGGCCTAAAACAGATGTTATTTAATAATATAATATTGTATTAAATCGCCCCAAATTATATATTACTTTTCCCCAACATCAACTAATTGCCCCAAAATAATAATAAAAAAATTTCACCCAAAGCCTACAAATAATACTTACTAGAGCAGTTGGTGCGATGGTCATCCGACGGACAAGAATATGCAGCATAGGTCACATTGAACCCCTCCATAGCGTACGCGTCGTCGGAGAAGAAGTGCAGAAGCACGCTACCAGAGCGCGCTATCACTTGACGAGTCCACCCTGCCTCCGCTTTGTCTAACACCCCACTGGAATGAAGAACAAAAATAAATTATTAAAAAGATACCCCCAATATGACAAAAGAATAACTGACATTAACCTTTAAACAAATTTTTAACCACACTTATAGTTATAAGAGAGCTTTTTTTAATTCAAAAGAATGCAACCTTATTGTCTATTTGTTCACAGATCTAGAAAACGGAAAACGGATCTAGAAAAAAATAATTTGTTACCCCAGAAATATAAAATTGCCCCAATCTAATATTTAAAGTTTTCATGCCAATTTTTGTTACCAAATGGCTCCTAAACGATTCGACCTATTGTTGGAAATTTTCTGTGTATGTTCGGTAGGTCTGAGAGCTATTTTTATGTTCCTAATGGCAAAACAACGTTTCCAGGGTCAGCTACTTATTTTATATGTGACCCATCTGTAAACCAACGTCATAAAAACTGCCAGCGCACACTGTCACCATCTTACACGTAGAGGTGGTTCCACTCATACTCTGTCACAAACTCCACCTAACTGCTACAATTTAATAATAATGGTAATAAAAAAATGGTATTAAAAATCTCAATGTCATTTTTGAATATCTATCCATAGATACCCCCCCACACCTATGGGTTCGATGAAAAAAAATTTTTTGAGTTTCAGTTCTGAGTATGGCAAACCCCAAAAATTTGTTTTTTTTTTTTCTATTTTTGTGTGAAAATCTTAATGCGGTTCACATAATACATCTACTTACCAAGTTCCAGCAGTATAGTTCTTACAGTAAAAAAGTAGCTGTCACATACGGACGGACACACATGACGAATTTATAAGGCTTCCGTTTTTTGCTATTTGGCTACGGAACCCTAGGAACCCTAGAAAGGTATTTAAAATTAGAAAAAACTTCCTCAAATGAAAATAACTCTTATTTTCACCTAAAAACCGCCAGCAGGCGCTCCGCGCGCACGCTGTCACCGTCGTACACGTAGAGGTGGTCCCAGCCGCACTCCGTCGCGAAGCTCTCGAGACGCACGCGCAGCGCGGGCGGGTGCGGCCCCAGCGACGGCGGCGCGACCAGCCACGAGCATTGCGTGCTCACGCTGTAGTTGCCCGGACCGTCGGTTATGATGCCCGTTGGCTCCGTTAATCTGGGAACATTATGGTATGGTGGGTACATTATGGTACAAGTGAGTAAAGTTGGTGATTACCGCTGAGGCGCCATTGAGACCCGATCCGTTAGGTGAGGGTCTTAAGATAGCCGAGGACGGTAATCATCAATACTCACGTGTATCATACGACGTTTTTCAACACACTTGTGAATAAAATAATTTTATTTAGTGGATAATATTTAAAAAAAACTGGTAACTCACTAGTGAATAATAGTAATGAAAAAGTCACAGTTTGCGATTATAGGTGTCATTTATGTGCCTAATTGCAGTAAAATTAGAGCCACTTTATGAGCAAGTGTGTTGAAAAAATAATAACTGAAGTCTAGTGTTCAGGGACAAATGTTATAAACAACACTGATACAAGATAACGATCGAACTACTGATTTGATAATTTAAGGGAGTGTTCTATAACTCATTACAAGCGAAAAATCTCCCATTAATGTTTGGGCCCCCCTCACCCCATTCCCGAGAGAGCTATTTCAAATATTTTGCGTTTGCGTTTGGTATGTGCACACTAAATCAGTAATAGCTTGAAAGCCTGTTGCTTCACATGTTCTCAAATGGTCTTATGGCGTAGTGACACCACAATAATATAAAATAGAAAATACTTTCCCTATTGCCCTCTGAACCGCTAAAGTCTCATTCGATTAAAT
Source organism: Coenonympha glycerion (assembly GCA_963855885.1). Lineage (NCBI taxonomy): Eukaryota > Metazoa > Arthropoda > Insecta > Lepidoptera > Nymphalidae > Coenonympha > Coenonympha glycerion. The sequence continues at coordinate 7,761,230 of OY979650.1, forward strand.
TAATTGATTAAATTTGAATAAAATTGCCCAAAATAAAATTAGCTCTAAGTTGCAAAAACGAGGTTGTTAAGGCCAATTTAATGTATAAGAATGTACTTTTTAATTTGAATTGATAACACAATTTATTGAAGTTTTTTCAAAGTTTAAATTTGGAGTCATTGTACAGAAATGACCTTTCATCATAGGCAGTCAGTGATCGGTCTTTTGTTGTTTTTGTATAGAATTGGACATTACATTCTTTATCATTGTGTTAATAGGCTGCCTAAAATCTAAATATACAATGGCATTAGTGGCTTTAATCTTTGGTAGCATCATGAGTTTTAAATTATTCATAAATAGGTGTGGTCTTAAATACTCTTAACTACAGCACAACTTGTACATCAAGTAAAATAGAAAATTCTTAAAAAAAAACCCAACTTCAAATGCCACTACAAAGAGTGAAATAATTTTTAATGTACTCCAATTCAAAGCCGGGCGATTGTCTATAAGATTATCGTCGTTTCGTCGCATATCTAGTAGATATTACGAAGGACTACGATTGTACAAAACATTGCCAGACTATAGTTTGGATTTAGTACAGACCTGAATTTTTATATTTCCAAGAGACCAGAACTAATAAAATAAATTCCGATGAATTTAGAACTAACATTTGCACCTTCCTTTCCTTTTCTACAATGCACAAGTCATTGTAAACAATACCCAAATCATAAGGTGTCTTTGAGTACATTGGGGAACATACATATACGAAAAAAAGGATTCCTACAAATTGAGAACCTCCTCCTTTTTCAAAGTAGGTTAAAAACAGGTAAAATGAGAATAATCGTGGGAATCATAATACAGTAATGCCTGTAGAAAACTTTTAGGATCTAGTTAATCACAGACAACACTCTGTGTTGAGACTGCAAGGAGGAGGACGAGTTGCTGGTACATATATTCTTGAATTTTAAGTCAAACTGTAGGACAGATTAATTTGTTTTGCTTCAGTCTGCTTCTTGAGAAGAACCTGTATGGTCTAATTTATGTAGGAACACTGCCCACATTTCTCCCAAAAATTTGTTCACTGCTCATCCCCGAAACCGTGACATCCTCAGGAAATGTTGACTTCACAACATAAAATTGGAAACTACAATTAATCTTTTAAGTAGCAGATTATAGCAAAACAATTTAATCTCTCTGTTATGCTTCCATTTAAATCAATCTAGTCATGCCTTAAGGATGAGTTTAATAATTATACAAGTAATTGTTTCATCTAACAATCTTCAGTCATCAGTGAGATGCTGTATAGAAACCGTTGGGGTGACCTTACTTACCCCTTCCAAATAAGTAAGTTAACATCTTCGTCTGCATAATCACTTACCATCAGGTGAGATCGCAGTGAAGTACTAACTTGTATAGTGTAAATAAAAAAAAATCATTGTGATGTGAACCTACTTTGTTAACTAACCTCTCATTGTATAGCTTGACTGCTATAAACTTGGCCCTCCCATGGTCTGCTGGACACGGGGCGGGTGTGAGATGGGCTATATACGATACGATGTAATGACTCGCATCTTGAGAATTTGCCTATGGTATTTTCATGAGTATGTATCGTTGTCCACGTCACAAGATTAATATTTGATTAGTTGGGTGCACTGATCCCTATTCTATGGATCCACAGTGAACCTAGCCTGAATCGTATAGAATGTTTAATCCATAGAATAGAGATAAGTGGTTGAGTAGCTCCCGCCCCGCGTCCCGCAGACCATGGGAGGGCTAAGTATACAGCGGTTTAGCTATAGTAAACACAAACTATAACAGTATGTTAACAATAATAAGTACATTTTGAATGCAAAAGTCTTAGTTATGATTGATACCAACATAGGCACAACTAGTGAGCCTCTATGTGTATTCTTAACCAATTGTAACTAAAAGTAACCTTTAGCAACTTTGTAACACTTTTGTGTGCCACATAAGATCGAAACTTTACGTACGATTTTTAAAATACGATATATTTCATAGCCTATTTTCCGTCGACCTTCGAGTGTATTTATATGACAAAAAGAAGCCAAAGAAACTAATTGGATAATGCTGCATCAATGTTTTCGCGAATTGTGATGACTGAGCTCGGTATGACATGTCTGACATAAGGGTCACTAACCTAAAGCAAGGGACCAAGGGTCTAGATGTTTTCGAGCTAAATACATCTTTCACTTACTTTATTTTACCGCCGCAATGCTGGCATTGAGCCCCCTGCCAGCCTTCGTAGCAAACGCAGCTATCGTTCTTACAAATACCATTCAAACAGTTTGTTTCATTACACTTAGAAATAACGTCATTACAAAACAATAACACTATAAGCACTGAACACAGGAACGGCGAGAACCATGAGAATTTTCGTCTGTATTTTGATTTGAACAGGAATAGAAACATTTGTAGGGACTCTACCATTTTGATGAATGCATTTTCAACGAGTTTTGTTGGCCTATTCGAGCGATAAAAGCGGCCGTGCGTCGTGTAGTTTTCGTACGGTACTAAATACGGTGTTGCCTGTACATAACAAAAAATATCCACTTTTTAATTTGTCTCTACATCAAAAAACAAGAACCTATTTTAATTAACTACTTTCATCTACACTTTACACTTACAACTTACTAAATTTACACTTGTATCTCATTACTATACCTTATATTTATACCATCGATGTGTGAGTAACATAACCAGCGAAGTAAAAATAACACAAACCAAAATATTTTTTTCAGTACGTTCGTGGCTCTAGTACGGGTTAACAAGTATTTGAATTACTTGTAGGCTATTTATCAATATCAATCAATCAATCAATACATATTATAATAAATCTGTAGAAGTCGAATTTCTGTACAATGGAAAAAAATTCTAAAAACCGAGTCAGGGGGATGTAAGAAGTGAAATAGAACCAATTTAGAATTTTTTTAAATTTATTGTTTCTCTGTTTGTCTGTTTATCTGTTTGTCTGTTTGTCTGTCTGTTTGTACGGGCTAATCTTTGGAACGGCTGGACCGATTCCAATGAAATTTTGTGTGGTGGTAGCTTATGTCCCTGGTCAACATATAGGATACTTTTGATCCCGGTAAAATAAAGAGTTCCCGTGGGATAGTTAAAAAACTGTAATTAATTTAACAGCTTTGTAAACAACAACTAATGGACTTAATTTTGTAAAATTTATTACGCTGATACCTTATGTTGCCTCTTAAACAAAAAATATATATAGTAAAACTTATTAATCCAATCGAGTTCCCGCGGGACAGTAAAACATTACAAAAACAGTGAGCAGGCGTCTTTCAAGTAACGGATTTAAATGAAATTTTATGATCGTACTTTATATGCCCGGTCAACATTTAAGACAGATAGATAGATAGATAGATAGATAAACTCTTTGCACACCACAGAATAAAAATATAAAAAAGAATGAATAAATTAAATACAAACAAACTTAGGAGTACAATTTGGCGGCCCTATCGCTACATAGCGATTTCTACCAGGCAACCAATAATGTGAAGGAATATTTGAAGATACTTTTCATCCTGAAAAATTAGAGAGCTCCCGTGGGATAGTTGAAAAAACCTATAGCTACTTATCTACGTAGCATAATCAAAAGGACGATGACCACGACTTGTACCAATGGATCGAAATATCGACAGTTTAAATCGTCCTTTTGATCGTGCAACTAGGTATAACTATACAAGATAACCCGTGCGTAGCAAGAACGGGTTGCTACACAGCAGCGCACCAGAAAGCTTAATTACAATATCTGGGCGTTGGTATCCTCTCAGAATATGATAAGTTTGGTTAGTAGTATAGTTTTACCAATTAGTTTCGCATTTTCCTAAAAACGAGGAATTTAAATACTTATGGCAACATTTTATTTGACATCTTGTAACTTGTTATACCCATCTGTCAAAATACAGGTAAATTATTTTCGTTTATAAATCCTATATAAATCCAAGATAATAATCAATTTTCATAATTGAAATATTTGACACGAAAAATTAAGCTGATATTTTATTTATTTGTAAATACACCGGTCACAAACTGGGAAAAGTAAACTACAAAAACTAAAATTAGAATTCATATCTAGAAATTTCGTCACTAGATGGCGGTTTAACATTTTGGTTTTCGGTTTTTATGATAGATGGCGCGAGTAGTAATTATTTTTTCGTAATTTCCTCTTCTAAAATCATCCCGATTTTTGTCTTATAAATTATTTATTAGAATAATACCTACTTATTCACTAAATTCTTTTTTGGGTTCCATACCAAAATTGTAAAAATGGAACCCTTATGGTGAGACTTTCTCCGTCCGTCCGTCCGTCCGTCTGTCACACTCGATTATTTAGACCGAAAGATTACATTATACTACACGCGCGGCCTACTATAGTAGACCAGGGTTAGTTTTTTTGTCGTAACTTTTTATTTTTGCATGCTAGAAGCTTGCGATTCCAGATTTAAAGCCTCATCATCCATTATCCAGTTTCAAACAACCCGAACCCGACAACTTAAATTGAGGATTGGGGCACTTTTCGGCAGCACAATTCAGGATTCCCAAGTATCTAAATCATGATTTGACACCAAAGACATCACGAGATGGTCGATGTGCACTCTGCTCGAGAGCCCGAAATCGGTCGGCAAAAAAGTGGTGAAAGACTTGCTACTATAAGATTTTTCACGATCACTAAGCAGTAGTATATATCCTGAATGATACGAAAATGAAGAAAATAGTAATGGAGTGTGGTTTTAATAAAAACAAAAATACCTACGTTGATCTCAGTATTGCCATTTTCGTTACTTTTTCGTAGATATTTAATAAATTGCTAATTGTTCACTATTTTAAATATTGTATTTAAATTGTATTGTTGTAATATGTTAACTTAAATAAATATTTTTTCCATTCCATTTGTTATTTTAATCAAATAGTTATAAATATACAATTTATTGACTTTTTAAAATGGGCTACTATAGTAGGCCACGCGTGTACTCAAGTAAAAAAAACCGGCCAAGTGCGAGTCGGACTCGCGCACCGAGGGTTCCATACCATAAAAGAAGTTAAACATTAAAAGAATCACTTTGGTTCATGAATTTACGAGTATATAATTTACATGTAGGTACTTTTGTTGGCAAACCGCAAACATAACTTTGTTTTTGCCGCTTTATTGTGATTATCTAAAAAAGTATAATAGTTAGAGAGTTGATTTTATTTTTCCTGTAAAATATACGTTAATGCCTATTGATCGTAATTATTTCAGATTTTTCGGCCGATAAACTTCGGAGATAAGGGGGGGGGGGGGGGGGGAACGGTATTTTTTTTGACAGTTTGCCCAATAAATCAAAAACTATCGAGCATAAAAATAAATAAAAATCTGTTTTAGACTACAAAAGTAACGCCCTTTCTTATGATACCCCACTCAATATTGTTTTCTCATTATGAAATTTCAAGACCCCCGTTTTCCCCGCTTTTTAAATAAAAATAAAAATAATTATCAAATTTTTACGATTGCTATGACGTCGCGTCACTATTTCCTATAACTATTCTAAATTTCAGGTCGATAGCTTGAATAGTTACTGAAATAATCGAGTGTGACAGACGGACGGACGGACGGAGAAAGTCTCACCATAAGGGTTCCATTTTTACCATTTTGGTATGGAACCCTAAAAAGAGGCGCGTGTACCGTAGTGTTAAATGTGACGCAGTAGTAATATCCCATTGATTCAAGTCTGAAGACTGTCAGAGGTTCAAGTCCCGGGTACCCATCTCTGATTTTTAGGAGTAGATAGGTTAAACTGTAAATAGTAATGTTAATTGTTAACCTCTGTTATTAATAATAAAATGTTACTATGCATGCATGAAACTTTGCTATAATTAGGCTTACTTATTGTTTTCAAAGAAAAAAATCTTTAAGTTTTGTAGCAGGTATGTAGGTACTTAAGTAGATACCTACCTACCAACCCTTTTTTCACTACTAGTAAGTACTAGACTGCGATCTTATCTGATCATAATGATGATGATGATGATGCAGGCGAACATATTATTATTTTTATCCTTATCGTACTAACTCACCCCTTACTGATTCTACACAGCATCGCGCCGGAACGCTAAATCGCTATCTCGGTAGGCAGTTAATGAGCCCACGACCGAAGCCGTAGATAGTGGTACCTAGGTAGGTACATAAGATAAGTATTTCATGCAAGTAAGAAGCGGACCTCTAAAAACAATGGATTTAACCAAAACTAAGTAATTCTTAGAACAATTCTATAGCTAAAGCGGAGGTCTACAAAAATGTAATGCCTACCCATCTTACCTATCTACGGTACCATCCAACTTTCATCCATCGTCATAGATATAAAAAGTGAAGATATTACCATAGCTGGGCATTAACTCGTTAATCCGTTAATCGTTAATTAACGAAGTTAACATTTTGGTTAACGGATTAACTTTTAAGTTAACTTTTGAAAATGTTAACGGACACGTTAACTTCTGTTAATTTGCAGAAGTCCGTTAATCGTTAATCCAATACCTACTATTCACCGCACAGCACACCGGTGCGGCGCGAAAAACAGGTTCAGACAAGTATGAAAGGAAACGACAAGTGTGAAAATACAATACGGCTATCGACTATTAAGTATACCTACCCTCAAGCGCTGCAGTTGAACGTTTTTCGCGGTCAATATTATGTGCTTTCCAGTTTCCAGTTAGTTTTGTCATAAATTATACCTTTCAACTTTTGAATGTCAACTTATTGTACTTTCTCTACTTTTTTATTTTTACGTTTTGAATTGAAAAACATAAAATTTGTTCCTAACCTGTTAACTTCCAGAACCTAAATAAACAGATTTTATTTGTTCACTAACGTAATAATATAAAAATGCAATTTTACACAATATGTTAACGGATTAACGATTAACGTTAACTTGCGTTAATTCTTCCGAAATGTAACGCTTTAACGTTTAACGAAGCTAACTTTTTTTGTAACGGATTAACGATTAACGAAGTTAACTATTTGATTAACGGTGCCCAGCTATGGATATTACCACCTAAGTTAATTGGTTAATTAGTATGGTATTATGTGGCTAAGACTTTGACTCCCTGGCGCAATGGCGCAAACTCGGATTCGGAGTGGGAGGTCGCTGATTCGATTCCCGCCACAGGAAATTATGAAACTCTTAAGTAGTCTACTTAAGAGTTTCATGATTGCTAACTAGCTGTTGCCCGCGGCTTCTCCCGCAGATTTTTTTAGTGTATTTTACGTACATATCTCATTATAATATTAATAAGTCAACCTTAAAATATTGTGGTGTCGCGGACTTTTTTTAAGAACTTATCTTGATTAATAGGGGTTAATGTACCTATATTTTGCGGGAAAAATAAATTCAAATTTGTATTTAATATAGTAGTAGAAGGTACGCTGCGCGGGTTAGGCTCGCACTTGGCTGGTTTTATTTTTAATTTCATTCCATAAGTAGGTATAGTTATGGAATGAACGACCGACAGCCGAAAGATGTCTATGATAATCGTAAATCCTAAAGTACTGACTATAGTGACTAGTCGTTAGATTGAACGTAGGATCTATCTCTCATTTTTTTTATATCAATGGCTTTCCCTCATCTAACAAAAGGAGAATGCCCGCAATCCACCTGATGTTCTTAAAACATTGTCTTGTTTTGTGCTAAAACTAAAACAACGGCGTTTTTTGTTACCGTTTTATCATTAACTTCTGCATACATTTTTTAGTTTGGAAGGCCGTTTTTTGTTTTGTTTTGTAGCATTCATTTGCTTTCCTTGTTTAGGAACTAAGGAGAGACCTAAATGTAAATAAGTATTCTTAGTAAATATCTAGACCCTACTTGGTCAGATTTTAGGTGACAGTAGGTACTAGGGACTAGGGGGTATTTGTAACAAAGCTAAATCGCTAGATGAGCCCTTAACCTCCAAAACTTGCACGTTTTTGTTCGTCATTCTTTCTTCTTCATCACGTTATCACTCTCACTGTCACAGGTGCAAGTACAGCGTGCTGAGAGCATGCACTTACTCAGCATGTTTGTGGACGTTTTTGATGTGTGCAATGCAGGCTTAGGGCGCATCTTGCGATTGAAATCTTTGATTTAAAACAAAACTCCAGATTCACCACTTAGGTACAACACCCAGTTTACCCACCCACAAATCACGTTCTTTTAAAATCGACAAAGTCCGTGGTTCCCACAGGATTTGTAAACCCGAAATTCACGCGGACCGAGCCGCTGGCAAAAGGTATACCTCGGAACCTTTTTTGCACAGCAAAAACAAGGCGTGTTCATACGAAAATATGATGCTAAAGTACTTAAAACCATGACCTTACTCTTTTACTCTTACTTTTCATACATTTGTATGTGTGTGTGTCCGAATTACTCACACCATAAACTTTGATACTTTATAAGTTGTTTTTTGGCAAAGATCAATGTGGTAGAAGATCAATTTGAGGGTCCGAACATGAAGGGCTAAATTTATAATGGATTTTAGTGAGGTTCAAAACTATTTATAAAGACAACTTAATACCTTGAAATTTAAACATTTTGAATCTTCAATTTAATTTATCTTTGGGGCAAAAACGCGGTTGGGTAGAAAATCTCTCCCAAAAAGTTGCTCCAAAATCTCAATTTTTTTATTTTTTATCAGAAACTAAAATCGATGTAATTGTAATTTTTATATTCATGTGTCGGTAACAGAAATATCCAAAAATGCTCAGAATAAAATCATCCGTGCTATTCTGCAAAACAGCTACAACTATGAATTTGTCAGTTGTAATAGAGTACAATTTTGCATGCCATATTCGGGTCGGGTTGGCAGCTGTCTGGCAGCTATTTCATTTTGTAGAATAGCACAGCTGTATAACCTCTTATTTCAGTTACAGTCACGAAATGTAAAAGTTCGTCGATTTTCAAATTGATTCGTTCAACGTATCGCGAATCGCGACTTGCGAGCACATAATATTAGGTACTTTTTGAAACTATGTTACATCATATTATTGTTGTTATGTTGACATAATGGACTCTTGCAGTACTAGTGCAAGCGAAAACCGACACTTAGGTGATGAACCTTTTCATTGTACATGATGTAGGTAGATACAGTATACGCTCAACAACACATGACACATCTGTACAGTAAAAAATCTGTGTCTGGATAATTCGGACACATTTCGTCGTGATTGTCTTCAGCGCACGCGCATCGCTAAATGTGTCTGTGTGTGTAGAGCAATGCACTCTTACGCTTGTGTGTGCAGCACTGACCTTGCACACACATGTGCTGTGTGCATTATTTACGGTGCATACGATTCGGCGCTGGCGAATTTAAATTCGGCCTCATTCTTTTACCTACTTTTGATTTCTGTAGAGGATTGTTTTATTCATGTTTTTCAGTTTCGGTTTTGTGATGTTGTTTTGTAATGAGAATAAGGTTGTAAATTATTGGTCAAGTGCGAGTAGGGCTCGCGCACTGAGGGTTCCGTACTATCAAGAGTAGGTATATTCTATTTCTCTATAGTATGTATAAAAGTAAACAGTAAACTAAACAACCCTGCCCACTAAATCAAAGACCGTGTATAAAAATAAAATAAAAAATTATGGGAGCCCCCTTAATTTTTTATTTTATTTAAATTTAACTATTTATTTGTACAGTAAGTATATAACTCAATATTCTCTGAAAATTTGAAGCTTCTACTTATTACCGATATTAATATCGAGCAAAAATAAGCAAAATGATCACGTTTGCTGTATGGGAGCCACCTCAAATATTGAATTTATTCTATTTTTTAGTATTTGTTGTTATAGCGGCTACAGAAATACATCATCTGTGAAAATTTCAAGTCTGTAGCTATCACGGTCCCAAAGATACAGCCTTGGTGACAGACGGACGGACGGACAGCGAAGTCTCGCTAATAGGGTTCCTTTTTTACCCTTCGGGTACGGAACCCTAAAAAAGACTAGGTATACTGAGTTTTCAAAATCGATCAAGTGCGAGTCGATCTCGTGCACTGAGGGTTCCATACCATCAAAATTAATTCCAACCAAAACACATCCAACCAAACACACAACCGAACAAAAAAATCACGTTTGCGGTTTGTTGTATGGGAGCCCCCTTAAATATTTATTTTATTCTATTTTTTAGTATTTATTTGTTATAGCGGCAACAGAAACACATTGTCTGTGAAAATATCAAGTGTCTAACTATCACGGATCAAGAGATACCTACAACCTGGTCACAGAGGGACGGACGGACGGACAGACAGACGGACGGACGGACGGACAGACAAACGAACGGACGGACGGACAGACAGACGGACGGACGGACAGACAGACGGACGGACGGACAGCGAGGTCTGAGTAATATGGTCCCGTTTTTATCCTTTGAGTACGAAACCGTAAAAAAATATTTTCACCCATGCGAAGCCAGGATGGGCGGCTTGTAATTTATAAATTGGCTCAGTTCATGTCTGTTAAGTGGTAAGAGGCTTCGGCCGTGGCTAATTTCCTGCCAGAAAAGACTCATCGCCAAGCGATTTAGCGCTCCCGTGCGATGCTGTGTAGCAATCATTAGGGTTTGCATAATTCATACCCATTTCCATGTGAGAACGATAACAAGTTCGCCGCATCATCACTTGCCATCAGGTGAGATCGCTCGCCCAAACTGGTATTTATCTATTTAGGTATATAGAGAGAACAGAGAATACTTACTACCTAAAAAAGATTTGGCCAACATTTGCGACTTCATTCGAAACTGCACCTCTGTAAAAACGAAAGTAAAGCGAAACCTTTTATGGCAACTAAGTATACATTTACGAGTACATAATTATAGTATATACTTAGGTAGGTAATTCTTATCACTCTCGGCGAAAATATGTACAAAATTTAACCGGCTTCAAAACTGGTTTGTTTTTTGGTTTTTCTCGAGCCGACTCGCTACTCGAAATAACGAATTTACTCGGGAGGACCCCGCCCGCCATTTTTTTTTTGTTATTTTTTTAATGCGGCCTTGGGGCCAAGTGGCAATGCCCGCGAGGTGTGCCAAACAGTGGGGATGTTTCTTTTAAGTTTTTTTTTTAAGTTTTTAAAACTTAAAAAAAAACTTAAAAGAAACATCCCCACTGTCAATCAATCAATTGAAATATGAATCTTTCTACTACAACCAAACCTGGTTCAGTGAGACCTCAAGGGACCGAGATCCCTTTTTCTCTTATGGAGGTTTCTCTCTAACCCGAATTTCAGAGTTAGAAGGACAAAATGACGGGACCTGGCAAAATACTCTTATTAATAGAGTTTTCTTTTCTCGCTTACCCAGTTCTCACTTATGTAAAGTCTGTGCCACGAAAGAAGTCCCGCGGCCATTAACGGAACTAATAGATTTTACATACAAAAATGCTTAGACATACGACTACTAGCGCCGCATCTACGGGACTTCTTTCATGAAAAGGACTCTACCTACTGAGATAATAGATACTTAGTAGATACTGTAAATGTATATAAAATTCTCGATGTCCGAGAACTACCGAGCCGAGAGAAAATGTCCGAAACCAAACTATGGATTTTATAAAAAAATTTGTTTAGGTTACATTTGGTATAGGTGGACGGTGGTAAGCTATTTTTTTACTCCTCAATGGCAAAACAACGTTTGGCCGGTCCAACCCCAAAATTATGTTTGTCTAAAATTTTATTTGTCAATAGTAGATACTGTAACTCTGAGAATGTTCTCAGAGGGACAAACAAGCAAAGTGGAGCACAATTGTGACAAACTGGTACCCGCGGGATGCCAAGAGAAACAGAGGCAGACCATTCAGGAGATGGGAAGATGAGATAAGACAGACTGCGGGACCAAATTGGCGCAGGGTTGCACACGACAGGACACAGTGGAAACAGCTAGAGGAGGCCTTTGCCAATAGGCAATTCGAAACTCGAGACATTTTATAAATATGGACATTTTATAACTATGGATCATTTTAAATTGCAATTCTTTGACTGTACTTTAAATACATTTTGCATGGAATATAACATAACGAAATTTGTATGACATGTCTCAACTGCTTTCGAAATAAAGGCTATTTTTATTTATTTTATTTTTATTTAGATACTGTAACTGAATATAAAATTCTCGATGTCCGAGAACTACCGAGCCGAGAGAAAAGGTCCTCTAAAAATTATGTGAGTAGGTAGTTAGGTACGTCCAGAGTGGTACCAATTCTGGTTGGGCAAAAATCTCTAATCTTATTGACGCATCTAAAATAGTGCTACGTATCCCATTATATGGGAAGTATTTTATAAAGGGTACCTTTTTACCTTGTTGGTATTAATTTTATACACGTAAATAGGCTAGTTATTCCACATTTTCATCTCATTTATGCTAAATATTTTTGGTAACCCTAAAACCAAAGAAGCTGTGAAACCAAAAAATAACGTATGCCACTTGCGGTTTTGTAGGTACCGTATTTTAGCCACTATGTATTAAAAAAAAATTGTAAAGTTCTGAATGTCATCGACAGATGGCTGATGTCAAAAAGTAACCGACTTTTTGTGAAAATTAGGTTTCAAGGTTTGCTCTTACATAAGAATATTATTAGTCCATATGGAGACCTATTTTAAGTGTGCGGTTTCTTTTGTGTTCTTCATATTAAAGGTATGTATTTTAAATTTAGTTGGTATTGGGTAAAGTTGAACAAAGCCACTGAGCTCTATTTGAAATGATGGGCCTTTTAAAAGTAAAGTAAAACTAAAACTTTTCGTACTAGGTGGCACCACTGTTGACGACCGAATGGCGTAGCGGTAGCGATCCTACCGTCTGCGTCGCAGGTCGTGGGTTCGATTCCCACAACTGGAAAATGTTTTTGTGATGAGTATGAATGTTTGCCAGAGTCTGGGTGTTTTTCAATAAGTATATTGTATTTATATGTACCTATATTAACATTATGTATATATTAATTTCGGCTGATAATGGAGTATTTAAATAAAACAAACCCAAAAATTTCAACAAATGAAAGAAATTTATTGTATACAGGTTTTAAATATCCTCGCACATCGTTACACCTCACACTGCCTAGCCTTCGTTAGATATTTAACGTAACATACAAACATCTTAGATGATAATAATATAGATAAAAGGTCATTACAATAATAAAATTATAATATGAAAAAAAAAACCATTTCGAAAATGATAACTAGTACAATAAGATATAATTAGTTACAAGTTACATCATTAGGGCCTTTCTACACGATGAATGAGAGTCCAACGCGTAGAGCTTATAATATAAGCGTTGGCTTTTGTAATAATTATGGCTCCTTCACCAGTCAGACCAAAATCAGTCAAAATGTAGTAAAGGTGTGTATAGAGGCCTTTATGAGCGTAAATTTTTAATAATAAAGGCCTCTGTACACGGTAAACCGATGTATTTGGGAGTTTTATAAGCCATTTAATTGCCATTTTACACAATAAACCAGCAGTGCTGGATTTTCATAAATAAACAGTAATTAGTATAGGTTACAACTAAATTATTAATGTATTGAGATGCTACGAAACCCCGACATTATTAGCAATTGTTACACAAACGCTTTAACCAGTTTTTTATCAATAATTTTTACAGACACGACAACTCGAGCGTATCGTTGGCGTTGAGTCGTGTACCTATGTATTATCATGTTTCTTTAAAAATCTATTTTGTTGGTCGTTGGTCTTTCTGTTGGTCTAAAGTGTAAAAAGGGCTTAAGAAATAGTCAAAAAGGTACAATGTAAATCTAAGTTTACATTTTAATTAAGAGTTTCGTGATGTTAACAATTCCACAGTTTCTTTTTCGTCAAATTTTTTGGACGTTAATTAATTTAATAATTAAAAGAAAAAAATTTTTTTTTGCGAAACTTTTACGCATTGTTCATATTACATGTATAGTCAGCCAAATGTATTCATTTGCTATGTGAGATAGTAAATACTATCGAACTATTTATTTTACTTTAAAATCAAAATCTGAAATTTTGCACATAGGTTCTCTTTATAATGAAGAAGATCTCTTTATAATGAAGACAAGGGATAATTCAGGATATTTTTATTTTTATACCCAAGAAGTAAGGGCGGGTCAGCTATACCAATACATAAAATTTCCCTACAAATAAGTGACCCTTCCTTTTTCGCCTTCCCTTTTGTATAGGTATGCATGACTCCTTAGAAAAAATTAGAGGTTCAAATTAAAGTTATCACATTTTAAAGTTATATTATAAAATACTCAAAATTAAATTATACATTTTGTGGCTGACCACACATTTAATTTGAACGTATTAATTTTATTAAAACAAAACTTTTCATCTATTGACTAGATTCAATACATTTGTGTTTGGGCCAATTATATAATCAAATTATTGTTTTTTGTTTTACTATTTATTCTTTTGATTTTATGGTATTCGAAATGTGAAATAATGTAAACCGTACATCACTTTTTACTGAGGAAGAAATAATATTATCATAAAAATAATAATAAAATTTTATTATAAGTACGGGTCTGTTCGTTTATTTCCTTCTCTCATTTTTTCATTAGGATCTGAAAAAAAAACCGAAATTAATGTTATTTACATTTTTTGAAAAATTGAATTTGATCAGCAATACAAGAATTTCGGATTTTATAAGTAGGCACTATCTATACGAACAGCCCCCCAGAAAAAACTAAACAATAATATAAATTTATTTTTAGTTAAGGGAACAGTAACAAAGTAAAACGATAGTTGATTTGATGTACATAATATTATATTGAAAAAAAAAACATTAAATCTTGTACTCAATAATGCAATTAAATAACAATATTATATTTTGATCTCCTCAGCTCTATTTGAATATATATAATAATTATATATATACTGAAATAAAGACAATATAATGAGAAAATATTACTACTTTAATTATGTATACACTGAGAGCTAGTGAGTGATTTTCTTCAAAGTGTTTAAGAAAAAAAATCGTATAATATGTAGCTAACCATTAAAACTTTACATTTTTATTTAAACTCTTCATAATTAAATATATATCCATAGTTAAATACATTTGGGTTTTCTTATTTCTTCCAGAAGACAGAAGTTTTTTGTTAATAGGAAATATTATTATTAGAAAATTCTTTTTAAAACTCAGCATGATAAAACACTTTGAAAAAATATTCACCAGCATCAAATCAAATAGAAGATAGAAGATGCCTGTACCATTATTGGTCCGATTCCTAAACCATCTTTTTTCTTATCCGATCACAAACTAAAATATATTTTTAGTCTGACAACACCAAAAACAATGCTCCCCAGTATGTGATGTGAATTTTAAGCGTTAACCTTTCACAATTAATATTTTATCAAATGACAATACTAAGACACTCATGTGTCAAAATCTTTGACAGTACCTAAAGATTTTGCTGAATTAAAAAATAATTAGACATCATGAAAATCCGACATTTCTAGCAGCATTAAAATTGAACTTTTTGGGTAATTTATCAAATAAAAAAATGCAGCTACTTGAAAATAGAATTTAAATATTTTTTTTTAATTTAATTCCACAAAAGATTTTGTACACCCAGGATCTTAGTATTGACGAGTGACGGTCGAAATGTGAAAATACATTGGATATTTTTACACTATCATTTTTTTCAATAAAGATAATATTATATTTAATATGTCTAAAATTAAATGCTTTTGTTGTACATTATTTTCACGTGGCAACCCACGTCTGAACTGCGTCCATTGCTCCTTCCTTTTGTTTTAAACAAAATACTCGTACCGCTTTCTTTCTTGCAATAATTACTAATTATAATAGGTATAGTGATAATAATAAAGGAATTATTATTATTTAAAAAAAAGTACAGTAATTGTTTTATTTGATTTCTTTTAAAATTAATCTTCTATAGAACATACATACAGATATAGAAGGGAAACGATAGATAAGCTTATATTTATATCGACCTTAAATATGCCGTTTTTTGGACAGAAGCGCTTACAACAGTGTGAGTTTTCCTTTATTTAGTATAAACCATGGATTCAATCGAGAAAAATAGATAAAGGTATGTTTTACGCGATAATATTATAAATAACCGCACAAAATAGTAGAAAATTTTTATGTCCAAATTTGGATAAAAATCACGTTAAAGGACATTTTTTTTTTCAAAAAAAAAAGTGAAAAGTTCGACCACACATTTACATTTTGAGAGTTAAAAAAATGGGATCGTTTCCAAAATACCAATACAAAAATTAATAAACATTTTTTTTTCTAATTTTGATATCAAGTTTACATTTTATAAAGGTTACCGCACAGTGTTATCGCGCCTGCAATTACAGAAACGGCTATTTACATACAGTCACACAAACAAACAACATTGTGTTTACGAATGCTTAGAAATAAGATATCTGGCAATGTCTTTTAAGGTATTTAAAATTCATACACAATTAAAATATACTGCTTGGTAGGTCAAGATTCTTAGAAAACCAGGATTTTTTAAATTAATTAAATATTTTTAAGAACTTTGCGTACAATAATAAAACAAAGCGAGCCTGCGCTTTAGATTTTTTAGTGCAATTTTATAAAATCTCCAATTCTCTAGTTTCACACAAATAAAAAGCGTTTACAACGCTTAAACTATTTTTTTTTCAATTTTATTAAAAAAATATTGACTCAGTATAAATATCAAGCAGCCTATTTTATATGGGTATGACAACGACGATTTTGCTCGAAAACTAGTATTATATCCAGTTAAGAGCAAAAAAATCGTTTGGAAATATGTATGTGTTAAGATTAGATTGCACTTAAAGAATTATTTTATGTTTTTTTTTAGTAAAAAATGCAACTTCCTTTCATTGTCTTTTTGTTCCTGGCCTAGTCGAGGACCTTTCAAGAATAACCTAACCCTTAAGAAAAATTATTACAAATTACGAAAAAAAAAATTAACAAAATATTAAAGAATTCCTACCGCCTACCTATTAATTCAAATTACACTACATTATCAACTAAAATTCTTAAAACTATGTGGAAAAATGATTGAACAATATACAATAAAACGATTCACTAATAATACAGTGATCTCATCAAAAAGCGACAATTTATACGAGCCTAACTCAAAAATGTAACTCAAAACCTATAGAGTTGCCAGTAGAAAAAATTGTAAGGCAAAGGCATTGATGCTTTCAGCCTACATTGTTTCGGTAAGAAAGTATACAAAAAATTCCTTTGCAAGTTAGAAAAGCGTGTATTTCATTAAACTGACCAAGTTTAGAGTAGCTGGGGGGCTATTCACGTAAAACCTCAGATGCATTTCGTGAAGTGAAATGTTTAAAATGATATTGGCATTTGCCTACAATATAAGCAGACGATATTGAAATTAAAACATTTTTTAACGAACACTGAAACATTAATTTTACGGCTATTGATGAAGAGTGTACAAAGAATGTGAGAGTATGTGAGTGTGCATGAAGTTTAAAACGCCATGTTGGTCGCCAATTATTTTTGTGAGATAAAATTTAACTAAGCGGCGACAAAGTCGAGCATAGTATTTCCTATAATATACATTCAATTTTACACCCTCAACCAATAGACAAAAAGTTAATTTATCAATGTTGGTATTTTTTTTTCTTTTTCATGTTTCACATCACTCAGCGTGTGAAAACGTCACGTGAATAGCCCACCAGGTCTAATTGCGGAGATCACTGTCAATAACATGTGTTAAGGCGGCGTATACCATTTGTACAGACCGGCCGAGTGGGAACTCGGCATTTTTCTACTACATATCAGTCGCAACTCTCTTTAAACCGGGAATCGAACCCCAAACACTTTGCACAAAACAATGACATGTATAACATCTCAATATAATATTGTAATCATATATAGAGTTATTTTAAAAATAAAGCCACTTAAAATTAACTAACGTTATAAAATAAGATTAAACAACATAATGATTTGTTCCCGATGCGAAAAATATTTATAATATTATATTATTTAATTAATTAATTCATTAAAAAAATCTAATAACATTCTAAACGGAATGTTCATTAACATCTAGAATTCTCTTTGCAAATTGTCCCATCCTATCTCTGTACAAACTTACACAAAATAACTTTTTTTAAGCTATCAACAAATGTTCAGGCATAACACACAGATTTATTTGTGTACGTATTAAAAAAAGTTGTTCGATTTCAAAATTGGAATTTGGAATCAATTTGAAATGCGGTCTGGTGGGCTGTTGGCTTTAGCCAATGCAACGCGCCGAAAAAAATGTCTTTTTCAACTTCAGAAATGTTTCCTACTAGTGTTTTTATCAATATAAATGCATAATACATATAACAGTTAAGATAGATTTTCGAGGATTAAACGCTAAAAATACATCAAAAATTATACACAGAGGGGAAAAACGAATGTGAAAACATGCTATCGACTAGTTTAAATTTCGAATATAAAATTTTTTGTTATTTTTTTTTATAAAGATTGCGTTTGACATTCTGCCTTTAGGATATGTATTTTGATTTTGTCAGAGATTAATAGTTTTCTTTTTTCAATTTCTTATATATTTTTTCGGTGTTTGAATAAAATAAACGTTATTTTAAAATAGCTGAACATCAAACGCAAACTCTATAACTCCCACTATATCATCACTTGTGGTCTCCGAAGAAAATGTACGACAATAATTTTTTAACTTGTATATAATATATGTATATTTTAATTACATACACAATACAAAGACTTCTTAATTTCCGATGAGGCGACATTTACACGTAACTTACTATAAGTAATCGTATGATAATTTTTTTATATCCAAATATTTTTACCTAAATTTACTTTTTGGGAGAGCGTATACATTTTTTCCATTTCGTACTTATACCTCCGTAATATATTTTCGATTGAACACCAAAAAATGTCACAAATGTGAAGATATCAATTTTTTTTGAGGATTTTTTTGGGCTAATAATTTTTAAAGTCGACAAGAATATAATAATGATTATTCATACTTTTTGTTTGTATAGTCGATAAAACATTTAAAACTTGGACCATGAAAAATAAGAATATATCTTCTTAAGATACAATAATAGTACATAAAATATATAAGTTCACTAGATGTACTAGATTTAGTCGTGTGCGCCGTTGCCGGAATACCCGGCCGCGCACCGCCCGACGCAAACCGCACTCGCCGTATAATACCTAAATATCACATTTAGTAATATGGAAATCCACGTGTCAGCACACACACATTACATTACTATTTTTTTTTACAAAATAATAATTGCACAATCGGCTTCGTGGAGTCTTTGACAGGCGACGAGTACCGTCACAATTAATGAGCGCTCGTAGTGTGGATTGACCAATCGCGATGACGCTGGCCGCACGGCACGACTGATCAACCAATAGGCGCGGAGCTAACCACCAAACAGACGGAACATACCCCCGCGCTTTAATGTCAAAATCTCATAAGTTGTGATGGCACCCATAGCTGCTCACTCCAGCCTCGCGCCGAGAGAAGGTGTGACCGATCCCGCCGTAGCTAATTCATTCAATATATTACCTATCTAATTATAAAAACACCGCACAAAATCTGCGTTTATTCACTTAAAAATCGATAACATTTACACTCATAGCTAGCTTTATAATTAATTTGTTACATTGTTTTTTTTATTTACTTAAAAATATTTAAATAGTCGATTTCATAACATTAACTTTTGGTTGTCTTTTAATTAAAACAAGGTCAAAAGTGAGGCATCCGGAGTTATAGGAAAGAAATTTTGGACAACCTGTATGTAGAGCAGACCCAGTGCTATACTCAATTTGTACCTTGTGAAACGTACCAGCGTAAAAAAATCTAATATTTTTTTTTCAGATATTATTCGAATAATAATAAAAGTACCCGCCCGCGCTACAGACAGTTTGAAAGTAACAGAAATTCAGAAATGGAACAAACCCGTTCAGTATAACACTGGACTCCGCACGGAGCACACGAATCCCATCGGTCCACTAATCATGGGCGACTAAAGACTATTTATTTAATTGTGATTATTGCATAAGTAAAGCTGTGTCGTATTGAATCTGTTGTGACTTTAGGTAACTATTGTGATTATTTGGTGATACGTCGTGTAACCGTGGAGAGGAGGGGGGGAAGCGGATCCTACTGCGGAACTGACTTAGGCTTGGACTGAATGAATCCGGTTTCACTCCGGTTTCAAAATGTGTTCAAATTTTTTTGTAGTTAGTAGATCATAGGGACTCTAAAACAGAATCGTGCTGACTACTGGAACAGTAGCTTATTAGTTATTACTTCCATAAATAATCCGGAGTGCAACCGGCCTCGTAGAGTCCGTACGGAACTGAACTACTGCAGGGGAGTGAAGAGGGCTGTAAATGAACAAACGGGCGGTCTATTGCACTAGCGGGAATGTTCGGCGGCGGAGGCTAGGCGCGCTCCCCGCAGCCCGCGCTTTCGGCCGGCGACGCAGGCGGTGGGGTCGGGGTACCGTTACGCGGCCGGAGCTCCTTCGCTCGCAGCCGCTGCACCGCCTCGCGCATCTCGGCGGCTAGCTGGTGATCAGAGTCCAGCCGCGGTCGACGCGCCAGAGGTTCCTCTCCGGGAGAAGCTCGCCTCCTCATGGACCCACCCGGAGGAGACGCGGGAGGCGCGCTCAATCTCTGCAGCAACGCCGCGCCAGGCCGCTCCAAACTAGACCGGATGATTCCTTCCAGAAACGACCCGTTCGCCGGCGGAGGCGCCTCCTCCCGCAACCGTCTCATCATATGCGATGCGTATAGATCCGGAGCCGGCGGCGGCGCGAACCCGGCGCCCGGCCAGAACGGATACCCAGGAGGGTAACCACCTTCGGGACCGTTCAACCCGTTGGTGAACGGCTTCGTCGGCGGTTTCGGAGGAGGTTTCGGCGGCTGAGGTTTGATGTCCTGAGGCTGAGGCTTCGGCTCTCGTTTCCGCGGCCTCATCAAATGTCTCTCCTTGACCTTATACTCTAAAGTTGAATGCGGCACGCCGTAGTACGATCCGGCGCGGTGGACCGACATCTCTCCTCGCTGGACCGCTTTCACGGCTTCCACGAGGCTGTCTCTGTCGTAGTTCCTGTACTTCCCGCGCTTCGGCCTCGTCCCCTTCCCCCCCGTGGCCGGCTGGCCGTTATTGTTGGAGTTCACCTTCGAATTGCTCGGCATCGCGTAGTTCCTCTGGTTGTCTGGAGGGGTTTTGATGACGGACACGTGTCTGTCGGGCGCTCGGAGAAAAGGTAGGTCGGAAGGTTGGGGCCTGTCTAGAGGCTGCTGGAACTTTTGGCTGATGCTCTTCGCTATAACATCACTTAGGGATGTGAAGATTTGTTGGGTCGGCGGCTGCGGGTCCGCGAAGACCGAGAGGGGCATGAACTGGGATGCTGGGTTGAGGGTCGGTTGAGGGAGGATGGGAGTTATCGGGGTGACGGGGGTCGTGACTGGGGTGGCAGGGGAAGGGCTCTTGTCGTCAGGGGGCGGGAAGGTCGGTATTTTGAGTATGACGGAGGGAGGTGACTCCGGTTTGTCAGGCTCGCTGTCCGGGTCCGACTCCTGGCCGGTGTCGGACGTGAGGCCGAATTTGTTGACCTTATTCCGTAGGGTCGAGCGAGGGATGCCGTAGAGGACGGCGGCGCGGCGCGTGCCGAGTCGTCCCGATTGGATTTCCCGAAGAGCTGATTGGAGTTCATCCTCAGTGTAGGCTCGTCTCGTCGCGCTGTTACTGGACCCTTCGAGGACTGCCCGTTTTAATCTGTAACAAGTTTGGTTTAAATGTTAGACATGTTGAACATGACCTTATAAACTCCTACATTTATTTAGGTACAGCTAGATTAGCGACGTAAGTCACTTGGATATTGTTTTCTGTTGTTACATTGAGTGGTGTTCTAATCTACTTTTAATTTAAGTTAAGAGTTTAATAAAATACAGAAAAAGCAGAGTCTCATTTAAACCTAAGCAGGCAGTGACTCAAATGTCCCGAGAAAACACAAATACATAACTGAAACGCAATTTCTTTGCACATATATAAATACTAGTAGGGCGCGTGAGTGCGCGGGCCACATGTGGCCCGCGTGCAGTCTTCCCGCCCATAAAGGTATCGCCGTCATCTCCATCGCCCATTGGAATCCGATTGGCAGTGAGGTGAATAAATTACCAAGGAGCACTGTCATGGTTTTAAAGATAGTTACGGGCAGTTCGAAGAAAAAAATACGCTGAACCTCATCGGATGAGGTTCAGCCTATTTTTTGTTCGAACAGCCCTTAACTATCTTTAAAACCATGACAGTGCTCCTCAATCATCATCCAATTGTATGGCGGCCATCTTGAATTCGCCATTTTGTTTTATTTTTCAGCTCACTGCCAATTGCGTGAAGTTCCGAGTATTTTTTGTTTCAGCAGTCCCCACCTAACTATAATACCTGCCCCTGCTCCTTGACTGTCTTTAAAATCCTCAATCATCACCTCATTCCATATTTTTCTCTGGTAGTCTTCCAAAAAACCGCGTCAAAACACTTCACGTTTTCAACTCGTGGTCTCTTCAATATTCCTCATACATTTTCTATGGAAAAAAAAATCCGCCATTTTGATTTTTTTTTCTATCCATCGAGTAGACCTTCGGATCCTGATCACTTCTTGTCAAGAAACCGATCTTCCATCTTTTATACTTTTCAAGATGGACACCGATGAAGTTTGTATGGCGGCCACCTTGAATCCGCCATATTGAACTTTTTTTCAGCTCACTGCCAATTGCATGACATTTCGAATGACATTTGGTCGAGCACCCCCCACCTATCTTTAATACCCTCCCCGTGCTGTTCACCCGTCTTCGAAATCCTCAATCATCAGCTCTCTCCGTATTTTTCCTCGGATTGATTTCTTTTCTTCTATAAGACCCCATCAGTGAAAAAAAAAATGTTCATACAAAATTGTTTAGGAGAGGTGATAATCAGTCAGTCAGTCAATCAGTGAATCAGCACGAGTAGCTATATATATAGTAACTAGTAGGGCGCGTGTGTGCGCGGGCCACATGTGGCCCGCGTGCAGTCTTCCCGCACATAAAGGTATCGCCGTCATCTCCATCGCCCATTGAAATCCGATTGTTAGTGAGCTGAAAAAATTACCAAGGAGCACTGTCATGGTTTTAAAGATAGTTAAGGGAAGTTCAAACAAAAAAATACGCTGAACCTCATCGGATGAGGTTCAGCGTATTTTTTGTACGAACAGCCCTTAACTATCTTTAAAACCATGACCGTGCTCCTCAATCATCATCCAAATCCTAGATCATTCTCTTTTCATAGTATGTACATTTTCCATGGAAAAATAAATTGCGCCACAGTGAATTATTTTCCATGCAACCCGTAGAACTTGAGCTCCTGATCACCTCTTTTTAACAAACCTCTCTCTTATCTTTTATACTTTCCGAGATAGAACAACACGAAATTTGTATGGTGGCCATCTTGAATCCGCCATTTTGTTTTTTTTTTTCAGCTCACTGCCAATTGCGTGAAGTTCCGAGTATATTTTGTTTCAGCAGTCCCCACCTAACTATAATACGTTGCCCATGCTCCTTGACTGTCTTTAAAATCCTCAATCATCACCTCAATTCATATTTTTCTCTGGTAGTCTTCCAAAAAACAGCATCAAAGCACTTCATGTTTTACAACTCGTGGTCTCTTCAATATTCCCCATACATTTTCTATGGATAACTAAATTCCGCCATTTTGTTTGTTTTTTCTATCCATCGAATAGACCTTCGGGTCCTGATCATTTCTTTCCAAAAAACCACTCTTCCAACTTTTATACTTTTCGAGATGAACGCCGATGAAGTTTGTATGGCGGCCATCTTTTTTCCGCCATTTTGAAAAAATTTTCAGCTCACTACCAATTGGATGACATTTCAAATGACATTTGGTCGAGCACCCCCCACCTATCTCCAATACTCTTGGCTGTGCTCTTCATCCGTCTCCGAAATCCTCAATCATCAGCTCTCTCCGTATTTTTCCTCCGAATGAATTTTTCTCTTCTATACGAAATGGTAATTGAAAAAAAAATTTTTCATACAAAATTGTTCAGGAGAGGTGATCAATCAGTCAGTCAGTGAATCAGCACAAGCAGCTATATATATATTAACTAGTAGGGCGCGTGAGGGCGCGGGCCACATGTGGCCCGCGTGCTGTCTTCCCGCCTATATAGGCCGACAATAATCCCCCTACATTTTGTATCGAAAAAAAAAATCCGCCATATTGGTTTTTTTTTCTATCCATCAAATAGACCTTTTTGTCCTGATCAACTCATCTCAAGAAACCGTTCTTCCATCTTTTATACTTTCCGAGATATCGACGAAATTCGAATGGCGGCCATTTTGAATCCGCCATTTTGAATTTTTTTTCAGCTCACTGCCAATTGGATGACGTTTCAAATGACATTTGGTCGAGCACCCCCCACCTATCTCCAATACCCTTGGCTGTGCTCTTCATCCGTCTCCGAAATCCTCAATCATCAGCTCTCTCCGTATTTTTCCTCCTCATGAATTTTTACCTTCTATACGAACCCATACTTGAAAAAAAATTTTTTCATACAAAATTGTTCAGGAGAGGTGATCAATGAGTCAGTGAGTGAATCAGCACAAGCAGCTATATATATAGTAATAAACAGGGGCTAATCCAGTATAAGTTGAGTCACTGGACAATATGGGTGAACACACGTCAGCGACATGTCATCAACCCGGTCAACGGATCAACAGCCGGCAATCGCAAAAACTCCTCTAAATTCAACATTTCAAAACCGACCGCTTTATTAATACTCAGATAACGCGAAATGCGAAATATTTACTCGTGGACTCACCGATAACGGACTGCTATGAATGCGTCTTTATCTTTTTCCCTTCGTCTTTTATTTCCTACGCCCACTCATTTGGAATTCAACTGTATTTAAAGCGTGATATGGTTGAATTTGCGCTGATTGCACCGGGTCGTCTTTAGTTTCATCTTGGGTTTTACTTTCTTATTTTTCGATATCGCTGGCGGGGGATATCGGACCTTATTATTGGGTGGGAGGGGGTTGTTTCGCTTAACGTCTGGGCGAGGATGCAAGGTCGATGCTCCGTCGTCTATGCATTTTTATTTGTTTTGGTGAGTCGCGCGACCCACATCGGTCGGTCCCGAATGAATTTATTCTGTTATCGATTGGATATTGTGCATAATATCGGTGCTGAAATCGAGACTGTCTCTTGTACTATGTAGATAGGAGTTCCCTACTCTAGCTCACTTCACTTGCTTTGGGCTTCGTTCGAACGAAAATTTCGTATCTATAACGATCGTTTCTACGTCCAGCGAGGCGTTTATCGACATAATGGGGCATTCTTATTGATATTCTGTTTCAAATGAGGGATAGCCTTTGGGAACATTTGAAATGACCTAGATACATGTCCTTTATATTGTCCTTTCATCCATGGAAAGTTTGATTTAACGTTCAAATACTACGTACACCGATAACAATATGCATAAAATTTGAAACGAGCTAAAACACGATTATGGTTTTTAATTAACTGTAGATTAAAACTATTACAGTTACAAAGACAATTAATTTAAAATTTTAACGTCATGAATTGTGGGTTCTTTAATCTAAATTCGCTCAAAAGTAGAAACACGATTTTCTCAATTGAAAGATATCCCAAAAGTTGCTCCAAAATCTCCATAAAGTACTTTTTTTAATTTTTATCGAAAACTAAGAGTAGGTACTAACAATGAATGAAATTGTAATTTTTTTTAAATGTAATTGTTATGTCGGTCTCGGTAATAATAATATCCAATAACACTTGGAACGGATTTTTGATAACTGGATCAGTTTTTAGTACCTAATTATGTAAAACGTCGCTTTTTAGTTAAATATTCTTTCTTTACGAAACCAAGAACTTCCAGACCTGTCCTCTTGTTGTTGCTGTTCCAAACGCGGTCTGTCCAAAAAAGTTAAAGCATAGGTACATAGTAAAATCTGTGGGTACGAGTCTCACATCTCGAAAGCTTCCAACTTTTCGAACATCGAATCTGTCAGCATCCATGCTATGCTTATTCACTGTAATCATAAACAAATTCTGCCCGCTTATTGGCAAAATCTGTTGTTTACATTTTTCCAGCCAATCAGGTAGCGGTTTCTTTACGTTTGTCCTAGACATGTATGCCGTAGTTCCCTGCCATAGATGACAAACGCCGGAGTTGCCTTAATGCTCTCATGCAGTTCTGTAGGCTAGGAGGAACAGTGGAATATACTTGTCCCAGTCTCTTTGATGGCTTTTTTTTTCGTCCACCAGTCCAATATGTCTACCAATTTTGCCAAACGTCTTTCAAGCGTCTGATAAATCTTTCAACCCTTCCATCACACCTACCTACACAATCGACTAGGAGGTTTAATTCTAAGTCTGAAATACGTGAAAATAACAGATAAAAATAGTAAAGATACCGATATACCGATCCGAAAATTTTACGTAAACCTTCTTCATACAAGCAAACAGTAGCGTCATCTGTCAAAATACCCGCCGCCGCCGCTGCCCGAACTACCGCGTGGCCTTATACTGTTGGTACTAATGACTCCCATAAACTGGCGACATTTTTTCGTGCGGTCCGCCGAGTCTATAGTATTGGTGTCAATGGTGAAAATACTTCGATTTTCCGGAGTTAAACGCGTTTGTGTTACATGCTTGTATCGCAGTGGACGTCTGCATGACCTTAGTGTTTTAACCCGGGTACTTAGTTTATATTTGGAGTAAAGGACAGCCGGCCATTGTTAAAACTGCGCTCGCACAGAAATAGGTCAAGCGAGGAGCGGCGCTCCGCTCGTTAATTAATTATTCATTCGGAGTTACTCCATTAATTATATTTTGAAAAGTTTGATTTACAAAATTCTGTTTACGTAATCTTTTATATACACTACAATTCGTACTAATACTAATGACCCACATGTTATGTTAGTTTTAATAAATTTTAAAGCGATTTTCTCTATCTACAATAGCAATAAGCATGTACCTAACATGGTTACGACCCTGGACGTGGCAAAAAGTTTCGCGAGAAAATTTGTCGCCAGTTTACCGGTGCCATAGATGTTTGTTTTGGCACCGACAGCGACAGCTGTAGTAATCCGACAGCAGTATTTAATAGATCACGGTCCCCGCCACAGATTACTACCTTGTCAACAGTCTCCACGGACGTTTTCATGGAGACGGTTTCCGCCATATTGTGTTAGTGGGAAATTTCGACAGATGGCTCTACTATTTTTTTCTTGTATGAAAAAGTTTTGCGTAAAATTTCCAGAGCAGTGCAGTGCATCGGGTGCGGGTACAAAAATCACTTAGAAATCAAATTTTAAAATCAAGCCGAATTAGCTTTAGAACTTAAAAACATCTTGGACAGGGCGGACGGTGCGAAAAAATACCGCCAGTATACCGGTGCCAAAAATGCTTGTTTTATCACCAGCAGTAAGGCAACAATGTATTTCACTCAGCAGCCACCTATAAAATATTGACTGTTTGCTTTTTTTTACGCTATACAAGTTAGTACTTGACTGCGATCTCACCTGATGGTAAGTGATGATGCAGTCGAAGATGTTAGCGTACTAACTTGGAAGGGGTAAGTTAAGTCACCCCAACGGTTTCTACACAGCATCGTACTGGAACGCTAAATCGCTTGGCGGTACGTCTTGTTTCGTTTCGTTGCTTGTACGAAAAAGGTTTGCGTAAATATTTCGGATGCCCAATATCCTCAGGTTTCCGGTGATGCACTCGAAAAACATACCCTCCTTGCGCAGTCGGTTAAAAACTGGGTGTTCTGTAGTTTTAGTTTCGTAATCTCACGCCGAGCGTTGACCGAAGTTGTGATACGCGTTCTTTGACTCCGAAATGCAATATTTATTCATATCGTATTCTATAGCTTCTATAGTTTGTGTACATGCTTGTGTGTATGTGTGCACTGCAATTTTATATTTGCACATTGCGCTTTAATATTTTCGATGTGCGATAAGAGAACTGGGTACAGTGTGTCGGTATTAGGGACAACAATTTGTACCTTATGGTTGATCAATACAATAATTAAATTATTAATACTATTATTAAATAAAAATTGTTGTAAATACAACAATTTTCGAGAGGAGACTTCAGAATAGAATAGAATAAAAAATTCTTTATTTCATATACCTAAGGCCTAGCGTAGCGTACTCTTATGACAAGTCATTTCATTTTACACGGTCTCAAGTCTACGAGGTTTCACGAACGCGCCTTGCCGCCCGCTGAGAAGAAGCCCACAACAAACTCAGCCGGAGTTTGTTGGGTGATTAGGTAAAATTAGACCGCTTAATTCAAACTTTATTGAATTTTCGCAACTATAAATTGTACTTAGTTTAATTATAATCATAATACCAGTTCTTCATTTTTGGCCAATGGTTAGCAAAAGTTTGTGGCACTATATAGGTAAGTACCTACTTGGTGAGTAGTCTGGCATTCTAAATCCAATATGGCCGCACAAAATGGCGGACTAGTTAATAATTTATTTTCGTTTGAGGTACGTTAACGTTTCGTTTCCAAAGTGGCCCATGGTAGGAATCTAACCCCTCCCCTGGCCAGGGAGGTCAATTGGTCCGGCCACGAATTAGGAAAAGCGCCGAGAGCAAGTACCGTTCGGGTGTCCTCCCGCATTTTGGCCCAAGAGTCCGAGAGGTCTGTGGGGCCATGGGAAGGTGGTGTGTTGGCCAGGGAGGTAGTCAACATTACCACCGAACAAAACGTCTTTGCTGCAATCTCGCACATTGATTCCTAGTATCAAATAATAATGGCGCGTTGTCAAAAGTCTATTGACCCCATAAAGTTTCGTTTCCCCGGTTTATGGGCGCGTTCACACGCGCATTGTGGCTGCGCGCGCGCCGGCGGCAGTAGGTACTCAGTAGGAACTAGGAAGTGCGCGCGCTGATTGTTTGCGTTCCGAGCGATATACCTGCCATGCACCATGGCGAATTGGCTCGCCGTGCGCCAATCAACCCAGTAGGAAATGGGAAAAGTTGTTCATTTGATACGTTATTAGGTACCAACTTTGATGGCTGGGGGATTTGTACCATCCAGGCGCGAAAGTTCAAATTTTATTTAGTTTTCGCAAACATCAGACCAACTACACACTTTATTAAGCCTTATGGCAATGGTAATTGCGCAAACAATAGTATCAAAGGCTGCATATTTTCCATTAAAACTTTTCTCTAAAATTTCTATTCACCTCATAAGTCCAACCGAGATTTGAAAGAATTTCGGGAACACCATTTACTTACATCACATTTGTAAATGTGGATAAGTAAAAAAATTAAGATTTGTGAGCGAGGCTGAGTAATTATAAATATTACTTGGTAATTGTTACTTGGTCTATTTTATTTAAAGTTACTAGCAAGCTGCAGTAGCAAGTGTAGGTTACTCAGGGTAGGTCTGAATAAGTTACTTTGAGGTTGAAGTAATTTGCCTATTTTACACCGCTTTAATGCCATTAAAAATAAAACTAAATGAATTAAAACCGTTTGACCTTAATCCAATGGAGTACCGCCCCGTATCAGCACAGCCATCGGCAGTTAGTAGTTCAGTTTATTTCGTCAGGCTAAAATACTACCCCCAGGGGGTGCGGGACACAAAGTGGAAACACCATTATACCGATTAGGTTTTTTCCGCACTTTAGTAACTATAATATGTTTAACAGGTTCAAACTTTTAGTAAGTAGGTATCTATTGCTTAACTTGCTTATGCTTCGAGTATGCTTGTTTATCGGTTATTATTACTAGTGGCTAGACTAGCGGACGCCCATGGCTTCGCTCAAGTGATCTTCTAATTGCTCCTTATCTAAGAGTTAAATTTTTAATAATCCTCTCTTAGCTGATGTTAACGTTATGGTACTCGAACGCCTCGTCGCTTATGTCGCCTGCTGCGGGAGGGAGTGTGTAGAGTGTGTCACCTGCTGTTGTCGAGGCTCTTGGCGTCGGGCGGGGGAGTGCCGCTGGTGCTGGAGGTGGACTTGGCGCTCAGGTCGAGGGGCTGCTCCGCGACCGTCGGCGACGAGCTCGGCGCGGCGACCTCGTCGCTTATGTCGCCTGCTGCGCGAGGGAGTGTGTAGAGTGTGTCACCTGCTGTTGTCGAGGCTCTTGGCGTCGGGCGGGGGAGTGCCGCTGGTGCTGGAGGTGGACTTGGCGCTCAGGTCGAGGGGCTGCTCCGCGACCGTCGGCGACGAGCTCGGCGCGGCGACCTCGTCGCTTATGTCGCCTGCTGCGCGAGGGAGTGTGTAGAGTGTGTCACCTGCTGTTGTCGAGGCTCTTGGCGTCGGGCGGGGGAGTGCCGCTGGTGCTGGAGGTGGACTTGGCGCTCAGGTCGAGGGGCTGCTCCGCGACCGTCGGCGACGAGCTCGGCGCGGCGACCTCGTCGCTTATGTCGCCTGCTGCGGGAGGGAGTGTGTAGAGTGTGTCACCTGCTGTTGTCGAGGCTCTTGGCGTCGGGCGGGGGAGTGCCGCTGGTGCTGGAGGTGGACTTGGCGCTCAGGTCGAGGGGCTGCTCCGCGACCGTCGGCGACGAGCTCGGCGCGGCGACCTCGTCGCTTATGTCGCCTGCTGCGGGAGGGAGTGTGTAGAGTGTGTCACCTGCTGTTGTCGAGGCTCTTGGCGTCGGGCGGGGGAGTGCCGCTGGTGCTGGAGGTGGACTTGGCGCTCAGGTCGAGGGGCTGCTCCGCGACCGTCGGCGACGAGCTCGGCGCGGCGACCTCGTCGCTTATGTCGCCTGCTGCGGGAGGGAGTGTGTAGAGTGTGTCACCTGCTGTTGTCGAGGCTCTTGGCGTCGGGCGGGGGAGTGCCGCTGGTGCTGGAGGTGGACTTGGCGCTCAGGTCGAGGGGCTGCTCCGCGACCGTCGGCGACGAGCTCGGCGCGGCGACCTCGTCGCTTATGTCGCCTGCTGCGGGAGGGAGTGTGTAGAGTGTGTCACCTGCTGTTGTCGAGGCTCTTGGCGTCGGGCGGGGGAGTGCCGCTGGTGCTGGAGGTGGACTTGGCGCTCAGGTCGAGGGGCTGCTCCGCGACCGTCGGCGACGAGCTCGGCGCGGCGACCTCGTCGCTTATGTCGCCTGCTGCGGGAGGGAGTGTGTAGAGTGTGTCACCTGCTGTTGTCGAGGCTCTTGGCGTCGGGCGGGGGAGTGCCGCTGGTGCTGGAGGTGGACTTGGCGCTCAGGTCGAGGGGCTGCTCCGCGACCGTCGGCGACGAGCTCGGCGCGGCGACCTCGTCGCTTATGTCGCCTGCTGCGGGAGGGAGTGTGTAGAGTGTGTCACCTGCTGTTGTCGAGGCTCTTGGCGTCGGGCGGGGGAGTGCCGCTGGTGCTGGAGGTGGACTTGGCGCTCAGGTCGAGGGGCTGCTCCGCGACCGTCGGCGACGAGCTCGGCGCGGCGACCTCGTCGCTTATGTCGCCTGCTGCGGGAGGGAGTGTGTAGAGTGTGTCACCTGCTGTTGTCGAGGCTCTTGGCGTCGGGCGGGGGAGTGCCGCTGGTGCTGGAGGTGGACTTGGCGCTCAGGTCGAGGGGCTGCTCCGCGACCGTCGGCGACGAGTTCGGCGCGGCGACTTTGTCGCTTTCTGATAGCCTGCTGATGAAATAGGAAGAGTTTAATTAAAAGCGGTTTAATATTTTTTATTTTTCTAAGTATGAATTTAAAAATAGGTCATAACAATGGAACGCTTCGGGCGTATTGAAAGTATGTTATGTACCTAATCACTTATAGAGTCGCATCTTATTTTTGTACCTTTCAGTGAAATCGCGTAGGTTTCTCAGAGGTTCATAGGTAAACTTAGATAGGTACTACTAGGAAGTGATATAGGGAGGTTCGGAATGCATCACAGACTTAAGAGTCCACTAACCCACAATGTCTCAATTTATTCAAAATACCAAATCATTTGTAATTCGTGCTTATTTCGATCATGTTGTGGTATTATTCGGATTTATATCTATGCTCCTGGCCATATTTGGTTCGTAAATACTTCTTTAAAACCAAATAATAATCAATTTTGATCAAAATTTTTATAACTTTGGTCGAGTTCCGTAATACCAAAAATTATGAATGGTAACTTGTAACTTTCTTTATTAACTGGTGTTTTTCTTTAACTGGACAGTAAAAAATGTGCTCCTGAACTAATGCGACGTGAGATAGTGTTGTTTTTATTACAAAACAAATAAGCAGAAAACATGTCCTCTTTGACATAAAAATAAGAAAAACTAAATTCGTTTACAATTTCATTTAACAAAAGTATTTCGGAACCAGATATGGTCAGGAGCATAGATTATTACTATATGAACCCGAATAACACCACAACATGATCGAAATTTGCACGAATTACAAATGATTGCGGTATTACGAATGTATGGGAGACATCGTGGGTTAGTGGACTCTTAATCCCTAAACTCCTGGAAGTTTTTAATTTATACTCGTATGAGTTTTCACGGCATCGAAATACACGCGTGAACTAATCTAAGTAGGTCTTGGACGATTCGTCCAAGAAGTAGGTATATATTTTAATATTATAAAACTTGTTTGTTTGTTTGTTTTTTTTTTTGTTTGTTTGTTTGTTTGTTTGTTTGTTTTTTTTTGTTTGTTTGTTTGTTTGTTTGTTTGTTTGTTTGTTTGTTTGTTTGTTTGTTTGTTTGTTTGTTTGTTTGTTTGTTTGTTTTGGAAAATTCTTTCTGTGTTGGATAGTCCATTTATCGAGAAAAGTTATTACCTATTTAACATAAGGCCATGACTAAAAGGAGCGGAGCATCAGTGATAAATGTTGTGAAAACGGGCAAAATCCTTTTGTAATCTTTCGTTGCGTGCGCTCAAAAATCATGTATGACGGAATTGTTTTCCAATAAAAGTTAAAAAAAAGTCCGCGAAACCATAAGTCTTAGGGCTCTTAAATTGTTAAAAGTTGATAAAAGAATAATGTTAATTAATAAACTTTATTTGTGTAACAGGAAAGCACAGCAGGAGAGAGCAGTTAATTTTGGTTCGAGTCCCAAGATTGAATATCTAGCTAGCTATTAATTCAGTTATGAAGTGCAAAAAGAGTCCTTTTCCCATCACTTGGCGAAAACAACAATGTTACATCACAACAAAGATATCCCATTCCCATTCTACGTAACCGTTTATCAGTTCAAACGTCTACAACTCTACAAGAACATTGAAAACGAAACCCCATTTGAATGTAGGCTACCGTCCCGCTATCGAGGTGTTCAGCGCTCACTTGCAGCGAATGTCTGTTCCACAAAGCGGCTGTATCAAATAATTTCAATGCTCCTCAAGACGACAATGCTCCGCGCCTCGCTTTGTCCCGCGACTCGCCGCGTCAATGCAACCTATTGAGCTTTCGAGCCGCGTCTGTCCATACGACTGAATTCGAAGCGTTTTCAGTTGTCAATAACTTTCAGTTTGGAAAACTATGCTTTTGCAATAATTTGCAATGTTTTGCAAATAATTTTTTAATACAGTTGCTCAAAAAGTGGCGTATTGCAGGGACGTATAGCGTTCGGGATGTGGGCTATTACATACTCGTGCTTTTTTTTACCTTTCCCGAACTCGTGCGTTATCTTTCCCAACTGTCAAAATAATGTCTATTAAAAAGAAAAACCAACCATGAAGTTTTTACTAAAAAAATTCATAGAAGTTTTTATGATTCATGCAAATACGTACATTTCTAAAAAGAAGCTACTAATTTGTTTCAATATCATATTTGATTGAATGAGTTTGGTTAGGTTTCATTTCATCTCATTAAATTTCATTTTCATTTCATATCAATAAAAAAATTCTACTGAAGACTTATTGCTGTATGGGCATAGTTCTTTTTGCGTACCAGAATATTATTTAGTCTATAACCAAATTTTTTTTTTTTAAATCATGGGTGAAGAAAAAAAAAACTGCTTATTTTCTACGGTTGGCGCCATTTTTCACAAAATGCTTCGGAGAACATTTTACCGGAAAAGTCAAAAAGTCGCTACATATCTACATACGACGAATTTATTGCGTGGAGAGAAGAGAAAAAAGCAAATAGTTTTTCAGAAAATGTTAAGTTAGTTGAGTTTATTATGTTTTTATTATTTTATTAAATTGCTTCATTTTTTCGCAACTGTATTAAAAATAATCGTTCAGTACACGTGCGGAACCGTCATTGCAACTTTTTCCGACTGTCAACCCTCGCTTTCGGCTGCGCCTCGGCTCGGGTAGACATTTGTCGGAACTCTTTGCAATAACAGCCTTTCCGCACTTGTAATGAAACATACTATACCAGGTAAAGTCCATTTGTTTTGAATTGCGTTAAAAGGTAAACAAACTAACCTTTTGGCGTACACTTCACTTCTCAACCATTTTTCACGATGTTAAAGTAATTAATAAGTCTCACAAACTGCTTGCCGTCCACAAACAACATCTGAAGTTACCTTACGTATAACATTTCCACTATTTTATCCACTATTTTAGCAATATTTTTATGAAAAACTGAATCAAGACACAAATTACGTATGACAGATCAAACTAAAATTTTAGTTGTGACATCGGACTTTTATCATTGACATTAGTGTTGCGCAGAGGCAATTGCAACCACAGACAAAAAACTAACGATTCATACTTAGTCAGTGACCGAAGTAACATCGATTAATTCATTCAGAATCGAAATCACAATCGTTATTTAATTATATCTTGTTCACGTATATTTAAAAATTATGCTATTGGGTCGTAAATTCTGACGAAATAAATAACAACAATATTGCTATAAACTTTTTACAGGGGCGTTTTTTAAAGATTTGGCGTTTTGGTTAACTTAATATTTGGTCGGTATCGAGATTATACGATATAATAGGGGAAATAAAGTAGTACAGTTATTAAACGTCAGTTATACCTTTTTTAATATATATATAGCTGCTTGTGCTGATTCACTGACTGATTGATCCCCTCTCCTGAACAATTTTGTATGAAAATTTTTTTTTTCAATTACTATTTCGTATAGAAGAGAAAAATTCATTCGGAGGAAAAATATGGAAAAAGCTGATGATTGAGGATTTCGAAGACGGGTAAAGAGCACAGCGAAAGTATTGAAGATAGGTGGGGGGTGCTCAACCAAATGTCATTTGAAACGTCATGCGATTGGCAGTGAGCTGAAAAAAAAATCAAAATGGCGGAATCAAAATGGCCGCCATTCGGATTTCGTCGATATCTCGGAAAGTATAAAAGATGGAAGAACGGTTTCTTGACAAGAGTTAATCAGGACTCAAAGGTCTACGTGATGAATAGAAAAAAAAATCCAATATGGCGGATTTTTTTTCTATTGAAAATGTATGGGGAATTTTGAAGGGATTTTTTATAGGCGGGAAGACAATAACGAATCGATGATTACGGTCACTAAGTATTAGAAATTGTACCATTTCCCTTATTTAATATTCAATTTCATTATTCTTTGCATTGAGGATGATCGTTCAATAGTTCATTCTTGCTATTGTTCAGGAATAGTCGCATCACTAGGGTTATGTCAAAATAAAGTGACTTAATCAGATCCGCCATATTTGTTTACCTTTTAACTCAAGTCTATTTGAACAGGGTATAGGTATTTGGTTTACCTTATGAATAGTAATAAATCCTTTTTTTATACAAGTTAGTACTTGACTGCGATCTCACCTGATGGTAAGTGGATGATGCATCATGCAGTCGAAGTTGTTATCGGACTAACTTGAAAGGGGTAAGTAAAACTCACTCTAACGGTTTCTACACAGCATCGCGCCGGAACTCTAAATAGCTTGGCGGTGTTGTTATACTTTCAGAACTACGAGCTGTCCGGACAAACGTTTTTTTGTCATTTATGCTATGAAAAATAGATTATTAATCGGTCTAGCGCTTTCGGAGGTGGTTACATACAAACACTGTGACACGAGAATTTTTTGTACCTACATTATTTATGATTATTTTTTCACAACAAAAGTATCTTCATGAGTAGGGCTAAGATATGTAAGTGTGTAACGACTATTTGTCTAATTTTTCTCGCGCTCCGTCTATCTATATGGATTAGAAAGAAAAAATCTTTCTAATCCATATAGATAGACGGAGCAAAGAGATGTGGACCGCGTCCTAGCCCTACATGAGATGTTATCTAAACAAAGTTCTTATATTATTATTTCGATTTAAAACATTGTAAAATTCGAAACTCACGCATTCGGATTGCAAATGAATCTTTATAGAATAAGTAGGTGCCACCTGTTTGATTATCAGAGATACGTGTTCCTACCTATCGAGTCCCCCGACCGTATCTCAGCGGATGCTGCGCCGACAATCTTTATATTTCTTCGCTTGTGCGGAGATGAATTTGTGTCGGCCGCTTAACAGTGAATTTAAATCAAAAAAAGCACACGTTTATGCAAGGATGTCCTCTTTTTATACATAATAATATGTGGAAACTTAAATCAGCTAATAGATAGATGCTAAGGTATTCGTTGTTTTTTTAAGTGTATCTAAACTTCTTTAAAAATTGAATTGTGAGCGGAGCTGTGGGCAAAAGCTTAGTGGGTATCTACATACTAATACGTAGGTACGTAATTTCTCGATTTCCTAACCTCCGTCACAAATCATCGCAGTATCCGTGAGTTAAAACAATAAAATTATTTTATTTTATTCTCTCACAGTTAGGTCTACATATACAATGGATCAAAAAGCGTTTAGCTTCCAATAACAATTATTATTATTTCTCGGATTGCGCAGATTTTAAGTCAATCATTTCCTAGACTTTTTGTGACTAGGTATATTACGTAAACTGGAAAAAAATTAAGGGCTTTTGCGTAATTATGGTAAATAATATAAGGATTCCCTAATTTAAAGTTTCGCTAATTTCGTCAATCGGCGGTTTGAAGTTGTTCAACTAAATTAGTCCTTTAAGGAGCACACCACAGGTGTGCCCGCGAAATTCAAAATTTACTTGGTTTTTCGCGATTTTTAAGCTAATAAGACATAATAGGCTTATGGCCGTCAAATTGCGATAATCCCAATATCTTCTTCACGTGTTTATATAAAAATCTCTGCTCGAAAGTGTCAAGTTAAAGAAATTAGTCCGAGATTTGCGAGTTACTCACATAAAACTCGATGCTCGGACTAATATCCTAGGATACACATTTTTATGCAAAGATTTTGATATAATCATGTAAAGATGATACTGCCATTCTCGCAAATTGATTGCCATAAGTCTATCATGTCTAATAAGCGTACAAATTGCAAAAAACCACGAAAATTTTGAATTTCGCGGGCAGACCCGTTGATTTCACGTTAAAGTCAAATTTTGCTTAGACTCTATTAAAGGTACTTAGCTCTGAGGTCTGAACATTCCAGACCCCTAGCATGGGCAGTGGATAAAATCGTATTCCCCGATTTTGTCCTCTGACAGGAGACAAAATAGTCGCCTTAGCATGGCCAAAGGGGAAAGGGAGAAATTTATCACTATTTGACATTTCACAAGACATAAACCCCCCGAGACTAAGCAAGGGAGTATTTTCTCCACCTCTGTGCAATTGCTAAGGGGGATAAACAAAAACGTGGAAAGGGATAATCCTTTCCCCGGGGACAAAATAGTCCCATGCTAGCACTGCTGGGATTTGAATCCCCGATCTGCACCGAAGCGAAGGTCTGCACCACTGGGCTGTCGCGGCTCAGTAAATTCACTGTCATTCTAATTACTGTCCTAGTTTCTATTTGAACAATGGCCGATGGAGTGCTCACATTTAAATTTCAAATTTGACTAAATATGCAACCTTGTGCCACCACGCCGTTCAAATTTTGTTGGAGTTAGGTACCTCTTATTAGTTCATTTTAGAAATCTTTTCCTAGGGTTATCGTCTTGGCGCGAAAATTCAAATTTTATTCAGATTTTTGCAAATAGTGGACTAATTTGTACGTATTTGCTAAAAAAATCACATTCACCTCATATTACTTAGTTCCCGAAAGATTAATTTTTATTATCTATAGTTTCCCAGATTTGTAGCTATCGGGAACCAATTTGAAGTAGGTAAATGAGTATTTTTGTGCAAAGTTTTTGTGAAAAACATGTAGATACATAAACGTTATGCTCGCAAAACTCATTTTAGTAACCCTACAAATATAAAGTCCTCTATTTGCGCAAAACTAAAAAAAAATGAATTTCGCGGGCTACTTTGGCTTAAGGTGGTAGGTATCTACCTACACTGATTTTATTTTTTTCCTTCTGAACATGCTGGGTACACAGAAAAAAATTCAACGTATTATAAATATGATGAAATTTACGCAGATTTTCTTTGAAAAAAAAAACAACATCAAAAAAAAGTCATTCGTCTACCGTCCAAAAAGTTAATATTTTTTTTTAATCATACATCATTGAAATTAAGACTTAGGTAAGTAGGTTCTGTCATGTCAATACAGATTAATTTAATGCTTTATTCATAAAGAAAAGGCAGATTTAATATTTCAATAGCAGTCATATAATAGGCATCATAACCCTGTACCGTAAATTCGCACCAATCATAATAATATCCAAGTCATTCGATCCTCGGCCAGTTCTAACCGGTTTACGAACGAAACCGCGAATCGATGCTTGTTCCGTATTCAGCTACAAACCTATTCCTTTTAATGGTGAGAAAATATACACAACGTTTTGCTGTAGCAAAATGCTTGCCCAAATGGTCAAGTATGTTTTAGTGTTATTAGCAATTTGGTTTCATTCAGGCTTTCTACTCACCGAATTGAATGGAATGTTAGAAAAGAAATACCGAATAATGGTCAATTATGCACCACTAAATTCACACAGCAAGAGGCTGCTGTTTGATTTCTTTCAATTTATTACCAATATGAATAATGTCCATATTTTGTACCAGAGCTGTTGTAATACCTAAATGAATTTCGTTTACTCAAAAGGTTGTGTGAATTTTGTTATTAATAATGTCTTGCTTTGGGATTTAAATATTATGAATCAAAGCAACTTCTATCCGTACTATAAATATTATTAGGTCTGTGGTCTTTTATTTTTTTTTTATGTAACAATTAAATGGTTAACTTTTATTTTATCCCGCTACCCCTAAGTCCCTATCCACGCGCATATAATGCTGTCTCACAATTAGTGAAGCGACGCTGGAAGAAATTCCCTCAGGGATTAAGCATTGCCTTTGTGCCATAAGTTTGTGTGCAATAATATATTAAAATCATAATAAAATAATGAATTCTTATAAAAGAACTTGACATGCCTGATCAGTAGCATCAGTGCAACATATTATAACTTAATTAAATTAATATTCAAAGCAAATTATTTGGTGACATGCACTAGCGTAAAATGTCTGCTCTTAGAAGTGTAACTTTTCTGTATTGAGTAACGATTCATTGCGCGTCTCAAGGATTCATCTTTATTTATAGGAACACACGGTTGCCTACAAACACTTCCACTCCGATAATAGTCTCTATCTTCAACCGCATAGAGTCGTTTTTGATAAAATCTTGAATCAGCATTAATCGCAATGCCACTGATATCGAAGGCATTAAATTTTGCTGTGACGATTTTCATATGATTTAGTAATTGATCAAGGGTAACAGTTCGTGTGATGGACGTGTATTGTGATTGTTCTTGATATTTGAAAGGTTTCTCTGCCGCTCTGTGGGCTGATTCTCTATCGTTTAGTTTGTTAGTTAGCAACCCTCACAATTTACCAACCTTGGTTGGTTTGGCATCATATACTTAAACATACCATGCTAGTTCCTAAGTTATACAAAAATAGGAATTTTGCCTCAATTTTTTTAGTTAATCACCCATTGTGAGTTGCTAACTAACGATACAGAATAATCCCCCTGATTCGAGTGGGAGGTAGCGGGTTCGATTCTGGCCACGGGCCGCTTTGTAATTTCATTATTTCTAAATTGGCTCAGGTC
The DNA here is from genome assembly GCA_963855885.1 of Coenonympha glycerion. Lineage (NCBI taxonomy): Eukaryota > Metazoa > Arthropoda > Insecta > Lepidoptera > Nymphalidae > Coenonympha > Coenonympha glycerion. The sequence continues at coordinate 7,801,168 of OY979650.1, forward strand.
TGGTCTGGTGGGAGGCTTCGGCTTATGGCTAGTTAGCACCCTACCAGCAAAGACGTACCGCCAAGCGATTTAGCGTTCCGTGAAACCGTTGGGGGGGTGACTTTACTTACCCCTCCCAGGTTAGTACACCATTAGCACGGCTGCATCATCACTTACCATCACGTGAGATCGCAGTCAAGAACAAACTTGTATAGTATAAAAAATTGGTTTTTGCCTCCGTTTTCTTAGTTAATGATAATGACCCAGTGAGGATTTTATTAACTAACAAACTAACTGTTCGGACACTTTAAGCGCTGACTCGAAATCCTTAGTTTATAAATCAATGGATGTAGACAAGTTAGCTTTACCAATAAAATGTAGAGCAACTCGAGCAAACCCACGGGCATCGATTAGCGAAACTTAAACGGCCTTTAAACAGATGCATCTCATTACCGTATCCTCCGCTTGATATTTGATCAATGCCATTAGAGCGGCGGTCGATAGTTGTTTTGAACTATTTCGTCTCAAAACATCTATAAATTAATGGAACCTTGGGAATAAATACTTGTCACAAGTTAATTGATAATAATATCCACAAGTTAGATAATAATTGTCCAGATTAAGTAAGTTCTTGTTTTGATTTCAATTTTTGATTATTATCTCTGATGTAATTTTATTTGATGGCGTTTGAGGTTATTATGAATATCGTTAATTTTACTTAACCCTGAAGTTTTTTCCTATCTCAAAAATGGCTAACGCACCTATATCACCTACCTATACATTATCTACTATACCGGAGCTACTACCGTAGCTAGCAAAAGAGGATTGATGGAAGACCGTTAAGTGTGGATGTACCTACCCAAATTTAAATAAAACCTTTTTTATGTTAGGTACCTCCTTACTTGTCATATTTTGATTGATTCATTCTAAAATTACATGCCACGAAAGATATATGAATTTTCACAACTTCTGTCGGATGCTGCTTGGTCAGTACAGCAATTCCGATTGATCTCGAATCAAAATTAAGTTCAAATTTCCAAGCACGCTTGAGATATAGTATGTTTCATTACGAGTGCGGAAAGGCTGTTATTGCAAAGAGTTCCGACAAATGTCTACCCGAGCCGAGGCGCAGCCGAAAGCGAGGGTTGACAGTCGGAACAAGTTGCAATGACGGTTCCGCACGTGTACTGAACGATTATTTTTAATACAGTTGCGAAAAAATGAAGCAATATAATAAAACTAGTAGGGTGCGTGGAGGCGCGGGCCACACGTGGCCCGCGTGCTGTCGTCCCGCCTATAAAGGTATCGCAACCCTCAGTCATCTTTCGCCGCACTCTTGAATCCATATTCGCCATACATTTTCTATGGAAAAAAAAATTCCGCCATATTGAATTTTTTTTTTCTATTCATCGTGTAGACCTTTGGGTCCTGATCAACTCTTGTTAATAAACCGTTCTTCCATCTTTTATACTTTCCGAGATATCGACGATATTCGAATGGCGGCCATTTTGAATCCGCCATTTTGAATTTTTTTTCAGCTCACTGGCAATTGGATGACATTTCGAATGACATTTGGTCGAGCACCCCCCACCTATCTTCGATACCCTCCCCGTGCTCTTCACCTGTCTTCGAAATCCTCAATCATCAGCTCTCTCCATATTTTTGTTCTTAATGAATTTTTCCCTTCTATACGGAATGGTCATTGAAAAAAAAATGTTTCATACAAAATTGTTCAGGAGAGGTGATCAATCAGTGGCCAATCAGCACAAGCAGCTATATATATATTAACTAGTAGGGCGCGTGGTGGCGCGGGCCACATGTGGCCCGCGTTCTGTCTTCCCGCTTATAAAAGTATCATCGCCGACAACTTTTATACCCCATACATTTTCTATGGAAAAAAAAATCCGCCAAATTGGATTTTTTTTCTATTCATCGTGTAGACCTTTGGTTCCTGATCAACTCTTGTTAAGAAACCGTTCTTCCATCTTTTATACTTTCCGAGATATCGACGATATTCGAATGGCGGCCATTTTGAATCCGCCATGTTGAATTCTTTTTCAGCTTACTGGCAATTGGATGAAATTTCGAATGACATTTGGTCGAGCACCCCCCACCTATCTTCGATACCCTCACCGTGCTCTTCACCCGTCTTCGAAATCCTCAATCATCAGCTCTCTCCATATTTTTGTTCTTAATGAATTTTTCCCTTCTATACGGAATGGTCATTGAAAAAAAAATGTTTCATACAAAATTGTTCAGGAGAGGTGATCAATCAGTGGCCAATCAGCACAAGTAGCTATATATATATTAACTAGTAGGGCGCGTGGATGCGCGGGCCACATGTGGCCCGCGGGCTGTCTTCCCGCCCATAACGGTTTCGCCGTCATCGCCATCGCGCATTGGAATCCGATTAGCAGTAAGCTGAAAAAATTACCAAGGAGCACTGTCATGGTTTTAAAGATAGTTAAGGGCAGTTCGAACAAAAAAATACGCTGAACCTCATCGGATGAGGTTCAGCGTATTTTTTGTTCGAATAGCCCTTAACTATCTTTAAAACCATGACAGTGCTCCTCAATCATCATCCAAATCCTAGATCATTGTCTCTTCTCATAGTATGTACATTTTCCATGGAAAGATAAATTCCGCCACAGGTAATTATTTTCCATGCATCCCGTAAAACTTGAGATCCTGATCACCTCTTGCTTAGAAACCACTCTCTTATCTTTTATACTCTCCGAGATAGAACAACATGAAAGTATGGCGGCCATCTTGAATCCGCCATTTTGTTTTTTTTTTCAGCTCACTGCCATTTGCGTGAAGTTCCGAGTATTTTTTGTTTCAGCAGTCCCCCACCTTACTATAATACCTTGCCCATGCTCCTTGACTGTCTTTAAAATCCTCAATCATCACCACATTCCATATTTTTCTCTGGTAGTCTTCCAAAAAAGCGCATCAAAGCCTTTCATGATTTACAACTCGTAGTCTCTTCAATATTCCTCATACATTTTCTATGGAAAAATAGATTCCGCCATTTTGAAATTTTTTCCTATCCATCAAATAGACCTTCGGGTCCTGATCACTTCTTGTCAAGAAACCGTTCTTTCATCTTTTATACTTTTCGAGATGGACACTGATGAAGTTTGTATGGCGGCCATCTTGAATCCGCCATTTTGAACTTTTTTTCAGCTAACTGGCAATTGGATGACGTTTCAAATGACATTTGGTCGAGCACCCCCCACCTATCTCTAATACCCTTGGCTGTGCTCTTCATCCGTCTTCGAGATCTTCAATCATCAGCTCTCTCCATATTTTTGTTCTGAATGAATTTTTTCCTTCTATACGACATGATCCTTAAAAATTTTTTTTTTCATACAAAATTGTTCAGGAGAGGTGATCAATGAGTCAGTCAGTCAGTGAATCAGCACAAGTAGCTATATATATATTAATAATAAAAACACAATAAACTCAACTAACTTAACATTTTCTGAAAAACTAATTGCTTTTTTCTCTTCTCTCCACGCAATAAATTCGTCGTATGTAGATATGTAGCGACTTTTTAACTTTTCCGGTAAAATGTTCTCCGAAGCATTTTGTGCAACAAACAACTAAACTCGCAAAGAAAATTTCTGAAAAATGGCGCCAACCGTAGAATATAAGCAGTTTTTTTTTCTTCACCCATTCTGGTGATTTAAAAAAAAAAAATAAAAAAAAAATTTGGTCATAGACTAAATAATATTCTGGTACGCAAAGGAAACTATACCCATACAGCCAAGTCTTCAGTAGATTTTTTTTTATTGATATGAAATGAAAATGAAATTTAATGAGATGAAACGAAACCTAACCAAACTCATTCAATCAAATCTGATATTGAAACAAATTAGTAGCTTCTTTTTAGAAATATACGTATTTGCATGAATCATAAAAACTTTTATGAATTTTTTTAGTAAAAACTTCATGGTTGGTTTTTCTTTTTAATAGACATTATTTTGACAGTTGGGAAAGATAACGCACGAGTTCGGGAAAGGTAAAAAAAAAGCACGAGTATGTAATAGCCCACATCCCGAACGCTATACGTCCCTGCAATACGCCACTTTTTGAGCAACTGTATTAAAAAAGAAGTTTACACTCAAAAATTAAAAAGTACAAGCCGTTCGCAGACGCTTTGTCGGTGACTTCACTTCCAACTTCATGCGACTGTCACCCGCTATCGTTTGTTAACAGTGGTGCTATTCTTGAAAATTTACATCCCCGAAACAGCTGTCACATAGCTGCCATACCGAAGATGTCATGCCAAATTGTACTCTATTACAAATGACGAATTCATAGATGCATAGATGTACCCTCGTCGCTGCTTTAAGTATTATTGCAGAATAGCACGGCAGATGCGGGCGGACGCACGGCGATCGACGATCGTAAGAAATGGATGGAGAAGTCGTCGGAAAAGCTTTTGCGAACGGGCAGTAAGTGTGTTGTTGGTACCTGTCGTGCGGCGGGCGCTGCGCCGCGAGCCGCTGCATCATCCAGGCCTGCGACAGCGGCGGCGGCACCAGCCCCGTGCCGAGCGCGGCCAGCGCCGCCAACATCTGCTGGAACTGAACACCACTACATTAACGCCTGCTACACCACCACTTCATAACTACACTACTGCATCATCCACAGTAACAGTTGGGAAAGACTTGCGCGTCAGAAGCTTGCGCGTCAGATGTTATTATCATAGGGCGCTCCTAAATAAAGGAGCCCTTTATTTAGGAGCGCCCTATGATAATAACATCAAGATGAGCCCATCCGATTTTACGTAAACCTTCTTCATACAAGAAAATGTAGAGCCATGTGTCGAAACTCCTGCGAAATACTGCGTAGGCTTACAGCTTACTCACACACGTGCAAATTATGGAACCAGCTTCTGGCAACAATGTTACATCTAACATGGGGTTGTTCAAGTGGCGGATAAATATTATTTACTTTTTTCCAATTAAGTATTACTTATGACTAACTGAAGGCAAAGCTATCGAGTGATGGGTGAAACTTTGTTCCTACCAAGTGCTTGCGATAACACCTGGGTCAAGGCAAACCTCGAGGCCTGTACTTCTGTGCCTGCTCCCTGGAGATGAGAGGAGATGAGGATGGAGAAGAGCATCACATTCTACGACACTCACGTTTTTTTTAAATTTCTTTAGAAAGCGCTTTTGGAAATCGCATCTTGGCGCCCGTCACCGAACTGCTGTGTGACTCCGACGCTGGACTCTGTGGCTGGAGGCTAGCGCTGCATGTGTGAGTGTCACTGATATGTATCTCCGGATTCATGATTCCATACGTTTGACAGTTCATTTTCAGTGCCGATTTGAAGCGCCTCCCCCGAGCGTCCACGGTACTAAATTGACATTTGTTGGAAGTGGACCGTCATTTTGAATGTCATTTGATTTTAGTTCCAAAGACGCTCACGCTAGGTTACGCAACAATCAGCGCCAAAATGGCGAAAACCAAGTCTTCATTATAACGTTGACAGTCAGCTCCAGAGTATATTCTATATACTCTATGGAGATCAGTGGTGAGGGTGCAGTACCTGCGCGATCGCCTGCGGGTTCTGCCCCTGCAGCTGCAGCTGCAGCAGGTGGTGCAGCAGCGGCGGACCTGCGGGGCTCTTTGCGCTACACGTAACTGCTGTGCGACTCCGACGCTGGACTCTGGTGTCTGTGGCTGGAGGCTAGAGCTGCATGTGTAGGGTGCAGTACCTGCGCGATCGCTTGCGGGTTCTGCCCCTGCAGCTGCAGCTGCAGCAGGTGGTGCAGCAGCGGCGGACCTGCGGGGCTCTTTGCGCTACACGTAACTGCTGTGCGACTCCGACGCTGGACTCTGGTGTCTGTGGCTGGAGGCTAGAGCTGCATGTGTAGGGTGCAGTACCTGCGCGATCGCTTGCGGGTTCTGCCCCTGCAGCTGCAGCTGCAGCAGGTGGTGCAGCAGCGGCGGGCCTGCGGGGCTCTTTGCGCTACACGTAACTGCTGTGCGACTCCGACGCTGGACTCTGGTCTCTGTGGCTGGAGGCTAGAGCTGCATGTGTAGGGTGCAGTACCTGCGCGATCGCCTGCGGGTTCTGCCCCTGCAGCTGCAGCTGCAGCAGGTGGTGCAGCAGCGGCGGACCTGCGGGGCTCTTTGCGCTACACGTAACTGCTGTGCGACTCCGACGCTGGACTCTGGTCTCTGTGGCTGGAGGCTAGAGCTGCATGTGTAGGGTGCAGTACCTGCGCGATCGCCTGCGGGTTCTGCCCCTGCAGCTGCAGCTGCAGCAGGTGGTGCAGCAGCGGCGGACCTGCGGGGCTCTTTGCGCTACACGTAACTGCTGTGCGACTCCGACGCTGGACTCTGGTCTCTGTGGCTGGAGGCTGGAGCTGCATGTGTAGGGTGCAGTACCTGCGCGATCGCCTGCGGGTTCTGCCCCTGCAGCTGCAGCTGCAGCAGGTGGTGCAGCAGCGGCGGGCCTGCGGGGCTCTTTGCGCCCGACACCGAACTGCTATCCGACTCCGACGCTGGACTCTGCAACAACAGAGTTAAGTTAGAGCTCAAGTGGTAAGTCTTCAGTGGTATAGGACTCATTTTTAACGAAACAGTAAAATCAGCAAGGCGATTATGTAAGAAAAACGCATTTGTCGCTATCATATAATAATAAACGAATTCTGCCCAATGATTGACTGGTAAAAATGTGCTTACCAGATTCGGGTGCAATAGAATGGAAGGTTAAAATAGCATAAAAGATTGTCCTCAAGTCAATCGAAACGGCAATTTTCCGTTAGTTTTGAAACTAATAGTTATAAGCTAGGTAATGAATGAGGATAAATATGCAACATTTAATAACCTTGTTTTTCGCAAACCATTTACCTATTTAGCATCGCCGTTTCCTTGTTTGTGACGGACCGGTTTAACTAGGTACAGATTAGGTGCCTAGATTTTACTAGGATTTTACCTAGTTGGTAATACCTTGCTCATGCTAAATAATTTATGCGTCATTTAGGTATTTAGTCATTTAATGATTGCCTACAATCCTAAGAACTTGTAAAATTTTAACATAAATATTACGTCTAGGAAGTACCTACTAAACATACGAGTATATAGTAAAACAGAAAAGATAAATATGTAAAATCTGTTACTTTATAGGTAGGTAGTTTACATACCAAAAAAAGCAACAAAATTAGTCGAATAGGTTTTTCAAATTAATCTTGAATCTCTTAAAATACCAAGAGAGGAAAATACGATTCCTATTTTACTAGGAAAAGTTTTCTAAACAAAACTGAAATTAGTCTGAGTTTTCAAGTATGAACATTTTTTTAATTATTAAAAGATATGAGCGAAACAATGACTTTGTACCTACATTATTATGTAAACGAACAAGAGATTCTAGATTGGGAAGCTACAGAAAAAAATATGGCATACAAAAGAACCCATCTAATTCGTCGCCTAGCCGCGTCCTAACGCGAAGTTAGCTAAAAAACCCATTGTTCGCCGCGAACGCGTTAATAAAAAAAATATTATTCTAAATTCAAACGGCCCATTAACCGGTTCCCACGACCGCCATGTTTGCTCGTCCTCGGCAGCCATTGGTCGAGGCCGCGAGTTTAGAATTAGAATGTGTAGACCCCACCATTTGGCGAGCGGTAAATTATGTGTAGTTTTTTTTCAAGTTCAAATAATGGGAGCAAGGGAACAGCTGCGTTCTGCCGGTCGGCTGTCATCGGCCGGTAACAATGGAGTTAGAAAAAAATAGACGTTCCTCGGCACACATCGATTGTACGTATAGGTCCAATTAGGTGGCCGCTACGTTATTATTTATTTACTAGCTTTTGTCTGCGACTTCGTTTAGTTTTATACCTATATATATTTATGTATATGTATGTAGGTACGTGTAATATTATGTAAATAGGTACTATATATAATATATGTAACTATTAGTTCATGGAACCTCACCTCATGAATTTTCAAAATCTGTTTTCAGTTCAGCTATCGGCGAAAATATTTTTCTATCTAACAGCGAAAGCTCCGTGAGTGCGGCAACTTTTTTCCAAGTGTGAGTGTGTCAATTTGAAAGTGTGGTGCTAGAGTGCGTGAAAAATTGTAAATCGACGGCTCGAATTTGTCAACTTAGACTCAGTACTTTTTGCCGCACTTTTGAAGTCGAGGGCGCCTCTTGGACCTCTCCTCTTATCTCTCTCTATATCTGAGGAATAAATTTGAAACATATTCATACAAAATCTGTCAAAACGTCATATTTATTCGTTGGTCTGGCGATTAAAAAATCGCTTAGGAACTGATATAACAACTTCAGTTCCTACACATTCCTATTTAGATGGACATTGGAGTGTGTTATTATTTATTCACCCGAGCTTAGGTCGTTGTCGTAGCGATTTGAGCTCGTTTGCAGTCACTCATATGCCTGGTCATTCGACGATCATTACCCAGCCGATGAACTGTTTATCGTAACGTAACTGTTATTTTTTAGTTATTTTGCGTCTTAACATACAAGTATATAATTTAAAAAATTAAAAAACACGACTGCCCTGTGGTAAAACTACTTTTTCCAAAAAAAATATAGCCTATTTTACTCGGACTGATGTAAGGATTCTAACGATACCCCATATGTTTAAATCTATTCAGCCGTTCAGAAGTTATAGTGGTATAAAGAAACTCACATACATACATACATACATACATACATACATACATACATACATACATACATACATACATACATACATACATACATACATACATACATACATACATACATACATACATACATACATACATACATACATACATACATATATACATACATGCATACATACATGAACCCTAAAAACACACACAAACACAAACACAAACTCCTTTTTTGGGCAGTCGTGTAAAAAAACTGTAGTTTTAAATATTTCACCTAATATGACGTCTTGTCTATAAATAACTATATGCGGACTTAAGGTGTTTCGGCCCTACCAGCAAGCGAAATTATTTATTTTTTTAGTTTTTAGCAAATGTTAGACTAACTGCACATTGTAGGTTTATGGCAATAAATTTTGCGGGGATAATATAAATATGCATCTACATGTTTTTAATAGAAACTTTGCTCGAAAATTCCCACTCACCACCTCATATCTTTATGGTCCCGTATTAAGATGGTAAAACACTTAAATTAAAATTGGGTATAATTCTTTTAGAAGTGAGATTGATAGATATCTAATTGTTCTAGTTCGTAATACTGGTACTTAAACTTAGATATACCTACGCTAAGAATTATTTCTACTAATTGAAAACCATGTAAGTATTTCTAAGTAGGTACATTGTAGGTATTATTTTTTATACTATTAGGTATATCATAAGATATCCTAAGCATAAATAAATTCTTGAATTATGTATAGCCATAGGTAGGTACTAAATATTTACTAAAATGGCATTAGAACAAGTTAGTACATTATTTTCCTCAAGGAAGCCGTATAAGCCAGAACGGCAGGTACGAGTACATAACTGCCTAGGTCTTGTATCTAGTCTGTGCAGGTATATAGCTAGGTTTGGCACTCACGTGTTCAAACAATGCTAGTTAGCATTCAAGGTGGACGTGATTAGCGAATCGCCAAGGTGAGCCCAACTGGCTGGTTCGGCCGCCATTTTGTTTTTGTATGACATTAGTAGTTTTTGACCGTGGAATGGATTTGTGTGTGGCACGCACACATGTATACAGTGTACATGTATCGCTGTGTTCGATATCAGTGGCGTATCACGACTCACGACTGATATAGTTGACTCTGGCGTTAGATTACTTCCGTGATTTTTATAGATAAATTCTATATGATTGAGCCAACGTTGTTAGCCCATTTAGGGCTTACTAACTTACTTACTTAATCAGCCTATAGACGCCCACTGCTGGACATAGGCCTTTCCGAGAGCGCAACACACTGTCTTCCGCCTTCCTCAACCACCCGCTACCAACGACCTTCTTCAGGTCGTCGAGAAGGAGATCGTCCTAAGCTGCGCTTACCGGTACGCGGTCTCCACTCCAGAACATGTCTGCCCCAACGACCGTCGGTTCTGCCACAGATATGGCCCACCCACTGACAGTTCAGCTTGTATATCCGTTGTGCTATGTCGGTTACCTTGGTTCTACTACGGATGTCCTCGTTGCAGATTCTATCCTTCAGAGAAACACCCAACATAGCCCTCTCCATAGCACGCTGAGCGACTTCTGCTCCGTATGTCATGACGGTAAGACGCAGGCGTTGAAAAGTCTTCCAAATGCTGACCATCCCAGCTGAATTCTTCCGTCAGCTTTCTTCAGCTGTATTTGGGCTAAGTATGAAAAATAGCTTCCGACCTATTCTCAGACAAAAAGGAGACAAAAAAGGAGAAAAACTAAAGGTAATAGATATCAAGTTTTCTGAAGAGTCAAAATCATATCTTTATGTTTATTAGGTAGGTATTAATTAGGTAGGTAGGTACTTTCTTTTCAATGCACATTAATGTTCCTAAGAAGTAAAACTTGTTTATTTGGCCATTACTTTGGAGTCCGGATTTTAATTTAAAAAATAATAATTGTAGTGCTTAAATTGGGGATCATTTTCTATAAAAAACTTTGATTTTGTGGTAAATTAATCAGAAAACAAAGTTTTTAATACCAAAAAGTTGCAGACTTAAATTTTTTAAATACGTAGGTACTAGGCGTTCATATACCTGAAGCGATAGCTTAAAATGTTTCAGCCTGGTTGCAGCATCAAGTAGAGTCTACGCGAGTGCGTGGCCTCTAATGGACGTGGTAATGTCCTCTTTCATGTGTTCAAGTTGGTATTAAGCCATATTACGATGCTGTTAATCCTCTTTCCTTTTTTATGACCCGTGGTAAAGTGAAACTATCTTTGTCTCTCCTTTTTGAAAATCGCATAAGTCCTCTGCCAAAAAGAGACAGCACAATGGGTTAAATGCTTTTAGAGTTTTTCCCTACCACCCGAAGTGCAACAAAAAATACCTTGTATGCTTACGATCGCCCATTAAATTATGTAAAATACACTAAGTAAGTATAACTGGTACGACAGTGTAACCTAACCTATCCCTATAGTTCCGTTTAAATTTCGAAAAATTCTTCGTTATCCCTTATCTACATCATCAAGAGAAGCTCTCTGGAATATCCTTTTCATGCCAGTGGCCTGTGGCGCCATTAGCCCTAATTTGTAACCTACCCTCAATTGAAATTTTAATTTACAATTTGGCCAGACTTTTAGAAAACATATCAGACATTTTTGCTTTTAGATACGGAATGCACTAAGGTCGACTGTAAGTAGGTAAATACTTAGACAAATAGTTTGAATAATTCTTCCTTATCATTTATCTACATCATCAAGGGGACCTCAGTGCAAAAACTCTCATGCTTCAAGAGCAGCCCTAAAAAGGTAGAAAACCTAAAATTCCATTTGGTCAAAGAATAAGAAAAAAAGTACATTTTCGCTGAAAAAGTAATGCTTAGGTCAGCTGTAGGCAAATACTTAAAGTCAAAGCTTAAAGTAGACAAAAAAGTTAATTGGACTCAGCTCACATTTACCACAAACTCAAGCTTTCAAAACTAATCTAAGTAATTAAAATTGAAAAATACCTACCTAAGAGTACAACGATTGAGAACGTTTCTAAAGTCACGTTGGTTTTTAATAAAAACTAGCAAACCTGGCGAACTCCGTTTCGCCACCAGATGGCTTCGTTTTATGCAACATTTTTTTAATTTTTAATTTTTTTTTTTAATTTTTGCTGAATTTTCTTTGCTGTAAACCTCACGGAGCCCGAGACCTTTCCAACGAATGCAAAACCGTGGAAATCGGTTCGTGCGTTCTGGAGTTATAAGGAAGGAAATCCCGACTTATTTTTATATAGTAGAAGAAAGATCATACCTGATAAAAGAACTGTGGCAAAATATTATAATGATTTTGACTATAATGATTCGAACTATTACAATACAATTAGACTATTGCTCACAATTGCTGATTGGCAAAATTTAATAAAAAATATTTTTGGTGTCGAATGTGATTTCTTATTTGATGGATTTCGGCATGATTTCAATTATTTTTTTACGAACACTCTTTTTCTAATCCCATTTGCTTGTACGAAATAGCTTTACGTAAATCGTTCAGATGCCCATATCCTGAGCTTTCTTATCGGTAATTTTACTACAAATTTTTGCCAAACTATAGGTACATATCTATACTTGCAAAAGAAACAACTATGTTTATTAAGGTAAATACGGACCTAGAATATACCTAAATAAATATAAACACATATAAGTTGGCAGTGAATTATAGCGACCATGACATATTGGCAAAACATTTTTACCTATTAAGTGTTGCCTGTTAAGGAAATAAAGGATGTGGACTGGTACTAGAATTAATGGGCAAAAAATAGGTACCTAACTATTATACCCATAGAAGCTCATATCATAAATAACAACGTAAAACGAATTGCGTCATTGTTTGGCTTTAAAACAGAAGAATTGTATTATTTAACCTTAAAACGTTTACTTTAAACTTTATTTAATCATAATAGAAAATATCTACATGAATTTAAAAGGTGTCATGAATTGAAATCGTTCTTTGAACGTTATTAATTTTTGAGAGGCCATAGAATTGAGAAATTTTGCGTGGAAAATTTTTAGCTCTCCAATCTCCATGTATAAATAGTATCTAAGTCTGCAAACTTCGTTTCAGTAAAATTATTTCTAACTTAGGGGTATAAAATACGAGTATTAGTTTAAGTTTATTCTCAGACCTAATGAATAGGTATACAAAAAAAAGTAAAGCCATTTCGGAAAAGTTTAGTGACAAACACTGCGATACGCGAATTTTATATATAAATAATAATAATAAATGTTTGGGCTAGGCAATACCTAATGAGACAGTAAGTAAGTGAATGAATGAATGAATGAATGAAGTAAGTTTAAAAGCAACGTAACAAAACTTTTTTTACTAAACGAACGAAATGTCTTTTTAAACCTCTACAATCGTGGACTTCATCCGGATTCCAGCTTTCTAAGCCAAGAAAATTATTAGAAAAAAATACGAGTTACTTACCGTTACATTGGCATAAAGAAAAAAAAAAGAAAAGATTTATTTTTCCCGCGTTTTTCCATTTGTATTAGATTGCAATTATTTTGTCGTCCATTACTCAAACGGCACTCGTCGCGGAGTGGGTTTCAATGGAACCTTTTAAACCGTTGCGCGGGCAATAATGAGGATTAAAAAACTCTTGATTGTTTATGTTTTTTTTTTTAATTTATCTATTACTGACATAGAGTCACGTCATTCTTTGTGACATAATATACCTAATCTACAACTGTTTCAGTTTGAAACTCATACTTTGAGATAAAAACATTGTTTTTGGGACATATTTTAATATTTTTGTTGACAACATTTTTCTACTTTACTTAGGTATAAAATAAAGAAAAATGTTCATGGCCAATTTACTTACATGTCTCTGGATTCTAATATTTTAATTTTGAAAGAAGCTAGTTTTACATGGGTACTAGGTTTATAAATTTAGCTTATTAGGTATTTAGAAAATTTTAAAACTAACACTGTTATATTATGTGTTGTGTGTTATTCGAAAGAAATTCTTAAAAAGTAATCGAAATAAATACTTAAACTACAATTTTATCATAAAGAACAAAAATAAATTACTTTGAGTAATTACTTACCCACCTTGAATTTGTTTCGAACAACTACTTTTATTATTATTTAAGCATTTTAACAATATTTGTTTACTAAACTGCCGCCATTTTCTAAGCGGCTGTTAGTAAACAAACTGACACCACAAAGATTAAAAAAAACCTCTAATAATATGAAACACAATAAATCCAACTAACCATGAAATCGCCTCATGTTCTGTTCCCTTCCATTTCACACTTAAAAAAAAACAAAGCACACTCAACTCAGACCATAGACTCTGAACCTCGTTTGCACCATTATTAAAAATAAAAAAACCCGGTGCGGAAAGTGTATTTCAAAAAAGGAACCGAAAAGCGAATGCGCGCCATAGACGTTTATGAAAATTTGAAAATGGAATCGAAACGTCAAAGCGTTTTTCACGAACGGCAATGATTAGTAAAAGCGGACGTACACTGAGGCTATTTGGAGGCACGTGTTCAGCTAAGGGGAGGGCCCTGCACGTGAATTTTCCGAGGTTTCCACCCTCTGCGGACCGCCCCTATAGGCTTTTCTGTCCGGCCTATGCTGTTTAACCGATCGGCTAGGGCGGGAAATAGAGTCGCTACTCGCTTCACTTTAAAATAAATTATTAATTATTTTGTGGTGTTTTTTTTCTTTTTTGATGAAAGAATAAGAGGCTAATACGATGATGATGGTTCGTCTGTTGTAATATTAGTATATTAAAATTTACAACCAGATACCTATAATCTTTTTAAGTGGTTTTTTGGTATTAGTACATAAGTAGGTACTTACCAATAGTTTGATTTACAGACATAAAATTACTAACGCATACCCCTCCGTCAGAGGGAACAGAAGTGTTACGTGGAGCTTGCACCAACTAAAAACTGTTTGTTTCTACGGCGGACCTACCGGCGGGAGTACGGGATTCATTGTCATTTTCACCACGCTTTATAGATTTAATAGTTCGATCTGTCTTGGTTTGATTCCTTGTATCTACTTGGTAATAAAAAGTAATAAAGTTAAGAGGAAGAAAATATGAGATTTCAATTAAAATGTTAAAGCGTAATAGAGGCTTTATAATGATTGATTCAGAGTTTTTATACCTGTTTTCGGTTACGACTAATGAATAAAAGTAACACGAAGATAAAACTGTTCAACTTTTTAATTGCTCAACAAAAAACTTCACGTTAGGTACTTACAACGTGAGCTTTAGGAAGAAAAAGGTATAATTAAATTAACCCCGTATAAAAAAAACGGATTTATAACTGCGCTTAATTGCAACAATTTTGCAGTATCTATGGCAATAAATTCTAAGGCCAATTAGGTTTAGAGCAATTTGAAATTTTTCGAGCTTCTTCGCGCTTCGGATTCCAAATATGGCGGCATGAAAAAGTATAATTATGGCCGAGCGCAGTCAATCATAAATGTAACGTTTCATTTTGAGTAATAACATGAAAAATTTAAGGTACTGGAACGTACAAACAGCATGAATTAATTTCACAGTTGACGTGCATCGGCTATATTATTATCGTTTTCTTTCTTGTTTAACCGATGTACTATCAAATGGGGTCGTATTTCTGTAAGATAACAAAATGAAATGTTACTTTGTAACAATGCAAGTAATTGTTATTGATAAAAGAAAAATATTTAAAGTGTTGCTTGCGTAGAGATTTCTGTTTTTATGCAACTCAATTCAACTACGATGCAGGAAAATGATTTGTTTTTCATTGTCAATATTACTATTATCAGTTCAAACAAAAATACATAAACATAAGTACCATAATTTCTTATATTAATATTTTATTTAGGTTTTTAGTTAGGGTAGGTATACCTACAATTAAAACTTGTTTATCAAAAACAATGCAATTTTAGGTAGAAACTTTTTATTTTTCACTTTGTGATATTTACTAGCAAACCAACAATAATATAATTTGATAATTAAAACGAAAATAGCTAAGTTAAATCATTATATTTTCAATTATGAAACCTGACGACATGTATACCGAATTGAGTTTAGTTTAAATAAACAAAATTTTATACATTGCGGCCATTATTTTGTTATTAATAGATAATAACTAATAAGCAAAAAAATTTAAATATATTGATATTTTTTCCTATCAATACAGTTAATAATTGAAGACCTGAAAATAATAAATTTCAAAAGTAAAACAAAAAATTCTGTCCAGTCCAAAAACAAATCTGCTGAGATTATAAAAAAAAATCGTACGCGGACGAACGAAGTCAGTGGCAGCAGATAGTAGTTATTTTAAAATGGAAAGGCCACTCGAGATGTTGGTCAAATTGATATCAGTATACAGTAATTAATAAACGTCAAAGCTTAATAGAGACGGACAATAAATTAAACCCATCGCGCAGAACAAAGTTTTAGCACCCATTTTATTGTTTATAATCACTAAAAAGCCTCATTACTCTCAAGGTTCTTGTAAGCTCATTCTTTCAAATTAGCCATTATATAAAACAACACTAGAGAGTGAAAAAGCGAAAAAAAAAGCCACAATTATAGTAACAATCGCCACTCCGCGCCTCTTCTGTTCAAACACTGCCTACTTTTCATGCACTACGCCTACGCGCTCACTATTTCAGTAACAAAACCGCCCCTGAAGCGAAAATGAACTCTAAAATTTCTTCTACAAGGTCGACAATCCATTGTACACCGAAACCCAGTACACCCCATCTCTTTCCCGCGTATTAATCAAAATACTAGTTTTCTACATTGACGTGGAATCGTAGCAAATGGATAAGGCATTGTTTCGTAAATTGAAACTATGGTTAGCGGTACGTCCAGAGTATGATGACCTCTTCTAGTCTCCCCTAGTTCCACGACCCGGGTACTTTTCCGAGTCTCGTAGGAACGCTCGGGGGGTCAAGATGGCTGGTCGTTCTAAGGCTTGGTTTAGACAAGGTACATAATTGCTATTGTAGGCTAAAGGGTTTACAATATAGTGCAATTATGGGTAGACAATGATTAGAAACGTTGATACGGATGCAACGCTCTTATTAATTACTCCTGGGACGTTTATATTTTATTATGAATGCTCTTTGTCGCCGCTCCTAATTGTCATTATGAAACGGGGGCCCCGGTGACATTATAATGATGTAAATTCCAATAAAAAGTAGGCGAATAATTGATATTCAACTCATGGCTTAGCCTAGACCGTAAACTATTAGTACAGCTTATACGGGAATGCTTAGGTATAATATGCAATTGCCAATTATACTTCTTGCAAAAAAAGATTCTTTATTCCCAACATTTCACCCTTATTATGAAATACTTTTTTTATTGGACAACCGGACAATTTCAATCATATCATTCCTAAGTTATTTTAAGTGTCAATCATGTTAACTAATCATAATTTCAGTAGTAATAAAGTCGTAAGTATACTTAGATCACGAATACCTACTCGAGGCTTATAAATAACCCCTATACTTTCAGGCTTATAAAAAATGCAATCAAAATAAAAGAAAGAAAACATTGACATTGTCGATTATTATTTTACTATTAATAACGAAAGTCTATCTACAAATTTCATTGTTGTAAATAAACTTATTCACATAAAATTGCACATTAAATGAATATGAAACTTTTACTGCATATTGTTTCGATAAATCTAATAAAATTTTGTTATTATAGCAGTAATATTAATATTGTAAGAGTCCGCTTATCGAATAATTCTTATAATAAATAAAACGTGTTCTAGGAAAAAAACTGTAACTTCAATTTTTTGTTTTTAAAATCTGAAGGTAGGAATAAGTGAGTACTAAACATAAAATCAGAGTTTTTATTATTTCATAATAAGTAATGATTAATTGTTTAGGAATGATCAAGGTGAAAGTTCGGTTATTGGAAAAAAAACCGGCCAAGTGCGAGTCGTACTCGCGCACCGAGGGTTCCATACCATAAAAGAAGTAAAACATTGAAAGAATCACTTTTTTTCATGAATTTACGAGTATAATTAACATGTAGGTACTTTTGTTGGCAAACCGCAAACGTAACTTTGTTTTTGGCGGATTATTGTTATTATCAAAAAAAGTATATTAGTCAGTGAGTTGATTTTATTTTTCCTGTAAAATATACATTAACTTCTATTGATCATAATTATTTCAGATTTTTCGATTGGTAAACTTCGGAGATAAGGGGGGGAACGGTATTTTTTTCGACAGTTTGCCCAATAAATCAAAAACGATCAGGCATAAAAATAAATAAAAAACCGGCCAAGTGCGAGTCGGACTCGCGCACCGAGGGTTCCATACCATAAAAGAAGTTAAACATTAGAAGAATCACTTTGGTTCATGAATTTAAGAGTATAATTTAAGTGTAGGTAGTTTTGTTGGCAAACCGCAAACATAACTTTGTTTTTGCCGGTTTATTGTTATTATCTAAAAAAGTATAAAAGTTAGAGAGTTGATTTTATTTTCCTGTAAAATATACGTTAATGCCTATTGATCGTAATTATTTCAGATTTTTCGATTGGTAAACTTCGGAGATAAGGGGGGAGAACGGTATTTTTTTCGACAGTTTGCCCAATAAATCAAAACTATTAGGCATAAAAATAAATAAAAATTAGTTTTAGTAAACACAATAAGGCCCTTTCATATGATACCCCACTCAATATTATTATCTCATTTTGAAAATTTTTCGACCCGGTTTCCTCCCTTTTTAAATAAAAATAAAAACAATTTTCAAATTTTTACGATTGTTATGACGTCGCGTCACTATTACCTATAACTATTCTAAATTTCAAGTCGATAGCTTGAATAGTTACTGAAATAATCGAGTGTGACAGACGGACGGACGGACGGACGGACGGACGGACGGACGGACGGAGAAAGTCTCACCATAAGGGTTCCATTTTTACCAAATTGGTATGGAACCCTAAAAATTAGTTTTAGTGTAACGCGCTTTCATATGATACCCCACTCAATATTGTTATCTCATTTTGAAAATTTGTCGACCCGGGTTTCCCGCCTTTTAAGATAAAAATAAAATCAATTTTCAAATTTTTACGATTGTTATGACGTCGCGTCACTATTACCTATAACTATTCTAAATTTCATGTCGATAGCTTGAATAGTTACTGAAATAATCGAGTGTGACAGACGGACGGACGGACGGACGGACGGACGGACGGACGGACGGAGAAAGTCTCACCATAAGAGTTCCATTTTTACCAAATTGGTATGGAACCCTAACTAGCTGATCCGATCCCCTGAAATCTATAGACTTATATATCTACTACGGATTTTTTTTACTGAAATCCACGCGAGAAAAGCGAAAATAATACGAAACTTTTATAGTGAATAAAACACAATTATTTTGGTTAATGAGATTGCGTGAATATAAACGTACTTACAACAAAAATATGCGTGTCCAGTAAGTAACTCGTAAGTTTTGATAAGTCGAGATATCACCATATTTATTACATCCGTTTTTTTCCTCACTAGAGCTTAAAATGGGCACTTACGTTATTTAAGTTTATAGTATTGCTGATATAGTTAATTTAGTTCAAGTATGTAATTAAGTATTACAGTAAAAAAAGTTCAATTTCGATTTTTACCACTCAAAGCAAATTTTCGATGTTTTCAGTACCCTTTTTAGCTCTTCTTTCTTAGTAGTTTAGGAGTCCACCGCGGACAAAGAACGTGACGCGTTTTTTATATACGAGTAGTATCAAGAAGAAAGATTAAAAAATCTATGATCCCAGCAAAAACATTTTCATGTAAAATGTTGCCAAGACGAGTACATGTGGCTCACACTATCAAAAAGTTATCAGATCTCATGTAGAGCAAGACTTCTAACTCTACACGCCCTAACTCTATAAATCCTAACTTTATAAACTCTACACTTTATTCAAAATATATTATGTCTTGGCTGTTTCGGTACCGTCACATGGGCGTAAAGTGAAGAATTTATTCACTGTTCAGTACTTTTCTAATAGAGTTTTGCAAGTGGCTTAATGGACCATGCATGGTATCACCATTGTTATGGGAAAAAACTTCCATTTATTAAAAATATCCTCTAAAGCAAAGGAACACACTTTTGCAAAGTGTGATGAAGTATTTGAAACCAATGCAGTTAGTAAAACCTAAGTACAGTTTCTGAGGAGACTCAATACCTATCTAATAAATAATCGTTACTACAGAAACTAGGTATTGTATATCAGAAAAGTACAAAGTCAGTGAATAATATTTTTACTTTACACCCATGTGACAGTAACGAAACAGCCAAGACATAATATATTTTGACTAAAGTGTAGAGTTTATAAAGTTAGGATTTATAGAGTTAGGGCGTGTAGAGTTAGAAGTCTTGCTCTACATGAGATCTGATAACTTTTTGATAGTGTGAGCCACATGTACTCGTCTTGGCAACATTTTACATGAAAATGTTTTTGCTGGGATTTCACTTCTTTTTGTAAGTTGTTTACGACTATATTTTTTATTTGGTTACTTTCCTTTTCTTTGGTGTATTTCTTAAATATCATTGCAAGGTGGATATTTGTCCGAATCAAGTATCCCCCCCCTCTATCATTTAAATGAGGGAACCCTCCTGGTTCACCTAGTTTATTTTTTTCCTTATTTGTAGTTTATTACAAAGAGTCCCTATATCAATTTTGAGACCTCTAGCATCAATATTTGCGGTAATTTCATACAAACTTCCATCCCCTATTTTAAGGGGTTCATTACAAAGAGTCCCTATATCAATTTTGAGACCTCTAGCATCATATTTGCGGTAATTTCATACAAACTTCCATCCCCTATTTTAAGGGGTTGGGGGGTTAAATTTCCAACTTTTGGAATTTTTTTGTTGGTTGTGTGCTAATACTCGCTTATATACCAAATTTCAGCTTTCTAGGTCTTCAGGAAGTACCTAGGAATTTTGATGATCATCAGTGAGTCAGTCAGTCAGTCAGTCAGTCAGTGACGAAATTTGGGTTTTTTAGACGTCAATAAAATCTAAAGTATAAGACCTATAAAATTGAAACTTTATAGGTTTAATAAGTTCACTGGCGACATCATTTTCCGAGAATTTTGATTATCTGAAATAATTCAGGCCTAAGTTATAAGGGTTTAAAAATACGGCGAAACACTTCGAGAAAAGATAGGTAGTGCCCTCGCGCTTCGCTTGGCTCGTCTTGGCGATTCACGATGAAAAAAATTCTGTACTTTCCAAATCAAGTTCATTCATGTCTATTATCTTCCAAGTTCATTCAAGTTTTTGAATTAATATCACGATTACACATAAATAGTAGGTAAGTACCTAACACGACCGTGGAACAAAAGAAATATAATCCAACTATGATTGCAGCGTGAGAAAACTAAAACAATATAATAACTGAAGAACTAATAAATCTGACTCGAAATTTAAATTGTAACCCGAGGAAAACACAGTTATAGGCTTTCTCTAATTAGTTTCTTGGGTTATTTCGTTTTTGTTCTCAATCAATTTTACAGATCAACCCCTAGATTGTGTAAGAACAACGTATTCATAGGCATCGTAATCGTTTACAAATTCTGCCCGCTGATTGGTTCGCTGATTTACGTCAACCAATCGGCGATTACTATAACGATATAACGACGTTTTTTTACGTACCTAAGTATGTTTTTTCACCTAAGTATGTGCGTGAAAAATGAAGAATACTTATCCCAATATTATCACGCAAACGGATTTCGATGATTCTTTTTTTTATTAAATTATCAATTTTAAAGATTAAAAAAGAATCATTTTATAGGTTAGTTGTTTGATAATAATTGAGGTCGGTGTTTCTGTTAACATTTTGTATTATTTGTATTAATAAATTAAACTTATAACTTGGGTGAACTGTTAATAGACACCAAATGCCTTAAAATAAATAGGAAAACAAAGAGTTCCAACTGAATAAAAAATATCTGAATATAATCGCAGGCTAAACCTAAGATCTAGAAACTAGAATCGTAGATGCGTTCACGTCATTTCAAATTCCTAGATAATTCAAAATGAACGGATCCAGCCTTGGCCTTTAGAGTATGGAGGATTTTATTGCCGAGTTTGATTGACTTAGTCAGAATTAATTGTAATGTAGAGTTTGTTATAATTATCGTGTGTATCTAATTGAGAATAATATTCTTCTAGATACGACTCATGGTTCCGCAAGTTTGAATTTAGTTTTAATGGTTACCTTACCTAACTCAATGTACCTTTACCATATAATCTCGTAAGTGCAAGGCATCGAGAAGGCTTGTACATACGAAGCGGTTGTAAATGAAATTCTTTATTTCACATAGGCCTAAATAATAGGCGCCCATGAAATGTCAAAAACTCTACCGCCAAGTTCGGAATGCAGGTATGCACCGAGAAGAACTGGCAAGAAACTCGGCACTTGCTCTTTTCAAAATTTCCTCCTCAAAGTTTGATTCCTCGTTCCTGATACCCACTCCATAGGTCTGGAATACCCTCTCAGGCACTGTCTTTCCCAACATATACAACTTGGGCGCCTTCCAATCAAGAGTGAATAGGCATGAGATTATTTTTAACTTTGATAATTTTCATTACGTTAGTCTCTCCATTGAATCAATTTGTGTAAGAAAAACGTATTCGTCCTTATCGTAATCGCTTAGTTTGGTCCGTTGATTGGTTCCCTGATTTAAGTCAGCCAATCGGGGGCAGAATTAGCAAACGATTACGATAACGATGAATAAGTTTTTCTTACGCAATCAGACCCCTGGTCGTGAACGCTGTAATGTAGATATTATCAGTACTTGGTAGTAGTAACTCGGTGTACAGATCGTATTGTGAACAAGTCGTTAGGTACTCGTACATAGCTCCCAGCCGAACATCTGGCAAGATAATCACTTGAAATCCGGTTCAAGGGACTCGCTGGTAGTTTTATATCGACCCATCTACCCATCATATGTAAGTATACCGACACACCGATACACGATACCTTTTTTCGATTTTCAATGAATTATAAAAACACATTACACAACATACATTGGCTACATTATACATTTATAAATCTATGGACCGCGGGAGTAATACAAAATTCAGGAATAAAATGTCCCGAGAGAACCTATATAAACGAGGGTACATGTATTTTTTTAAAGACAAACTAAAACATTGTAATTTATCTCTTAAATCATTATCATACAGCCTAATTTTACTTAAGTGCAATTGGAATTCTTTTCGCGCGTTTTGGATTTCATTTGGTTCGGACACATTTTAGCGCTGACCCGAAATCCTTACTTAGTTTATAAATCAATGTGACAGGTACTAAAAAAAGTTAAATGTAAGTACTTTTCCTAAACTCTACATTAGTGACTTCAGGCACCGATAAGAATCTGAGACATGTCATCGATAAGAACCGAAGGATGAGAGCCCATTGGAACATTTTACGTCAACCTTCTTCATACAAAAAGATAGCGCCATTTGTCAAAATTTTCGGTAATACGCCAGCAACATGGCGGCAATCGTCCCTGTGGAAACTCGCGTGCGGACTAATAACAAGTAAGTGATCTGTGGCGTGGACCACTACACATATAGAGACAATACGGCAGTCAGCTTGAACTGACGCTGTTGGTGTCAAAACCAACATTTTTGACACCAGGAAACTGGCGACATTTTTTCGCGTGGTCTTTCGGATCCTGTATATATACGTATTGACTACAGTGAAATTTAAGAAAAAGAAAAAAGAAGGAAGGAGGTAGGTATCCTTTTTACACCTTTTTATACACTATGGGATAAAATAGTTGAATTTATACCATTTTATTTGGAACCCTGAAAAGTGTGAAAGAAGAAGAAAGTGTGAAATGCTTGCCAATGTTAACCAAAAACATGCTACGAAATGAAAATCGGCAAAAACCTGCAAAGCGACTGCAATAAACCAATCATTTCGCGACCATATTTCACACGGAAATTCCGAGTTAACTGGCGGATAAAAGATAACCGTGCATCAAAATGTTGTGGCGGACTGCCAAAAAACAAGGGCGGTACCCCTGATGCGCCGCCCCTTGTCCCCTTACTGTTGACCTCGGGCCCCTCGGGGCAAGGGGCACCGAAAAACAGGTCATCGGTCATTTGCATACCTAATTCTGTAGTTATGTCGGTATGCAACAAAGAGATTCAATTAGAGGGTAGAGGAGTCATTCGAAACGATTTTGACTTCTTCATTTTCGATTCATCTTAATAAGACACAAAAGGGCATATCCTCATCTCCATTATGAATTCTTACGTACTCTTACCCTTTTTGATGAGTTGATGACTTTAAGATAAGGAATATTCTAGAAGTATACAACCTATAGATTTAGACAAAATATATATTTATAATTTTTCCCTTTCTTAAATTCAAAATACGTCCATTTCGTCACTAAAAAACTAGCTCTCCTAACTAAGCTCTATAAATAATAAAGGAAATTGCTTGGTGGACTTGGAGTTTAGTTATTATTCGTTCGTTCCAGGCCACCTGCACGATCCTATGCTGCTTAGATCTGAAGAAAGAGGATTAGACCTGGGCAGACCTTCTACCAGTGGACTGAAGACGTTAGAAGAAGTTATTGTACGAGTAGCGTACCCCTTCCTAACTATTCATCCTTAAGTTCTTCGGGCACGTTTATCGGTGAAGGAACCTGTCCATCAAATGCCTTGTATTCAGGGCAAAGTGGAAGGCACCAGGCTACGCAGAAGATCATCCATGCGATGGACTGATCAAGTCAACGCTCCCATTGGTGATCGCTTGCATAAGTTCACCAGAATCTCGACAAGCAAGGAGAAGTGGCGTAGGGAATAACATCTGCCTCTAATAGTGCTTTCAAATGAGATAACGAAGAAGAAGAAGGTAACTATTTGAGAACTCACGGTGGCGCCGGTGGCTGGCCTGCCGTCGCGCTCGGGCTGTTCAGGCCGCTCCCCGTCCACGCAGAAGTAGCAGCGGTCGGCGGGCTTCCAGTCGGCAGGCTCGTCCGCCACCTCCATTTTGGGCTGTGTGGCGGGCCGCTTGATCAGGCTCTCCAGGATCGTCTCCCTCCGAGGCTTCTCCTGCATAGTGAAAGTTTCCAGTAAGATTCGGGCTCCCATCAATCCTATAAGACTCATCAACTTTGGGGGGTTGAAAAGTAGCTTATGTGTTAATCTAGGATATAATCTATGTCCACTTTAGCCAAATCGGTTCAGTAGTTGTAGCGTGAAGAAGAAACATACATACGCACATAATATCCTCGCTTTTTGAGGTCTTCTCTGTTCTCTCAAACTTCTCCATCTTAATCTTGAGTGCGGATGGGGAGTCTCAGGCAGTGATGCTCTCAACGCTATATTGTATGAGAAGTATGGTATGTAGTGACTGACTTACCTTCTCCTTGCCCTTCGGGGTCTCCTGTCTCTCTGCTCTCTCCGTCTTCTTCGCCGGCGTGATAATCCACTCGTATATTGATCTTGAGCGCGGGCAGGGGGTCTGAGGCACAGATGCTCTCATCGCCATGCTGAATCAGAAATGGGATGTAGTGACTTACCTTCTCCTCGCTCTCCGGGATCTCCTGTCTCTCTGCTCTCTCCGTCTTCTCCGGCGCGTTGATCTGCTCGATGGTCTTGATCTCGAGCGCGGGCGCAGGGTCTGAGGCAGCGATGCTCTCAGCGCCATGTTATTATGTATTGTCGTACCTTCTCATCGGTCTCCTGGTTCTCCTGTCTCTCTGCTCTCTCCGTCTTCTCCGGCGCGTTGATCTGCTCGATGGTCTTGATCTCGAGCGCGGGTGCAGGGTCTGAGGCACCGATGCTCTCAGCACTATGTTATTATGTATTGACGTACCTTCTCCTCGCTCTCCGGGGTCTCCTGTCTCTCTGCTCTCTCCGTCTTCTCCGGCGCGTTGATCTGCTCGATGGTCTTGATCTTGAGCGCGGGCGGGGGGTCTGAGGCAGCGATGCTCTCGTCTTCGCTCGACGGCTCGCCCTCGGTTCGCTTTGGTATTAACCCGTCTTGGTATAGTTTCCATTTTCTTCGACCCATCAACTCCTCTGCCACCCGTTCTAGACCTGAAATGAGGGAGATGTTACAAGTTAGTACACACTTTAGCAAATGTGGTTCTATGTCGAAGCTGTATTGGTATCTTAAATTCCGTCCTTTTTTTCTGTGAGAGAAATATAACCGAAAAAGATGTAAAAAAATTATTTATTGTAGATCGCGACACTTTTTTTTAAGAGAAAGAATGACGAAACGACCAGGACGCTTAACTTAGGAGTATTTTAAGTGATAGGTACATCTGCCTAGATGTCAGATGTACTAAGTGCGTCCCAATCATTGATTTATAAACTAAGGATTGTGGGTCAGCGCTAAAAAATGTCCGAACCGAATGACATACAAAACGCGAAAAGACGCAATGGCACTTCAGTCTCGTGTTAGAAAATTAGGTTGTACAGTAATGGTTTAAAACATAAATTACAATGTTTTAGTTTGTTTATAAAAATACTCATGTACCCTCGTTTATAAAGGTTTTCTCGGAACACTTTTTTCGTAAATTTTGTATTACACTCGTCGTCTATAGATTAAGAAGCCTATGGTCCCAATCTTTTGAATTGCAATGTCATACAAAGCACTGCACTGCGCTTATCATCCTGAGGCATATTTTGTTTATTAGGTAACATAAAGTCAAATAATTTCAACATCATAGTTTTATAACGAATCGACGTCGCTCGCGCTCCGACTAGATAGAGCCCTACCTAAGACGACAGCTCCGTGAGTGCTCCAACTATTTCTTGTAGTCTGAGTGTGTCAATTTGAAAGTATGGTGCACGGAAGGTAAACTATCGATATCACTCATCGTAACTCTAATTTTTTTTTTTTGTATCTTTATAGATTTATTCGTGATAGAAATAAAAACACGTTTATATACACGCCGAGTCTGCAGCGAGATAATAACTAAACAACGATTTATGGAACCAAATCACTTAAAAAATCCCAATGCTATATCAAGATATCTAATATTTCTCCCCACCCGGCCGTAAGGTAGGTTCATCACAAAGTTGCAAAGCAAAATCTATTTCTATTTACAAATACCAAGGTAAAAAGGCGCGTTCGAAATCATACACAATTTAAATGTATTCAATTGAAAAAATCCTGCCGATGATTATTTTACGATCGCGATCATGGTTTTTTTGCGCTCTCGCAATTTTATGCTAATCTCGATGATTTAATGATCATCAACGATCATTGCTTAGATGCTTGAATATGCTTTTTAATGGTATTGAAATAACTGTACGAGGGGGAGCCGTAACTGTAGAAGTTTGATCATGTTTGATTATAATTTATGTTATAGGTGAGGTAAGGCATTTTTGTAAACTTCAAAAAAGGGAAAAAGTATTTTCCCTTTTCGCCTTTTTCCCTGTATTTTTCATGTTTGTTACCTCAGTACTTTCAACTGGGTGAAATGATTTTGATGATTCTTTTTTTATTTGATTTATTTCATAACTAGCTGTTGCCCGCGGCTCCGCCCGCGTGCAGTTCGTTATTTTACAAAAATGTTTCCCGTGAAATTTCTTAATTTTTCCCAAGATTTCCCGTACAAAATGAGTGGTCTTTGGGTTCGATGGACCCGTAATGGAGTCTTCTTCCAATCTCTCCTGTCAACGTGCTATCTTCTTTTACACAATTTACCTATATCTTCTTTGGTCTTCCTCTACTTATACACTCTGTCGAAATCGCTTATGTTACTCAATTCGCATGGAGTAAGATAGAGTGGGGCGTGTCATCGTGGATTGTAATATCTATACTAACCAAACTTATCTTATTCTGAGATGATACCAACGCCCAGATATTGTAATTAAGCATGCTGATGCGCTACTGTGTATGTAGCAACCCGTTCCTGCTACGTACGGGTTATCTTGTATAGTTATACCAAGTTGCACGATCAAAAGGACGATTTAAACTGTCGATATTTCGACCCCGTTTTGATTGTGCTACGGAGATAAGTAGCTATAGGTTTTTTTAAACATCCCACGGGTGCTCTCAAATTTTTCAGGATGAAAAGTATCTTAAATGTTGACCGGGCATATATGTATATAAAGTAGGATCATAAAATTTCATTAAAATCCGTTACTTGAAAGACGCCTGCTAACTGTTTTTGTAATGTTTTCTTTCCCGCGGGAACTCGATTGGATTAATAAGTTTTACTATATATATATTTTGTTAAAAAGGCAACATAAGGTATCAGCATAACCAATTTTACTAAATTAAGTTCATTAGTTGTTGTTTACAAAGCTGTTAAATTAATTGCAGTTTTTTAACTATCCCACGGGAACTCTTTATTTTACCGGGATGAAAAGTATCCTATATGTTGACCAGGGACATAGGCTACCACCACACAAAATTTCATTGGAATCGGTCCAGCCGTTCCAAAGATTAGCCCGTACAAACAGACAGACAAACAGACAAACAGACAAACAACAGATTTATTATATGTATTGATGATGATATTGATGATTGATGATGGTCTTCCTCTACTTATACACTCTGTCGAAATCGCTTATGTTACTCAATTCGCATGGAGTAAGATAGAGTGGGGCGTGTCATCGTGGATTGTAATATCTATACTAACCAAACTTATCTTATTCTGAGATGATACCAACGCCCAGATATTGAAATTAAGCATTCTGATGCGCTACTGTGTACGTAGCAACCCGTTCCTGCTACGTACGGGTTATCTTGTATAGTTATACCTAGTTGCACAATCAAAAGGACGATTTAAACTGTCGATATTTCGACCCCGTTTTGATTGTGCTACGGAGATAAGTAGCTATAGGTTTTTTTTAAACATCCCACGGGTGCTCTCAAATTTTTCAGAATGAAAAGTATCTTAAATGTTGACCGGGCATATATATAAAGTAGGATCATAAAATTTCATTAAAATCCGTTACTTTAAAGACGCCTGCTAACTGTTTTTGTAATGTTTTCTTTCCCGCGAGAACTCGATTGGATTAATAAGTTTTACTATATATATATTTTGTTAAAAAGGCAACATAAGGTATCAGCATAACCAATTTTACTAAATTAAGTTCATTAGTTGTTGTTTACAAAGCTGTTAAATTAATTGCAGTTTTTTAACTATCCCACGGGAACTCTTTATTTTACCGGGATGAAAAGTATCCTATATGTTGACCAGGGACATAGGCTACCACCACACAAAATTTTATTGGAATCGGTCCAGCCGTTCCAAAGATTAGCCCGTACAAACAGACAGACAAACAGACAAACAACAGATTTATTATATGTATTGATGATTGATATATATATTTTGTTAAAAAGGCAACATAAGGTATCAGCATAACCAATTTTACTAAATTAAGTTCATTAGTTGTTGTTTACAAAGCTGTTAAATTAATTGCAGTTTTTTAACTATCCCACGGGAACTCTTTATTTTACCGGGATGAAAAGTATCCTATATGTTGACCAGGGACATAGGCTACCACCACACAAAATTTTATTGGAATCGGTCCAGCCGTTCCAAAGATTAGCCCGTACAAACAGACAGACAAACAGACAAACAACAGATTTATTATATGTATTGATATTGATGATTGATGATGATTGATGATTTATTGATTTATATAATAACTGAGCTTACAAAGGTTCTCACGCGCCCTGATCTGAGAAGAAGCCCATAAAAAACTTAGTCGGGTATTGTTTTTCGTGATTTGTTACTTAAAAAAAATCGTCTGATCATTTCCGAAAATAGATGACGGATTAACGACGGTTGTATTCAAGAAACAAAAGTCAAGTTTAAATCGATTAAATGAATGTCAAGAAGATGGTTAAAAAACCTCAATGTTGCGGTTAAAAAAACCGGATTCACGAGTCCAGTTGGCAGTACAGGTTAATTATATTTCACGAGTACACCGCGGGAGGTCGTTGACTCACTAATTACGTTAGGGCAGGCCTGGAGTTACACTTCGGCAAGCCGTATGATTGAGGTGTCGCCGCTGAGCTTGCGAAAATGTCTCCAAATTATAGGGTACATGCGCTTTCCTGCAGTCGCAAGTTATTTATACTCACTCGTCTTTTTGTGTCCAAAGCCTCGATCGTCGTAAGGTTGTCTGTCTATGAGTATTCTATAAAATATATTTCAAAGAGTGTGCTCAGGAACTATTTAATTTGATTCCCCCGTCCCCTTCTTACCTTAGAACGGCAAGGCATCGAAAAGACTTCTACCTTAAAGTGTACCATCACTTTCTATCAGGTGTGATCACAGTTAAGTGATAGGCTAGCACTTAACTTAGTCAAAAAAGTCTTGAGGATCATAATTATTATATTACAGACGCGTACACTCAATGACTCCACAAAGAACTTTTGTACCTTATGCAATAACCTTATGCAAACGTGGCAGCTAACCAACTTATTTTCACCATTCCTATATAGTCCCCATTTGTATAGTTTATCCAGTTGATATATAAAATCCCCGGATTACCCGTAATAAAAAAATCCTTTACCCACCTGTTTAGACACTCACTATTATAGTTACGTTAATGTCATAATTGGCTCACTGCTAAGTTAATTAAAACGCTACCCAGTCTCACATCTAGTGCCTCTAACTGCCTGAAAAGTGCTTTACAATGTTGCCCGCTATCTGTTGCCTGCAGCTTTACTTTAGTCACTCGTGGAAAAAGAGTGCATACTTTTTTGAGTCTTGCTCATTTTCAGTCGAAACTCACCGTCAAGTTCGGAAAGCAGCACCGAGAAGAACTGACAAGAAATTATAACTAACTTATGTCCTCCATTTCTATAGTCCCCCATTTGTACTAGGTATAGTTTATCCAGTTGAGATGTAAAATCCCCGGATTACCCGCAGCAAAAAAAAATATAGTAGGTATCCCACTATCCACCTGTTTAGACACTCACTATTATTCTAACGTTTGTCATAATTGGCTCACTACTTAGTTAATTAAAACGCTACCCGCTTTCTCATCAAGTGCCTCTAACTGCCTGCAAAGTGCTTTACAATGTTGCCCGCGATCTGTTGCCCGCTTTAGGCAAGTCACTTTAGGCACTTGTGGAAAAAGAGTTTGTCTGACAGATTAAATACTAGTCTTCTTGATGTTTTGCTCCTTTTCAGTCAATTTTCTAAGTCATAGATCAAATCACCTAATAAAGAAACCGGAAAAAAGTAAGAGCCAGATTCTTCAAGGGTTCCATTCTACTTGAAAAATAATCACTTGTACAAAACAATTTGGTTTTTAGAGGTTTTTGTATCTAAATAATAAAAAAAGTTTTTAGTAGTTTTAGAATTGGTTTTCTATTGGCCTAAAGCTCGGTAGAGAGTATTTATATTCTTTGGCCTAAAGGGTCGTGGCACACAGACAGACGGACAACAAAGTGATCTTATAAGGGTTCCGTTTCTTTTTCTTTTGAGGTACGGAACCCTAAAAAGGACTGCTGTTATAATAGATATTTACGTAACATCGCCATACGAGTATCTCACGCAATAAAACATAATTTTCCCGCCACGCCAGGAATGAGGTCTATCCATAAAGTAAATAAAAAAAAACTCTAGAGAAAAAACAACAAAGTGTGTATAAAGAAGGATATTTATTAATGATAATTAACAACGAATAATGCCGACAATCCTATGCGCATATTCGCGATCTGCCAAACAAGGACATAGTGCGTTTCCGCGTTGAATCACGAGCGGAGTGGTACAAGTCATGAGCGGACTCCGGTTAAGAGGACTAACAAAATTATTTATTGGAAGCAGGCGTTAGTTTGAGGATGTCCCTGTGTCGGGACGAAATGTGTGTCGAAGAAATCGATGGAAGCAATTCTTCCAAGAATTTCTTATGTGGGCTGTGTTTCTGCTTAGACCATACAGATTCTTTTGAAGTAGTGGATGCAGCTAGGCAAAACAATGTAATCTGCCCTACTGACAACATTAAAAATCAAACAAAATATGTGTATTTTTAACATAATGCTTGACTTACAGTCGCTTATGAAATGACTCTATGGCTATATTTGGTACCAGACAAATAACAAACAAAAGTTAAGCAGTATTTTCTTATAGAAAATCATTAACCCAGTACAAATTCCCTGTTTTTTTTACTAATACCAAACAATAAATCAACTAAGCTCTTGTACCTATTATAATTATAAGAAGTTTTGTTGATTCATGCCTATAAAATCTCTTCATTGATTGTACCTACTCATATAACATTCCGATATAAATTATATACTCGTAGGTATAAGTTGTATGATTTAGTAATTAATAAATACAAGTCAATACTTAGTTTTCAAGCCCAGAGCAGAGTGTGAGTATACTTTACTAACCTAACCTAGCACAAGACATTGCAGAGATTAAAATTTCTTTAAAAAATAAACAAAAATACTCGAGCTAAGACCGCAATATTAAAAATAGCAGACTGTAGTCATATAGTTACGCTTGAAACTATAACTACATTTCGTTTTTATCAGTGCAGGACGAAAAATAAATACATCACAAATATCGTATTGACCTTTCATAAGAACCTGTAAGTTTTATGGACCTTTTAATTTTGTTGAAACTCGCTACCGCCTGTGTGTATTACACGTGCACCCGCCGCCGCTCGTGACGTGCACCACGCACACTCACACCAATGCATCCTGAGTCAGCGCGACCTTGGAGCGGAATAGTCTAATCGCAGTTTTAGCCAATCAGCATTCGTCGCACGCGCAGTTTTGTTCAACGTACATTGTGTTATTTGGTTAGCGAACATCGTGAATGTTTTAACTGTTTAGTTTTACTCCTCTCAACCCTTTTTTATGTCCCACTGCTGGGCACGGGTCTCCTCTCAGACTGAGAGGGGTTTGGCCATAGCCCACCATGCTGGCCAAGTGCGGGTTAGCGGGCATCACACACCTTCGAGAACACTTTTGTGAACTCTCAGGCATGCAGGTTTCCTATCAATGTTTTCCTTCACCGTCAAGCGAGTGATATTTAGTTTCCTAAAACGCACATACTCGTAACTCGGAAAAGTCAGAGGTGCGTGCCCAGGATTCGAACCCGCGACCTCCTTATGACAGGTCAGAACCAATGAGCTATTACTGCTCAGTGTTTAGTTTTACTGTTTATTTGAAAATCTATCTCTTTTTATATTGCTTGACACAGCGCCATCTATGTCACGCATACATTTTTAGGTTCCGCTTTGAAGCCGGATTTTTAATTTGTCGAAACCGTAAAATGGCGCTAGTGTAAGCGACCGACAGCGGTATGTGCTGTCAGCGGTACCGAAATATACGACGCGCGACACCATATTTGAGAAATTTTTGGTATAACGTCACATCTTTCCCGTCCTCTTAGCGTAGCGTATTTCGTCATTGTGCACAGTGCACATTGCTAATACCCTATTGTCTCTCGTGATACAGCCGCTCGAATTTCAGGATGTCACGAGTACAAAGATATTTAAACGATTTATTCAACATAGATAGGAAAAGTCAGTAAAATGGGTTGCAGAGAGTTCCGATAATGTAAAGAAACCGTTAAGGGTTATTTATCTCTTTCCAAATTAGTACGATACCATCTTCGACTGCATCTTGTCTTACTAACCATCAGGTAAGATCGCAGTCAAGTACTTTTTTAATTTTTTGTAGCTTATTTTAAATACTAATATCTGGGTGACCGAGCTTCGCTCGGCAGTTTAACTGCTGGCCAATAGATGGCAGCAGGAGTCATTTTATTATTTTTTTGGTAAATTTGACATTTTATAAAAATGAATCCTAGCTAGATCGATTTATCGCCCCCAAAACTGCCTGTATATAAAATTTCATGAAAATCGTTAGAGCCGTTTCCGAGATCCAGATTATATAGAAATATATATATATATACAAGAATTGCTCGTTTAAAGGTACAGGATACAAGTCTTTCCCGCGTGCAATGGTGCCAAGAATACTGGCTGCATTTCCGCGTTAAACAGCTAGGCCGATTCGTTGCGCAAAAAAATAGCTAGCCCTTCTGCCACCAGTTTAGGATATTAACGACGTATACGGCTATTTAAGCGATTTTTAATGGACTTAAGTTAAAAAAAATACTTTTAAATTTAAACGTCATGTAATTTGGGCCTGAGGCCAAGCAGAAACACGAATGTCACACCAAATCAATCATTCTGGTTTCTAATTTTTCCAATGATCCTTAGCGGTGAATGGGGAGATCTTCTCTTAGGTCACTACTATAAGGTAGTGCCATAATACGTCAATGTAAATATTATAGTCTACTGTTCTCCCACCTAAATAAAGTGTGAAAATTAAAAGCTAATAAATTTTGTAGTTTTGCATTTAAATGCCTTTTGACTGTGATAAAAGCAAGTTTAGAACACTACACAGGTTAAGAATTGGTTTATCTAGTCTGTGCCTAAGTACATCTCTATGCTATGACGTAAGAGATCAAATCTGTTCAGGATGTAGGTGAGTGAACACCTCCGCTGCCGCCTGTGATTTGTTGCTATTATAATTCCAATTTTGAATTCATGGCCAAAGATGGCATTGCCAACAGTTGGTCTTTTATTTTACAAACATTTTTTAAAAAGTAGATAATGGCCTTAAACAGTAAAACCTATTAAGTTTAACGATATTTTGATAACGCAAATATTTGATAACTAATTTATTGCACATCAGCAGTAAGCGGTTACATATAATTTGTAAATAATAATAAGAAACTGAAAAAAGTTAATATACCATTAGCTAGGTAAATTATTGGAAACTCTGTTTTTAGTATAAGGTATATCTAGTTACTCCGCTAGGAGCCACTAAGCTATACCTTTTATCCCCTTTTTAACCGTTCAGGGGATGAATTTTATAAAACCCTTTCTTATTGCTCACCTACGTTAGATAAAGTTCTAATAATATGCCTTGTATGTATATCAGCCCAGTTAAATCCGTAATATCTATAGTTTTAGTGGAAAAGAAGAAATAATTTAGTGGAATTATTGTATAAAGTTGATACTAGGTTAAAGTGCAGTGTCCGTTCAAAAATTCAAATGGATCCCTTTCACACAAAATAACGGAAAGCTACTGGAACTATAAAATAAATCGCAAAGCTCCATAAAATAATTCATTGTCTGGCGTAACTTCGAGATAGGTGCTTAATTAAAACATCAAGTTTAATTAAATATGTATTTATACATACTACGCTTTATTTATTGTCGAGTTATAGTTATGCACTTGCATAATCCACTTATTGACTCGAATACATTTCATACCTTTTAGAACGAGTTAAATTCACAAACGAATAAGGTTCGGTCGATCAAAAAAAAAAACTGAATGCGATGACTATACTTATCATTATTTATCTTCCCAGTGTAGTTGACACTGGGAATTATTATGAATAGATATAGAATTATATAATATAATATTATATTATATAATTCTATATCTACTATAGAATTATTATGAACATAATACGATAAATGCGCATAAAGCTGTTTGTTCTTCAGTCATAAGTCATAACTTCAATTGAGCGACGATTTAGTTTAATATTTGTATGGTCGTGATTTTTTTAAGATCTCAATAAGTATGGTCTAACGTCAAATTTGAATCTAATTAGGATAAATAAGTTAAATCTAAGTATACAAAGTTGAGAATATAAGCTAATATTGTAGCTACTTACAATTATTACTAGATGACCTGGTAATAATTGTATGTGTTTTGCCACAAATGTTGTTTTGCCACATAAATTATTGGTCTATTAGGGGTATGAAAATACATAGTTTCAGTCTGTAGTAATTTCCCCATCGATTTTGAATAAGAACCGCAGTTTTCATAAAAAAAAATCGTAAAATATTAGTTCTCGTGAAAAAATACAAATAATATTATGTTTATGAGATTGAATTCGAAAGCTTTAATTTTTCTTTAATTAGAAATAAAAATTGAAAATTTTAGTAGTTAGACATACTTAAACTAATTAAATAGCGCGAATCCATATACTTACATTTTTTATTTTTTTTGTGATTTAATTAGTGGGTATTTGAATTTATTTCAGGGTAGTTTCAATATTTTCATAGTAAAGCATAATTAATTTGTGAAGTGAAGGAGGTTCATGATTCAATGTACTTAGATGATAAAAAAGGGTAATTAAATATTATAGAGCCTCATTAAAATTTCCGATTTATATCAAAAATAATGAAATAATATGTATTATAGCTAGCACTAACGGAATCATTTGCGAAATTATATTTTTTATGCATATGAACTAAAAAAAATAATTTAACTTTAACGTACATATTTTGCATAGCCCCGTACGCTTGACTGCAAAAAAACGACAACTGTAGAGTAATAAAAACAATTATCTTTTAGACATAAATATTACGCTTGTATCTATATTCCCATCACGCTAGCAGGCATGCACGCATGGTCACTGAAAAACTCTATAACTTCAATAATTATTTATTTATAGCTGTAACGAATTTTTTATTACATCTATTTGCCCGAAATCATAATTAAAGTATTCGATAACAATACTTATACTTCACAGAATGCAACTATTACAAAATTCCTTACCTTAAACGTGGTAAATGAAAAATGTAATTAAGAGCGGAAAGGTTACGGGCCCCTGGAATTCGATGCGAGCCATTTGAATGAGGAATTAGAATAAGATGGCAAAAAATATGAGCATTAGAAAGAGCAGTGCGGCTGCCGCTCGAAAGGGACAGCCGATCAGGGCGAGCTCTCATTGGCTGACCGCTTTTTATGCCTTAGTTCCCCTAATCTTCATTTCGAGCAACATCTGCTGCGCTAATGTTTATTCGAAATAGCTCTTTAAATTTATCGCTCTACGATCTAATTTGCAAGCGTACCGCGTCGACGTCTATAATTTTTCTCTATCTGAAACGGTCGAAGCAAGTTGTTATTTCAATTTTTAATACATCTCCCATCGAATCGCTTCCTTTTAAGGTCAGCGTTGGGCCGAGTTCGATTTTTAAAATGTAATTATTCCCGTTTTTATTTCGCGGTCATTGGTCGGAAATGGTCGTCGGTAGTGATGTGCGTAGTTTATTGGTTTATTTTTTTACAGCATTTAAATTTATCGACCACTTTTATGAGCTATGAATCAAATTTTTCGATGTCGTCAGATACCTGCAGTTCAAATGACATTTGAAAACAATTCATTACGACAATACATTGTACTTTTGACCGATAATAATTTTAATGTAAAATAATAATATTATATTGTTTTACAATACTTTACGGTTAAAGTTTATACATACTTTAACTGACCTAAAGGGATCAGAATAATGGGTATTTTAATTTTGTATATTTTTTGACAATTTAAGTGTGTTTTTAACTCCATAATGCTTATAAGTTACTCTGACAATATTTTCAAACTAATTTCGGTAGGTGTTCTTCATTCGGAAGGCAGTAGGTAGAAATTTTTTCACTAAAAAATCTAAGAGCTTTATTTTTGTTGAATGCGCGGACTGTTAAAAGTCAATAATGTTTCTGCGAGCAGGCATGTATGAAATTGCGCAATTAAAAATACTTAAACTCTTCTTAATAAACTATTCCTGTAATGAACTCTACATTTCCCCCACGATCGGTACACTCAGGTATCTAATTAACTACTTATCATAGGGTGAGTAATTACCTATTGAAGCGCTCTGTTTTTAATCGACACTTAAAAGGAGATGGTTCTTAAATCCACGCGTAGCTAGAATTATGTTTTTTTTTAATACCACAGGAAAGTAATTTATAGGTCCTGAAAGAGCTCGAGAAAGTATTTATAGGAACCTACCTGTGTCATAATTTTTTTCATCAAATGGTTGCTGTTCAAAATACTTGATTTAATAAATATTATTTATTCAGCAATTTTTAATATTACTTTCTATAAATAAATAACTACACCACAAGTTGGCTAATTAGCACAATATTTTAACGGTATTTTTATTTTTGATTTGTTTTAAAATATTCGTTAGCCACATGAATACGTAACACTGTTTGTGTGTGTGTGTATTTTGTATGAACCTAGTGCTGTTATTTACAAAATGTTTGAGAAATGTGATGACAAAATTTCCCATTAGTACTAATAGGGTGCTTGCCTCATAGAAATCTGTATTTGGTTATGTAATAAGAAATTATGACATTGTTACATTAATTCCCAACCAGTAATTCTCACGGCACGTCTCTATGGAATCCATAAGACCATATTAATTAGTATAATATGCCATATTTGAATAAAATATTCGGCTACATAATATAGGTTTCAATAACAAGAGCTTTTTAAAGCTCCTGAAACACTCGGTTTTATACAAGGTTCACCTAGGTACTTTTTTATTCGTCATATTGTTTAGTAAGGCAAGTTACTATGTAAAAAAAAATTAAACTAAAATTTCGATTCTTCCACTAGTACATTTTTCCGTTTTTACAAGTACAAATTGGAGTATTGTCGAAACAAAATAGGTATCGATATAAACAAAAACACATCAAATTCCCATCACTACTTCACACGCTATCACTGTCTCTCCATTGAACCGTGGCCGCCATGTTTGGTGTGTTTTTAAAGTTTTTACAACGAAATTAAACATCACTTTTTTGATTTTCATTTATTCGTGCTAAATATATATCGCAAAAAAGAATTACTGGAGC
The DNA here is from genome assembly GCA_963855885.1 of Coenonympha glycerion. Classification (NCBI taxonomy): domain Eukaryota; kingdom Metazoa; phylum Arthropoda; class Insecta; order Lepidoptera; family Nymphalidae; genus Coenonympha; species Coenonympha glycerion. Next base: position 7,839,395 of record OY979650.1, read on the forward strand.
TTTTAGTTTATCACATAAATTTTTAGACACGCATATTTTTTACGATTAATACGGTTAAAATGATATAGAACAACATGTTATTTTAAAATATTGTTATTCAGTAGGTACAAAAAGCTTATTTATGCATTTATTATTAAGGCAATTTGTTTTTAATATGAAACTTAATAATTTTACATTTTTTTAAACAAATATTTAAAGAAAACCCTTACTCACTGACTCATTAAATTTTGGATAAAAACTATAGAACGTAGATTATTAATTTTAAGAATTTAGAGAAGAAATACTCAGGTAAGGAAGAATTTTTGAAATTTCCAAGCGCAAATTGGAATGAAGCTGCAAAGTCAACAATACTTAATAATAGGGGTAAACCATGCTATTGTTGGCACCCCCTCAGTGATTGGCACTCTGATTTAAAAATTCAAATAATAAGAGACAATTCCTGTTTATTTACTGTTGCAATACTTTATTTGGTAGAATATCTAATAATCTCTAGTGGCAACACTGTTGTCAGCCATCTTTCTTTCACAGCTGTTTGTGAGCTGTTAGGGAAATCAAGTCGTCGTGAGCGTGTTGTTTTTTTATAAAAAAGTTTAGTACTGGAGGATAGAAGTGCACGTGAAAAGTTGATTTTTGGGTAAGTTTCTACAATAATTTAGATTTTATTATGTTAAATAAGTGTAAATCTTGCTATTTTTATCGTTTTTAGTGTTGAAAAATAAGCGTGCCGGTAATTTCATTGGTGCCAATCACTGTATTTTTTTTGTATTGTGGTACAGTGATTGGCTTAGATGCCAATGATTGTACATTGAATTTTTTGATGACATGTGTTAAATTTCACAGTTAAATGACATTTCCATCAATATAGACCGTATTGGGTTGCTAAATAAGGCTGTTTTTGCTTATATTACAATTCATAGCACTGCCAATAATTATACACTTTTTAGTGCCAATGACTATACCCATCTAAGGTTTCCTCTCCTTCTGCATCTCTTTCAGATACCTATCTACCCGTGTCTAAGATGCCGAAGGTTACGGATGGAAAAAAATATACAAAAACATATACAGAAGAAGATGTAGAAAAAGCCTTGCAAGCTATAAAAAATGGAATGGGTAAGAAAACTGCTGCAAATAAATTTAATATCCCACGAGCAACTTTGCAGTTTCGCCTATCCAACCAATTTGTCAAAAGTCGACCTGGTCCAGATACAGTTCTGTCTAGTGCAGAAGAACAAGAGATAGGATAATTGCAGCTTGTAGTAAAGGATTTCCTCGGCGTAAAGAGGATGTCATAAAGAGTGTCAAACTGTATTTGGATGAACATCCCAGACCAAACAATTTTATAGATAATACACCAGGCGAGGGATGGTATAAACTGTTTTTGAAGAGGCATCCTGAGCTTTCTATGCGAACATCGGAGGCTGTAACTTCAGCAAGCTCAAAGTTGTCAGAGAAGGAAATTAGAAACTGGTTTACACAAGTAGAAGAATATCTGAAAAAAAATGATCTCTTTGATATTTTGAGTGATCCATCTAGAGTTTATAATGGGGATGAAATGAATTTTATTTTATGCCCAAAGAACACCAAAGTTATCGCTTTAAAGGGAACCAAAAATGTGTATGAGGTTGATCACGCTCAGGCTAAATCATGTGTTACTGTAATGTTCACATTTTCGGCGGATGGTGTAACAACACCACCTATGATTATTTACCCCTTAAAGAGAATGCGACTTGAGATTCAAAAGTCTGTGCCTAGCGATTGGGGTATTAGCCTGTCAGATAATGGATGGATGGAGTCCGAGCTCTTCATCCAGTACATACAGAATGTTCTGCACCCAGCGCTGGTGAAGATGAATATCACTTTTCCTGTAATTCTTTTTTTGGATGGACATAAAAGCCACACAACACTTCAGCTTACTCAACTGTGTCAAAATCTTGGTATAATACTTATAGCTCTATACCCTAACGCGACACGGATTTTACAACCAGCAGACGTTGCGGCGTTTCGCCCAATAAAAGTAATGTGGCGTAAAGCAGTCCTAGAATGGCGAACAGACAACTTAACAAAATCCTTACTAAAAACAGATGTTGCACCTATATTGGAGAAGCTTTTACCCAAATTAAATAAGACCACGTTGAAGAACGGCTTTAAAGCTTGTGGTTTGTGCCCATTTAATCCAGATCAAGTAGACTACACAAAATGTTTAATGCCCTATAAACCAGTCCAAGAAATTTTGGATGACAATTGTTCTACAAGTCTTAACTATGAGACATTTGAAGAAATAGTTGGAGCACAGTTAATCAGAAAGATGAAAAATCAGGTGGTAGGAAATTCAATAGAAGCTAAAAAGCTTCAAAGCTTCTTCATAAATATCTCGTACCAAAAATTTCAACACACGAGTCATCTTCGCAAATAATAGAAACAACTTCTAAGGAACTAATGCAACACAAGGACAGGAGTAATTTAAATAAACAAAACAACGACGGTTCAGAAGATTTGACCACAATGGCAGCCCTCAATGAATTAACGACAATGCCAACAGAAGTAGAACGTTTGCCAAATGAACCAGAACTGTTAACTCATGAACCTCAATCCAAAGACACTGACACTTCTAAAACAAACACGATGATTGACAATTATTCAGGAACCTCAGGACACGAAAAACTTCTAAATGTTGAACTTCAGCATCAGGGGGTTGAGGAATTACCTCCTCATTCGTTGGCATCAGTAAAGAGACAAAGTATAAAAGATTTTTTAAAGTTACCAAAGACTCCAATTAAAACACAAAAAGCTGGTATAGAACATCGCTCTTTTGTTTTAACGAGTAAAGATTGGGAAGCTGTAGAACTAGAAAAACAAGAAAAAAAGATGAAAGAGATACAAGAAAAGGAGAACAAACGAATAGCAAGACTAGAAAAAGCCAAAGAGAAACGCTTACTCAAAGAAAAAAAACAAGCTGAAACTATTAATAAAAAGAACAAAGCCAAAAATTTTAATTTAATTAAGAAAAGTAAACCAAATTCTAATAGTATAAAATCAAAAATTGTTATCCAATCATCTTAATGAAACCTGCAAATAGAATCTCAACTGATATTGAAGAAGAAAGAGAATATACAAAGGAAATAATAAAAAGAACCTATGAAAGAAGTTAAACCTGCAAATATTACTGCCCTGGAGGAAATAAAAAACGGACCAATTTTAGATGCAGTTGAAAGAACCTTTAAAGAATCGGAAAAAGTACAGATGGTCAAAAAAGAATTGAAGGGACCAATTTTAGATGAACTTAAACCTCCGAACATAACATTCCGAGATTCAAAGGAAACTGGAAATGATAAGAAGATAAAAGTTAAAGTAAATAGATTGAAACCACTGTCAGATGAAGAATTGTTAAAAATTTTGGAAGAGGATCGAGATTATTAATGGACCTAGGCATGTAGGTGTCCCTACATTGGTAAATACAACTGCCAATCGTTATACCAAATTCACTGTGCCAATAATTATACTTCAGTGCCAATGATTGTGCAATAGCATAGAGCAATTAATTTTATGTTAGTTTTTAAGCAATAAACATTTTTTTAAATACCAATGTGAATTATTGTAATCTATACTATATACCTTTTATTTGATAAACATTAGATAGGATAAAAAATATTAATATAACAAAGAATTTACTACTTATATGTTGAAGGTCATCTTAGAGTGCCAATCACTGTACTGTTTACCTATGTCCAATGTTCAAAATGAATACTTATTTTAGTAAGTTTTCGGGTTTTTAATAATCCCATGTGAGGCTTAGATTTTTTTCGGAAAACAATTAGTCAATGTGTTAATACATGGTATAATCTATTTATATGCCAGATTCAGCCAAATCGGTTCAGTAGTTGCGGCGTAAAGGAGTAATAAACATAGGAACATACACAGTAGGTAACACAATAGTTACGAGTAGGTATAATATACAAACTTTCGCCTTGATTATGTTGGTGATATTTTGTTTCTTAGGACAAAAACAAGAGACAATAATGCGAAGAATTCGATATCATTATTCGACTTCGGCTACCGAGGTCGAATAATGATATCGAATTCCATCTCGTAGATCGTATATGCCAAATCCGAAATCGAGGTTCGAATCGAACAACTTGGAAAGTGTGGAGAATCTGTAGCCATACCTATTACCACCACTTTGGATTTTTTTAATCAAGATTTTCCGAAATATTTCCGATTTATCGAGAAGTCAATTAATGATTTTCGCCACCACTATTTCTCACGCTGTCTTTCCATTGAGGCGTAGCGGCCATGTTTGGAGCAGTTTTTGCCCACTACGGAGCACAGACTTGCTCTTTTCCGTTACGCTCGGTTAACTGTTTCGTTCGATATGTTCGATATTTAAATTTTATTCAACTCTGTTTATGAGTTTGTTGGCATCGGTGAATGATGTGTGTTACTATTAATCAGGCATCGAAAACTCGCTAGTTGAGGATTAACCTTTTTGTGGCTACTAGTTGGCGCTACTAGTATTATAAGGTTCTATCATTGTTACGTGGTATGAGCACCCTATATACCTAAATTACAACTGGATGCCTATGATGACATTTTGAAAAGAGCAAGTGTCGAGTTTCTTACCAGTTATGTTCTCGGTGCAAACAAGCCTATTTTCCGAACTTGGCGGTTGGTAGAGTTCTGACTTTTCAATTTTCGTGACCCTGTAACTCAAGCTACCTAACCTAAACCAACCAAAAATAAAGATCATCATTTTCATCTTCAAATATTGAATGAAAGCAGGCGTTATTTTACGGAAATCCATAGTTCTCTACGACTTTACGATTTCATATTGTGAAGTCACCATCTCCTGAGGATGTCCCGGTGTCGGGAATAAAACGTGCGTCGAAGAAAATATTGGAAAATTGTGCATAGTGTTTCATGTTTTTAGTGTTCCTGCATACTGATTGTAAGTAGGTACCACACAAAATCTTTTAAAGTAGTGGATTATAGCATAACGAATTAATATGTCCTACTAATTTTCATCTTCATTTTCACAAAGTACAGTCAGTTTGAATTAAATTACACAATCAGTTTTCTATAATAACTCGGTAGGTAGGTACCTACACCTGGGCTGGTCCATTCATGCGCCTAACCATAACAAAAACGGTGTTATCGGGACACGGTATTTCAAATAGTGTTCGGCCAACCTAAAATAATATTATCACTTGGTGGAAAAATCATAAACATACTCTATGAATGGGTGACTAGGCCACAGGTGTTCCTTCAGCTTGCGTAACTGTGAGAATATTTACAACTTACAAGTTCTACCAATGCCGGCCATAGACCATCCATTCTGTTGTCCATAATAAGTACAGGCGGCTCGACACTCTACAGTCTACACCGAACGATTTTTTTGGGATCGGCGATCCCGCAACCCGCGATCCAAGGTAACGGAGCGTGGATCGTGGAACATCTAGGCCGATCCTGTTTTGGAAAATTGCGATCCTAAAGCGCTCCGAGATTCCTGCGCCACTTGTATCCATCAACTTAATGTCGTCGGATCATCTGGTCGGAGGTCGGCGAATCTGCCAATACACCGCACATTAAAACTGTCCAATGTGCAGTGTCGAAAAAAACTAAATTAGGTACTTACGCATTTTCTAAGAAAATATATGACCCAGCAAACGTTGATAATTTTATATATTAAACAGAGAAGAGATAGGTACCTACTTATTAGAGAAAAGTAAAGGTAGATATTAGAAGATTAGAGACTTTTATAGCTTGACCGATATAAACTTAGCCCTCCGCCCCTCCCATGGTCTGCGGGACGCGGGGCGGGTGTGCGATTGGCTATACACGATACGATGTAATGACTCGCGTCTTGAGAATTCGCCTATGGTATTTTATTGAGAATGTATCATTATCCACGTCGCAAGATTAATATTATCGTGTGTAACGTAATTCACGTCAGTCACTGACAGCTGATTAGTTGAGCGCACTGATTCCTATTCTATGGATCCACAGTGAACCTAGCCTAAATTGTATAAAATGTTTAATCCATAGAATAGAGATCAGTGGTTGAGTAGCTCCCGCCCCGCATCCCGCAGACGATGGGAGGGCCAAGTTTATAGCGGTCTAGCTTATAACTAATCAAACAATGTGTGAACCTATGAACTTCAGTTAACCTGGTCTTGTAAACTTTTGTCCAGTACGGATTCTCCATTTTTAATTATTCACAAAAGTGCCCGGTAAATAACACAACAATTTCAATCAGGATAGTTGCCGAACTCCCCGCGGCCAGTGACGGTCATATTGAAATAGTTTGACCGTCGGTGGACAAAGCCGCCATAGAGCCAATAGAGGGTAAATAACTTGGACGAATCTGATCTATGGATCTTTAGCTGTGATAATACTACATTTTAACAAAAAAAACAGACTTCAACACTCACCAAACTATCCTTTAAGTACTTAATATCTGGGTGACCGAGCTTCGCTCGGTGGCCAATAGATGGCAGCAGTAGTCATATTTTTATTTTTTTGGTAAATTCGACATTTTTTAAAAATGAATCCCAGCTAGATCGATTTACCGCCCCTAAAACCCCCTGCATACTAAATTCCATGAAAATCGTTTCAGCCGTTTCCGAGATCCAGATTATATAGAAATATATATACAAGAATTGCTCGTTTAAAGGTATAGGATATAGGTACACATCATTTTCTTTCATTGATATCGGTTTACGTGATACTTAGATTATTACTTACTGAGTTATTCGTCAAATCAAATCAAAATATCTTTATTTCACATAGGCCTAACATACAGGCTCTTGCGAACGTCGGTATGACATTTCTTGCATAAGATTGTTGAAAACTACAAATCGACTTAAAACTAAGTTTACGAGGGTTCCAAATTTTTGAGGGTTCCAAATTAAAACTAAGGGGTCCAAATGTAGACATACTTGGTAGGTAGTACTTAATGCATTTTAAAACTTTTATGGTTTTCCTGTGGATGCCATACTTAGTCAGAATTTGACCAAATTGAAATAGGAACTCAGAGGAAGCACCAGCTCACAAATAAATAAAGAATCACAAAAATCAGTTCATCCAGTCAAAAGTTCTGAGACAGCAAACAGAAAGAAGCAGTTGAATTGAGAAACTCCTCATTTTTTTATTAAAGTCTTTTGAAAATACCGTTCTTCATCTTCGAAAATAAAAGAGCAGCAATCAACCTATAGCTGTAGCTGTAGATTAACATAATATCAATTATCAAATTTAGATTTCTTCTGAATTATTTTGGAAATTAAAATAAATTAAAATTAAGATAGCCTAAAGCTTTTAATTTCTCAAAGGAAAATTAGTAAATGAATAGATTGGGAATTTCTTTCAAGTAATAATTAGCCACCTAACGATCAATGGAATGAAGGAAAAATATTTAATAAGCTTAACAACTTTCCCAAAGCCAATTTTCGTCTTCTCACAACCCAAATCACTTTTTAAACTGCACAATCATCCCAAACAGCTGTATAATAACAAGAACCTGCAATTTAATAGTACCACCATAGACATTATAGACAAGGCGGTAATTTCACGATGGCAACCCAGTCACCATAGTAATGACTTCTGCGACTTGCGAGCGCGAATTCCTGGCGAAAATCAAAGATGGCGGACGGAAAATTACGCGTTTCGAATTTTACAGTTTCAACCATTCATATATAAACTAAGGATTTCGGGTCAGGCGTCAGCGCTAAAAAGTGTCCGAACCTAATGAAAGCCATAACGCGAAAAGGGCTCCAATCGCACTTAAGAAAAATTAGGCTGTATAATAATGGTTTTAACACATAAATTAGAATATTTTAGTTTGTTTATTAAAATACACGTCATGTACCCTCGTTAATATAGGTTTTCTCGGGACGCTTTTTTCGTGAATTTTGTATTACACCCGGGGTCCATAGTACTTACCTATTTAAGTAATTTGATCACTCGTAACCGTAAGTCATCTGTACAAGGTCAAGGCATAGGATATTTATCATGACGTCATTATCCACTAAGAGAGGATTTTTTCGAATTTTAAACCCCATTACGAGGTTACGATTACCTTAGAGAAGCCACGGGCGTTACCTATACATACCTATATGTTATTAAAACTTTAATGTTTCAAGCCCAAAAAATGCAATGCTTAAAACAAATTACAGCGATAAGTAACTATAACTTACGAATTTGAATTTAGAATGACGAAAATTCTTTGCATTTTGCTGAAATAATTACATAATCTAGGTAGTTTGGTACAAGTATGGAAAATCAGCATCATTATAGTATATCTACTTGTCATTATAAAATTTCTTCTCTGATCTGTGTTAAGAACGACCTTTTAAGAACAACGAAGGGGTACATAGGTGGGTACCTATAGGTACAGACCATGTATTGAGTATTGACCCTATATCCCGCGCAATATCCCTGAACTAATTTTTCACGGACCTGCACTGAACACTAATTAATTAAGCATGTAACCTACCCACATGCACTGGTGCATGCATTCGTAACCAAACAACAACAGTGCTCTTATTAAAATTTAAACTATAACGCAGTAATGAGGCTGATAAAATTTTCCTCGATTCTGCAAGGCGGCCAACAAACCTCTTGTTTTGTTTTGTTTGACACATGACAATACCCACTTTGTACCGACACACACGTAAAGTGCGACAAGGCTATCCTGGCGCGTGGCTGAAATCGGAACTAACGCTGTTATCTTGTGATACTGTTTGATAGTTCGTTCTGCTGGTATATCGCTATTGTATGTTGTGTTGTTTTTGCTTGAAATTAAATAAAATAAAACTAAAATTGTAGTAACATTGAGAAAATTTTATTTTCTGGCTGGCTTTGTTCTACAACAACACCCTCCTGATAATGTCATTCAAGTGTCAAGAGAGTCTTGTCGGACTGTATAATGGAAATGAATATCACGACTCACGCACACATACACACTTTTCAGCGTATTCAGAGTGCGTTAATTAAAATTCGTATAAGCAACGAAATTGGAACGGAAAGTGACAAAAGTTCATAATGATAATGAATGTAGCCGAATTTTAGCTTTATTCTTTATGCACTCACAGTTTGTTTTGTTATAGCAATAGTATTGTTATTTGAACAATGTTGTAGAAAATGTTGATCATTCTAATTAGAATAGGTAAATATTATAACGTCTTAAGAAGCGCTCTAAATTACATTATTTGATTTCAGATCCATTATGGGTTAATAATTCAAATTTTATTCATGTTTTTCGCTAATAGTGGGCTAATTATACATCGTAGGCTTATGGCAATGAATTTTGCGGTACATTTATGTATCTACGCCCTACAATACTCATTCACTTCATATTGGTTCCCGATAGATTGAAATCTGGGAAACTGCAAAAAATTTTCTTTCGGGAACCAATACGAGGTTAGTGCGAGAATTTTCGAGCAGAGTTTCTATTAAAAACATGTACCTACATGCATAAATGTTATGCCCGCAAAATTCTTAGCCATATATCTATAATAATGTGTAGTTAGTCTAATATTTGCGAAAAACTAAATAAAATTTGAATTTTGCGGACTGGTTAGGGCCGAAACACCTTAAGTCAAGATAAGAATTGTGTATATGTTGCTTCATGTACTGAATGTTTTTAACGTTGTTTTGTTAATTTCAGTTGTGTTGATGGAAATTTCTTACGTTGTTATGAAGAAAATCAGTTAGGTAGTTATCTATACAATGAACAGAACAAACCAACTTTCATACCTACGAGTAGGTACTTATAAATGTTAGTAAATGAAGAGACACAATAAAAACTTTCTACTATAAGCAATACATTTAATACAACATGAGGTAGCAAGGCAAGGTAAACTGTCATGTCCTTTTGTCTTGTTCAGATTTGTCAAGTCTTGCTTAAAGACGAGATAAATTCCCTCGTGGGTACTTGAATACTTTAGCGGGTAGTCGACGATTAGAGGTCTGGGGGTCAAACTTTCTACCTAAATAGAGAAATTACTGCGCATTACAACGCATTCTCGAATGTCTATAGCTCAGTGACGAAATACGCTGCGCTAAGAGGACGGGAAAGATGTGACGTAGTTATGTTGAAGCAAAAATTCTCAAATACGGCGTCGCACGTCGTGAATCGGTACCTCAGACAGCACGCTGCTGTCGGTCACATACATTAGCGGCATTTTACAGTTTTGCGAAATTAGAAGTCGGGTTTCAGGGCGGAGCCTAAAATTGTATGCGTGACGTCGTTAAGTGCTGATCCTTTAATATCTTTAATCAATGGTATTGCTAGACTTTGATTCCAATTTCCATTACTACAATACAATACGATAATTTCTTTATATAAAAAAGCACGTTCTTTAAACTCTTGTACTTATTGAATTCTTGTATGAATCGGTAAATTAGTAGCAATTTTTCACCCTTGCGGATTTTACCAGGATAGAATGTATGTTTTTGATACGAATAAACTAAAAGAACACCTAAAACTATTATTACGGCTTAAACAGCGATGTCTAATGATATTATTATCAAACTACTATACAAGGTTACAATTATATATATGCTTCTAAGTACCTACCTACTGGTAGCCTCTATATAGGGTTGCTACATGTGCAATAGCAATTTTCACATCTATAGCTACTATAGCTATCTAGGTCGCCATAGCAAATTTATATTTTTTCAAAATCCTGTCCTATACCTACGCCTGATCTCTCTCCGGTCGAGTTGGCGTTCTATCGAACTAAAGAGTGAGGGAACAGAGATTGCACTTGTGTTTGTCCACGCACTTAATCTTCATTATAATATCTCCCGCGTATACCTGGTAAATCTCCAGAATGATAAAAAATCATGGCCGGCCTGGAAAATACCTATTAATTTTATCGTTTGGTATGTCGCCCACAGCTTCGCCATGTGAATTTCAGTTTTTAAATATTCCACAGCACCTATAATTTCTTTCGGGATTAGCAACCGATGAGTATACATGGATATAATCTATCTCCTGTCCAAATTTCAAACAGTTTCTGAAGGAGTATTTCTCCATGCAAACTTTGGGCCCCCGTTTTGCCCCTTTAGTCCTATCATAGAGCACCTCTAAATCGTAATCAAAGGTTTATCTTAATATCAAAGGTTGCTCGGAAGAGATTGCTTGCCTTTGCCTTTGTTTCTGTGTAATTTGCTTGTAATGTTTGGGTGTAAACACGGAGTCCCGTAAACCCAGCTGTTTGGGCTGTGCGTTGATTTATGGCAGTTAGTCAGTTTCTCCTTTTAACTTGGATGAAATGATTAGTTTGTGCGGCAGCCCTGTGCGCGGTATCGCATTTCGCGCACATGTGTAGCGGCGCGACCCTGGCACACAATCTCACGAAAACATGCAGCTATCTAGTTTTTACATCTATATTTAGGTGTTTTATTAAATTGCATGCCTCGCCGCGACATTGAACAAGTTATCAATGTACACTCGAATGCAACGGCGGAAATCGACAATATTTTCCATACGATTCTCTACGATTTCGCATCGTGAAGTAAACATCTCCTGAGGATGTCCGGTGTCGGGACGAAACGTGCGTCGAAGAAAGTGTAGGAAAATTGTGTGTGGTTTTTCATGTGGGTTGTACTGCAAATCGTACCATACAGAATCTTTTCAAGGATCGGATTAAGTATAGCAAAACAAATCAATCTGTCCTGCGACAATATTTTGTTATATCTCTAGCTTTCTGAACCGCCCTTATAACTTCTTTGTATGCACACAATGTTAACATCAGCGGTAACAACTATTGAAGCTACGCTGGAAGAGAAGCTCATATGAAATACAGCTACTTCATAGCTTCATACTTCCCTCTCCAGTCTCCATTTTACCACCACACCGCAAGACACCGGGTGGGCTTTCATACCTAATATGTCCTCGATATACTACCAATGCGTACAAAACGGTTCGCTTCGTCCTTTCTCATACGCATGGCGAGGGTTTGGAATGGTCTCCCGAAATCTGTGTTTCCGGTATCTTACAACCCGAGTACCTTTAAGAAAAGAGTGAATAGGCATCTTCTAGGTAAGCGCGCTCCATCTTCGACCACATCGTCACTTTCCATCGGGTGAGATTGTGGTCAAGCGCAAGCCTATATTGTTTAAAAAAAAACTTATCTATTGTGTCTGTATTTTATGTATTGTGTGTGTTAAGGCTCTTTAAGTCTTCCTTTTCCCAGCCAAAAGCAATCTTGCAAAAGAAGATTGAGCAGGCATTTTGGATCCTTATGACCAATATTTTTTACCAAGTGGAGAAGGAAAACGTTCGTGAGGAAACTTGCGTGCCTGAAAATTAATGGACTACAACTCACAAGAGGCTTCGTGCCCTTAAAAACAGGGGCGATTTAGACGATTAACTTAATTTATCATTTTGGCAAATAATTGATGAATATTATTTTAAAAAACACAATTTATTATTATTTAATTTTCTAACTCTTTTTATGAGGCTTTTAAATTTTTTGTAACATGTCAGCCATAAAATTTAATGTAATTTAATAGGTACCTAAGTTATCAATTTCGCGCGCGTTAGTCGCGGCCTCGCCACGAATTTAGCTGAGTTCTAGCCTCGCATACTTACCTACTTCATTGTAAATAAAATACACACACACACACATGTTGGGAGAATTCTTAGAATTTAATAACTAACACCTAAAACTTGGTGCTTACATAGGTAAAACGAGTGCGTTCCTACTTACCGACTCCTAGATAAGTAGGTTAAGGTCGGTAATTCTAATTACTTACATCCTTGAGAAAGTACTCAATTATAAAATTTTTATATAGGTATGATGATATAATAATTTTTTCCTTAGATGGTTCCTTATTCTTTAAATGTTACCGAACCAAAAATCGAATTTTTTGCTCTAAAAAGTCCAAAAACTTTTGCTATGTGTACTTAAAACCTTAATATAATAAAACTTAACCACGGTCAAAGTCTCTCACCAGATCAGGGGTCTGAATGCATAAGAAAAACGTATTCACCGTTATCGTAATCGCTAGCGAATTCTGCCCCGCGATTGGCTGACGCAAATCAGGAATCCAATCAGCGGGCAGAATTAGTAACCGATTACGATAACGATGAATTCGTTTTACATAGACAATCTGGAAACTATAAAATTCTAAAGCAGCCCGTGGCGGGAATCGACCCCGCGATCTCCCACTCGAATCCAAGCATGCAGCACTGAGCCAACGAGGTCATAATAGACTTAGGTCACAGCTTAGGCGAACTAAAAACATCGATGACGCATCACTAACGACTAGTTAAGTAGGTAGGTATCGGTGCGGTTTGGCGGCACCGCCCCTGATAACCGCAGGCACCCAATTATACACTATTGGTCGAAATTGACCAGGAAATGGAGTTTGGTCACGTTGCCACTGATAAGCTGGATACGTCAATGTTAGTTTTTAGTGTGACTCTAGCTTTGCTTTGTTTTTGCTTTTTTTATGCTTTGCGTTACCGGCCAAGTACAAATCGAACTCGCGCGCGTACGAAGGTTTCCGTACCATTATCAAAAATAGTAAAATAAAGTCACCCCAACGGTTTCTACACAGCATCGCACCGGAACGCTAAATCGCTTGGCGGCACGTCTTTGCTGGTAGGGTGGTAACTAGCCACGGCCGAAGCCTTCCACCAGATCAGACCTGAGCCAATTTAGAAATTATAAAATTCCAAAGTGGCACGTGGCGGGAATCGAACCCGCAACCTCCCACTCGAACCGAGCGCGCGTCCTTTGCGCCAGGGAGGTCGTCAAAAATGTCAACTCAATACGTATTTTTGCTCGACGCGAGAATCGAACCCCGGACTTCTGCAGTTGAACTGGTTACCAGTTAAATGGCACGGCAGATCGAGAAATCTCCAAGTTAATTCAAATAATAAACTCTACAGTTGTTCCAAAAAAGGACTTCAATGATGATCCAAACAATTTTCCGTTAAAACAAGTTAAACACCTGCGTACTGTATAATATAGTCAGATTACCTACCTACTTGGTCATACAAATTGACATGACCTTGCAAAAGCTGTTAGTACTAAGTCCAAACCTAAAAGGACTGCTTTAGGTCTCGATCTAGCTAACCTTGGTCTAAATCACTAATTCGAAAAGCCTTGTTTTTAAAGTGCATTCAATAAATTGCGACTAAATCGACCGTGTACCAAACAAATCATTCCAAACGTTCAAACTATTATAACTATGGTGAACGCCCATTTTATCATACGAAAAACCGACCAATACTATGTCAAGTTAGATATGCACAAAAACACTTAAAAACAATCTAAAAGCAACCTTATTTTCTTTCATACACAGTCACAAATTCAATCGCAACTAGACAACCATACGTCATAGCGATTACAAATGTGTGTGTAAGAAAACCAAAAACGCATAAATAAAACTTATGATCTTATAGATAGAGTTCAAATTCCTTTAATACTTGTGTAAAGTATACGTCATAAAGTGTAGAAGTGTGCGTGTAATAACAAACACAGGCATGAATGGATACGCACACAAGTGAAGAATGCGAATGTCACGAAATCTAGCCTGTTTCTAGGTTAAAGCATGCGCGCGCGCATGAAGGTTAGCCATGGACTTTGAATGTGTAGGACAGTGTTATCAGTTCGGAATGATGTGTGTATTATGTGTGTTTACGTTACCCAATGCATTCTAATCTTTTGTTTGCGTAATTGTTTGATATGGTTACAGCGGTCGTGATATTTGCTCGATAGTGCTAGTTGCTATGACCCTGTGTCTTAATCTGTCTTTAATAGAAAACATTTCACCCAATATTACATGATTACCTATTGTGCAGGAAAAGCTATCAATTTGTAGCCCGCTATTAAGATGTTTTTAAGTGTGATAATGTATCGCTCAAAGCTACGAGTATAAAAAGCAATGTGGTGTTATAGCATGCCTGAAATCAGAAAGATCGCAGTTTGTAATTTTGAAATGAAAGATGTCTGTTATCACATTGTGTTAATATTCATTGTCATCAGCAAAAAATTGTCTCCTTTGTTTAAATTAGGCCAAATTCAGTATTTGTTTTTTTTTACAGCCATCATTGAGCAAAATTGAATGCCGATTGCGATAACGACAATTACTATATTATTTGTCTTACTGTAATTCACCACCAAAGCTCTATTTTCTACATATTCAGTGAAAACAGAGTTATGATTCGTCAGCGGAAACTTACCATTTCGTTATGATATGAATAAACACATTAGGTACACTTAGTGTGAGATGGATGCCTTATATAACGTTTCAAGATCTCTCCAATATATAAAATTCTTGTGTCAGTGTTTGTACCAAACCCCTCCAAAACGGCTTGGCCGATTTTAATGAAATTTTTGTATATTATCAATAGACCGTTTTTCATACGCCTTAAGTAAGGAATAATATATATTATTGCAAAACAGTGGTAGTTGGCTAGTTTTGTATAAAAAGAAGAGTTTATCAAGGAATGGTTTCCCAGGACTTGTTCTTATTAAGTTGCGCTCATGGCGCCCCTACCGGCGACCTTGCAGTGCAGATCGCTGCGCCGATTCACAATTTATTTGATACAAACCTGTTATACGCTTTCCAGTCTTTCTGTTAGTGGGGAATGTTGGATCTAGTACTATTATAGAGCTAGCTTTAGGTTTAAGGTTACGAGTTTCTTGAATTGTTACAGAGGATTGGAGATAAGAGAGTAATATAAATACTTATCTATTGTTTCTATTTGGTACCGAGTTTGGGATAGCGTGTGTCAAGTCAAATTATGTTTTTGAAACAGTCTTTTTTCAGAGGGTATTTATTGCGCATAGTAATTATAGATATCTTTTGTTTCTATTACTGAGTTTAGGATAGCGTTTGTCTAGTTATGTTTTTGAAACAAAGTTTATTTTTAGAGGATAAGAGGTTTATTTTTTTTCCACAAGGGGCTAGGCGAAAGAAAGGTGTTTTTTTGCGTGAAGAAAATCTAGGGACTGGAATGAAGTTCGAAAAGTAGAAAAATCTAGAATTGGCACGCAAGCAATCACGTATAGAGATTTGGTATTAAGCTCGATAGCGCGAGCTAACTGAAGACCATCTTCAGACCGATAGGTAGATGGAGTTTATTTATTAGGTGTTATTCCAAACTTTGTTTCTACGTAAACACGTGGAGGGCCGTTCGATTTTAAATTAGACGATCTCTATTCAAATATAACGATGTCCATGTTGACGGCAATCGTTTTAAAGGTGTTTTGTGTTTAACGATGTGTACCCGAGCGGCGTTTGTTTGTTTTGCCCATATTACCTACGTAAGTGGATTTGTGCAAACAGGTGTGAATCGTAAATCTTTGACAATCATAGTTATTGCTTTACTGACCTGGCTGGTACTTAATTGCTGGATTTTACAAAGGAGAATGCCTGAATGCCAGAAAAGGGGCTAGATTTGCGTCAAACTGCGTCTGAAGCACGTATGCATGAAGAATCTTCTTTCAAATTTTAATATCGCATATATTCAAGGGGTTCAAAAGTATTATAAAAAAAAGTGATTAAACGTTTCGAAACATGTGGAACCACCATGCAACTTATAAAACTTAGAAAATTAAACACTTAGAAAATCAGATTATTACAAATTTCCTGTTAATATCTTACTATATATTTTTTTTACATAATATTATAGAGAATATTTCTAATGTTTTACCGATGATTTGGTTAAGACGCAAGTTATAGCCCAATTTTCATACAAGAATCGGCATTCTCCTTTTTTTCATGACTTTTGAAATTATATGCGTTTTAGAAAAATAAGTAAATATAAACCCAATCAGAAGCAGTGATAGTGTGATTGCTACAGCTAACGTTATTGAAAAGAGGGTTAAATTAAGTTTGGCAAAATGAGTGGACATTGCTTAGGTACCTAAGTATTGCCTGTGCAAAAAAAAAGGCCTCTCATCCTTGTGGAACAAATAAATAAGCAGGTATGGTTTTTAAAAACTTTTGCTAAAATTTTATGGTATATACTTAATGGATTGATTTTTTTTCATGTTGTATACTTCTAATTTTGATTATTTGTACCTATGTTAAGTATGTTTACCTATAGTGAAACTCCTACATAAATAAATGCTTGAATAAATTATTTTTTAAATAAAAATAAACTTGAGCTGTTTGTAAAAGAGTCCTTGGTGTTTTTTTTATTTTACGCTATACAAGTTAGTACTTGACTGCGATCTCACCTGATGGTAAGTGATGATGCAGCCGAAGATGTTAGCGTACTAACTTGGAAGGGGTAAGTTCTGTCACCCCAACGGTTTCTACACAGCATCGTACCGGAACGCTAAATCGCTTGGCGGTACGTCTTTGCTGGTAGGGTGGTAACCACGGCCAAATCCTCCCACCAGACCAGACCTGAGCCAATTTAGAAATTATAAAATTCCAAAGTGGGCCCCGTGGCGGGAATCGAACCCGTGACCTCCCACTCGAATCCGAGCGTGCGTCCCCTGCGCCACGGAGGTCGTCAAACGTGTTTATATGTGTGCATTAATTAACCTTGCAATTAAATGCGATTAAACTGTAAATGATTAGGACCATTGCACATTGGCGGTGTGTGCATCGATCAACAATCCAAATGTCATATCTAACATCGAGTGAGTGCATGACATTGAATGATTTGGAGTGGACCGACCCTAACGAGCCGGCGTGATGAATGGTCGCTAATTGGCCGGCGAAAGTAAAAAATGTCATGTCCATACATTCAGTACTCAGCTAACGGAGTGGAAAACATGAAATTAAGCCAAGGCTCAAAAACAGATGGGGTGAACTTATATAAGGATCATTTCTATAGTTCAGTCTAAACGCGATAGCGAATTAAGCTGAAAAAGCGAAAATTGTATTTTGCTGATTCTGAGGGAAACAGAGAAATTTCTCTCCAAGTACTTAGGTGTTATGCCTGGATATCGCTTGTGAGTTGTGATCGAATTTGGATATCAATCAATTGTATTAGTTTAATTACAAAGAGCCTAGAGTATCAAACTTTACTTTTTGCCTAATAAAAACTGTTCGTTTTTTATGACGGAACCGCAGGCGGAAGTGCGGGATTCACTCAACATTCTGTTGCGCTCCCGCCAAATAAAATGGATAATGCCAATAGTTGTACTCGTAATTTAAAACAGTTTCCCGAGCTTTTAAATTCCGTTACACCGAATCCCTGGAAAGGTGAAACTTTTTTGATAAATGATCTCATTTCAGCTTCTGTGGCCTGAGTACTTAATGCGTGGACACGTCATACCATCAACAACATCGGGGTAACTAAGTCGAGTTAATTTTTTAAACTAATTAAATTAATTGTTTTCAGTTTTTAATACCTAACGTTTCACACGTGCCACTGATAAACTTGGATAGTAGTAACAAATAATTTAGGTACAGTCGTAGCGACAATTTAAGGGTTAAAAGCCATAAAACTTATCTAATTACATTTATAATTACTACTTTCCTTAATGAGACAAGTACGTCTGGGCCCCAATTGCGTTATTTTTGTATCGGTCCAATAAAAACGACATCAATCACAAAACGTGATTTTTAACTGTTTTGATTGGTCAAAACCCATGCTTTGACATTGATACAGTTCTTTTATGATTAACACATTTTTAAACGATCGACTGCAGCTGTTATTAATATCTTAAGCCGCTTGATTTCACTTATCATTGTAGAAGTAACTTAACCCGATCCGCGAGGCTAGCCTTGCCTCAATATTAGCGGCCAAACGACAATAATATATGACTAAAGTATGTAATTTCATAGTTAGCTATACAACTACAGGTAGTTAATTGTTTTTTTTTTTTAACTAGGTATATAGGCTGACTGTGATTATGATGGAAAGTCATGATACAGTCCAAGGTGGAGCGCGCTTGCTTAACAGATGCCTATTCACTCTTGATTTAAGGGCGATGGGTACCATCCGGGCGCGAAAATTCAAATTTTATTTAGTCTTTCGCTCATAGTGGGCTAATTATACATCGAAGGCTAATGGCAATGAGTTTTGCGGGCACAACATTTATGCATCTACATGTTTTTAATAAAAACTCTGCTCAACAATACTCATTTACTTCATATTGGTTCCCGATAGCTCGAAATCTGGGAAACTGCAAAAAATTATCTTTCGGGAACCAATATGAAACGAGTGGTAACTTTCGAGCAAAGTTTCTATTAAAAACATGTAGATGCATAAGAAGTAGGCCCGCAAAATGCATTGCCATAAATCTACAATGTGTAGTTAGTCTAATATTTGCGAAAAACCAAATAAAATTTGAATTTCGCGGGCTGGTAGGGCCGCAACACCTTAAAGGTGCCCAAGTATTAGACGTTGGGATAGTATTTGGTATTTGGTAGGGTATTCCAGACCTTTCCAGTGCGTACTTATCGGGAACGAGAAATCAAACAACTTCGTATCTAGGTAGCCGCTTTGTACGTACTTAATCTTAATTCTTAATACATATAAATTACGCGTCACGTTGTTTGTCCGCGATTGCCTCCTAAACTACTTAACCGATTTAAATCAAATTTGCACACCGTGTGTAGTTTGATCTAACTTAAAAGATAGGATAGTTTAAATCTCATTCTATCTATATATTTTTTTGTATCCCTTAGACCCTTATGGCAAAACAACGTTTGCTGGGTCAGTTATTAGGTAGGTATATGTGTTTTTGGTAAGTCAACGAAATGTAGGGCACAATGAGACCTAGCAAATGATGTCTCAGAATGATGAGCATTGTGCAGTGAGTTGCATAATATCTGACATGGGCGCGCACTGCAGTGCATCTATAACGTCATTGCAATGTCCTGGGACCACTGATCTCTATAGAGTATATAGAATATACTCTGGATTTTCGCCATTTTGGCGCTGATTGTTGCGTAACCTGGCGTGGGCGTCTATGGAACTAAAATCAAATGACATTCAAAACGACGGTCCACTTCCAAAAAATGTCAATTTAGTACCGTGGACGCTCGGGGGAGGCGCTTCAAATCGGCACAAAAAATGAACTGTCAAACGTATGGAATCATGAATCCAGAGATACAAATCAGTGCCTGGGACGCACTTATATCTACATTCGCAAACGTATCATTACCTTGCTCGTCACATCAATCTTTTTTACAGAAAAATAAAATTATAACAACATTCTAATCCACTTATTTCAAACACCTTGCACCTTATTTCTTCTTTATGTCTTTAATTCGCACTATAATATTCCTATCGCTTAGAAAGAAGTTATTGACTGATATGGTTAATGAGATTATTCATACACATACATACATACACATTATTATAATTACGGGCGCACCTGCTTCCGTGCGGACCGGCTATCGGCCCTCCACAAAAGCTGGAAAATATATTTAGCATACCTATAGCTTATTTAACTGGTAAGTCTTATGTAAGCCTGGTGTTTTGTTATACCTAATAATAAGCACTAAGTTTTAATTTTAAGAGGCCTGTGAACTATAATGTCTCCGTTAATGCAAAATACCAAATCATTTGTAATTCGTGAATATTTCGATCATGTTGTGGTGTTATTCGGATTCATATAGTAATAATCTATACTCCTGGCCATATTTGGTTCGGAAATATTTCTTTAAAATAAAATAATAATCAATTTTGATCAAAATTTTTATAACTTTGGTCGAGTTCCGTAATACCAAAAATTATGAATGAAAACTTGTAACTTTCTTTATTAACTGGTATTTTTCTTTAGCTGGACAATAAAAACTGTGCTCCTGAACTAATGCGACGTGAGAGGGTGTTGTTTTTATTACAAAACAAATAAGCAGAAAACATGTCCTCTTTGACATAAAAATAAGCAAAACTAAATTAGTTTACAATTTCGTTTAACAACAGTATTTCGGAACCATATATGGCCAGGAGCATAGATTATTACTATACAAACCCGAATAATACCACAACATTAACGAAATATACACGAATTACAAATGATTTTCTTATTACGTTTGTATGGGAGACATGGTAGTTCACAGGACTCTTAAGCACTAAATTAAATTTTCTATTGATAAACTCTTCTTACATATTTTTTTTTTGCTTCTGAAAATTGCACCAAAAAAGCATTCCGATGTCCAATGTTTTGTTCTTTCCAACGTCATAGCAATTCGTAACATGTCCAAGTTACAAATTGATATGACGATTGCCAGCCTTCGTAATGACGGCATTCTAAGAAGATGGTTTGAATTGAACCCAAGACCCTCCGCAACACCACGATACGACACTATCTGTACCACTGAGGCCAGTTAGAAACTACATCTGCTAATAATACTTGGCAGCTGTTTTAAGATAATCGTCCTAAATAATTAAGGTAGTCTGTCTTCTTGGTGTGACAACATAACCGAAGCGTAATTAAACGAACGTTTGTTACAGTTTTAAGTGCCGTAATAACTTCTTGCTTAGGACTACTCCTTAGTAGAAACTTAAAGAAAATTGCTACGTATACAAACTATATACATTTTAAAACAGATTAAAATTGGATAGTTGACTGTAATAAAAATATTGACTTTTTTCATTTATTTTTGAAACTAGAATAAATAATAAATGAAGTGGTACTCGTAAAAAAACTGTAATTTTTAAAAGATTTAAATATTTCAGATTAGACAGAGAGATAACTGTATTTAACTATGACGTCAAAGGTCTTGCCATACTATCTCTAATTAAATAAATTTTCGTTTCGCGAGATAGGGAGAGAAGACTGCTACTAAAAAATGCCTTTAAACTTTGTATTTCATTGTATGATTTTGATTTTTTTGTGGACGCGTATTTTTATACTAGTTTATGAAAAAGTAATATAAAGTTGTCAACTACCCAATTCTACGTATTCCTCGGCCCTTCTGCTTTTAAAGGTCTTCCAAAAAACCAAGATACAAGTAGGTTATCATTTGAAATGTTTTCGTATAAAAGTTCGTCATTTCGTGACAGATTTTGATGAGACGTTTAATTTTTTTTGTTCATATTCAAAGTTGGTAAAGCTATGAAGAAAATCTGGCGAATAGCGATTTTAGCGTTATCTTTTTAATTAACTTTTCATCACCTATTCTGAATGAAATATGAAATATGATGATGTTAGAAAAGTTTGTTATCTATAGTTGCCTTGATTTTAAAATACGTGACAATTCAAATATGTCCTTGGGTAAGAATGGCTAGTACGTACAAGGATACAATAACGCTTAAAATTCGAAGGCGTTATTCAAATTCGTGTCGAAATTTATCCAACAACTTGAACTTAAAGTTTAAATTATATTCTATATTGATTAATATTTATTGATAGCTAGTTAATATTAAGCCGATGGCGAAAGTTTCACTTTAATCGGCTTAGCTGTAATTGTATACAACTACACATCGTACAACAATAATGTTGTTAAGTCGTAATGAAAACATTTTGTTAACCTTATTATTGTCGAATAAAGGATAAGTAGGAACTTATTTGGGCCACTGTCGAATAAGAATGTCGAAAAGAGCTCCATTGCAATCACTAACCACGAATATAGATATTCTGTGGTCACCGTTGAGCTACTAATGTACATAATCTAAGGTTGAGGCTAAGTTAAAATTTCATTGCTTATGAACCATCGGAACTTTGATTCATTGCTAATTGAAGTGAAGGCCCACTTTCGCCAAACAGTAGATTCGGCATTGGCAAATTGGCATTTTTAAACCAGAGTAAACGCCTATTTGGTATCGGTAAGTATATTAACCATCTTTAAGGCTTACTTACTTAGGTAATACCTATGTAATATATCTGTCAACTAAGTAAAACGTTTTAGTTAATATGGATAGGATTGAGGTGTAAAGCCCCAATAAACAGTTCAAAAGATAAACTTTATTGTTCTATGCGACGCATAAAAGAGTAACAACTCTGTCTATTAGACTTTATGGCTTGTAAAATAGATAATAGACAAACATATATGAGTACAATATACTTATTAGATTACCTCCAAGTATCAAATCAAAATTGATGACCTCCATGGTTGAGTGGTTAGCGTACCGGTTTTCAAGGCGCCGCCATCCCTGAGGTTCCGGGTTCGATCCCCGGTCGGGGCAATGTAGAAAATTAAGTTTTCTACATTGTCTCGGTTCTGGGTTTGTAGTACCTTCGTTGTTTCTATTTTCCTTAACACATGTGCATAAGCTACTTACTAAGTGATCGGAGCAATGTATGTGATGTTGTCCACTATTTATATTTATTTATTAAAAAATATATCAAATCAGAGTATGCAATATAATATGGACGTTTCTATGTCTCAGACATAGTGCAAGAACATGGCCTGTCTTTTATAATTAGAAATAGTTCGTAACCTTTATAAAA
This sequence comes from Coenonympha glycerion, assembly GCA_963855885.1. NCBI lineage: Eukaryota > Metazoa > Arthropoda > Insecta > Lepidoptera > Nymphalidae > Coenonympha > Coenonympha glycerion. The sequence goes on from OY979650.1 coordinate 7,862,716, forward strand.
AACACCGTCGGATTTGGAACAGAATACCTACTTTAGGAGTATTTGTGCCTTAACTGACAGGAGAAATCTCTTCTATTTCAAAAATAAATGAAACCGTACCTATTCAAGAGTTGAATTTTAAAATCTAATTAGAAATATTCTTCCTCAAAATACGGAAACAGCAAAACCTTGCCTTGTGAAGGAACCTTGCGTCCATCTAGAATACTAGATTTGTTAGAATTTCCTTAAACTATGGAGTTTATTGTTTTATATCTCGCTTAGAATTACAATTAGCGGGTAACTGACGGAAGGCATAAAATTAAAGTTGACGTAAAAACCAATATGGCGACGTCGACTGTCACAATTTATAGATATTGAATCGTCGTAAAAGGCAACATGGCGGCTGCGAATTAAGCGTCAATTTAACAATGATTTAACGGTTGGATTTAACGAGGTTATGAGTACAGTTGCAAGATCTTACCTACTAGCCTATATTAAGCTATCCATTACACTATGAAAGTGAAGGAATAAAGAATTCATCCTACAATTGGATATTACAATAATCAAAAAATATATAGTTTTTCGCAACAAACGATATGCAAGTTAAATTTCGGAAATGGCTGCAGTATCTAGTGGTAGTAGATATCAGCTATTCTTCTTCTTCTCCTGGAGCCTTCTTATATTCTTTGTTGGACATAATATGCCTCCTTGTAAGTTCATCATTTTTTGTGATGTTGGGCTACTCGTGATGTCGTCCATAATTTTTTTTATTATTTTTTTTAATATTGATAGGCTTGCGCTTGACTACATTCATGTCTGATGGACAGGAATGATGAGTTCTAGGATGGAGCGCGCTTTCCTAGAAAATGCCTATTCACTCTTCTCTTGAAGGCACTCAGATTATAATTGGCTGGAAACATAGAAGCTAGAAGAGTCCACACTTTAGCGGTACGTATCAGAGACGTGGAAGAAAGACGTTTCGTTCGAATTCGTTGGACATCAAGGATGCCATAAGGATGCCACTTAGATTTCCCAAAGAGTTCCAATCTAACCTAATCTAGAGCCTCAACAGTTGTTTGGCGACATTGCCAAACTCTTGGTTAATAGTTCAATAGGTAAATAGGTACTAAGGTTTTCAGTTTTTTCCATAAGATAACAATTAATTAGGTACTTAAATAATGTCACTAAGGTATTCTATCGAGGTAGGTACCTAGGTACCTAAATCTAACATTGTTTTTACTAAATTGCACGTACAGAATTATCTTCAAGTAGGCTTGCGGTTCACCACAGATTAGATACACCCACTAGACATTAATGCCACAGACAAAAAACAAAATGGCGATAGGTTAATAAAACATCTGATAATATATAGTGGTTGCTTATCTATTTATATATGTTGGAGGATTAGGAAATGATACGGCGTTATCATTTTAATATTGCCTCACCCTTTTTGAGTGATAAGATAAATAGCTGGTGTTTTTAATAAATTGGTCTAGGTACGTATCTGTGTAGGTATGTGCTTATATATATACGAGTAGAAGACCTATAACTACTATTATAGCCAACGCAATATGTCGCTGCACGCTGGGTCATAAAAAGCACCTGTTGTGCGCTCTGTCTCACTTGTCGTTTTAAATCCGTCCTGCCGTACCTACATGGTACATTCCGCCATCCTTTTTCCCCATTGTATGACCTAGCGTGCAGCGACATAATATTGCGTAGAGTGTAGACTATAATATCTTTTCTTAGTATATTTTAATTGCACGTCTTTATTGTAAAAGGAACAGTATTTCTTATTTGTTTTTAAACAAAAAGCTTAATTAATATCTAAAGACATTCTTCAAGGATCATAACTTTCAAAACAAATATAATTTTCATAAATTTCTTATTTAAGGGCATAGTTAATGGAGATATGAGTCGATATATGATAAGCTTGTAAGATGAGCATTGAACACCCTTGTCATAATAAATAATAATAACTAAGCCAGCCCAAACCTATGGACCTCGAACGCTGAAATCCCTACAATAAAGAACTTCCTTTGAGTATCAAATGCTTTTAAGTCTGTTAATGTATTCACTGTCTGTGCGTAAGTAGCGCACGAATCTCTAAAACGTTTTTGCATAAACATAGAAAGACGGGAGCACAGGTTGTATGCGTCGCCGAAAGTCAACATCGTTTGCGGGAAGATCCTATGACGAGAGCTAGTGGGGAGTTTTGAAGAGGTGCTTAATAAGGAAGAAAATTCATTTTTCTATCATCTATAAATTAGTACCAACTTGACTTGCAATGCCACTTAATGGTAAGTGATGATGCAGCCAAGGATGTCATCGTACCAACTTGGAAGGGGTAACAAGCTTACCCCTAACGGTTTAATTGCATCGCGCCGGAATGCTAAATAGCTTGGCGGTGCGTCTGTTCTGGTAGGGTGGTACCTAACTATAGCCGCGTTTGGGGCCACCCACCAGACCTGAGCCAATTTAAAATTTATAAAATCCCAAAGTAGTCGATTTAAGAAGTCGAACCGCGAACTTCCACTCGAATCCGCCACTTGCGCCACTGCGCCAGGGAGGTCGTCAAAAATCCCAACTAACCTAAAGTGCCTTAGTACTCAAAAAATAACATTGTTTTGCAACATGATTTTATAATAACAGTGAATTTTAAGCAGAACCAACCAACCTTAAACTAAAAATCCTGAGTCTTATGATAAGTTTACATGCCGCATTTTATCTGACTGTACCCATACCATTGCACGGAAACCGTAATTGTATGTGCCTCTGCCTACGGAATCATCAACTTCCACCTGAAGTGAGTCTCTTAGTTTCTAAAATTTCCTTTGATTTTTTTGCAGTCTGCTCACTGACATAATGATAAAGATTGGGAAAAAGGACGTGGGAAATGGCAATAGTTTGACTAGTGACAAGCATAGCCAAACTTTTTTGGTTATGAAAATAATATCGCACTACCCACAGTACAGTACAAGGCATCAAGGTATATAGGCATAATTGACAACAGCTGTTAGAGACTAATTTTCTGAATGTGACGCTAAGCGTCGCGAAATGTTTCCATTTTTTATAGTTATTGTTTACCACTTCGAGCTCACCGCGAACAATCCTGGAGGTAAATTGGTATACAATTTAAGATAAAAGAAATACGAGTATATGCGTGTGCTATCGGTGTTAATGATTTTATTTGAATCAAAATTAAGTACTGAATGGGTGTTGATTAAAATTTTAAGCTTTTATTAAGCTCTCTCTCGAAATTTTCCATGATCTCTTGGCCTACACCGTTTGGGCCGTTATCTAGCCGTGAAAAAATACCCACAACGCCGCCCACCATTCGCTTACGGTATTTCGAACGTGCGAGAGGGACAGACAACTTTGCGATAGCATTAGCGTGAGCGTTAGACGAAACGAGTATACGTTTGAAAGTTCCTTTGCGAGTAGTTTGGCCTGAATGAAAGTTTTATTATATTTATTGCTAGCGGATATTGTTGATCGCGGACTACCGCAAAACCCGCAGAATTACTTCTGTCAAAGTCAACAGCCGTTCAACAGCATTTGGACTTAGTGTGCATGTGATATGTTTCTAATAATTATGTGCCTGAATGTAAAAAAGTATCCTAGAATGTGTTTGGATGTCTGTAAATCAATCACGCTACAACTGATTCGGCTGGGAATGAAGACAACTTATATCTATATCCTGGTTTAACATATTACTAGCAGATACCCGCGGCTTCGCACGCGTAAATTTTAGTTTCAACTATTATACGGGAACCATCCATTTTCCGGAACAAAAAGTACCCTTTGTGTTAATTTACATGAAATCTATCTTCATTTCAACTTTAAACCAAAAATTTTCAGTAGTTGTGCGTGAAGGAATAAATTTGCTCCCGCATGAATATCTGTTATCCCTATTATCACGAATCAGTCAGTAATTAAGCGTAAAGTAGTATCCCAGCAAAAACATTTTCATGTAAAATGTTGCCAAGACGAGAACATGTGGCTCACACCATCAAAAAGTTATCAGATCTCATGTAGAGCAAGACTTCTAACTCTACACGCCCTAACTCTATAAATCCTAACTTTATAAACTCTACACTTTAGTCAAAATATATTATGTCTTGGCTGTTTCGGTACCGTCACATGGGCGTAAAGTGAAGAATTTATTCACTGTTCAGTACTTTTCTAATAGAGTTTTGCAAGTGGCATAATGGACCATGCAAAATTCAAGAAATTTCACATTAAAATTAAATGGTATCACCATTGTTATGGGAAAAAACTTCCATTTATTAAAAATATCTTCTAAAGCAAAGGAACACACTTTTGCAAAGTGTGATGAAGTATTTGAAACCAGTGCAGTTAGTAAAACCTAAGTGCAGTTTCTGAGGAGACTCAATACCTATCTAATAATTAATAATCGTTACTACAGAAACTAGGTATTGTATATCAGAAAAGTACAAAGTCAGTGAATAATATTTTTACTTTACACCCATGTGACAGTAACGAAACAGCCAAGACATAATATATTTTGACTAAAGTGTAGAGTTTATAAAGTTAGGATTTATAGAGTTAGGGCGTGTAGAGTTAGAAGTCTTGCTCTACATGAGATCTGATAACTTTTTGATGGTGTGAGCCACATGTTCTCGTCTTGGCAACATTTTACATGAAAATGTTTTTGCTGGGATTTCACTTCTTTTTGTAAGTTGTTTACGACTATATTTTTTATTTGGTTAATTTCCTTTTCTTTGGTGTATTTCTTGAATATCATTGCAAGGTGGATATTTGTCCGAATCAAGTATCCCCCCCCCCTCTATCATTTAAATGAGGGAACCCTCCTTGGTTCACCTAGTTTATTTTTTTCCTTATTTGTAGTTTATTACAAAGAGTCCCCTTATCAATTTTGAGACCTCTAGCATCAATATTTGCGGTAATTTCATACAAACTTCCATCCCCTATTTTAAGGGGTTGGGGGGTTAAATTTCCAACTTTTGGAATTTTTTTGTTGGTTGTGTGCTAATACTAGCTTATATACCAAATTTCAGAAATTAAGTTTTTATTATACCTATATACTTATGGGAAATCCCATACGAACTTCCAACCCCCTAATTTTATGGATGTGGGGTGATTAACTAAAAATCCTGAAACACCTATTTAATTGTTTATTACAAAGAGTCCCTACATGAATTTTGAGACCTCTAGCATCAATATTTGCGGTAATTTCATACAAACTTCCATCCCCTATTTTAAGGGGTTGGGGGGTTAAATTTCCAACTTTTGGAATTTTTTTGTTGGTTGTGTGCTAATACTAGCTTATATACCAAATTTCAGAAATTAATTTATATACTTATGGGAAACCCCATACGAACTTCCAACCCCCTAATTTTATGGATGTGGGGTGATTAACTAAAAATCCTGAAACACGTATTTAATTGTTTATTACAATGAGTCCCTATATGAATTTTGAGACCTCTAGCATCAATATTTGCGGTAATTTCATACAAACTACCATCCCCTATTTTAAGGGGTTGGGGGGTTAAATTTCCAACTTTTGGAATTTTTTTGTTGGTTGTGTGCTAATACTAGCTTATATACCAAATTTCAGCTTTCTAGGTCTTCAGGAAGTACCTAGGAATTTTGATGATCATCAGTGAGTCAGTCAGTCAGTCAGTCAGTGACGAAATTTGGGTTTTTTAGACGTCAATAAAATCTAAAGTACAAGACCTATAAAATTGAAACTTTATCGGTTTAATAAGTTCACTGGCGACATTATTTTCCGAGAATTTTGATTATCTGAAATAATTCAGGCCTAAGTTATAAGGGTTTAAAAATACGGCGAAACATTTCGAGAAAAGATAGGTAGTGCCCTCGCGCTTCGCTTGGCTCGTCTTGGCGGGGACACTACCGTGTCCCCAGATTATCACGAATCAGTTCAGTAATTAAGCGTAAAGTAGTATTTTTCCCGCGTGAATATCTGTTTTTCCCTTCTCCTGCAAAACCCATGGATTTTGCCGGGATAAAAAGTATCCTATTTATTAACCCAGGATATAATCTATCTCTATTCCAAATTTCATACAAATCGGTTGTGTACTTGCGGCGTGAGATTTTTTTTCCGCGTGAATTTCGGTTTTTAACTCATCCCACGGGAACCATGATTTTTTTCGGGATGAAAGTAGCCTATGTGGTAATGCTAGATATAATATACCTCCATTCCAAATTTAAGCCAAATCGGTACAGTAGTTGCGACGTGAAGACGTATTTTAACTTGATAAAATCCAAACTTCGGACCCCCGTTTCACCCCCTTAGAGGGTGAATTTTGAAAAATCCTTTCTTAGTGCTCCCCTAGACCTCATAAGGTATCTGTGTGCCAAATTTGGAGTCTCTAGACCCAGCGGTTTGGGCTGTGCGTTGATATGTCAGTGAGTCAGTCAGTTTCTTCCTTTATATATATAGATAGGCAATTTTTTATCCCGAAAAATCCATGCATGCCACCGGTTTTTTTTTGGAAACTGATATTTTCTAAAGCAATCTCTAGATATACTAAAGTACTAGTATAAAAAGTATAGGTATGTAGGCTGGGTAAGGGAGCGAGAACGTATATAAGAATAATATGGCACCAGCCCGCGAGAAACGCAGCCTAAAAGATGAGATTCTAGTGGCTTAGTTATATACAGAAGGAGTGCAGAAAGATAAAATCCTAATTATTACGCGTAACGTTGGGCGCGACCATTAATTGTCTCATTAAATGCACTTAACAATGGAAATAAAGTTCTAGTAATAAACCTGCGGCAATTCCTGCGGCTCTTGCCGCAGTGTGCTGTCAAACGGGTTGATTCTAGTTCGCGCACTGCTGTGTCTTTTGTTTGACCTATGAAAGTCAATTAAACGCTTGAAGCTACTTGAGCTTGAGTGTTTTTGTTGTTTATAAAGTTAGGATTTATAGAGTTAGGGCGTGTAGAGTTAGAAGTCTTGCTCTACATGAGATCTGATAACTTTTTGATGGTGTGAGCCACATGTTCTCGTCTTGGCAACATTTTACATGAAAATGTTTTTGCTGGGATTTCACTTCTTTTTGTAAGTTGTTTACGACTATATTTTTTATTTGGTTAATTTCCTTTTCTTTGGTGTATTTCTTGAATATCATTGCAAGGTGGATATTTGTCCGAATCAAGTATCCCCCCCCCCCCCCTCTATCATTTAAATGAGGGAACCCTCCTTGGTTCACCTAGTTTATTTTTTTCCTTATTTGTAGTTTATTACAAAGAGTCCCCTTATCAATTTTGAGACCTCTAGCATCAATATTTGCGGTAATTTCATACAAACTTCCATCCCCTATTTTAAGGGGTTGGGGGGTTAAATTTCCAACTTTTGGAATTTTTTTGTTGGTTGTGTGCTAATACTAGCTTATATACCAAATTTCAGAAATTAAGTTTTTATTATACCTATATACTTATGGGAAATCCCATACGAACTTCCAACCCCCTAATTTTATGGATGTGGGGTGATTAACTAAAAATCCTGAAACACCTATTTAATTGTTTATTACAAAGAGTCCCTACATGAATTTTGAGACCTCTAGCATCAATATTTGCGGTAATTTCATACAAACTTCCATCCCCTATTTTAAGGGGTTGGGGGGTTAAATTTCCAACTTTTGGAATTTTTTTGTTGGTTGTGTGCTAATACTAGCTTATATACCAAATTTCAGAAATTAATTTATATACTTATGGGAAACCCCATACGAACTTCCAACCCCCTAATTTTATGGATGTGGGGTGATTAACTAAAAATCCTGAAACACGTATTTAATTGTTTATTACAATGAGTCCCTATATGAATTTTGAGACCTCTAGCATCAATATTTGCGGTAATTTCATACAAACTACCATCCCCTATTTTAAGGGGTTGGGGGGTTAAATTTCCAACTTTTGGAATTTTTTTGTTGGTTGTGTGCTAATACTAGCTTATATACCAAATTTCAGCTTTCTAGGTCTTCAGGAAGTACCTAGGAATTTTGATGATCATCAGTGAGTCAGTCAGTCAGTCAGTCAGTGACGAAATTTGGGTTTTTTAGACGTCAATAAAATCTAAAGTACAAGACCTATAAAATTGAAACTTTATCGGTTTAATAAGTTCACTGGCGACATTATTTTCCGAGAATTTTGATTATCTGAAATAATTCAGGCCTAAGTTATAAGGGTTTAAAAATACGGCGAAACATTTCGAGAAAAGATAGGTAGTGCCCTCGCGCTTCGCTTGGCTCGTCTTGGCGGGGACACTACCGTGTCCCCAGATTATCACGAATCAGTTCAGTAATTAAGCGTAAAGTAGTATTTTTCCCGCGTGAATATCTGTTTTTCCCTTCTCCTGCAAAACCCATGGATTTTGCCGGGATAAAAAGTATCCTATTTATTAACCCAGGATATAATCTATCTCTATTCCAAATTTCATACAAATCGGTTGTGTACTTGCGGCGTGAGATTTTTTTTCCGCGTGAATTTCGGTTTTTAACTCATCCCACGGGAACCATGATTTTTTTCGGGATGAAAGTAGCCTATGTGGTAATGCTAGATATAATATACCTCCATTCCAAATTTAAGCCAAATCGGTACAGTAGTTGCGACGTGAAGACGTATTTTAACTTGATAAAATCCAAACTTCGGACCCCCGTTTCACCCCCTTAGAGGGTGAATTTTGAAAAATCCTTTCTTAGTGCTCCCCTAGACCTCATAAGGTATCTGTGTGCCAAATTTGGAGTCTCTAGACCCAGCGGTTTGGGCTGTGCGTTGATATGTCAGTGAGTCAGTCAGTTTCTTCCTTTATATATATAGATAGGCAATTGTTTATCCCGAAAAATCCATGCATGCCACCGGTTTTTTTTTGGAAACTGATATTTTCTAAAGCAATCTCTAGATATACTAAAGTACTAGTATAAAAAGTATAGGTATGTAGGCTGGGTAAGGGAGCGAGAACGTATATAAGAATAATATGGCACCAGCCCGCGAGAAACGCAGCCTAAAAGATGAGATTCTAGTGGCTTAGTTATATACAGAAGGAGTGCAGAAAGATAAAATCCTAATTATTACGCGTAACGTTGGGCGCGACCATTAATTGTCTCATTAAATGCACTTAACAATGGAAATAAAGTTCTAGTAATAAACCTGCGGCAATTCCTGCGGCTCTTGCCGCAGTGTGCTGTCAAACGGGTTGATTCTAGTTCGCGCACTGCTGTGTCTTTTGTTTGACCTATGAAAGTCAATTAAACGCTTGAAGCTACTTGAGCTTGAGTGTTTTTACTGTTTTAATGTAATTATGGTTATATCAACAAAAATTACAAATGACATAGAAAGCCCAGTTAACAGCTTAATCTCAATTGAACCGTGCTACAGACTGGAGGGCAATCATTAAGCGGAGTATAAACACGCACACGGATGCCTGCGCGGGAATCGAACCAGTGAACTGTCGAGTGTTCGCTGCTCAATACACCATGCCGATTACCGCACGGGCTGTTGGCTCCATTCATCTGTAGATGGCGCTGGAAGCACTCATTTTACTTCAGAGATACTTAGGTTTATGGTAAAATTTTCACGAAAACCGTACGTATGATTTTTATACCTATTTTAATACTAGCAGGCACCTGTGGCTTTGGCCGCATTATACCTAGGTACCTATATACACTAATTTCTTTGCTCAAGGGTGTATAACTGTATATAGGCTCCAATTATGGGTAGGTACTACTTCTAAGTTATCATTAAGTAATCTTCTCAGTCAAGGTTACAAAACGATAAAAAAAAAATCGATTGGAAATGTAAGTATTTTCCGTCTGCACAAGATGTTAAAATAATTCTATGTTAAAACTAAATTCTTAAGACATTTTTTAAAGAGGATGTTCCGAGTTTCTCGCACGTTTTTCTTAGTGCGAAACAAACGTGGGGGTACAGTCTGACAACTTCATAAGTTCCTGTAAATTCGGCATACGTGAAAGAATAGCTCCAAAACTGGGAAACTGCTGAAAATGGTCTTTCAGGAAACAATATGGGATTTCTGAGCAATTTTTTATGATAAAAATGTAAATGTAAGTAGGTATAGTTAGGCTCGCAAAACTCACTGCCTTACTGCTTACGATGTTTGATTAGCTTAGACTATGTGCGTAAAACAAAATCAAGAGTTTTCGCGAGCGAATGTAAAGAACATACTTATTTTGTGTCAAGTCGGTTAATAAAACGTATTGTTGATAACAACATGACGCTATTCCTCTTATCTATCCTTGAAGTATTAAACATTAATTAACTCTAAATTACCGCTAAGTGCCTAGATAATTGCTGTTGTCGGATTTAGATTGTTAGGCAATCAACGAAATTATCTTTTGTCCGCCATTTTGAATATTATGAGGTTTTGTACTTTGTTTAATTTAAATCAATAAAATCTATGTTAATTGTATCGTAGACCAAACTTAAGAGTAGGTAAGTAGGTAGGTATATAAGTGATTGTGAAGATAGGTATTATATTATTAGGTCTGTACTTTACAACATACATTATAATTTTTCGTACTTTCCTTTCGCCTCTTTGAAGTTGAGTAAATCCAAAGGATACATACCTGAAAAATAAGAAAATTCATAAATATAAAACATATAATTCAAAAAATTTCTAAAACGAATATGTCGCCCGATTCAAAATTGAAAGTTTGTTATAAAAGTTGTACACTTTCTTTCTAGCAACAACTATTGAGTTTATTGGAATGAAAGAAATCAGATCTTTTTGTTCATATAGAAAACCTTTAAAAACCTAGTTTCGTGATGAAACACCCAAAAATCTTGAAACAACATTTATAGCACGACAGCACAAAGGTACTATCTAAAAGGGCGGAACAACGTTTGCGATATCACACAGTTCTTATAACTTGGGCGGTCTCTTCTGTAGAACCTAGGTTTACCGCAAAACATAAACAATGGCATACCAACCGAGACCTTTGATTGCGCTAGTCACAGGGCCTTCGAGCTAGCAATGACCTAGCTGCTACCTAGGTCTTACCGCTTGCGACTTGCGAGAGCGACTTAACTTAGATCACGAGGTAATAAGTACTAAAATCGCGAGCTAGGTTTAGCAGCGTCCAAAACTAAATAATATGTGATGTATTATTAGACGTGACCAAAATTAATCTCAATAATAATAATAAATTAAAAAATCGGCCAAGTACGAGTCGGACTCGTACGCGAAGGGTTCCTTGCAATTATCTACTAAAACGGCAAAAAAAACTTTTTTTGTATAAGTATATAGTAAATTTCACATCTTCGCAGAAAAGCTGCATAGCACATCTCTGGTGGAAAGTTACCCTTAGACAGGTCCTATCGTTTCCAATGGAAAGGTAAAAAACCGATGCTTGTCGCAAACAGAGCGTGCAATGTCGCGTTAAAACAGTTAAGTGTGGTGCCACACATTCGCCTGCTATGTTAGAAAAAATAATACCTTAATAGTACAGTAATAGTTAGTTGTACTTAATTGTATATCTCTATAATTTGAACCTCGTTTAGTCGAAATCCCAGTAAGTCGAAAAAAATGCCAATCCCTTCCACTGAATGCGCGATATTTAGAATTATTTAGATTTTGTAATTGTAAGTCTAACACAGTGTTGTTTCTATACGAAGTATTCATAATTCATAATTCATAATATTAGGTACATTCTATATCTCGATTATTAAAAAAAATGGCCAAGTGCGAGTCAGACTCGCGCACCGAGAATTTCGTAAAAAATTAGAAAAAGTAAAACCACAAGAATCACTTTCTTACCGAACCGCAAACTTAATTTTGTTTTTGAGGTTATTGTTAATACCAAAAAAGTATAATAATTAATAATTTTATTTTTCCCGTAAAATATAATTAATCCCTATTAATCATAACAGCTGGTTTTCAATATAAGTAACGTTTTGTCTAGCCCTTAGGTCCGAAGCGGTCAGGGCTAAGTCTAGCCTGGTATCTGGGTCGCAGTGCCGCAGACCCTGGCTTTGAACGAGATGAAATTACACACTGCGAGCTCCAATTTTCATGTCGTTTGCATTTATCTATGTCCGTCCTATAATATTAAATGACTGATAATAATACTGTCGAACATTTTTTTATTTGATTGAATTTGATTTTTTTTATTGACGACTGATTGGCGCATTTCTTATAGTGCCTTCGGAAAGTAGTGAGTTCGATTCCTGCAACTAGAAAATGTTTGTGTGATGAGTCAATGAATGCTTTCTAGAGTCTGGGACCTAGGTGGTTTTCTACAATTATATTTATGTTACTCAGACTACATGTTATTATAAACGAAATAGATGACTCGACTCGGCAAATGTTGTTTTGCCATTAGAGATATAAAATACCGGCCAAGTGCGAGTCGGACTCGCGCACCGAGGGTTCCATACCATAAAAGAAGTAAAACATTGAAAGAATCACTTTTCTTCATGAATTTACGAGTATAATTTACATGTAGGTACTTTTGTTGGCAAACCGCAAACGTAACTTTGTTTTTGGCGGTTTATTGTTATTATCAAAAAAAGTATAATAGATACAGAGTTGATTTTATTTTTCCTGTAAAATATACGTTTACTTCTATTGATCGTAATTATTTCAGATTTTTCGATTGGTAAACTTCGGAGATAAGGAGGGGGGGGGAACGGTATTTTTTTCGACAGTTTGCCCAATAAACCAAAAACTATCGAGCATAAAAATAAATAAAAATCAGTTTTAGAATACACAAGTAACGCCCTTTCATATGAAACCCCACTCAATATTGTTATCTCATTTTGAAATTTTGTCGACCCGGTTTTCCCCCCTTTTTAAATAAAACTAAAAACAATTTTCGAATTTTTACGATTGTTATGACGTCGGGTCACTATTTCCTATAACTATTCTAAATTTCAAGTCGATAGCTTGAATAGTTACTGAAATAATCGAGTGTGACAGACGGACCGACGGACGGACGGACGGACGGAGAAAGTCTCACCATAAGGGTTCCATTTTTACCATTTTGGTATGGAACCCTAAAAATAGCTTCCGACCTACTCTCAGATCTACCGACCATACACAGAAAATTTCATTACAATCGGTTAAGGCGGTTTGGAGGAGTTTGATGATAAAAAATATTGACACGAGAAATTTTGATATTAAAAGACATACGAGTAAAGAAAAACCGGCCAAGTGCGAGTCGGACTCGCGCACCGAGGGTTCCATACCATAAAAGAAGTAAAACATTAAAAGAATCACTTTTGTTCATGATTTTTCGAGTATAATTTACATATAGGTACTTTTGTTGGCAAACCGCAAACCTAACTTTGTTTTCGGCGGATTATGTTATTAGCAAAAAAAGTATAATAGTTAGGTTGATTTTATTTTTCCTGTAAAATATACGTTAGCTTCTATTGATCATATTTATTTCCGATTTTTCGAATGGTAAACTTCGGAGATAAGGGGGGGGAGAACGGTATTTTTTTCGACAGTTTGCCCAATAAATCAAAAACTATCAAGCATAAAAATAAATAAAAATTGGTTTTAGAATATACAAGTAACGCCCTTTCATAATATGATACCCCACTCAATATTGTTATCTCATTTTGAAATTTTGGCGACCCGGTTTTCCCCCCTTTTTAAATAAAAATAAAAACAATTTTCAATGTTTTATGATTGCAATGGCGTTGGGTCACTATTACCTAAAACTGTTCCAAATTTCAAGTCGATAGCTTTGATAGTTACTGAAATAATCAAGTGTGACAGACGGACGGACGGACGGACGAACGGACGGACGGACGGACGGACGGACGGACGGACGGACGGAGAAAGTCTCACCATAAGGGTTCCATTTTTACCAAATTGGTATGGAACCCTAAAAATTCAATACATTAGTTCTCAAGTACCTCCGAAATACAGCAATAACACAAGCTATCGCTTATTTGGGGTTATTGATGTGATAAATAGCTCTTATTTAAATTAGCTGCTAAACGCACATAGTACCTAAAACATAGTTGTGGAATAGAATCAAATTGTGCAAGGTTGCGCTCCAACCAGATGTTATCTGTAGTGCATAAGCTTTTTATCTTATCGCTGCAGTGGCCATACTTTCCTAAAAAAATTACACGTAAGTACGTAAATATTTTGAAAAACTGAAAAACTTTTTTAAATACATACAAACAAACTACAGTATACTCGTAGATATTTAATCACCGTACATAAGAAGGTTATACCTACGTGTACTTTTTATATAGGTACATAATGTTTGATGACAAAGCTATAAGTATGGCTTTCACATTATCCACAAGTGATTTCAGCCATAGAAATAAAATGCTTGAAAAAAGTAATAATTAGAATTTTTTTTATTAAATGGCTTGTCTTTTCATTATGTAACAAATACTTTCCTGAAAACCGCATCAAAATCGGTTCCGCCAAACGCGAAATAATCGCGGACAAACATACATACATACAAACGGGTCGAATACGGAACCTCCTTCTTCTTTTGAAGTCGGTTACAAATAAATAAGTATCCTTAATTATTCAGTTGCTGATTTGTTACTGCCTAGCCTTGCCCTTGGATGTAAAAGGCTGAATTTTAGCATAGTTTTCCTTTAAGATGTAAAAAAAGGAATATGGAAGACGTTTTTAAAATTGCTACAGAATCAAGTTTGAAAAGGAAGGTAAGCTAGTGTAGGTAATTCTTTTTCCTTGCGTGCGCTGCGTAAACGGTTAAAGTTAGGCAAAAATCACATAAGACGAAATTGTTCTGGTTAAAAGTTCTAAAAAAATTCACGGCAAAGTACCTATTTCTATTTTTTAACCGACTTCAAAAAAAAGGAGGAGGTTCTTAATTCGTCGAAATCTTTATTAAGATTGACTTATTAGGACGGGATGTGTACAACCCAAAATTCACTAATGCGGAGCCGCTGAAAAAATGTAAAAATACTCGTAAGTGATAACGGGACTGTCCGAACTAATTAACAAAATAACAGCCACCCCATCAACATAAAGTGCTCGCAATTTCGGTGTAGCGTAAACTGCATACAAAACTGCACTTGACTCGTTATCAGTCCACTGATAAGCGCGGTAGTGTCGGCTCATGTACTCTTATCTGTAGATACATACTGCTATACTGGAACTATTAGATAGCCTGCATTATAATATAATATATATTATATTATATGAACCTATTTAAAAATGGAACACTCTACAGTATTTCTGGGGATGACATTAGATAAAAATTTAAAATGGGGCGCTCATGTTCAGACTCTGGCAGGTACACTTAGTTCAGCTGAGGAAAAATTAGGCAATTTACAGACTTTAATACAGTCAATCTTGTTAATTATGCCTACTTCCACAGTATTATGTCCTATGGTATATCTAAATATGGTATATATTTGTATTACAAAAGAGAGAAATTAGATCCATATTGATGATTATGGACTTGCCACAGGATAGACAATTCAAGTTAAAAAAAAGGATTTAAATGATATGGTAATATACCCAAACCAGAAAGAACCATCTTACGAAAAGGTCTCCGCATAATTTTAGCGTCGCGTTGACGAAACAAATAAACAGACAGACAAAAAACAGCGAGTGAGACCGGACGCAATGCATACTCAATGAGAACGAAATGCTTACAAGGAAAAGTAAAGATAAGATCCCATCCCACATCGACAAAGCTAAAGCTATAAAAGTAATGCTAATAAAAGTTTCACTAGCTTTCAGGTTTTTAATAATCTAATACCTCGGGAATCATTGAATAATGTTAATCTAGACTCAAATCAGGCCCTATAGGAATGGTGTGAATGTGAAGGAGCAACATACGTCAAAATATACAAAATAGTTAAAGAACTTTGCTAAGATTTATCTGAGCGTAGTATCTCACGCAGAGGCGTGATGAAATCAGAAATGAGGAGATTCGTAGCCGAACCAGAGTCACCGACATAGCTCAACGTATCGCGAAATTGAAGTGGCAAAGGGCACACAGCTCGTAGAACCGACAGACGTTGGGGACCCAAAATGCTGGAATGACAACCCCGTGCGAGCGATGGCATAATTGGCAGTGTTGCCAGGCCTCCGAAGAACTACACTGCCGAAGGGAAGCAACTTTACTAAATCCAAGCGATGCAGGGCTGTGCAGATTGAAACTTTGCAGGAGGCCTTGGTCTAACAGTGGGCGTCAGTCAGTTGAAATGAACCAACTGTAAAAACATTACGATAGTGCAAGGAAAATATTTAGCATTCGTGTAGGGATTACGCCGGTCGCTTTCTTGTTAGTAGGCCTTTGCCCCACAAAAGGTTTCCGAGCTGCAATATACGGCTTCGTCTGATGCTCTATAGTCTATACTCTATATTCTACACAGATACTGCAATTCTTTTAGGTGAGTTTTAAATAAAATTTAAAATGCACTTGCTGCAATTTCTACTTGTTTTTGATTAAAAAATGCAATATCTAGACTCTTGTGGCTGACATGTGGCCCAATGTAGGTAATAGCTTATTTTATGGGTACTAGTTCTTACTGATAAATATATTATGTACATAAATTATTATAATTACAGTAATACGTAGAACATCAGACCCTGGAAAACATTTATGCTCATCACACTAACATACAAACTGACTGATTAATAGTCCAAATAAAAAATAAGTCTTAATAACGTGTAAAAATCAAAAGACGTTGATCAAATAAATAACAAAATCATAAAAATTTTGGACTAAACCCGTTTCTAAAAACTAAACAGTTGACGTTCTTTCTAACTCCTTTTTTAGGCAGTCTACATGACTGCCTAAAAAAGGAGTGTAATGTTTTTAGGGTTCATGTATGTATGTGAGTTTCTTTATTCCACGATAACTTCTAAACGGCAGAATAGATTTGGACATATGGGGTAGGTATCGTTAGAATCCTTACATCATTCAGAGTAACATAGGCTATATTTTTTTGGCAGTAGTTTTACCACGGGGCAGTCGTGTTTTTTGATTTTTAAATTAAGTATTTACTTGTTCTTTTTCAAAAGTTAAGCTTTAGGTGGAAGAAGCGTTCGTTCAATGTAAGATGTCTCGAGATCCCTTGTCCATGAACTCATTGTAGTATCTGGGTCAGACAAATTCGGCTCCGAGACACCAATGAGTCATTATTCGCATTAAATTGATTACCATTTGGGCCATTTAGGTATGTAGCCATTTGTGGCAACTAAATGTATTATCACTTGCTTAGCGGCGAAGAAATATATTAACAACCAATAGGTATAGGTAAACGGTACAACCTTAGCTTGCTTTATGTAATTGTATAAATACTGCATCAATTAATTTATCATACTTTACATTACAAAGGTGAATATTAGTATGTACAATTTTGTTACTCTTTCACGCCGTAACTACTGAACCGACTTGAACGAAATTTGGAATAGAGATAAAGTATACTCTGGATTAACACTTAGGATACTATACTCATCACATGACATCATCACATCACATCTAAATAATCATTTAATTTTACATTTACATTTACATTGTAAATTGTAAATTGTAAATCATGGTTCATCCATCAAAAATTAATAGCAAAAGACTTATCTCTTAAACTAGGTGGAGAAGAAAAAAGGTGACCTACGAGTATGTCGGATGTCGGAAGAAGAAAACAGTTAACGGCTTAAAAGTTAAATTTGTTAAAAATTCTGTAAGTTTTAGTTAAAGAGTAATCGGTAAATTTATGATTATATTAAAAACCCGGAAGATTAATTTTATTTGTTTGTTATTTCTTATTACGTACTTATAGCTACACCAAGTATAGCTTTACGTGTAGCCATGGGTTTATTTTGGGTGAAGCTGCATTTATGAACGGGACATATTGATACAAACTGGGTCAAATGATCGAATCAGTAATTCGGTGACAACTGACAAAGGACAAAATGATTCATACTTACTGATACAAATCGAAAGTATCATGTATGCAGCTTGAATTGTGATGCATTCAGACTTATTATTATGAATTGATGATTGATATTTATTGGTGTGTTAAGGATTTCTTTAATGTATAAGATTTAACAGGCTAAATGGTTATTTAAAGTTTAAGAACTGCAGTTTAAAAACTTTATAGACATTACATCGCCATCCTCACATAAACTTCATGAGTTTAAGAGGATGGCAAAAAGTATATTCAATTTGTGCAATAAATAAAAAATAAAAAAAAATTACGTCATGTCGTATTTTGGGTTTTTAGTATAAATTCGATCAGAAGCAGAAACACAATTGAAAATTTCTATATGAAGTTTTCCCGAAAGTTGCCTCAAAGCCTCCATGTCAATGGACATAATAATATGAATAGACTAGCTGTTGCCCGCGGCTCCGCCCGCGTGCAGTTCGTTTTTTTTACAAAAATGTTTCCCGTGGAATTTCTTAATTTTTCCCAAGATAAATGAGTGGTCCCTGGGTTCGATGGACCCGTAAAGGAGTCTTCTTCCAATCTCTCCTGTCAACGTGCTATCTTCTTTCACACAATTTACCTATATCTTCTTTGGTCTTCCTCTACTTATACACTCTGTCGAAATCGCTTATGTTACTCG
The DNA here is from genome assembly GCA_963855885.1 of Coenonympha glycerion. Classification (NCBI taxonomy): domain Eukaryota; kingdom Metazoa; phylum Arthropoda; class Insecta; order Lepidoptera; family Nymphalidae; genus Coenonympha; species Coenonympha glycerion. The sequence continues at coordinate 7,881,245 of OY979650.1, forward strand.
ATTCGCATGGAGTAAGACAGAGTGGGGCGTGTCATCGTGGATTGTAATATCTATACTAACCAAACTTATCTTATTCTGAGATGATACCAACGCCCAGATATTGTAATTAAGCATTCTGATGCGCTGCTGTGTACGTAGCAACCCGTTCCTGCTACGTACGGGTTATCTTGTTATAGGACGATTTGAACTGTCGATATTTCGACCCCGTTTTGATTGTGCTACGTAGATAAGTAGCTATAGGTTTTTTTAAACATCCCACGGGTGCTCTCAAATTTTTCAGGATGAAAAGTATCTTAAATGTTGACCGGGCATATGTATAAAGTAGGATCATAAAATTTCATTTAAATCCGTTACTTGAAAGACGCCTGCTAACTGTTTTTGTAATGTTTTCTTTCCCGCGGGAACTCGATTGGATTAATAAGTTTTACTATATTATATATTTTGTTAAAGAGGCAACATAAGGTATCGGCATAACAAATTTTACTAAATTAAGTTCATTAGTTGTTGTTTACAAAGCTGTTAAATTAATTGCAGTTTTTTAACTATCCCACGGGAACTCTTTATTTTACCGGGATGAAAAGTATCATATATGTTGACCAGGGACATAAGCTACCACCACACAAAATTTCATTGGAATCGGTCCAGCCGTTCCAAAGATTAGCCCGTACAAACAGACAGACAAACAGACAAACAGATAAACAGACAAACAGACAAACAGAGAAACAAAAAATTTGAAAAAAATTTAAATTAGTTCTGTTTCACTTCTTACATCCCCCTGACTCCGTTTTTAGCATTTTTTTTATTTGTACAGAAATTCGACCTCTACAGATTTATTATGTGTATTGATTGATGATACGTATTTTTTTTTTAATTTTTGTTGGCAGTAATAAGTCTTAAAATCACTTAGAATTTCGGCTTAGTTTTTTATTAATTAGGTAAAAATTCGTTTTAATGTGATTATATCCGTACATATATGAAATTCATTTTTTTCTACATCAGTGAAATTATTGAATTGAAGAAGTACTTTATTTACTTATATATAAACTATGAAATTCATTTATATTTCGTTTTAGAGAAGTATTTCCTGACCAAATATGGCCAGGAGCATAGATTATTACTATATGAACCCGACTAATACCACCACATGATCGAAATTTGCACGAATTATGCATGTTTTTGGTATTACGAATGTATGGGAGACATCGTAGGTTAGGGCATCCTTAAGGAGTCAATTATAAAATCAGTGGTAAACCTACTATATTTACAAGCAGTCGCTCCCCTTGGGAAAATAAAATGGGGAATGGAGGTGTAAATATTGTGAAATGAGAAGTTTATATATATGTTTGAGATATTATCATCATGGCTGACGGACAAAAATGAAAGTTATATCATACAACAAACTTTAACCAAATGAAATGCGGTAAAGAAAAAGACGAAGAAAATACACCCAATTCGTTACGCAAAATTGCATCCGCTGAAAACAAGGAGTTTCGTGGAAACTTGTTAAAACTGAATTTGTTTTATACAATTTTCAAACCAAACTCAGTTAAAACGCCGAGTTAGCGGAGTAACACCTAGATTGGGGAGAGAGGAGCAAAAAAGTAAAAAGTCTAGAAAAATGTCTGTACGGGGAAAATGAAGTTTCTTATAAACTAAAAGTCGGACCTACGAAATTACTTCCTTCGGCCAAAGCAATAAAACTGTTTGGAGCAAGGTGGGTTTACACCACTAGCGGAGAGACTATTTTATTAACAAATCATTGGATTAAAAGATTCAAAACTATTTCTTACAGGCAATTATATGAATAGTCACTAAAATATGATACACTTATTAGTGGTAACTATTTCACGACATTAAACTTTAATAGATACTTAAAAAAATAAGAGCAATTCACTATTACTCTCATGGGTTGTTTACATTAGATAGAAGTTAAAAGCAGGCGTTACATTACTGAAAGTACCTATTAGCAAGAAGACAAAATTTCTGCTGATACTATTAAAGTGAGAGCAACAGCAACTTACAGCTCTAGCCATATTACGATATAACAATACGATGCGACAGATGGAATGGAAATAGAAAGAAATTAAAAATAAATAAATAAAGAATGTGCAGATTTTCATACATTTCGTTAAAATTTTGTTCCTATCTCTATCTGTCGTATCCCAATGATATGTCATATGGCTCCGGCTGTTTGAAGAACAGTATTTATTAAGTACTGTTTTAAAACTTGTGTAACTTCTAGTTTATTACTTGTGTGAGTACACGCAATCATATAAAAAGCTAACACGAGCAAACAATATTGTTATCTAAGTGATTTTTTACCGAGAAGAGAATTGAATATATAATAAAACAACAGTCCGGTAATGGAACAATATTAATTAATCTAGTTTACTTACTTTGAAATATAAATAAGCACTAAATAAATATTTGTATATGTGCCTGTTATTGTAAGTTATGAAATATCCCCTTTTAATTTATAGATCTGGTTTTATTAAGCTACGCCTTTGCAATGTTGCGATAAAAAAGGTTAACGTTTAAATTAATACTTGAAAGTCATGCACGCGTTAAAGTTATAGTTAATAACAACAAAACGATTAGGTTTATGGGTATGAGATGATGGTGTAAATTAGGGTACTCAACTGCAACAATTATGTTTGTGGCAAGTACACTAGTAAATAAAAAAAAAATTGCTGACACAAAATGTAAATTGTAGAGCAAATTAAAAAATATGGAATAAGGTACCAGTTAAAATAATATATTCGTTTAAAGCTAAAGTATTAAGTCTATCTTTGTAGGGTTATGACTAAAACACATCTGTTTATGCAAACACACTTGAGACGACCTAATGGCATAGCGGTAGTAGTCCTGACTCCTGCCTGTGCATTGGAGGACGTGGGTTCGATTTCCACAATTGAAAAATGTTTATGTGATGAGCATGAATGTTTTCTAATGTCTGGGTGTTTTATTAGCTGGCCTGGCAAACGTTGTTTTGCCATTACAAGTATAAAAAATAGCTTACGACCTACTCTTAGACCTGCCGAACATATACACATAAAATTTCATTATTATCCGTCGAGCCGTTTTGGTGCAGTTTGGTAACAGATATTGGCACAAGAATTTAATATACTCGGATATTAGAAAGACAAAGCATATTAGATATCATATATTTATCAGTTGTCTAGAACCCATAAACAAGCTTTTAATTTGGCCCAGATCGCAATGTTTGTAATGTCCTGATATATTTAAAAAAAATATTCTCGTCCGCTAGCAGTGCTACCGCACAGCAAGGGAGATAACCAAGCGGCGCGGGGGGGCAACGAACGTAATTGGGACTTTTTCTTTGGACTTTAGCCTTTTGTTTTGCAAAGTGACTCTTTCTTGGGCGACACGATCGATTGGAGACGACCCTTTGATTCGACCCTTTTGTTTCACACCCAATGGAAAATTCGAAATGAATACTTTTAAAACAGTCTGTTTGACGTTTCTTTTTTGAGAGTTATGCCCGTTTTCACTAACCCTTTAGGAAACGCCTAAGCCGATAAGTGACAGTTTTCACGTACAACAACTGTCACCTAAGGGCTAAGGTGTCGCTTAAAATGTTAGTGAAAATGAGCATAATGATTTGCAAGTTAGGATTAGATCTAAAAATTCGTGAGAATTTTCTTAGGACTGACTGTATTATCATAATATGATTTTGAATCCCACAAATAAAAATGTTTGTGCCTATTTTTTCTGCAAAATATAAATACTTCTTACTACCTACTTCCAGAATTGAACAGGTACAGGATGTTTTTATGGTTCGTGAAAGTCTCTCTGTATCTTCAATTATGTTGATTTCTTCATACTTACTTGTTAAAACAAAACACCCTGTATAATATTTTTTTTTAAACTTAGAAAATATTATGCTTCTTTGGTTTGGTTGGAGTGACAACTTAATTATTTTTAAAATTTTTAGTTTTCTATGTACATCAAAATTATTGTCTTGTGTTCAATATATACCTTCCATTATATATTAATGTTGTATAACAGAATATAACCGGCTTATAGTAAACATAACACATTACATATGTATAGATAGATCCAATTAGCTTCTTATAATAGTAATATTATCTGACTACATTAACATTACTGACTAGACTAGGTCTAAGTAGGTATATATATATTTACGAGCATTAATATAATGTATTATGCGAATCGTATTTCATTATTATGTTTCATTCACATCTTAATTAACAAACAAAAACGTTATAATTACTACAAATACAACAAATCTGTAGTAATCATAACTTTTTTTGTAGTAAATAATTCATTTTAATGAAGTTTTAGGATTTCGTATTCAAAGGGTTAAGGGTAGGTACCCGACATACTTCGAAGACTTCGCCGTCCGTCCATCCGTCTGTCACCTGCAGGCTCTATCTCTTGAACCGTGATAGTTAGAAACATAAAATTTTCACAGACGATGTTTTTCAGATGCCGCTAACAACAAATACTAAAAAATAATAATAAAATACTTAAATATTTCAGGGGGCTCCTATATAATATAATAAACGTCATTTTTTGCTTATTTTTGCTCGATATTGATAACGGCAACAGGTAGACGCTTAAACTATTCACAGAATATTTATAGTTAGATATATATTTACTAGAAATAAATAGTGAAATTAAAATAAAACAATTAATTGGGTCTTCGATACATCAAGCGTTTTTTTTGTTGGTTTTTGAACTTAAGTACGGAATCCTCAGTGCGCGAGCCCAACTCGCACTTGACCAATTTTGTAGTAAACGCTAGAAGACGAGCAGGCGGGACACCTGATGGTAAGCGATCACCGTCGCCCATGGAAATTTGCAGCACCAGAGGAACTGCAAATGCGTTACCGGCACTTAAGGCGAAATCAATGACTCTGCCCGTGAAATTCAAAATTTTCATGTTTTTTTGCAATTTGTTCGCTTATTACACATTAGAGGTTTATGGCAGTCAATTTGCGAGAATGGCAGTATCATTTTTACATGATTATATCCAAATCTGTGCATAAAAATGTGAATCCTAGGAAATTAGTCCGAGTATCGAGTTTTATGTGAGTAACTCGCAAATCTCGGACTAATTTCTTTAACTCGACACTTTCGAGCAGAGATTTTTATATAAACACGTGAAGAAGTTATTGAGATTATCGCAATTTGACTGCCATAAGCCTATTATCTTAAAATATATATATATCTTATTAGCTTAAAAATAGCGAAAAATTACAAAAAATTTGAATTTCGCGGGCACACCCATGGTGTGCTCCTTAAGATTGAATAACCCCATGTTATAAGCTTTGAGGGAAAACTGCAGTTTGTAACTGGTTCCATATTTCGCAAGTTCTTCGTAATTACTGTTAAAAAAATTTTTAAATTTTATTTTCAATGTATATCCAAATGATTATAATTATAAATATTACAGTAAAAGATTAAAAATTTATAAAATTGATATAAAAATTTAAGCTAAAGCCTCATCGAAGCCAAGGCAGCGAGGCATTGAACCCAAAATGCTGGCAGCATTGCCCCTTTGGATAGCCAAACTTATTTTTTGGCCAAGGTAGCTGCCAGCTCTTGGATCCCCGGTAGACTCAAACACCCTTTTTGAAATGTCATCAAAAAGGGAACGAGCACCGGGGCCCCACGGCCCCAGGGTCTCAACTCCAAAAGGCACAAATATGAAGCTTCCATCGAGAGCTTCATATTTGCCCCTCTTGGCCCGTTCAGCGCTGGCCGCCGCCGCACCTGCCTTGAAGCAGGTCGCCTGAATATGGGATGCAGCCAATGTATCTACACAAGTCGCATCCCAAACAAGCGACCTACCCAACTTCCATGGAACGAGCGACATACCGTCTGGTCTCTTACCATCGCTTCGGGATAAACCATTCGGTTCCAAAACTGTCGGTATCTTGGCGGAAGAAAGAGACCTCCGGATGACGTCGTTGAGGGAACTGTGGCGTGAGAAGCGACCAGCACTCTTCGAACAGGAGAGACCGTGGTGACCGTAGCTGTCTACACCATCGCCGCAATGGCAACGGTGAGGCTGATTTATCTTGGCGCCAAGCCGAAGACCGATTATAATCGTCAGGGTAGTGTGGTCTAAAAGGGTGCCCAGGTTCGCAGAAGGGAGAGCCTGAAGCCTGTAACCGGACTCCTTCACAGAGACAGCGAGGAGACGAGCTCGATCTTTTTGCGTCTTTGCGTTCACCAACAGTTCATCAAAAAGTTGCTTGCAGATTATATCATCCCACTGTCTCTGGAAGGATAATGAAGCCGGCAAGCTACTGGGACTTACCAAGGACCACGCATTTCTTGCATCCGCTAAGTACGACACCCCAATGGACCCCAAGGTAGGGGATATGATTTTACCATAAAGGGCGTGCGTACTATAAGCAGAGGAAAGAAAGGCTGGAAGAGATATAAAAATAACTTATAATTAAACTTTCTTAACGAAAAAAAATTTCACCCCTTTTTGTCCCATTCATTAGCGTTTTTTCTCGATTCCGGAGTATGTATGGGAGTTGAGTTTATTAAAACAAAATGTCTCCGAAAACCCAACTTCCGGTTATTTCAGAAAAAAAAATCAAAGGCTCCGTAGGCGTTTCCCCATCCGGGTGCGAGCGAGACGCAAGATTCTTGCCACGCAGCGTTGAAGGGGAAAAGAGAGAGGGCGATGACCTCTAAAACAAATCGTTGGTAGAGAGGGTTCGGTTTTAATATCGATGGCAAAAAAAAAATTTTCGGCGTTTTTTTTTTCTTATTTTTTCACATTTATTATAAGTACCTTTAAATGAAACTGATAAAACTTTGTAATACCTAATTCTTTCAAGACGTTGCTCAAATCGTTAGGCGTGAGAAAATGGATTTTATGAAAATCTATGAAAATTTCCATACCAAAATGGAACCCTTTTATGTTTGAACCTAACATAAAGATACTTTCAGATATACCTGTGAAACTAATAAGGTACCATGGTTTTTGTTTTAAGTTTGTGTACCTACCTACTAGGTATACATGAACCTAAGGCAGTCATTGCAGTCAGCACTGAAACCAATATTACGAGCGATTGAAAAAAATAGTCATGATGTCATCAATGAAGACATCATTTGTCTGATCTCATTCTTACCTATCTGATATAAATACCCTTAAATAACTATTATTAGAGATCGTCTGATTTAAAAATGAACGCCCCTCTACTACATTTTTCTTCCAACGTGTAGGTAAGCGTAATCACGTAGAGAGGGGCGTTCATAGTTAGAATAGACAATCTTTAAGTAGGTAATAGGTTTAGGTAGTTTCTATGATCAATTTAGTAATAATAACTTTTTTCTCTGTCTATTTGCGTAAAACGACATTTGCTAAAATTCAAAATTTATTTTGTTTAAACCATTTTTAATTGACTTTATGGAAACGAATTTATTAAAAAAACTATTGAAACATATTAAGATTTTAGATAGCACAAAAATGGGTAAACTCCTCATGTTCAATAAAAAAAAACAATAAAAAATATGTAATGACTTTTTTTGCTATCGCACCCTTATCTAGGCACCCTAGTCCCTAGGCTCGTTACGAACCTAGACAGGGACCTAGGCGAAAAGCAAGGGTGTCCTATCACATGGATATAACGTATTTATGGCGTGTGTGTGGCTGCACACACTGCTTTGTGTGTCTGTGTGTGCACAGTTCACGTTATTAGTGTTTTTATGAATTTTTCAAAATGCATTGTGCGAGGGAGAGGGTCACGCCGCTTTGAACTATTCTCTATTTATACGAATAGGTAACTAGTACTAGCCGGGGGCGGTTTGGCGGTTTTAGGGTTCCGCAGGTCAAATAAAAAAACGATTCGTTTATAGGATCATTTTAATGTACGTCAGTCCGCAAAGTGTCGGAAACGGATTATGGATAGCGCCGTCAAGTCGTTGCCAAATAGTGTTTTAGTTTATTACTTGAAATAATCTTAATTAATCAAGACATACGGCTATTTGTGTTGATTTTGTAAACTCACAACGGTCCCAATAAACTTCCCGTGGTTAGAAAATCTTGATTTTTTAAAAGAAATAAGTTCTTATAAAAAAAGGTCAGCAGGCTGAACCATATAAAACTATGACCATCGCTAAATTGATCACGTGATGTCTGCGCAGGCAAATCTCGTTCTCAAATTTTTTTTGGATTTCTTAAGTAGGTACTATTTCAGCGATCGATATCTTTCTGTGACGGTTACAATTAATAAGTATAGGTTGAAAATATTAAAAAATAATATAATAATTGCCTATAAAAAAAATCTCTATCACCAGTTGCGATCACTGCGGTAGTACAGAACACTCTGTGCGCGAGCCCGGCTCGCACTTGACCAGTTGTTTATATTTGATCTAGGAACGAAAAAGGACAAAGATCTTTATTAAAATAAAAGCATATGTTTAAAATAAAAGTACAGTTTTTATACAATCTAGGGACTTTAATGCTTCAGGGAAAATCTAGTTTCTCTATTATACTTAACAAAAAAAAAATCTTTAAGTTTCTTTGTAGTTTGTTTGTTTGTTGACCGAAACAAGGAGACTATTTTGTGTTCGGGATAAAAAGCTTATATTTAAGACATGGTTAGAAATTAGAATATTTACCTACTTGGTTTTCTGTTAGGTTACTTATAATAGAAACGAAATTTTCAGAATCGGTAAAAAAACTTAAATGAAGTAGTTTTTAGACATTAACAATTCAGATTTTCAAAGCGAGTTATTAATTTTCAAGTTAAGCGCCAATCTCGATTCCGGAATCTGTTGTATTCAAATACACCACAGATTAAAGATACTCCCCGCTGTGATAGAGTTTTGATATATAATTTATCCGTACCACGACAGATATGGATTTTCATACAACTTTTACCGGCCGCTGCTTTTCCGGTAAAGCCATTTCGATTTATCTCAAAGAAGATTGTCAAATTTATGCTCAAATTTCAAAGCATGTTTGAGAATAATAACTTGTATAAGTACTTACTGTACATTGTGTTGAATGCAAATAATGCAAAAAAGAAAAATATTCATATGGCAGTAGGTTACTTACTTACATTCGGAAACAACATTAATCCTCTTGGCAACAGATAGGGCACGCTCGAAGTGTGAACAATGACAATATCTCGACAGATAGGTACATTTTGATGCATATGTGCATTGGAATAGGCTATTTGACTAAATTTTGAAAATGATTTTAAAGAATTTATTACTACCTATTAAGCACATTACATTGATATTTCGCGGAAATTTAATGTAATTCCCTTTAAAAACCACTTTTAAAATTTCAATTTTAAAAACCGCGCCAAAAACGCCAATTTTGTAATGGCGCTTGTCATCTGACTCGTGACGTCACACATTGTCAAACGCATATAAACAGACTACAGTACCGTACAGTTTAGTTGAATTTCTTCGCTTTTCTTTAAATTTAAAAGAAATTAATATATTTTAACAGAAAGAATGGTGTACAAATGCTGTGTAGTATACCATTATGTACAAATACCTCCATAAATTGCCCTCAAAAAGTGTTTGTGTCTGTACCATGATAAACCGAACTCCCATGAACTTCCTGAGTATTTGTCAACATAAACTAAAAAAAACCGGCCAAGTGCGAGTCGGACTCGCGCACCGAGGGTTCCATACCATAAAAGAAGTAAAACATTGAAAGAATCACTTTTGTTTATGAATTTACGAGTATAATTCACATGTAGGTACTTTTGTTGGCAAACCGCAAACGTAACTTTGTTTTTGGCGGATTATTGTTATTATCAGTTATTTCAAGTCGATAGCTTTGATGGTTACTGAAATAATCGCGTGTGACAGACGGACGGACGGACGGACGGACGGACGGACGGACGGAAAAAGTCTCACCATAAGGGTTCCATTTTTACCAAATTGGTATGGAACCCTAATGAGATAATGATTAATGATTATAATAAATAAAGGAAGGACTAATATGTTCGACGCGGTAGGTACTTACATTGCTGCTTTTATGTTTTTCAGTTCCGCGCCATAATAATCAGCATTATTCTTAAAGTAAAGTGCAACCATAAAAGCATCTACCTTAGGTAGGTTGCTATTATCAGCTCGCACAAAATTTGATTCCATTCTGCGATTTGAAATACCTAATTATTTATTTCCTTAGTATGTTTAGTTATAAAGTTAACCAGAAAATTACTGTTTAAATAGCTAAAAGATAAAATTAAACGCCCGCCAAACAAAACACTCAGAAAAATTAGTACAAAAAGCTGTTGTTTTCCCGCAAATTTTCGAGTGTGACGTCACCAGAGTTGCAACCAATCACAGGGCGTTCCTGTCACAGGTAAAATATCAAAAATTATAACATTATTAAACTCTTATTTTGCTGAAAAATATACATATATTTGATTAAAATAAAGTGAAATATGCTTATTTACGTTGTTATTAGTGAGATTTACCACAATTTCAGGTATATTTTCATTGTTGTCAAATAGCCTATTGTTTATTCAAAGTACGGTATTTTAATACTCAATATTTTTAATTGCTTTATTGTAAACTACGTTAGGTTAGGTTAGGTTAGGTTAGTAATGACATCCCATAGATTTACATTAGGTCGTCGCTCACGCTCCGACTAGATAGAGGCCTGCCTACAACGACAGCTCTTTGTCCTTTTCGCTCTTACGAGTGCCTATGTCACATTGGTGGGTGCAAGGCAGCATTTCGGGAGAATATCACAGAAAAACGACGTTTTTTATAAACTAAGCCAGTTACGTCTATGCAAATAGTTATTTCTGAGCTTTATGGAAATTATTATCACCAACACATATAAAAAAAAATTGCATGAAAATCCATAGTAGTTTCCGATAAAAATAAAATTGACGTAATATATTGGAGCAGCTTTTGAAATGTTTAAAAATTTCGAAGTTGTTTTTTAATCGTGTATCTACCTCAAATCTGATTAAAATTAAAAGCCCTATAAAAATCTGCGCTTAAAAGTGTCAGTAGGTAAATTACGAACTCGATATTAGGACTTATTTCTTAAAATGTGAACTCTTAAGCAAATATTTTCTCTAATCTGTAATATTTTTTAATCTCTCTTTTAATTGTAACTCCTACATTTAGATAAGTCTCTTTTACTTATGTAGACATATCAATATATTATGAATAAGTAGGTATAACATTTTTCTGTAATAGTATAAGTACCTAATTTCTTTCCAAATTCAAAAACCTTTTAGCAAGTACTAGGTATATGAATAAGATTATTACGCATAATGTTTATAATCATCATGTTTATCATATTATAAACGTAAGGCATTGACGTATGTCAGTGACCCGGCCGTCATTCATTCCAATTTCAAACTTGGAATTCCGCGCGAAGAAATCACACATACATACAAACGTACGCACACAAATTGAACACTAATTTGTGTCTGTATTTATGTAGGGCACACACACACATTTCCGTTAATATGGGTCGGCTCACTAGCACAAAGGCATTTTATTATGAGACCTTTTAATGTTGTTTGGTAGGATATCCTATACCTTTAATCCTATACCTTTAAACGAGCAATTCTTGTATATATTATGTATATATATTTCTATATAATCTGGATCTCGGAAACGGCTGGAACGATTTTCATGAAATTTAGTATACAGGGGTTTTTGGGGGCGATAAATCGATCTAGCTAAGATTCATTTTTAGAAAAAGTCGAATTTACCAAAAAAAATAAAAATATGACTACTGATGCCATCTATTGGCCACCGAGCGAAGCTCGGTCACTCAGATATTGTACAACTTAATTAGTGTAAGTCGACCATAGATAAAATTCGTGTTGACCACCACACCTACACCATAATTAACCATATCTACAAAACAAATGTAGGTATATTGATTGATCTTTAAACAACCTTGTACCTCAAGTTTCTTCTAAATACTGTTTAGGTAGATACCTAGCTATAACTAGAATCAGACAATTGTAATGGTTTTTATCCAAAAACAATCCTCTTCAAAGTTACTAACAAACCTTTGGTTAGCTTTTTACATAGGTAACTCACTTTTCTTATATTTTCTTATATTCAAACAAAATCAGTGATAATACCCAATGCTATTTATCTATTAAATATTTGCTGACCCGGCAATCTGGTTATGCCATGCAAATTAGTTCTCCCTTAAATTGCACATAAATTGAATGCACATAAAAATTGCATAGAAGCAAGGTGAGGTATTTCATACCTACCAATAGATCTACAGCTCTGCTGGATAACGTAATAAATATAATAAAGTGAACCTGTTTCTAAAGATTAGAAACTCGATATTTTGATTGCTCGCCATTCGCCAGTCGCCTTAAATCATTATTGCATTTAATAAAGGACTTCACCTCTTTGAAAAACCTCTTTAAGTTCTATAAATAATAAAATCTATGGTCCGTGTTTTTTTCATAGATAGAACATGGACAAAATTGTAGTTTTTTTACCAGCAATTTTACTTGCCCTCTAGAATTGGGATCAATCTATTCTAATTGGTCATTCAGGGTAGCTCAATTTTACCCAAATCAGTTCAGTATTTGTGGTATGAAGGAATAGCAAACACGCAGACTTTTGATTTTGATTTATAGTTTTCTTCGTCTGTTTCTTTCTATTCTTAATTGTAGGTACTTACCTATTAAGCCTATTTTTTCTAAATCCGGATAACGTTGTTTTTCCATATAAAAAATCGCTTACGACCTACTCTCAGACTTACCGAAAATACATAGAAAATTTCATTACAATCGGTCGAGCCGTTTCGGAGGAGTTTGGCAACAAAGACGACAATAGAATTTTATGTACCTATTAGAGAAGATATAGAAAAAACAAACAAAGTTAATAAAAGACCAAACAAATCGAAAGGTCTGAATAAAGGCCATTTATAGTACCTACCTACTAACCTCTCTATACTCTTTCATCTACAGACGTCAGTCTACGTGATTATTTATCTGTACATACTCCCGCCTGTCCTTTGTCATCAGAAAAAAAAAAGTTCCATTTTTAAAACGCTAGCCGTAACAAATCCTCCCTTTTTATATCGCAATAGAAGCCAGAAAGAGAAAAAAAAGCAACTCATTTTAAAATTAGAACGCGAAAGAAAACCGACGCGTAAAAGACCCGGCAAATCGAACGTCTCAATAAAGGAGTACGCACACACGCGCGAAAAAGGTGTATACGTACACAGACGCAATGTGCGTCGACTTAGGGTAGGTCGGGACGGAATTGGGGTGGCCGCCGCCTCGCCGAATGTTGGGCTAGGTCGGGAACAATATAATGGGGGAATGATGAATTGGCCGGTGCGTAATTTTTTTTCTCCATTATTTTTTTCCCGCTCGATGGAGAGCATTTTTGTACGTAATTAATTGTAGTTGAGTAGGCTGTAGGTATTGCGGTAGCTATTTGTTATGACCCTTGTGCTTTTGTTTTGTATGTTTTTGCGAACATATAAAGTAAAAAGTTTGCAGGAATTCGTTTGGCATCTTGACAATTGATAAAAGGTTGCATGAAGCTTAATAATAATAGGCGATAGAACTAACGAATTAGAGGTAGTTAAAACTCGTATAGTTAAATATTATACTCACACGTAAAAGTATATTTTACACAGTTTAAATTTAATTTTTGAAAAACTTTAGAGAAAATTTTAAAGTTATATTTTATTCAATTTGTACTTAAAGACAAGTTTAAACATACACACAACCACAATGCTAATCGTATTATTACCATTGTAAGTAATGACTCACAACCGCTTCGTTATGTCAATAATATTACAAAGTATAAAGCAATGCTTCTATTTGAACAGCTCTCGAGCGAAAATGCATGCAACAAACTGCACATTATTAAAGTTTTACAAAGTTTAATTCGCATACGAACTGGTGCCTATTTCTAATTGCCATGTAGTTGAGACCACAGACTTCTGAACAGTTGCGATCTCCAATTTAGCAATCACAAAGTTTGCTTGGTCCAACTTAAATAGGCCAAGTCAAGTGTATTAGAGAATGCCCATTCAAACTATTCAAGCTGTAGCAATTTGTTCCCATATCTATTAACTTATAACGATAAAACTGCTAAAGTACTAGTTACTTTTACAAGTTGGAGTATGTAGGTACCTGTTTTCGATATCTCGGACGCATTAGCGAGGAAAACAGAACAATTAAAAAGAAACTGTTAAAGTTATAACTAACTAATAAAAGTTGTCGATCGTAAAGTTTCCGAATGACTCGGATATTTTTACGTGTAGTAAACGAAGTAGGTAAACTAACAAACAGTGATAGAACTTAGAAATTAGATCTTTTAAGTAGATCGCGATAGAAAAACAGTGTGAATAAAATCATGAAGAAAGTTATTCGTAGGATTTAATATTAATTTTGAAATTTTTGTGATTATTTATGGTGATAATAAAACTAATGAGGTAGTTATAAGAAGTTCAGTTCAGTTGGAAAAATTTTTACCTTTTTTCTGCTTAAAATTAGCATAGATTCTTAACAAGAGTCTTTATTGAAACACTTTTAACAATCCCAATATTTGCTAACTTCTCATTTAAGTTATGCACCCAGCTTTAGGGGCCATACTCTATGTAAAGAACATGCACACAAACACGAAGCTATACGTCGTAACTTAACAATTATTATAGCACGATCGCATTCTCGGCCAGTATTCAGATGGTGCTCTCTTTACATTCATACAAGTAGCGGTACTGTATAAAAAGTGGTCATTACGTACCTACCCACGTCTAAACGGAACAAGGCTGCACCTAGAGCGTTTGGCATTGGTTGAGTATTATAGGGTAATATGCTAACGCGTGAATTTAGTTTTTTCACTTATTCCGTGAGAAGCATACATTTTTCTAGACTAAAAAGTAGCTTATGTGTAGTCCTGAGTACAGTCTATGTCCACGCCAAATTTCAGCTAAATAGGTTCATTAGTTTCGGCGTGAAGGATTAAAAAAATACACACAAAATTTAGCGTGATTTGAGTAGTAAGTAACATACTCGTACATACATATTTGAAAGCAACTCGAATTTTTCTGCATATAAATCGCAGTTCTATTTTTCTAAAAAATTCTTTCTCGACAAATTTTATACGAAAGAAAAATTAAGTTCCCAAAGGCTTGCAGTATAAAATTATCTGCAATCTTAATAAACGGTATAAAGACAAGTAGGACCGGTCGGTAAAAAAATAACACTGACATCATATCCCTATTCCCACAGAGCCGCTGAGCTCGGGTATCAAATGATGGGAGTGAACGATCTTTCGTAGTTCGAGAAAAAAGAAC
Organism: Coenonympha glycerion; assembly: GCA_963855885.1. NCBI lineage: Eukaryota > Metazoa > Arthropoda > Insecta > Lepidoptera > Nymphalidae > Coenonympha > Coenonympha glycerion. The sequence goes on from OY979650.1 coordinate 7,896,537, forward strand.
AAAACTAGTTATAGAACTAAAACCAGAATGAGTGCAACAAAAAATCATCTTTAAGACAGACTCAAATGCCCTATGGAATGGAATTAACTTGAAATTTTATCGAAGGTACTTGAACCGCGTTTATAATAAGAATCGACCTTTTTTCCTTGCCCGTTTCAAAAATTTGATGTACCTCATATGTATATAAACACCCATAATTCTTTACAGGTTACAAAAGTAAGTTTTCATATTTCATAACATCTATGAATGTTAACAAATCATTTTTGGGGAGGTTTTTGAAACTATGACTACCTAATCCAAAAAAGGCAAATTTTTTAAATTTTTAGATTCGGGACATAAATAACTGGAATTTGGACTCAAAAAAGTATGATTAAATAAAATTAAAATTTTTTCGGAATGAAAAATTGAAACCTTGACATCTTGAGTCGTCTTAAAAAAAAAGAAAACGTCCAACGGCCAATGTGCGACGCCAGTAGTATGCGGTGCGGCTGCGTTCGTTTCGCAAAAAACTTCGGGGTTAACGACCTCGCCGTGTGTCCTTCGAGCCCACGCTTATGTGTAAGTGCGTACTTGCACACAGACGCAACATTTTTCGTACGTTAGGAGCGCGCGTGTGTGCGTGAACGGATGCCTGCGAGTGCGTTAACTTGCGTGCAAAAAACATGCGTCGGCTGCAGGGCTGTCAAATACTTTTTTTTTTGAGAAATTAGAAAAAGTTTCGTGTAGTGTATAGTCTCTGCATGCAATTAATATAAAGGGGGAACAGACTGTCTATTCCGCTCTCTGTCACACTTACGAGCTTTACGACAGGCCCGTCGCGCAACAGGTGTCATCGTGTTTTTCTATTTTATTGCACTGCGTGCAGTGATACCGTAGTAAGGTGTGTTTTTAACATCGGCTGATGTTATAAAGTTTATACCTATATGTAAGTCCCACTTTTAGATAAGCCTAAAAAGTCACACATTTACATGAAAGGCGAAGAATATAAAGCTGTTGATGGTTTCTTGAATTGAGAAGGGTTTAGGTACGACCCAAGAGCGGCTTAGTATGCTTAACACCCCTTTGAAAATTTTAAATTTTAATTTAATAAAAAATTAAATACATAAAACACCATGAAACAATCTTATTCATGACAAATATTAGGACTTGCGGTCATTGACAATAATTTTAATAATTTTCTCAGCATAAAGGATTTTTTATTTTGATGGTTTTAAGAAAGTCAAGTTTTTATTAATAATGAATTCTTTATCAACGAAAAACTGAGAAATAAAACTATTATTAAATTACTGATCTTCAATGAAATCAAAGGATCATAATAATATTATTTAATAAGATAATAATTTTGACTTCTAAGTTCTAAGGAATATATATTTTAGAAAATATACTACTAGGCTAGTGTCAAAAAGTTCGCGGCCTTATATATTCCTTTGCGTCAGGAAATTATGCACAGGTGTTTCTTTCATAATTTTCGTGATGTAGATATTTAAATACCTACTAAATTCGTCTTAGTATATGGTTGGCAACCCTAAGTCCATTCACGTACTTATCTGTACGTGCAATGCGTATTATAGAATCCGCGTTTTGGTCTTAATTTCGCGATTACGATGACGTTGTGAAATTGCTTGCACGAAATTTTGCGTAGAGATTTTCTTCATAATGTAGACAAGGAATAAGGGAGGTATCTTTTAATATCCCACGGGACCTGTAGTAGTTAAATGAAATACAATTTGCCTGAAATCGTTACAATAAAACTTATCGCTAATTTAGGTATTCTATAGTTACTTTTCAAGACATGCCTGCGCACGCGCATGCTGCATGGAATGGCGCAAAGAATAATGGCTGTATTTCCGCGCTCAACAGCCAAGCTATTGAGCTGATTCGTTGCGCAAAAATGAGCCAGCCTTCACCAATGAGGCTAGGATGTCCACGTAGAGATAATTTTGTCTTCTATGGTCGATCTCTTTCCTATGATCCATATGGACTAAAAAGAGAAAAGAAATCGACAAAAGCAGACAAAGTTATGTTTACCTGGTACATAGGCAGAAGAGGCTATTTACCGCGGAGAAATATCTTGAAGGAATTTTTTGCTACTACGTATTTTAAAATAAATAAAAATAAATATAGGTATATCAGGACATTACACACATCGCAATCTGGCACCAAAGTAAGCGTTAGCTTGTGTTATGGGTACTAGATGACTGATAAATATATACTTAAACATACTCATATACATAAACATAATATATATTGAAAAACATCCAGACACCGGAAAACTCATCCGGATGCTCATCACACAAACATTTCAGTAGTGGGAATCGAACCCACGACCTCCGACGCAGACAGCAGGTTCGCTACCGCTACGCCATTCGGTCGTCATTTTTTCCTAAAATCGTTGACAGCCCTAACATCTCCTTGTGTGTGCGTGCGATGCGTACCGGACCGGGCGGGTTACGCGTTTCGCTCTTAATTTCGCGATTACGGCGACATTGTGAACGAAATTACAGCCATCGCATCGGATTGTGATTGCGGCGGACTTTTTTTTTTCGCCGGCGTTCTATTTATAAAATTGTGCCGGTAAAGCAGTAATTCGATTTAATGAGACCTTTTTAGACATGCTTCGTAATTTTGCCGTCGGGCCCGCGTCTATGTTTGATAGATTGCCGAGATTTTTTTTGCTTCGAATAGTCTCTTTTGCTTCTTTTTTTAGTATTTTTTTTTTGGATTTGCTGTCTGGGTTCTAGGGCCTATTCCACAGATTAATGTACCATTCATAAAACTACTTAGGTAGGGTAGGTTTATCCTATAGGTAGGTAAGGATTAGGTATAGTATTATTTTTAGAGACTAGAAACGAAAGTTTTTAGTTTTAATGATAGGAACTACAAGGCTGAAAGCTGTGGTATTTTTCATTTAACCCTACACATTACAGAGGTGTCGGTAATGGTAACACTGTCGCGAGTTCAATGATTTTTTCCGATCTTAATTAATTCCCAATGCTCCTGTAGAAGTTTAGTGTCGGTAACGGTTACAGTGGCGATGATTTCATTGGAATTCACGGAAACAATAATTTTTCTCTGCCTCATAATATTATGACCGATTAAAAAGATTATGTAAATATTAAAAAGAATTATCAATGGAATTTTCGACGGTACGGTTTTTGCCTCAACACATATGTTTATATCTGCGAAGATGCCAATAAATTATTAAATCTTCATGAGAAACGTTGGATTGCGTACGGCTAAGAAGAATAATATATGATTCTAACGTGTTACATATTTAGCTTTTTATTAGGTATTAGTTTTTTATTGATTGTTATTATTTTTATACTAATAAGATTGTATTTTATGGACTCTACTCTTAAACAGACTTGCCCCCACTGCCCAGCATCCTTTGGTCCTCATGGACTTCGTGTGCACATAGGGCGGATGCACAAAGATGCTCCGCACTCTGTCGTGCCACCACTGTTGCCAGTGCAACCGCACATTTCATCGCTGGCAGCCACTAGTACCCATACAGTTGCAGTTACTAACTTTGAGAGATTAGCTACATTAAAGGGGTCGATTCGTATACTTCGTCACATCCCTAAGGGTGCTAGGAATATTGCTGCAGGTTGCTTAAGTGAGCTTATCAATAAATGCGTGGAAACCAATAGTACTACCGATTGGTTCAAACTTTTGTCATTCGCTTTTTCATCTTTTCGTGTCCCCGAGGTAGAAGGCACAGGCTCATTAACAGCAAAGGTGAAAAATAACATTGTGTCTGCATGTTATTGCTTCCCGGACGACCCCGTAGCCTATCAATCCTCTCCATCAGTTATAAAAACAATCGAGTCCAAGGTCTTTGGTGGTGATCTAAGGGGAGCAACACGCCTCTTATTGTCTGATGACTCGTTTGCACAGTTTAGCCCAGAAACCCTGGGCTCTTTACGATCTAAGCATCCATCTCCTTCTCGTCCCCTCTCTTTTCCACCACCGCCTGATATTTCCGTCTCTCCCCTAACCGTTAGTGTTGAAAAGGTTGCCCATGCGCTCAGCACCTTTTATAACAGCTCGGCTGCTGGTCTAGATGGAATTAGGCCCGGGCATCTTAAAGAACTCTGTTCCAGCTCGGTAGGGGAAAATGGACCACGGTTATTGTCGAGTATTACTAGATTATGCAACTTTTTGCTTAGCGGTCAACTGAATACTGACGTATGTCCATACCTATATGGAGCCTCACTATGCGCGCTGGCCAAAAAGGACGGCGGTATTAGACCTATCGCGATAGGTAGCGTGTTCCGTCGCCTAACCGCCAAACTTGGATGTGGGGCCGTAAGGGAGGAGGCGGCTACTTACTTGCGGCCACACCAGCTGGGGTTCGGTACTCAGTTAGGTTGTGAAGCGGCTATCCACGCAACACGCTTGTTCGCTATGGATCCAAGAAACAAGGATTGCGTTATCATGAAGCTTGATATTCGCAATGCTTTTAATTCACTCGAAAGGGACACTCTACTGCGTGAAGTAGCGGACAATATTCCATCCCTTTATCCTTTTTTATTCCAAAACTATTTTTATCCTTCAAACCTTTTCTATAATGAAAGATCCATCCTTTCCCAAGTTGGAGTCCAACAAGGAGACCCGCTTGGACCGCTCATCTTCAGCCTCAGTATTCAAAAAGCTCTGCAGGATCTCGAATCACCCCTTAACGTCTGGTACCTTGATGACGGTACCATAGGGGGAAAACCTGAAGTCGTGGAACGAGACCTACTCCTTCTATTTCCACGCTTGAAGGAGCTGGGTCTGGAGGTGAACACATCAAAATGCGAGTTCTTCTCCTGTAGTCCAGATTCCCACCACCTGTTCCCCCATTTTGAGGGACTTATACCTGGACTTAAGGAGTTGGACGTCGAAAATTTTTTCCTTTTAGGATCCCCTATCTTCCCATCTGCGATCCCTGAAGCCATTAAGAATAGGGAGCTGCTTCTTGCCGCTGCGGAAGAGCGTCTTAAAAAACTTTCGGCCCACGTTGCCTTAATCCTCTTGCGAACTTGCTTTGCCATCCCTAAGGTAACTTATCTCCTAAGAACCTCCCCAACTTGGCTCAACCCGGAGTCGATCTCGTCATTTGACGGTATTCTGAAAGTCACTCTGGAGTCCGTCCTCAATGTTTCTTTAAATAAAAACCAGTGGAGACAAGCCGCCCTTCCTATCCGTCTAGGAGGGCTGGGAGTGAGGCGCATGCGGGATGTGAGCCTGCCGGCATTCCTGGCGTCGGCTCATGGAGTTGCGAACCTGGTTGCTAGTATACTACCTGTTAATGGTGATCCAGTTCGCATTCCCTTTCTAACCGACGCCTTGAAGGCCTGGTCTGCTCTCAACCCGGACATGCCTCCTCCTCAGGCTTCACACGCCCAGCGTCAGTGGGACAACATATCCTCAGAGGCCATATTAAAACAACTTGTGGACCAGGCAGCGGGTGCGGATCTCGCAAGACTTAGGGCGGTATCGAAGTCAGAGTCTGGGGCTTGGTTACAGGCCTTACCATCACCGAACCTGGGCACGCTCCTTGACAGTGACTCTCTACGTGTTGCGGTGGCTTTCCGACTTGGCTGCAATGTTTGCGAACCCCATCGATGCATTTGCGGCTCCATGGTTGAAGCCAATGGCCATCATGCATTGAGTTGCTGTCGTTGCTCAGGCAGGTTCCCTCGTCACCACGCCTTAAATGATATCGTCCGCAGAGCCCTCATATCGGCAAACGTACCCTGCACGCTCGAACCGCCAGGTCTGAGCCGAACAGACGGTAAGCGTCCTGATGGCTTAACTCTTGTTCCCTGGCAAAAGGGTAAATGCCTTCTATGGGATGCGACATGCGCCTGTACATTGGCACCAAGCCATCTGAGCCGTACTTCACGCGTAGCCGGTTCTGCTGCAGAATCCGCTGCCATGAGGAAAAAGGCCAAGTATGCGCCACTCTTGGGCAATTACTTATTCGTCCCACTCGCAGTGGAAACCATGGGATGTTGGGGTGTAGAAAGTAAAACCTTTATAAGAGAAATCGGCCGTCGTTTAAGAGAGAGGGGCTACGATCCACGCTCTGGAGCCTACCTGGTCCAAAGGTTATCCATCCAGCGTGGCAACGCTGCAAGCTTGATGGGTACCTTTGGCTCAGGTGCAACCAGGGGTGGCCTTTTTGATTAGGTCCCTTTCATGTATTTTTTAGGATTTAGTTTTAACGTATTTTATAGTTTATGTAGTTTTATTATTTTAGTTTTTAATTGTATATTTTTATTTAAGATATTTTATAAGAATTATTTTAATTAATAAAAACGTTGCAGAAAATGTAAAAAACTATTCCAGAAAATCTTAGCTACGTCTTATAACTGTATTAATAATATTTACTTTTTTACTTTACCCAATAAATATTATATGGTATTTAAAAAAAAAAAAAAAAAAAAGAATTATCTGTATTAAATTTTTGTTATTTGACTATCCACTTAAATGTACCCTACTCTGACTTTTTTAGTTTCATGGCTTTTTTGACAGACTATGGACATTCACTTAAAAAAAACGAATTACGAAACGGTTCTATTTCCGAAGCGCGTCAATTAGGATAAAGGCCAGCGCACACTGCGCAAACAGCTCCAGCAAATAAAGGCTCGCGCGGTGGACACGGGCGCGGCGTTTTAGATATTGCACTTATTGATCCCTACATCGATACGTCCGCATCACGATAATGCAACGGTATGGTTACTTGGATTGTTTATGTAAGCAGTAATGCAATGTGTTGAGGTTTTGACGACCTCTCTGGCGTACTGGCTCGGGTTTGATTCCCGTTACGAGCACAGAATACCATAATAGTATGTCACGGTTCAGAAGATTCACTCCGAAAAATTATTTAAATAAATAGCGGCTTTAATGCTCATACAATAAAGTTCAATTCAGTTCGTAACAGTTCGTAACCTTACAACTCTGTCGTTATTAACCAAAACGTTGTCCTCTGTTTCTGTTGCTACAGAGGTCATTTTAAAACCGCTGAGCGGTTGGCGCTATGTTAGCATTTTTACCTACAGTGTGAGTGAAACTACGATTTTTTTTATAGTTGCTAAAATAAGAGCAGGTCAGGGTAGTGATCGCACTGTCAAGGGATTTAGGTTTTACTGCTAAACGAATATTTTTGGGGTTGTGCCGCCATTGCTGTTTGGTTAACGAATCAATATTGTAGAGGTACCTAACAGAGGCCCGGCAGACGTTTTTTCCTTTTAAATTATTTCTCAGTATCGTTGTTTTTCATGAAAACTAGTTAACTTAAAATCCTATTCTCAGATCTACCAAATATTATGTAACACAAACAATTTCATAAAAATCCGTCAAGCTGTTCCGGAGGAGTTTTGTCACGAATACTGTGACACTAGAATTTTAAACTTACGAACTTTAAAAAACATTTCTACAAAAAGACACGTTAGTATTTCCTATTTAACAAGCATGTTTAGTATAATATAAGTGACAAAAGTAGTACATTATAATGTTTACATTTTCATGTGATATTCATGCAAATGAACTATTTAATTCTACTTCGGTTTTCTAGAAGCTAAATTGAAAACAGGAAAATCTTGCATATATGATATTAGTACCTACTATTTATATTATGATGTTGGTTAAGAAACCTCTATTGTTTGTTGTTTTTGCTTAAATAATTGGTTTTTCCTTTGTTTAAATGCAATTATTGATAAATTTATATAAAAAACTGTATGCTCTTCAAAGATATCATACAGACATTTTATTTAATTTGTTATTCCTTATCTAAACTGCATTTTTAATTTGCAATATAAATGTATGAAAAATTTGTTAAAGTTGGTAAGTTATTATATGATTTCTGTAGCTTTTAATATTGTCATTTCTAGCCTCAGTATAACTTAATAATTAATACAGCAAAATGTATTTGATTGGTCAGAAATAAGTCCTTTGGGCGTTCTTACAATAGAACAAGAGATCAACTTCAAGTTTTGCCACTCTAAGTTTATATTAAACTCTAAGTTTATTTACTTTGAAAATGTTCCACACCGGAAATAAACTTTTATCATTGTCCTTTAGCTGCCGTTTGGCCGAGCCCGCGTCTTGTGCAGATTTCATTAGTGTAAAAGCTGACTGCAGTGTGCGCTGCGCCTTAGAGCGGGGAAAAGGACGCGTTTAGGTGCGTAAATATTTCTTAATTATTATATTAATAACCATTTTTGAATTATGTTTCAATATAATCTTATTTATCTGTCCCTAAGTATACAGAGAAATGTTGTTTATTTTTTTTCTTATTAGGTAAATTGAGCAATTAAATTATTTATACAGCTTCCTTTCTAGATATATTTGAATAGAGTAGGTATAAACTATATCTATGTTGTGCCTATGTCAGGTTAGAGGTCAGTGGATGGTTTCCTTAAACAGTCGCTGCCCGCGGGTCAGTAAAATTTGGGAAACCGACTGCCTGTTGCGATCTCTGTCGCTCTTACGGGCTTTTGGAACATCAGCAGCTGCTACAAGAGCCGTCGTTTTCCCTTTTTACATTTTGTAGATACGCTTGAGACCTAGGTTGGAGCGCGCTTGCCTAGAAAATGCCTATTCACTCTTCTCAAAGGCACCCAGGTTGTACTTGGCCAGAAACATGGAGGCTGTAAGTGTGTTCCACATCTTAGCGGTTCGTATCAGAAACATGGAAGAAAAGCGTTTTGTGCGAGTTTGTTGGATGTCAACCACAGTCTTATGGTAGAAAGGTGAAGGAGGTACAAGGTTATGTAGGTATTTCCTATTTTATTTCCCCACTGGCGGCGACAGTTTGCAAGATACAGATATAGGTAGGTTTAGATAAAACGAATATGGCGTCATGCCGCCAGTTTTATCAACTGATAAATTTTCACTTCCACGTTTGAATGCGGTTTCACGTGGGCATAAATAACTGAACATGATTGGTTTAGCCCTGAGGCTATTTGTGTGTTATCTAATATTGTAACACACAAACACACACAAACACACATACTTATCTGATATTTACTTGCCTATCTTAAATTACTGGTATTTGGAACACTACGTTCCAATTGAGAATTTAAGGATGTCCTGAACCTACGTTTTCTCCATACATTCGTAATACCAAAATCATTTGTAATTCGTGCATTTTTCGATCATGTTGTGATGTTATTCGGGTTAATATAGGTAGTATAATCTATGCTACTGGCCACATTTCGTTCGGAAATACTTCTCTAAAACGAAATACAAATGAATTTCGATGTGCTGATTTTTGCTTCGAAAATGACATGTATTAGCTACCCATTTGTTTCGTAACAAAAACAAAACTATCGGACGTCGCATTAGTTCAGGAGCACAGTTTTTATTGTCCAGCTAAAGAAAAACACCAGTTAATAAAGCAAGTTACAAGTTTTCATTCATAATTTTTGGTATTACGGAACTCGACCGAAGTTATAACAATTTTAATCAAAATTGATTTATATTTTGTTTTAGAGAAGTATTTCCGAACCAAATATGGCCAAGGAGCATTATAGACTATTACTAGGTATGTACTATGTAAGTATATACTTATATTATACTACTACTAGTGTATTACTATGTAAGTATATACTTATACTATATGAACTTGAATAACACCACAACATGATCGAAATATCCACGAATTACATTGTTATTTTTTTTTTTATTTTGAATGTACGGAGTCATTGTAGTTCATGGGACTCATAAGGAGGAAAACTAGATCATAGCGAATCGATTTTGGTCATATTTAGTGGCTTCATAAATTTTTCCCATATTATTATACCCATAGGTACTGCGAGTTCATATTTTATTTGCGCAGGTAGATAGAACGCTAGAGGCAGGTAGAACGCTATGCCATAATGTTAGCTAATGTCAATCCCATACATTTTGGACTTTTGTATTCGCAACATCGCTAAATATAGAATGTCAATTGTCTACAGGCTCTGTTAAGTCGGTAGAAATTTCCAAATAAATTTTTCCCTATCTACGTCAAAGCGAAATGAATGTCGATAAATTAAAATTCCAATTTCAAAATGCGAGCATCGAAACAATGAGTGCGCGAGTCTAGCGTTCTATAAACAAATAGAGCGGTCGGCCATTTTGGTTCGTTAAAAACATTTTAGAAGGCGGAACTAGGTTGGGGTTTTTGTACAAATTTCGACGCGGGCCCTCCAATAGCGCGCGCGGGCGGGGCCTGTCAATTCCGCTGACTTCGTGTACACAATGACCTTTTTGTTTTTTTTTTTCATTGATGATTTGGACACGGCGTAGACGCGAGGTTTTTCGGGCATGTTCCGTGCTCGGATTTTAGATAGTTTTGTTTTCGCGTTTTTTTTTGTTTCGCCCGAGAGAGATCCGCTTTGTTTTCGCATTTTTTGTTTTTCCAGTTTTTTGTTGGAATGTTTTCGCGGGGTTTTCCGTGACGATAATGTTTTTCACAAACGAAATGATTGTGGGCGCGAAGACAATAGATTTTTTTTAAATATAATAGTCCTCGGTCATTATTATGACGTAAGCAGGAAAAAAATAGGATTTTTCATTGAAATCAGCACACAAAAAGGCATAGAGTAGGATATAAATTAGGTGCTCATTTTTGTTTTTTTTCCTCTTTGTTAATGAGCTCTACCAATTCGGTTGATTTTTTTAATTTATTAGGAGAGCTTGTTTTGTTCGATTTTCCTCTTGTTTCTGGATTTTATTGTTCTATTATTCGCTGTAAAAATACTAGGGACAGAGCATCGCCTTTTTGGAAGAAATTACTTTTCTTACTTAAAAATAGACTAAGGAATGTAGATAGTGGAATTTGTTTCAGTTGGTATATAGGTACCTATAACTGCTTCTTTTCTATGTGCCTTATTAGGGCCTTGTACAACGTCAATATTAAATTTGTCGCGTTATAACTTATTGAGGGAAGTGAGAACAAATGAGTAGGGTTGTCATAAGTTACCTAGGTGTAAAGTAAGTAATATGTAAAATGTCTTATTACTTCAAGATGAAGTGACATAAAGTTAATAAAAAGCTTAAAAATACACCTATAAATTTTATGTTTCGAAGTTACGTGTGTAAGTCAAACACAAACAAACAAACGGACGTGTTAATAGTAACAAATCCAGCTGGCGGCTCGCCAACTGTGATAGTGGTCCGAGAGTGAAATTCTTGAGATCGTAATAAACGCTGAGAAGTAACTTTGCATCTTATTCTATTCATGCGACTATAAACTTAACTACACAAGCAGTAGAGTTCAAAAAGACTTGTACGTATTTTGTGTCGAAAATAGTTGTCAGACTATAATATTATCTATACATATGAGATATCTTTAAAGATTTTTATATCTGACGCCTCTCCAAATATTTCTATGTCCCCATATTTTTTATTCAGTGTTTATCTAAGTATATCTAGGTACTTAAAGGTCACCAAAGGCAATGACATTATTTTCTAATTGCAAACCTATCAGAAAGGGCAAAAAACGTCTGCTGAGCCAGGTTTTATAGCAGGTACCCGATTTATTGCTATTTATTACGTAATGTAATACAGTACACAACTTTTATTAACGGCGTAGACGGTCATTTAAAGCGATTTTAAGTGACCTGCAGTTTAAAAACTATAAAGCACAAATACCTACTCTCAAATTTAAACGTCATTTATTTTGGGACTTTAAAGCTAAATTTGTTAAGAAGCATAAGAAAGACGATTAGATAAAATTATCTCCATTGATCCCAAAAGAAATTGAAGTAGGTAGAAGTTCTCCCAAAAGTTGCAATTAGATCTCTATTAATTGTCTGATTTTATCGGAAACTACAATGGGTGTTGTAGTGTATTGGTCTTTGATGTCGCAGATTGTCTATGTTGTCCTTTGACAGTTGTCATGCGACACTTAACAGTGATTGTTATTGTCTATATATTTGGAGTTCCGATGGATGGTCGGCCATTGCTATACGAGTCAACGGCGAGAGCAGAGCAGTTATATACATAGTATAACCATATAGTGTGAGGTAATAATTAAGGTGTTTCCACGTAAGTGTACAGTGTACAGTGTGGGAACATCACAATGGCGACGAGGATAAACTGTAAGTCATTTAAATTTTTAAAGAAAAGGAGGAAACAGTGTTAGTTCATCATGCATGATAATGTTTCGAATCATTGTCAAAAGTGGCATTTTACTTTTAAAAGCAGTGGGGTTATCTGCAGTTACACGTTTTTACCATGCAATTGAAAATTTTCTCCAATTAAAAAAAAAAACCTGCGGGTAGTTGAATAATACTAAAATTGCAAACGTAACAGGAAAAAGGGCACGTGGTTTCAAATCTGTTTCCATCCTGACTATGTTCATTAATTTTCGGTATAAAACCATTCGGCAACGCCTGCATACAGCTTAACTATCGAGTCAAAACTTTATTTTGAACGGATAATATCAGGAATGTGTTTTCAAATCTGTTTTCATCCTGACCGTGTTAATTCATTTCGTTTATAAAACTATTCGAGAATGCTTGGATACCGTTTAACTATCGAATCAAACCTTTATTTCGAACCAGAATACGTCAAACAACATAAAATCAATAACAACAGTATAGTGCTAATTGCTTCAGGTTTTGATCAAGATCAAGGAATAGTGTAGTGTTAGTCTTTAGAGATAATTATCACCCGAGCCATCGTGTATAAATACGATTAGTACGATGATATTTCACGTTATTGTGACAGGGGTTAAAAATAATCGTCAATTTTCAAATACAGGTTGCTTTCACGAATAGTCCAAAATTGTGTGAAATTTTTATTGAATTTCGCTTTCAAACGGAATTTAAAGATTTTATTAGTTGAAAAGTGCTTAAGTTGATATGTGACGATAAATAATAATGAAATGAAATGGTAAAATATAATCAATTGGATACAAGTACTAATTTTGGTGAGCATATCTGTGTAAAAATAAAATTTGTTTACTTGCAATGATATAAAATTGGTATGAAGTCCAATTTTATGTAGGGTGTGAGCGGTCGGTCAGGTGTAAGTGCTAAAATGGATCATTGCCAGGTCATTGTGAAGCGTAAGTGCCAGGTGTGCCAGCTGTGAATGCAATTAGTGGCAGGCCTTCTGACCAAATGGCTCCCTCGTGTATCTAGTGGAGCCTTGGCATCTAACCTACAGTGGTGAAGACGGGCATGTGCGTCCATAGATCACGAGGATGCTTCGTAGCAGGCCTTGGCATCTAGCCTACAGTGGTGAAGACGGGCATGTGCTTGCTACGCGTGAGTTCCCGCCCCGTTGGGCCAGTAACGGCATGTTATCTGCCGGAGTGGTGACGGGCATGTGCAGTGCTGGGCGACGGGGGTTCTGGTTTAAAGTATCAACTAGTTGAGACTTGAGTGAAGTTTACACACCTATGCTAAACCATACACGGATGTTGGAATTGGACAGTAGTGTCCAAACTGTTATAACGATCGTTGTTATATATAAAATTATGAATTTATAAGCTATATTATAATTACATATAAGCTACTACAGAGATCTGTAGGATCTGTTGTCTGATCTGTAGATCTGTTATTTAACGTCACATTTCACATTATTTCCGTTTATTTGAATATAACAGAGAAGATAAAATATATACTATTTTGATTATTAAAATAGTCTGTTCTAGGTTAGAGTCCTGGGTGGATTGGGTACTGAGATTATTCAATACCTGATCTAAGAGTTGAGATAAGTGTTAATTTTACTTATACTGGATACAATTTTCGATAGGTTTCGGTTAAAGAGGTTAAAACTACTATTAGTTACCGTGTATCATGGCGTTATAGGTTTTATATTCATCGTTTCTGATTAAAAGTTATTTATTTAGCTTTCGGTGTAAATAAGTCTTAATAATAATATAAAATAGGCCCAATAGCTTGACGATTAAAGCATGGAAAGAACGTAGATTACGAGGGGGTTCCGGGTTCGAGTCCCGATGGGAGATTGGTTGCATTGCTACAAACAGGTGCATCCACTATAATTGCTGGAAGTACCAAGGCCATCCTAACACCACTACTACTGCTACAGTAATGCTGGGTAAATGCCTATTAACTAATTATACCTACACATAGAATTAAGAGAAACAGGAACTGGCCGGGCTTGCGTGACATGCGGTGCCGTTTTGGGCGCCGAGATTTGCTGACAAATGTTCGTGTACTGATTTTGCTTTCCTAGGTGACGCCACCTTGTGCGCCGCTTTACTGATTGGAGATAGTCACGCTTATTTTGTAGACGGGGCCCATCCATATTGTTTCCTAGATCTGTGTAACTACCTACAAGACTCGCTGAGTTGACGGTTCGTCAGTTCAGTAGACAGAAGGTAAGTCTACGAATATTTTTCGATAAGCAATCTGCTTTAAACAAATTCGCCCGAACAGTCATGTTCACTTAACACGTTACTACAGCAATAAAATTCCGCTACCGTTTAGGTAGGTTGTATCGTCGATACAGACATTTTTGAGATTAGGTCAACACAAACATTTTTGGGATTAGCTATTCCATCAAAAGTATGATTTTGCAATGATGTTTAAAAGTAAAAGTAAAGTTTAGCAGGCAGACAGGCGTACTGTTTTTGTTTTAAAATTGTTATGACTAAGAAAATTAATTGTTACTGTTAATAACAAATTTTCATTACAGTGAGTTATTACAAATTATTCAATGTAAAACATAAGATCTCGTTTTGTTACTTTTACATTCTCACGGCATCAAAATGGGTAAATTATTTAATATATTTCAAACAAATATGCAAAATAGGGAACGTCAATGCAGTCGTACAATATCACCTTTAGTATGACAGGGGTTCTTTCTGAAGGTATACTAGCTTCCCCAAAACCATAAAAAAATCAAAAATGGGTTATACACGGGGTTACAACTTGGTCCTAAGTTACAGCGGCAGCGGTATGGGCGTACATTTTTATCTGTCTCTGCTGCATATGACGACTTGACAATCAATGTGGAGCTGCGATCTGCGACGGCAACAGTAAGATGCAAAATAGTTAACTTTCTTAAGTCAAGGATACGTCTATGTCTTCAATACTGACAACGTTCGGGTTAGTTCAAATCTATTTGTTTGATGGTTAGGACCGCTGTTACTGTGACTAGGGTACGCTAACTACCATATTATGAGCGTGATAGAATTTACTTCGTCAAACATCCAATAGTACTTTTTATTGGGTAGGTATTGATATGAAGTTTACCAAACTTATATGTACTCGTAAGTAAGTATGAGATTCGGTTTGGGTATTGTTTGCAAATTAAACCAATGACATGATTATAGTAAATATTTCCAAATCAAGTCCTAAACGTGTAAGTAATGGGCAAAGATTACGATGTAACCTTTTATATTTGTGAAAGGTTTAAACAATATTAATACTCATCGTTATTCAACAAAATACTCAAACTTCATTTACCTAGAATATTTGCCTCGGTATTTGGCTTCAATAAATTGGTTTTTGTCAATAAGTATACCATACTACGAACGTTAGACTTCAGTAAATAAAAATTTATTATTACATAATATTATCTGTAAATAAAGTTTAAATAAGCAGACACAGGATTACCGTTGTAGGAAGTAAGTGCCTGCTGTTGTTTTATCATGTAGAGTCGAGTACTAAATTATAGATGTTGTCCAAGAGTCAAGGGTCAATGATATAAAATATATAAAAAGGGGTTTGCGTGCTGTTTTATATTTTTGTTCTATTTATCAGTGAGTAGCATTTGGGCACAGTTTTAAAACGCAATTTACTATGAACGTAACGTATCTTTGTGATCTATGCTTGCGGTGGAAAAACAGTCAGTCTGCCGGTCGTGAACGCGATTTCATTGTTGAAGCATTATTTCTAACTTGCAAGCCTAAGGAGTTAGGAATCCTTACTATTTACAATACTTGATAAGATTATTGGTATTGTTATTTTAAATTTTAAATTAGTTTTTAGTCAAATATTTATTATTGTCACAAAATAATTAATTTATAATTTCTTTGATATTATACTTAAGTACTTCATTGGTTTGCTTGTGGACTTTGCAATGCATAATAAAATCGTTAATATATTTTCATGAGTGTCTGAGTACTCTAAGGTACTTTTTACTGCAATTATTTTCAATTTAGCTAGTTTCAAACGTATTGGACATCATAATGTACAACCATAGGAAACGTTACTACTTGGATTTAATGTGTCTGAAGAAACAAGTTTTATTACTTACTTGATTTTATTCATTACAGAAATTAAGGTTCTAAATACAATCAATTTGTAAATGGTAAACAGTGACACATTCCAAACAATTTCATTGGGATGAAAAATTGAATTAAATATATTTTTATGTTTAAACCAAACTGAAGTGAGGCTCGGCGCGATAGAAAATGACCTATGATACAAATGTGTCTAAAAGTTAAACTGCGAATCCATAAATGCTTCGTTCAGTGGCAGTAACGGTCACAGTTATTCCCTGGTCTGTGGTAACAATGCTAATTTATGAAATTTTGATAGTTCGTAAAATACTACCACATTCAGAAAGCACTCCTTAGTCATCCAAACGGTTACTCAAGTAAGCATTTCCGGACAACTTTATTACGAGTAATTATGAATTTTGATTTTAATTGTTTGTGTGTGTGTGTGTGTGTGTGTGTAGTAAAAGTTGCGAGTGATAATGTTATATGTTACAAAAAAGGAGGAGACTAAATTGTCAGCATATTATAATATAAGAGTTCCCAAGTACAAGTGCAGAACTTATGAGATATCATTGTCCTTGGGAGGTAGTAGATGAGGTGTCGTTTTAGTTTCTTAAGCATTCCTCCTTATTAAAGAAAACTGTGTTCTGAACTAGCTGAAAAATGATTTCGGTTCAATTGGACTTTATTTGCGAATTTGGGTTATTTAATAGGTAGGTTAAATAGACAAGTCCCGATCCAAAGTTAGCCTTTTTGAAAATGTTGATAATACACTATGTAGATAAACAAGTTAACTCAAGCTTTATGGACATACAAAAATGTATGTAGTTTATATTAAATATTTACGATTATTTTCCACAAAAATGGCTTGGTCCGTTTTTCTAGGTTTATACTGTGTGGTAATTTTATTTTTCGCCAGTTTTTAAATGTTGTTTTCGACATCGTCCTGTCGCTTATTTTCGTATGTAAGCGACAATGATGGCGAACTATTTTGATTATGCCTAGTAACTAGTCTGTTATTTTTGAGCGTAATTGGTTAAATTTCATTAACAGAAAAAAGGGGAAGGAATGATCGGTTGAGTTTATTGTCTGTGGCTGTGGCCTTGTGAACTTTGTTGTGCGCCATTAGGTATTATGTATGTATACTCAACTACTTAACTCCGAATTACTGTAGGTCGAGCTTGAATAGGGTGACCAGTTTAAATGTAGGAATTGGGAATCTGTGAACCCTTTAAAAATGGGAAAAGCAATATGAAGTGGATAATGAGTTATATAAAAAAAAATTACAAAAAGGGAGGGATGTAGTGTATTGGTCTTTGATGTCGCAGATTGTCTATGTTGTCCTTTGACAGTTGTCATGCGACACTTAACAGTGATTGTTATTGTCTATATATTTGGAGTTCCGATGGATGGTCGGCCATTGCTATACGAGTCAACGGCGAGAGCAGAGCAGTTATATACATAGTATAACCATATAGTGTGAGGTAATAATTAAGGTGTTTCCACGTAAGTGTACAGTGTACAGTGTGGGAACATCACAGGTGTAATCGTAATTTTTATTTTAATGTGTCAGTAATAATAATATACAAAAACGCTCATAAACGGATTTTTTGATAACTACCTTAGTTTTTTTAGTAATTAGGTAAAAAACGCCGTATTTTTCTTCAACGCTGCATGGCGCGTTGCACCTATCAATGTATTCATAACAGTGAGAAGAACTTAAATAAACTCAGTGTATCCTCTTAAATTACTAGACTAGATATTGCCCGCATCTCCGTTAGTAAATAATAAAATACCTTAAGAGTCCGCTTACCCACGATGTCTCCCATACATTCGTCATACCAAAACCATTTGTAATTCGTGCAAATTTCGATCATGTTGTGGTGTTATTCGGGTAATCTATGCTCCTGGCCATCTGAAATACTTTTGTTAAACGAAATTGTAAACGAATTTAGTTTTGCTTATTTTTATGTCAAAGAGCACTTGTTTTCTGCTTATTTGTTTTGTAATAAAAACAACACTATCTCACGTCGCATTAGTTCAGGAGCACAGTTTTTATTATCCAGCTAAAGAAAAACACCAGTTAATAAAGAGAGTTAGGTACTAGTTTTCATTCATAATTTTTGGTATTACGGAACTTGACCAAAGTTGTAAATATTTTGATGAAAATTGATTATTATTTCACTTTAAAGAGGTATTTCCGAACCAAATATAGCCAGGAGCATAGATTATTACTATATGAATCCGAATAACACCACAACATGATCGAAATATGCACGAATTACAAATGATTAGGTATTTTGAATGAATAGAGACATCGTAGTTCACAGGACTCTTAATGTATAGAAAATCACCCTGACATTGAAAATCAATCACGCTCATCACACAAACATTTTCCAGTTATGGGAATCGAACCCACGAGTTCCTACGCAGAGGGGAGAACGACTATCACTGAGCCATTCGTCAAAATATATTACAAAGCTATTTATAAAATGGCGAAAGTAGGTACGTAGGTATCTCAATTTAATGGTTCCGTAAGTCTGCCTTGACTCTCCAGGGACCTTTGACCGTCTTCCCGCGATGTACGAATATCTGGAGACTACTATGGATGCGGTATTTTGAAGCGTTTTAATATCAGACTTTTAACAGACGAAACGTAAAGATTTACTTAACTTATTGTCAAACGGGTAAGACTGGTACAAATCTGGCAAAAAGATACTGACTAAACAATAATATAGTTATTTAACTGCCAAACGGGCAAATCCTGGTAAGTATAAATGGTGATCTCAAAACCAACTCAACACCCGATTCAATGCTATGTAACCAATAAGGTTTTGTAAACACCCCTAACAAGTTTAAGCCATTAAGTCTTAGATTGCATATAGTCATATTTTACCTGAAATACGTGAGATTTCAGGTAATCTTGAGATTTAAACCCAAGAAAATTTTTAAAAAAAACAATATTAATTAGACACTGCAGCGTTATATAAGTCGCTACCTACACAACTTATTTTCTTCTGAACTTTTTTTTACATAGGTATATTATACTGGTACACTGGTCCTGGAAGGAATAACTTTTTTTTTTTAATGTTAATGTTTATTCCAGAGTTGGAGAGGAAAAGCATCTAAATTCAGAAGCTGTTATAGTTCTTTTATTTCGTCTATCTTCATACAGATAGATTTGTTGACCGTCCCAGAACATGAAACCGTAAGCCAAACTTTATGCTAGGATGCGGTATTTTCTAGGTACGTGATGATAACAGTTTTAAAGCTAATAAGTTGTTAGAAGGAGCACGAAGAAGTAGGTACAGAACTTTAAAATAATCATAGTCATAGTCGAATTTAAAAAATAGATGCATCCCCTACTTCTCATTAAGTATTCTGAAAATTACACCATACATAAACACAAAAAAGTGAATGTAACTCATGAATGTGCCAATTCAGATATTTCTTCCGGAAAGTATCTGTAAATCCGAAAAATCTGAATTATGTAAGTGCGACACAAGTCGGACAATCCCAACAAACCGTATGTTGTTATACTTAAGTGGGTTGAGCACTTACATATTTTACTAATATGCATTTCACTCACGATAATCTAAATTCTAACATTTTATTGCTCGGAATAATAATATAATATTTAATGTCGTATCTACTCTTCGCATATCTTTAACTGTCAGGCTTCAGTTTTGTATATGTAGGGCGTTGAAGCTGTAGTTTCTTGGTTTTAGATTTTTGCTTTATTTCCTTTTTATCTTGTTTGAGTGGAATTTAACGGGACTATTGATTTTAAGCGCGTTGTGGGTATCTGTTAGGAGTAAAATTTTAGAGAAGCTCACTGAAACCGCAATAGCTTAGTTATAGTTTAAAAGAGCGGACTGAAATTCGAAACTTCGTAGGTTCGATTTCTATACATATAGGTATACTTGGTTCGCATATAGGTATACTTAGTTCGTACATATAGGTAGTACTTAGTTCGCTAAGTTCGAGAGAAAATAGATCATTAGTCGCGTATATTATAATACACTTATTATTCAAACACATATATCTATGAGGCACAATGGCACCTACAACATTTCAAAAACATGTCAAATATCGTGAAATTGTCTTTTATGATAAACTAAATTAGTACTTATTACAATGCATGTATTAATTACTATCAAATTATTACTATTTATTGACTCGTCATAAGTGCCTGTAAATAAGACCGATGTCAAATAAAGATAATTCAATTGAATAGAATGGATTTTTTCAAATATGGCTGCGAAACAATGATAATAATGCGAAAAATATATGATTTACTAGCTGCCGTGTAACGCGGCTCCGCCTGCGTGGATTTTATTTTTTTCTCAAATCCAGTGGGAGTCATGATTTTAATAAAAATATAAAGTAGCTATGCCACTTTCCGCGTTTTCAACTATGTCAGTGCAAAAAATCACGTTAATCCGTTTGTCTCTTGTTGCGTGATTGAAGGACAAACATACCCACCATGAACGCACAAACTGTCATTCAAATTAATGCAATTCTTTTTTGTATCGAGGAAGCGCATGTGTCATATTTTAGTTACAGATATAGAGAGGTTTTTCACTAATTTACAAATAAGACGACGTTTCCACGATGTCAGACCGACGTTTGATTAATCGTATAACCCCTATATATATATATATATATATATATATATATAAAACCGTACTGAGTTTGTTGTGGGCTTCTTCTCAGATCAGGGCGCGTAAGAACCCTCGTAAAGTTAGTTTTAAGTCGTTAAATAGTTATCACTACTTAATAACTATATACGATTGTGACTATTCATATTATGTGCTTGTATAATGAGCCTAGATGAAATAAATCATTTGACTTTGACTTTGTATATCAATAAAAAAATATCTGCCACTGGGGCCGGTGACGTCACTCAGCAATTTCGGTAATTTCGGTAATCACGACATACCGCATCCACGTACGGATGCATCTTGTTCGTAGCTCCGGTCCGTCTTGGGTCGTCGATTCGTCCACTCGAGTCTATCGATCCTCGCGCTGAGCCACGCTTTGTCTCACAAAAACGACGTTTTTAAACGCAACGCGACTTGACAGACTTCGGCATTTTCCTTTTTATTCCGTGCCTTGGTGAATGCGTTAAGTTTCTTGTCGAGTTTCTGGCCAGTTCTTCTCGTCTTCATCTCTCATCGTAAAAAAATTTATAAGAATGACATACTTAAGTCATCTCTAAGTCACGTGATAAATTTGTCGACTGAAAAGGACAATGACTATGGATGTATGGATTCCCGTCAAGCTGAATCAAATCCAAACTTTATTTTATATAAACTACGGGTCTCCACATTAACTCCTACAATTATTACTTTTTTAATTAATGTCCGGATTCTAAAGCTATAAACAAACAAACAAGTAGTACCTACCTACTTCTTAGTAAAATCAGTGTGGCACAAAATGTGCATCGAAAAGAAAGTAACTTTTTGTATGGAAAATTATATTCCGGATATAAAAAAGAAATTCTTGGTGCCAATAGTTTTTAAAAAACTCTATTTTATTTTCCTAGACTATTTTGGTTTTGGTTCATGAGAAAACTTGATACCACCTTTGGTCATTCTCTTTTCACTCTCATACTTTTTTAATTTCGATCCCGTAGCAATTGTAGGAATAGAAATAGAATAGAAAACGTAACGGCTATGGCCACTGAGAATTTTTTTTCATTGTTCCTATACTTTATTCCGCTGGATGAACGCTAGTTAACTATTAGTATCCAATATAAAACAATATAATGTAGGTAGGTGCCTATACCTATTGACATATTGAAAAATAAAGCGATGTTTGATCGGTCATTGCTCCTTCCAGACGAAACTAGCATCACAGACTATATCTATAATAGTAAGTAGGTATCTATAGCTATGAAGGGTTAATAACTTGAAGCATTTTTGTGAATTTTCCATCGAGGTTCGTCTCAGGGGTTTGACGTCAATATGGTAATTTAGTTATAGACAAGAAATTGATTTTAAATGAACCACAAAATTATTTTTCTAAACTCCGCAACATTGGATGACTTAAATGACCTTTCCTAGTTGGTACTTACGTAGAGACTTTCTGAATAAAAAGTTTTTTTAAATATTTGATAGGTGTCAAAACTTTTTTCTGGGACGCACTGCATCTGACATGGGCATTCGTAGGTATCACTTAACATCAGATGAATGTCTTGTTCGTCTCAACCATAGATCACCAAGATACGTTACGTTCATAGTAAATTGCGTTTTAAATCTGTGCCGAACTGCCACTCACTGATAAATAGAACAAAAGATACGAAACAGCACGCAAACGAAAGACAACAATAATGCTTGCGCTCGACGCAGACTAACTATACGAAGCTTACAATTGTAGGATTTTTGAGTCTTCACAACGCGCGCGCTTGTCACATATCTGCTCCTTTTTATATATTACCATACTTATATCATTGGTCTCAACTCTCAACATTCTTTCGTACAAATAACACATGCTTGCAATATTTACCTGCATTAGTAAAGGAGGGATTTTTTTACTATATAGATAGGCTTGCGCTTGAATACAATCATGTCTGATGGACAGACATGATGAGGTCTAGGATGGAGCGCGCTTGCCTAGAAAATGTGTATTCACTCTTCTCTTGAGGGCGCCCAGGTTGTACTAGACTGGGAACACAGAAGCTGGAAGGGTGTTCCACACCTTAGCGGTACGTATCAGAAACATGGAAGAAAAACGTTTCGTTCGAGTTCGCTGGACATCAACCACATAAGGATGCCACTTCTCTCGGCGTCTTACGGTTCTGTGGTAGAAAGGTGAAGGGGGTACAATGTTGTGGAGTTCTTGAGAGATTATTCTATTATTAAATTATTATAAAAAGGACAATAGACAACCAACTGTAATTACTTATGCTGTATGGATGTAGATGAGAAGGCTTCGGCCGTGGCTAGTGGCTTTAGGCCAAAGTCATACCGCCGAGTGATTTAGCGTTCCGATACAACGCGATGTGTGTATCAACTCATTAGTTTTGTTTCATAAATATTAAATCCGAAACTCCCCGTGCATTGATGCGGTCCAAAAGCGGGAACAAGTTACTAACTGAGGAACGGAACGTGAAAACTAAAAAGTTGGAAAACCCGCAAGTTTTCTGTTTCGGTTCCACGTGTTTTCGCCGTAAGTATTAGTAACAAATAACCAACTTTGGAGGTACGGACTTACTTTTACATATAGGTTCAAACAATTTTAACATATTTTTCTAGATAATAAAAAAATAATAGAACAAAACATAATCGTATTATAACAATATGACATCGACATCCTGAACATAACTATTTTCAGGTCATTGATCCAGGAAGAAAAATGTAGGTACAGAACATAGGCTTAAAATCTATGAACGACGGGTGTAATACAAAATTCACGAAAAAAGTGTCGCGAGAAAATCTATATATAAACGAGGGTACATGAGTATTTTTATAAACGAACTAAAACATTGTAATTTCAATTTTCAAATACGAGACTGAAGTGCGATTGTATGTTTTTAGCGTTCACCCCAAATTCTTAGTTTATAAATCAATGGTACAGAAATACAAATTTAGTAAAAACTATAAACTACCGTAGATAGCATTAAACACGGACCATTAAAAATAAATCGAGCAGCCAATAATTTCTAGTAGCACAGATTAAAATCAAAATGGCAGCCCCGAGCGAAGTATCAGCTTATATCTATCCCACCAAAAACATAAATGTAAAAAAAGGAGAGCCAAGTTGAATATAAAAATTATGCTCGGCTGTCGGCTTCGCCGCAAAAAGAATGGAGATCAAAATGAGTGCCAAGTTCTATGTAAAATCGAAATTTGTATTTATAGGAACAAAATAACAATATGAACAATTATTAAACTCTATTTCTTTGCTTTATTGGATACCTATAACAATTGCTGTTATTAAAAAATGTGGGATCTTAAAATAGGTTAGATTTGACTTGGCCAGTTTTCATTACATCAGTCATTTTATAAAGTTATACAACATTTTAATTCAGATAAAAACTCGCCAAGTCAAATCTAACCTATTTTAAGATCTCACATTTTTGAATAACAGCAATTGTTATAGGTATCCAATAAAGCAAAGAAATAGAGTTTAATAATTGTTCATATTGTTATTTTGTTCCTATAAATACAAATTTCGATTTTACATAGAACTTGGCACTCATTTTGATCTCCATTCTTTTTGCGGCGAAGCCGACAGCCGAGCATAATTTTTATATTCAACTTGGCTCTCCTTTTTTTACATTTATGTTTTTGGTGGGATATCATTACTTTTTGTAAAGAAAACTAGGCAGGTATTGAGTTTAAAGCTTTTTCTTGCGTTTCCGCTGCGTGGTTTTCTTTTTTATACTATTTTCTACACTGTCTTGAATGTTAGAGATAATAGTGATAATAAATAAAATAGAAAAATAAAGTACCTAATGTTGCAATGTCCAAATTAAAGAATCAACTGTTAGCCGGAACGAAGTTCGCCGGGTCAGCTAGTACAACATAAGTTTGCTGCTGTCAAATGATGTCAGTATAGCGTTTTCTTACTGGAACTAGAACTGAGTGGCTGAGACAACGCTAAACGCGTGACAGTTGACAGCGGCAAACTTATAGCGAACGAGTTGTATAAAGTATTTATTTATTCATTGAATCTCATATATATATGTACTTCACTTTTATACTATTACTAGCTGATGCCCGCGACTTCGTCCACGTGGGATAAAAACTATTCTATCTTTTAAGTTGGACCAAATGACAGATATTCACGAAGTTTGAACTAAATCGGTTCAGTAGTTTAGGAGTCCATTGAGGACAAACATTGTGACACGAGATTTATATATATTAAGATATTGGTTAAGGCACGAAGAACCTGGTTCTTTAGCGCGTATTTCAAGTTTTTTGTATGAGGACACCGCTTATTTTTTATTTTTTTGACTTTTTTATTTTTTGATTTTTTCCTACGTTTACACACAATTAACGAGCTGGATTCCAAATTTCATCCTTCTAGGTCATCTGGAAGTAGGTTAAGTTTAGGTACTATATGTCAGTTTGTATGGGGACACCCCTTATTTTTTGACTTTTTTTTTATTTTCTGATTTTTTACTACGCTTACACACAATTACCGTGCTGGATTTCAAATTTCATCTTTCTAGGTCATCTGGAAGTAGGTTAGGTTTAGGTACTATATGTCAGTTTGTATGGGGACACCCCTTATTGTTTGACTTTTTTTATTTTGTGATTTTTTCCTACGCTAACATACAATTACCAAGCTGGATTTCAAATTTCATCTTTCTAGGTCATCTGGAAGTAGGTTAGATTTAGGTACTATATGTCAGTTTGTATGGGGACACCCCTTATTTTTTGTTTTTTTTTTTTCTGATTTTTTCCTACGTTTACACACAATTACCATGCTGGATTTCAAATTTCATCTTTCTAGGTCATCTGGAAGTAGGTTAGGTGTAGGTACAATGTGTCAGTTTGCATGGTGACACCCCTTATTTTTTGACTTTTTTTTATTTTCAGATTTTTTACTACGCTTACACACAATTACCGTGCTGGATTTCAAATTTCATCTTTCTAGGTCATCTGGAAGTAGGTTAGATTTAGGTACTATAAGTCAGTTTGTATGGGGACACCCCTTATTTTTTGACTTTTTTTCATTTTCTGATTTTTTCCTACGCTTACACACATTTACCAAGCTGGATTTCAAATTTCATCTTTCTAGGTCATCTGGAAGTAGGTATAGGTTAGATTTAGGTACTATATTTCAGTTTGTATGGGAACACCCCTTATTTTTTGAATTTTCTTTATTTTTTGATTTTTTCCTACGCTAACACACAGTTACCGAGCTGGATTCCAAATTTCATCCTTCCAGGTCATCTGGAAGCAGGTTAGGTTTTTGTACTATATGTTAGTTTGTATGGGGACACCCCTTATTTTTTGACTTTTTTTTATTTTCTGATTTTTTTCTACGCTTACACACACTTACCAAGCTGGATTTCAAATTTCATCTTTCTAGGTCATCTGGAAGTATAGGTGAGATTTAGGTACTCTATTTCAGTTTGTATGGGAACACCCCTTATTTTTTGACTTTTCTTTATTTTTTGATTTTTTCCTACGCTTATACACAGTTACCGAGCTGGATTCCAAATTTCATCCTTCCAGGTCATCTGGAAGTAGATTAGGTTTTTGTACTATATGTTAGTTTGTATGGGAACACCCCTTATTTTTTGACTTTTCTTTATTTTCTGATTTTTTCCTACGCTTACACACACTTACCAAGCTGGATTTCAAATTTCATCTTTCTAGGTCATCTGGAAGTATAGGTTAGATTTAGGTACTATATTTCAGTTTGTATGGGAACACCCCTTATTTTTTGACTTTTCTTTATTTTTTGATTTTTTCCTGCGCTTACACACAGTTACCGAGCTGGATTCCAAATTTCATCCTTCCAGGTCATCTGGAAGTAGGTTAGGTTTTTGTACTATATGTTAGTTTGTATGGGGACACCCCTTATTTTTTGACTTTTTTTTATTTTCCAATTTTTTCCTTCGCTTACACACACTTACCAAGCTGGATTTCAAATTTCATCTTTCTAGGTCATCTGGAAGTATAGGTTAGATTTAGGTACTATATGTCAGTTTGTATGGGAACACCCCTTATTTTTTGACTTTCCTTTATTTTTTGATTTTTTCCTACGCTTACACACAGTTACCGAGCTGGATTCCAAATTTCATCCTTCCAGGTCATCTGGAAGTAGGTTAGGTTTTTGTACTATATGTCAGTCAGTATGAATTTTAACGACTTTTTGACCTTCATATCTTTATAACCGTTTGAGCTAGCTTCATGAAAATTGGGCTTCTATATGATCTTATGGATATAATTAAGCACACGTAGTTTTATGTGTTTACGTTAAATAGGTTTTGAGTTATAGAAGGGTCAAAAATGGCACCAAGTGGTTCGTGTAAACTTACTCTTGGCGCTGGCTAGCCAGTTCCTTTGCTTGAACTTGGCTTGACACGCTGCCGCGTGTCTTGATCGTGCAAAATAAATTCCTTCAAGTAAAAACTGATGCAGCCCATCCGTCCGGTAGGATAAAACGAGAAACAAGACGTGACAATAACGAGTTACACGTGTGAGAGAAGACGTAAGCTGTCGTTCAACACAAATAGAGCCACGAGTGTTAATAAATGCAAGATAAGCTTGAGTTGCTGACAAAATGTCTGATAGACAGCACTGTTACCAATATATTACTATTTTTTATTCTTTCAGTAAGATTACTCGTTCTTTGAATATAAGGTATCGAATTAGCAATCTAATCTTTGAAGTTTCTCTATTTATTTTGATTTTACATATTAAGAAAATTGTTTTCTCAATGTTGTGTTTTTTAATACATATTTAAAAACTAAGGGTCACCTCGTATTTCATGAGGATATTAGTGTATTAGTGTTCTTCTTAATATCTTTAACTAAATTTTTAAACAAAATTTTCAGAAAATTCTACTACAGAAAATTGACTTTCAGTATATTATCACGTCTTGTAGTCTCAAAATTCTTCCAAATAGAATTTAATAATATAGAGTAAATGCTTTTTTAAAATTTGATTCAAACGGAACTAAAATTTATAGACATTTTATTGATACTTCGACATATTTTGGACCCAGTGGTCAAGTATTTTTGAAAAAGGGATGGAGCTCAAAGTTTCTCCCCACAAATGAGAAGGGCTGAGTATTTATCTTTACAAAAAGTACTCTATTCCCATACTTTTCCCGCTGGTTCTAGCTAAATCCGCAATTTACTGCCTTCATTTTGTTTTGTCTATGGCTTGCGAATTGTTTTTTGTTGTAATTTCATCCGTGCAATCACACCTTGATGATGCGTTTCCGGTAATTTCAAAAATGGAATTTGAGTATTTGTTATATTTTTTAAGTTAATTTTCGTTAAGTCTAATTAAAAAATAACTAAGTCATCCAGAAAAAAAAAAACATTGATATCAAAAGAAACAAGACATCTTACAAACATATGCAATATTTAGTTACCTACATGCAAGACTCCAAACCAATGCATACCTATATAGAATGTACATACATAAAAAAAAAATAAAGCACCAATCTTGAGAGCCCAAAAAAAAAAAAAAACAAAGCAAACCATATATAAGCCTAAAATTCTAATCCCGATTGGTCGATAGATTTTTTTTTGTACATAAAATCCTAAACGTCTCAAGCTACCGAGAAGAATCCAGTTACCGGACCGGACCAGTTTTTGAACGAAAGTTATGTTATAAATAGGGTTGCCACCTGTGATTTTTTGGTTACATAAGATTGTAACACAGATAAGTGTTATTAAAATAAACCAAATTGACAGGTGTAAAAATAACACCTTCTACTATTAATTTCGAAAAGGAACGTTTTTTTTTTATTTTTAAACCTGTTTTAGCTGTACGTTTTTACCACGGAATTGACAATTAAAGTTGATTTTTCTTAAGCTAAGATTAAAATAAAACGGAAGTAGGTAAGTTCTCACAGAAAGGGCGTAAAGTAAACACTTTATTAAAAGGTTAGTTAGGGTTACGTGTAATCAAGTTCCTCAGTCGGTAAAGCATTGGCATTTCCTCTGGTGCAAATGTCAATATGCTGCAGGAAACACTTTACATCAGGCGACCCACCTGCTTGTCTGTCAGGCATCAATTATAAAGAAGAAATATAAATATTTTGATGTTCGAAAAAAAATTGTTTAGATTTTTTTTTAATATTTTGTGACAGCCCTAGATATAAATATAAGATGTCCATAGTCGCTTATTACGTGTATACGTGTGCATTTAGTTTGTATGCGGGTAAAAGAAAAAAATAAATCGCGGGTGAACGACCTCAAGCCGGCCACAGTTGAGGTAGGTCGGGTTTTAAACGTCAGAGCGGGGCAGTTTGACAGCTTTTGAGCATTCCCTTTTTGAATTGTCATTTTTTATGATCTCTGAAAGGATGGCCACAGATAATGTAACAACGCGTGTCATGGACCTTTGCTGCGTTGAGAAACCTATCAAGACGTTATGTAACTTTTTGTAGGTTTTGACTAGTTTGGTCTGTACTTAATTTTTTATAAGCTCACGCTAGCAATGATGGCTGATTGAAAGCTGCAATTTGCTTTAGTCATGGTATGGACGTAAATGTGTTTTATACGTTTTTGTGGTCAGCTTTTATAATAAAGTTATTTTTAATGATCAAAACTGCCGTGTAATATAATGCGACAAATTGTATCTAATATTGTTGTATTATATTTTACAGGCTTTGTATTTTTATAACTAACTTTGAGATAACGCAAGTGCTAATTTACTTAATAAATAAAATTACTTACATAATAAATATAAAGCAGTAAAAAATGCTTTTATTGAAAACCAATAAATACTGTGGACGCCAACCCTATGTTTCAACACAGTCATAATTTAAGTTTTGTCCAAATTTTTGCAGATTTGCGGTCCAATGGGCATTAGGCATGCATCTTATTCGTTTAACTGAAAATTCTAATAATAATTTAGCTACATAGTTTATAATGTGGATGAGCGGCATATACACTACTATTTATCCCGGAAAATCCAGTTTTCGTGGGGTTTCCGAAAAAACTGAAATTTGCTATAGCAATCTGTAGCTATAGTTATTACTTAGAAGATTGCTATAAACATCGCTATTGTCGACAAAACATAGCAAATAATATAAATTACAATAATTATGTGTGCAATAAAAAACTCTGTTATCACCTAAATGACGACATAGTATGTTTATGAGCTACTTATTTACAAAGTGTAGTATTAGTTCAATGTTCTGACACTAAGTTTCTTGGTTCTAGGCACTTAAATAGTTCAGTGTTATCGACCCTTTGATAACAGTGAAATCCTATGACTAACCAATGACTAACCGGAAAAAATAAGGCCAAATTTTAAAGACTTCATTCATTTGAATG
Source organism: Coenonympha glycerion (assembly GCA_963855885.1). Taxonomy (NCBI): domain Eukaryota; kingdom Metazoa; phylum Arthropoda; class Insecta; order Lepidoptera; family Nymphalidae; genus Coenonympha; species Coenonympha glycerion. Next base: position 7,926,695 of record OY979650.1, read on the forward strand.
AAGTCTTTAAAATTTGGCCTTATTTTTTCCGGCTATTTGGTAGGCTAGGTGTTATGTACTTTGACCCAAAAACTACATTACTAGGTATACATATAAGTAAGTACCTATCTAAACTTTATTATATTATATACATAGATGAAAATTAACATGAATATCGACATACACTTTCCAGTTAGGCCTAACTTTTTGACTCTTGCGAAGTCCAAAATTACTAACTAAGTATACATATTCCAAACTAGAAAAATGAAAATGAATTACTTATGTATATTTTAATGATTACATGGGTATAGCATATAGGCTATGCAATATTCATATCTATAGTAGGTGCATATGCATATTGCATAGCATATATACTCTACCGCTGAATTCTGAAGTACATTAAAAATTTCAAGATTTAGTATTTTTCTTACATAATTCGTAGGAAATTAATTATCTACATTGTTTTTATGATTTCTATATGAGTGAGTAGACTGGAGTGTATCTATGTCTTTCCAAGACTTTTGTTTGCTCCGACACCACAAATGCACATTGTCGAGTCAACACCTTCTGAATGATGTTCCCTATGACTGGATTAGGTATTTCTACTTGAGGTATAGCTGTATAACATCTACTGAGTTTGAATAGGGCTTGAATTATTTAAACTCTCGATAACAGAATATAAGTCGGAAAGTCTTCGCGACACTGGGGTGTCTTAGGCGTTGGAAACATTTTCTTCCCACTAAAACAAAAATCTCCTTAGCTCATTCTATTCTTTTTCCAATCTTAGACTATGCTGATTCTTCCTATCCTGACTTAACTGAGGAGCAGCTCAACAAGCTTGAGCGCCTGCAAAACCTGTTCATTAAATTTATTTTTGGGCTACGTAAATTTGACCACGTGTCCGAATACCGAGCTCGTCTGAAATGGCTTCCAATCAGACTCCGCCGTAATCTTCACTTGCTCACCTTCCTTTACTCCATTCTTTATAACCCTCAAACTCCTTCGTACCTAAAGCAGCGTTTCACCTACCTCGGCTCGAACGTTGAACGCCAACATCTAAGATCGTGTAAAGACAATCGCTTACATGTGCCAGTTAGTAGCTCACGTTACTACGGCGATTCATTCACATGCAAGTCCGTGAAACTGTGGAATAGTCTGCCTCATGAAATCCGTCACTCTAAATCCATCTCAATTTTCAAAAGTCGCTTGTACCAGTATTATCTATCTGTATGCAAATAGTGTAACGGAAAATGCTCATGTATTAGTAGATATTATATGTATATATGTATTATATGGGTGTTAAATGTATATATATATATATTTATATATATTTATTTATTGTATATATCTTATTTTATTTTAATTGCACCATCCCGCGCTTCATTACACTAATCCTCTCACCAAAGGTTGCCTGGTAGAGATTGCACTAGCAATAAGGCCGCCTTTGCGCTCACTGTGTTCCGTTGTATTTTGTCTCTCTATTTGTGTTTCTCTGTGTGTGTGCAATAAAGTTATATAAATAAATAAATAAATAAATAAACAGATAGGACTTTTTTGCTGAGTTGCCCTTGGTACCATCGCAATCTTATGATCAGTAAAATGTCACTAGCTTAACTATATGAAGATTAACTATGAGATAACTTACATGTATGGAGACTCTACCATATTGTCAAAGTTGTGTAAAGCTTTATAATGAGCTTTGTAATGATCTCAAACTCTCCTTTTTTCTGAGAAAACCACTTTTTCGACCCCACTGCTAGGCACGAATAGCTTTGTGGGGTTGAAAACTCAATTAATATTGCAAGTGTATAATGTATCTTCAAATATGTGAGTAGCCGTCAGAATCTGTTTACTTTACTTCCTTGTTTAAATTAGTAAGAGATAATCAACGCTTTTCTAAATATTTAAAACAAACAAAAGTAGTAGGAAGTAAACAAGTTTTCGAAACATTACTTTGTAAATGAAAATAAAACCAATCACACGTTGTTTGGAATTCTTTTTAACGTTGCATCAAATTCCGTGACTGTTGTCTTAAGAAACTGTGTCTTAGTCGAAGTAAGATTTGAAGAAAAGAATGGGGTTGAAAATTTCAACCACCCATGTAGGTATTTTTATGCAAAGCAACGCATCAGAATGGCTGTTTGGAGAAGAAATGTAGCCAGAATATTTGGCACCACATTTTACTTCAGCGAAAATATATTTTTTTCTTTTTTCTTTTAGTATCTGAAAAACTTAGAGCTGAAATAACAAGTGATTGACAGACAAGCAAAGTAGTAAAGTACTATGCTATTTAAAATATTTCGGTTCTGACCCTGCTTTATAGTTTGACTTGGACCCTTAAAACGAAGCTATATTATGTCTACATCACAAAATCGCGTACTCAAAACCAAACTAATTATGTTTAATCGCATAGTAAATCTCATTACAAGTTTATTACAAATATTGCTTTGCTCACGTAACCGTAACGTATTAATTTAAACCTTTCAGAGTTAAATTTTTAAAAATCCATCCCCAAGCCTAACTTAACCTAACCCACTATCTACGAGTATATTCTCGTCCCGATTCGTCCAGTCGTTTCAGCTGGGCGTTTATATTTCAGATCAGTCCGTCCGTCAGTCCTTTTTCTTTACATTTAAACAGATGTACACGCGTGTAATGTTAAATTTCCATCAATTCGGGCTCAGCAATTGCAAAGGACACGGTGCGGGTACGAGTTTCGAGTTGAGTCATATAACTCAATTTATGCGAACACATCTGCCAACCAACATCCCGTTAGGCTGCGCTCATACTGACGACGTCTGACTACTTTTTTGAACGACTTTAAAAAAGGAAGTTTTGTATGCAATATTCAAGTTTTGTATGTACTCGTATGTTTGAATGTTCGCGTTTTACTGAACAACTGGACCTACTGACTGATCTGATTGTGATATAGTTATTTGCTTGCATTATTGTCAAAACAGTCGTTTTAATGTAATAGATAGGTATATAAAGTCATAATTTTTTTCATTCTTATAAGTTATATTATGTAAGTTGTACAAAGCAAAGGTTTAACATAACTTACATATTAGGTAGTTAGTACTTAGGTAATAGGTATATAAAATGTGAAGAAAAAAAAAAGAAGAAGACAGCCTTATCGCTGCGAGCGATCTCTGCCAGGCAACCATTTTTTGGCAATGGGAAATTAAGAGTGAAAAGTGGGATAGGGCTGAGGATAAGGAAGTTGAAACCAAAAAAAAAAAACTAGATGATACAGTAATACCACATACAACATAATATGTGATCTATGCACAGATCATAAGATCTATAGATCTCGCTAAAGGTAATACTTAAACTATTATGACGTAACGAAATAGATGAAAGTTAAATTAATTAAGCCATTTCCAATCGGAGGCAGAGTCTTGGAGGATATTGAAAATCTGCGAATCTAACTCGCGTAAGGGAATGTCGATATAGGACGAAATTCATGGCTAAGAAAAACCCCAAATAAATGGGGCTGTAAGCTAATTTAGCTCTTATGAAAAGTCAAAACTCTACCGTCAAGTTCGTTAGGCCCGGTTTCCACCAAAGCGGAGTGGAGCTGTGTTTGAATAACCAATCAGATTTCGCCATTTTGATATCTCCGAAACTGAGGGGAGAGGAGATGTCGTAATGACGAAAACTGATTGGTTACTCAAACACAGCTCCGCTCCGCTCCGCGTTTCCTGTCAGTTCTTGGGTTCTTACTTAGACTGCGAAAATTCTTGAGGGAATTCGGCACTAGAAGGGAGTGAGTGTGTCGTTACTGAAAATCAGTCCTTGTAAGCAGGCCCTTATGTACAACAATAAGTACGCATTGACCGCGGCCTCCAGACGAAAGCAATGAGTAAAAAAAAATACACAAAAAACGACCACTTTCGCCCGCGGCCCAAATTGAATGACCTCAATTCCCGTGGTTTTGCCCTTTTTTGAGTCTGAACGTATGTTTCATTGTCCGCAATTGGAGGGTATTTTGGGTTGTTTTGGTAATTACTCGGGCATGAATATTTAAAAATCGAATTTTTCATAATTTATGCTGATATTTAAATTTAAATATATTATTCGCTTTGGACAGTAGGTATGTTAATGAAGACACTATTTTTTTGAATGTGTAATTTTTTTCAAGTCAAATCAATGACATGAGACGGAAATTGGAGCGTTTTTTTTTTAATTTTCGTATATTTAGTTGATTTCACTCATTTTTTGTCGTAATATCTGATCATATAACATCTCACAAAATAGGTACTTATTACTCAAAATCTTCTTAATATTCTAAAGCCATAAGTTTAAAATTTAGTTCAAAGCATGGTTTAACTTAGTTTGATTGAATTTTCAATAAATTATATTACATTATTATGTATAAAATATGCAGTAAAGTAATAAGCAATTAGGTATTGTTAAGAATTCAACAACGATGAATATCTGAATTTTATAAAAAAAAACTTGAATAAGATTAATTTTAAGATTAATTTTAACCGTGACTCGTTCATGCAAATGTTCAATAAATCAACCAATTAAATATTTAAAATTCGATGACTTATTGATGTCTTGAAATGAATAAGTAATTAGGTATTAACTGAAAGTAGGTAAAACCTTTAATATTGAGTTACTATGTGCACTATTAACATTTTATATACTTTGATAGGTATATAAAATTCTCTCGCAAATCTTTGTTACCGAACTCCTCCGAAACGGCTCGACCGGTTGTTATGAAATTTTCAGTGTATGATCTCAGACCCTGAGAGCAGGTTGTTTTCATACCCCTAAATTGCTAGTATTAAGTATATAAGTTTTATCTACTTACCACTGAAATTATAAATGCCTACGCGTATAAATTTGTTTGTATGAGGGTGTTGGGAACTATTTCACACCTCGTCTAGGTAACTTAACCGATTTGGATGCAATTTGGCCTTAACATAGCTTATGTACCGGTTAACCATATAAGCTACATTTTATTCTAACAAAATTCTTTATTAAAAAACCAAATCCACGCGTAGATATCCACGCGAAAAACCTAGTGCTTTGCTATAATAATATTTTTTTTATTTTAATTTGTTTTCATTAAATACTGCTAATTATGTAGGTATTTATTTACATACATTATTTATTGATTGAGACATTGTATACTCGACATGTTGAAACGAGTTTCGGTGGGTGACATTAATTTTTTTCACGGAAGAAACGCAAAGTTCAATGCCGTTCAGATTGTAAAAATGTTTTGGATTTTTGTGCAATAATCCTGTTTACTTTTTATGATTTTACGAAGGATTTTTTACATATTCAAAAATTATTAAAAAGTAAAATAATGAAAAAAAAAAATTAAGTCCGGTAGATACCTCTACGTATGCGTGTTTATTATAAGTAAGTAGGTTAAATTTAGTTTTTCACGAAATAATGATCAGATGAGCATGGCGGTCATCTGATGTATAATTGATACGCCAAAATGCAGTGCGTCAATAGATAAAAATAGTCAAGATAGGCCCATCCGAACATTTTACGTAAACGTTCTTCATACAAGAAAATGTGGCACCATCTGTCGAAACTCCTGCGAAATACATGTTTGTCTTTTTATATTTTTTTAACTATGTGTCTGTGGTCACCTTGCCTGCAATATTATTATTAATTAAAAAAAAAAGAAATAGGTCTTTACCTATCTACCTTTACTGACTACTGACGGGGGAGTCATTTTGCTCCCATAAACTGACGACATTTTTTCGCGCTGTTCGCCCTGTCTTTAGTATACAAGTCTGTGAGTGCGTCCCACGGTTTTGCGTTGCAGTTTCTTACGACGCGCTGCCCTGCGCCTATCACGTTGAGGTAGGTTCTATTTTGCCTTGTAATTTCAATCTGAAACAGTACCTAATGCATCAATGATGGATGCTTCACGACAGAATAACTGACACCGAGGTGGTACCTATCCGGATAGACTCCATTAGAAGAGTCTTCCACTCTACGACTACCACTCTGTTAGTTGCTTTCAACGCGCTTATCTCAGAAACTACCGATCTTAATTAAAGAAATATATTTTTGTATAGGATTGTCCATTTATAAAGGAAGGCTATGAGCTATATAACATCACGTTATGACCAATAAGAGCTGAGCATCAAAGAAAAATGTTGCAAAAACGGGAAAAATTGTTCCTTTTGAAGATGCTCTTGAAAAATCTTGAGAAGTTACGCAAAACAGATGTATGACGGATTTATTCGAAATTCAAAAAAAAAAAAAAACATGATATGCGTCTATTTTTAAGAGTCCTGTGAACTACCATGTCTCCCATACAAACGTAATACCAAAATCATTTGTAATTCGTGTATACTTCGATTATTTTGTGATGTTGTTCGGGTTCGTATAGTAATAATCTATGCTCCTGGCCATATCTTGTTCCGAAATACTGTCGTTAAACGAAATTGTTAATGAATTTAGTTTTGCTTTTTTTATGTCAAAGAGGATATTCTGCTTATTTGCTTTGTAATAAAAACAACACTATCTCATGTCACATTCGTTCAGGAGCACAGTTTTTATTGCCCAGCTAAAGAAAAACACTAGTTAATAAAGAAATGAAATGAAATGAAATATCTTTATTTCACATAGGCCTAATATAAAGGCGCTTGTAAATGGTCCTTATGATATTTGTCACATTTGTATGGCGATAACTCCAAGTCGACTTAAAACTAAGTTTACGAGGGTTCCAACGCGCCCTGCACTGAGAAGAAAGTTACAAGTTTTAATTCATAATTTTTGGTATTACGGAACTCGACCAAAGTTATAAAAATTTTGATCAAAATTGATTATTATTTTATTTTAAAGAAATATTTCCGAACCAAATATGGCCAGGAGCATAGATTATTACTATACAAGTATGAATCCGAATAACACCACAACATGATCGAAATATTCACGAATTACAAATGATTTGGTATTTTGCATAAACGGAGACATCTTAGTTCACAGGCCCCATAAGGTTGATTCATTTTAACGGGATATGTATAGACACCGAAATTTAAGCAGGCGAACTTCGCTTAATACGTGTGAAGGAGCCTTTAGTCTAACGTATGCTCTCAGGTGGCTTCGTAGACAGATTGCGACACTGCAAAGTGTAGCCTAGACCTGAGCCGAGACCGGAATGCCAGCTGACTTGCGAACTAACATTGACCGTTACCACGCCGTGGCAGCGTTCAGTCGCTTTTGCAATCTCTAGTTTATGCACTGGAATCTAGACTCAATGGACTTCAAGAGAACGTTTTTAGGGTTCCATACCAAATTGGTAAAAATGGAACCCTTATGATGAGACTTTCTCCGTCCGTCCGTCCGTCCGTCTGTCACACTCGATTATTTCAGTAACTATTCAAGCTATCGACCTGAAATTTAGAATAATTAATGTAAAGAATTGCGGCGCGCCGCTATTGCAATCATAAAAATTTGAAAATATTTTTTATTTTTATTTAAAAAGGGGGGAAAACCGGGTTGTCAAAATTTCAAAATGAGATAACAATATTGAGTGGGGTATCATATGAAAGGGTGTCACTTGTGTGTTCTAAAACCGATTTTTATTTATTTTTATGCCTGATAGTTTTCGATTTATTGGGCAAACTGTTCCCCCCTCCTTATCTCCGAAGATTACCGATCGAAAAATCTGAAATAATTATAATCAATAGAAGTTAACGTATATTTTACAGGAAAAATAAAATCATTTATCTAACTATTATACTTTTTTTTGATAATTATAATAAACCGGCAAAAACAAAGTTATGTTTGCGGTTTGCCAACAAAAGTACCTACATGTAAATTATACTCGTAAATTCATGAACCAAAGTGATTCTTTTAATGTTTAACTTCTTTTATGGTATGGAACAATCATATCTGATGGACAAAAATGATGAGGTCTAGGATGGAGCGCGCTTGCCTTGAAAATACCTATTCACTCTTCTCTTGAATCTCTTGAAGGCACCCAGGTTGTACTTGGCTGGGAACACGGAAGCTGGAAGGGTGTTCCACACCTTAGCGGTTCATATTAGAAACGTGGAAAAAAATCGTTTCGTTCGAGCTTGCTGGACATCAACCACATAAGGATGCCACTTCTCCCGGCGTCTTGCGGTTCCATGGTAGAAAGGTGAAGGAGGTACTAGATTGTGGAGTTCTTGATCACACTCTCCATCTAGCACGTCTCTATAGATTCGCCAAGTTGACTAACTGACTGATTGACTGAACTATCAGCGCTCTGCTTAAGCGACTGACCCAAGTATAATATAACTTTGTGCTATCACAATATAATATATGAATAGCCAAGCCCCAAGGCATTTAGGGTTATAATATTTTGTTTCTCAAATGACAAACATGTCTATTATCCTGAAAACTTATATAAAAATAGAAAATAAAGTCTACAAGTGTTTGTAATTTCGACTTGAATTTTGAGTTTACAATGTTTAGTTCATTTTGAAAGCTTACTGTTTTATTGTTACGGAATAAACTTAAAACTGCTGAACCGATTTTACCTGGACTTTCACAAGCACGTAGAGTATAATCTAAACCCGAATATGGACTAAAAAAAATCATGAAAATTAAAAAAACATCAACAACAGCACACGAAATGGTACGAATCGCATTGACGTAATAAAAACCATGAAAAACTGTAAATTCCTTTATCTCAACATGCGTGAAGTTACACTATTATTTATAGGCACAAGTTACATCACTTTACGACTGCCATGCTAATAATATTACAGCACTAGTGCCATAAACCCACGACAGTCTATATCGAGTGTCTCTGCAACCGGAATAGCATTGTAATGGCCGCTTTGACATTGAATTTTCCCGCCTCAAGACACATTTGACGTTGACAGATTGTCAATGTCATCGATAAAATCAATGAACGTGAGTGGCTGAATTATTATTTGATAATTTGTTGTTCTGAAGTCTGAACATTGTTTAAGGCGAAATCAACGGATCTGCCCGAGAAATTCTATTTGAATGAATGAACGAATGAATATACTTTTATTGCACAACACAAAGTCAAACAAAGAACACAAAAATTACAAAGAATAGGTACACAATTTGGCGGCCTTATCGCTACCTAGCGGTCTCTTCCAGGCAACCAATGCTGTAAAGGATTACTGTTGTTGTTGTTGTCAATTTGTATGTGGTTTTTCGTAATTTGTGAGCTAGTGAGACATACTCGTAAAATGCTCGCAATAAAATTGCGGAATGGCAGTATCATCTTTACTTATATTGTGTACTTAATACTTATGGTATCGAAATCTTGCCTTAAAATTGTCTGTTCTCAGAATTTAGTCCGAGTATCGACTGTGAAAAACAAAATTGTCGACTCTCCGACTAATTTCCTTTTCCTTTTCCAAGCAAACATTTTTATGTGAAGAGCCAACATTGCGTTATTAGCTTAAAAACGTTATAAAACCAAATAAAATTTGAATTTCGCGGCCAGACCTTTGCCGTGAGCCTTAATTCTATACTAGCTAGTTTAAAAAATAAATTTTTCTAATCCAAATATTAATTACTTAAATGACTTTTAGTTTTAGGTACAATAATAGCTTTGAAATCTTAACTTCAGGTTTTTACCGCATAGTCAAAACTAGAGCGGCGTATATTGGAAAGCTAATTGTAAAACTAGACCATGTCACTTTTACAATTACTTGCAAATGTGTCGTTATTGCTGACAATAAAATTTAGACGCTCCAACTATAGCGCTCCAATTTCTTTTACGATGGAGCGGTTTGGTTCAGTTCCGTTCCATGCTTGGAGCTTGGACACTTTCCCCCGTATTTTAGAAACAGTTTTGAAAACGCCACTCTATTAATGACAGGCTATTGTTTAAGTACGATTGGTACACTTACTTACTGTCGTTTACTTTCATTTTGTAACCGACTGGTACAGAGGAAGATAATGTTTGATTTTATTACAGTTATTTAAAATCATTTACGATTAATATATTTAAATGGAATATATGTTTTTAAGGGAAAGCGAAAAGACATTGTTCTAGGTAAATCTTCGTAGGAATATTTACCGAGAATTCAATGTTTCATTCAATAATAGATTATGAAGAACAATCTTAGCGATTTTAACAAAACCACCCAAGAATTACACAAATATAGGAACAGTAGTATCCTATACATTGCTCACGAAATTGTTCATTCTAGGTAAAAAAATAGCGTATGTTAGTAACTGATTATTATTTATTATTTATTAATTGGTTTATTACCTAGTTTTACATTTGAACAATAAAAAGCAAACGTCCAAATTTTCTCACTCTATCTGTTAGATCTATAATTCCATAAAAATAACATCACCTATAGTCACCACCATAATTTACTAAACTAAAGTCTTTAACTGTGTTTAACTATCATTAATTGTGTGATACTAACCCAACATAACCATGTACCTTTAGTACCTACTAAGCTAACTTTATTCTCTCAACAATATTAAGTAAACTATTGTTCTTTTTTGAGAAATAAATATCTTTAAACCGGAGTTGTAAATAAATTTGCTTCATTTTTTGTTGGAATACAAAAGTTTTCCATACTAGAATATTTTCTAACTTTAATTTCTGTTATAATTTAGTCCCATACAGATCAGATAAAAACTAACCAGCTAGAACTTTACCAAGAAAAATCCTAACTAACTAATTAAAAATACGGATAGCTAACTGTTTTCTTGGGCAAACAAAAAGGTAACTTGCAATCTGAGGCGTTCAAGTCTTTGCGTAGCAAAAACGTAGTATTGCCATGTAAGTATAGCACCTTAAATGATTGGAGGACATATTAATTATTAAGGTCTGGAGATGTTACGTAAAAACCTGTATATCTAGATTCTAGATAAGTCCTTCGATGTTACATAGAGTAGTATAGACCTTTGTTAAACGTTTTGTTAATAATATTAAAGCCACTAGGATCATACTTAAAGAAGAATAAACAAAGGTGGAAAGTATCAATTTTTCTTAGGAACCAAAACCAAAATATTATTTTTTGAGACTGTTTATTGAACTTTATTAAATCCTACACACGGCCAACTAGTAAATTCATAGCTTTGATGTTTTCTTACTTTTATAATGATACTTAATAATAATGTGGGAGAATAAATAAATATGAATTAAAATTAAGGCTTTTATATTTCTTACATAGAAGATATTATAGAATTTTCAACATTCACAATTTTCACATTTTCAACGTGACCAGAGGGCTGGCCTTTTCTTAGGTCAGAGGATAAGCATTGCCATCCAGCGTGGCAATGCTGCCAGCCTTCTGGGCACTTTTCCAGTTGACACCGATTCGGAGGAATACTTTGACGCTTAAAATAAAATTGTAGTTCTTATTGTATTTTTTTTTTTTCACTTTTTTAAATTAGTTTAGATTTAATTTTAATTTAGATAAATTTAATTTTAATAATATTAGTTTAGATTTAATTTTAGGTATTATCTTTATTATAATATTAGCTTGAATAATTATAACCAAATTATTGCTTACATCCAGAATGCTTTATTATTATTCATATTGAACATAAATATATTAGGAAAATGTATCAAAAATCTTGAAGCTGAAGAAACTAATTTAACGCGGTTGCGGCCCTGGATTAAAACTACAAAAAGTAAGTGTCCAAAAGCGTTCATCCGAAACTTTTTTCTTTTAGTTTAATACAATCAATAGTAGGTTCCAAACGAAGCTGTAAAGTTCTTTAAAAAAAAGTGCAATATTAAAAAAGTATAAGTTCGAAATTCAAAAGTTCAAGTGCGCGCCCCGCAGAGCGCAGGCGCGAGTCCTTGCGCCCGCGCTCGGCCAAGGCGAGCGCTTACACAACTGTCAATGTCACACAGCCTGCCACCGCCCGCCATCTTGTATACTCGCTCTAAGGCTACGATAGTTTGTACATAGATGTTTCACAAGATTATTACGTCGGATACGGCGTGTATACTGCGCCTGTGGGTAGCTATAATACCTATGCTCCATTGAAGCAAAGTGGCTGAGTTACTATAGCTTTTATAACTACTGTTTTATCCGTGTTTAACTGGCATTAAGTTTACCAATGCATCCACTGGTTAAATTACATTCGTACGTGAGTTTTGTATAAGTATTAGCAAAATCCCGTGGCAAGTACATAATCATGGTTTTTTTCTCGACAAAAATTACCTAAATCTTAAGGTAGAGTATATAGACTATTCTCTAATCCAAATTTACGCCAAATTGGTTTATACTAGGTACTGTTATGCGTTATGGAGTATTAAACATTCAAACACACACACTTAGGTACGTCTTTATGATATTAGTGTGATTAGGTATATAAAATTAAGTATCTTTTGTTATATTTAAACTTTAGTTAGATTTTTAGTACCTACAGGCAAAAGCTTTGATTTCATGATTTGTTCAACAGCATTTCCTAAAGTGTTTTGAATTTTGAATGCTAGGTATAGCTGCTGTACCTAACGATTTCTGATTATCCCGCAAAAAGCATTTTCCCGCCTTGAAAGCGAGCCCTTAAAAATCAAATTTCAGAAAATAAGCTAATTTCGTAATGGTCATATTTTAAAGCTTCAAAAGTTTTCTTTGTAAAGGTTAGTCGCCATATTTACTAACTTTTACAATTAAATCTAAATTTTTAGTTGGTACAGCTTTACCAATTATGCTGTAATTGGGCTGTATATGGATAACTTAATAAATAAACTTTATGAAAATGTTTAAAAAATTAAATATGCCAATAGGCAACGACATATTATTATTTATACTTCGGATATTCTGTAATTTTAGTGGGGCATGTCGATTCTAAAAGTACCTAAATAAATACTTAGGTTGATAATTGTTTTTTACAATAATAATTAAAATACATTTTTAAAGTTTAATTAATAAAAGTGCTAATCATTAAAATAATTAAAACATAAAAATGTTGATAACAATCTTTTTAACGAATAAATCACTGCAGTTTTGAAATGCATTATCAAACGTCCTGAATGCATTTTGTGGCCTGGTTTTGATTTATAAATACAATCCCAAGGACAACACGTGTCGACAAAACTTTATCGATTTCCATACAATTTCAATACGCGTGGGATTTTCTCGCAATTCGGTTGGCAACTCAAAAAATAATATCGCATTTTGATTTTTATAAATCATATTAATACAATAACATAATAAATTAACATTACTTAAGGGTCAGTCATATTCATTTTTTTTAATATTATCGACGAGTAAAAGAATATTAAAAGTATTTTTAAATTCGAAATTCAAAAATTCCTTTCGAACGACGCGAGCGCCAAAAAGTTCCGTCGGGCAACTTTTAGTTTTAGCCTACGACCTTCCGTAGCATCGTAGCAACTTGAGCGAACTACATTAAAACTTGACAAAACTAATATTTTATGCGTAAATTATTTCATTTATTCTCATTTCGAATACATTTACGACTTTTTTGAAGTATTTTTATAATTAATTTTCGTTTACAGAATAGGTAGTTTAGTTGTCGGTAGAGTCAAATTCAAATAAGTTAGAAATTCGTTTTTTTTTTAATGTAAACATAGATGTAGTTAAGGGTCGCGTTAGGTACGATATTTAAATGCGGAATAGAAAATCTATGGCGTATAGCGTCGCATTTTCTATTCCGTCATTGGCCTTCGATCAAAAATATAGGTTGCAATTTATTAACGCACACACGGACGCGTCACGCACACTTCGAAGGAGCGTCGTAGAAAAAAGAGTGGGACAGATAACGTTATAGGTGGGGCGGAGTGGTGGGGGAAGAAATACACAAAAAATGTGCGTGAGCCCCACACACGCGCACGCCGCGTCTCTATTATAAACTACACGCACACAGACGCACCGATTCAAGGAGAGCGCAAGATTTAAGGGCGATTTGCCGTAAAAAAGTTTCTTTGTCCCTATCAAACGCTGTTTTCAGTTGGTACTCACATGCGTCAGAAGTGGCCTGTTCCTCCTCGGTCCAGCTTGACACTTCGGTAGTAATTTTCGTAACTAAAATTTCCAAAACCAAAACGAAACCCAAAAAGGTCCTCGCTGATCACTCGGTCATAAAACCACTCAGCCGTACTTTTCGGCGAATACACTGTCACAGATAATAACAAACAAACACATATCTGTCACTCGAAATCAGTAATCCTTATATTATAAGCTGTATACAATAAGTTCGGGGTCCTCAGTTTTCCTTGTTGATATGTTTCTTACAAAAAATTCACTATAGTTGTTCCGAAAAATATTTCTTTTTTGTTTTTGTTTATAACACTAAGCACTAGCCGAACGATATGAATAATATAATTTGTTTTTTTTTTTTTTTTTTTTTATAAAATATATCGTCTTTTAAATAAATTTGTTGTTTCGTGTTGTTTTTATATTTTGTGTTTTTTGGAGGTTTTTAGCGGTCGCGTGGTGTTGCGGGAACGGAAATAATGCGACTCTCTACGGATTGTGCTAAGGCGGGACTGCACTCGCGGCGCACTCAGTACTAGACCGCGTGCGTACTTAGCCATTACCTTGTATTTACTGGGAGCGAGCGCGCCGAGCTATGCAGTCTTGATACTTGCTGCACCCGCGATAGCGACTCTATTTCATTTTAGAACTGTGTATTTTTCTTCTTTCTGCCTTTTTTACACGACTGTCTAACGGTTGTTTAAATAATTAAAAAATTAAAAAACACGACTGCCCTATGGTAAAACGTTTTTTTCCGAAAATTATATAGCCTATGTTACTCGGAATGATGTAAGGATTCTAACGATACCCCATATGTCCAAATCTATTAAGCCGTTTAGAAGTTATGGTGGAATAAAGAAACTGCCACCGATAGGAAACCTCAGGATATGGGCATTCGAACGATTTATTCAAACCTTTTTCGTACATGCAAACAGTAGCGCCCATCTGTCTAAATTCTATAAGTGGCTGCTGCGAACTACAGCGTGGCCTTGCTGTTGGTGGCGAAAGAAGCATTTTTGGCACCGATAAACTGGCGACATTTTTTCGCGCCGTTTAGCCTTTATGTCTATTAGTACGGCACAACACTACTTCTGTCAATGGAAAAGACGAGAAAAAAAACAAGAAATAATCAGTAATTCACAATTTTGCTTCAAATTACTCAGAATTTTCTTTAAATTTGAATTCGTAATGGATAAAATATCAAATTTTAGTTTAAATATCAACTCTGATGACAATTACGCTTATAAAATCTCTTCCTCCGTTTACGCTTACGCTTATAAAATCCGGAACTCATTCAGCACAGTTAAACTATGAAATATTGAACCTAAAATGATAATTAATTATTATCAGTAAAGTACATTGCCACTTACCATTAAATGTGATTGCAGTCGCCTCCAATAAGTCTGTTTCCGATAAGAATTCCTTGTTCAAATGAAATCTACTTAAATTTATTCATAAATTAAAAGAACTGTCAATAAAAAAGTAATAAGAATGATAACGAAAAGCTTGAATAAGAGTCTAATAATACCAAACAAAACAAGTTAATAAAAAAAAATATGAAGTTCTTGACTCGACTCAAGCACCGAGACTGTTCGATCGCGCTATACCGCACACATGCGCAGAATGCACCGTCGTTGATGCACCCGGCGCTAGTGTGAGTGCCCGCGCTCGTATTCGAACCTTGGAAATTTCAGTTATACTCGCTTATCTTATCTTTTTGTTTAACCCTAAAGACTTCTGAATTCGGTCGCGTAAATTTTATTTAGCGCGAACGAATTTTGAAAAATTCGAAACTTCAAAATAGAACGCATGTACGCTGGTGTGCAAAGTAAATTCTTGGTTTGTGTGCACTTTTTTATCGTTTTTTTCTCAGAGTGTGGGTGCGTTCGATTGTGTACTCATTGTTGGGCGTGTGTTGGTGTGTGGCGACGGAGACGCTAGTGTGCGTGAGTTCTTGTAAGAAATGGTTTCGTGAAAAATTTTGTCGGAATTCATATAGATGGCGCTGTAACTTTGATGCAAATAGCACCATCAAAAATTACGTCCGCGACCGCTTCAGGCCATTATCGGTCGTATTTTATTAGTGTTAAGACATACAATTATGTGTGGCGTGATTGAAAAAATTTCGAATCTAGCATGACTCCACTCATTTTCCAATCGTTTCGTTTGGGAAGCCATTTTTATTTTCGTGCCGCGTCGAAGGCTGTTAGATAAAATCGTTAGTTCGTTAATGGCACTTTATAATTATTACTTTTAGATTTAGACGGATGTGTTTAAATTTTAGTCATGACTTTTAGTTAATATATTATAGATAGATTAACTTAGTTAAATCGCTTTGATGCGATATATTATTAATTTATATTTAGACTAGCAGTGCCCGCGGACTCCGTTCCGCGTTAGAAATATTTTTGTCCCGACCCGTTTGTCCCGGGTAAGGCTCGGTTTCCACCAAAGTGGTGCGGAGCGGAGTTGTGTTAGAGTAACCAATCAGATTTCGTCCTTTCGACATCTCATTTTTAACTCTACGTTTTAGTTACAAAACGTTTGTATGGGAAAAAGAAAAGGGCTGTTTTTATGGTTTTTCCGGTTTTTTTTCTCCACTTTTAAACCTTCCCTAGACCTCCACGAACATTTCAAAATCAAGATAAGATAAATCAGCAATTCATTTTTATATATACTTATTATAGAGATATCCTTTCACATATAGGCCTAGCTTACAAGCACTTATTTCTGTCTTACTCTACCGCCACGTTTTATTTCTTTATTTAAAGAGTTTAGTTAAATTTGACTTTGCCACTCTCTCCACTCTCGTTTGGAAGCAGTTTTCACCGATAAGAACGGGTAAGAAACTTGCCACTTAATTTAAAAAAAAAACCGAGTCCGAGACGAGACCGAACCGAGTAAAGTGCGAGTCGGACTAGCGCACCGAGGGTTCCATACTATAAAAGAAGTAAATAGAAAAATAATCACTTTTGTTCATTGAATTTACGAGTATAATTTTCAAGTACCTAGGTACATTTGTTGGCGACCCGCAAACCTAACTTTGTTTTCAGAGGTTTATTGTTGATATCAAAAAAAGTATACTAACTAGACTGGCATAAAAATAAATAAAAATCGGTTTTAGAATACACAAGTAACGCCCTTTCATATGATACCCCACTCAATATTGTTATATCTCATTTTGAAATGTTGACGACCCGGTTTTCCCCCCTTTATAAAAATAAAAACCATTTTCAATTTTTTATGATTGCAATGATGTCGGGTCACTATTACCTATAACTATTTCAAATTTCAGGTCGATAGCTATTATAGTTACTGAAATAATCGAGTGTGACAGACGGACGGACGGACGGACGGAGAAAGTCTCACCATAAGGGTTCTATTTTACAATTTTGGTATGGAACCCTAAAAATGTGTTTGAATAATTTAGCTTATAAATAGCATAGGTATATTGTTAACAGGCGGAAATTACACTTACTTCTAAGAGTCATTGTCATTTTTTAACAATAGAAATCAATTGCTGTGTTAATCTCGCTATAACTCATAAATGGCTCGAACGATTTTGATGAAACTTTTTTGAGCGGGTCTCGATACTGCTTTGATGATAAGGAACGTATTTAAACTGCAGTTAACAATACTTAAAGTGTATGCAACCGTAAGTATTGCACTTCGCTTGGTAAATACAAGTAGTTAATGTGGTAATTTTCACACTTCACTCCATGTGTTAGTACCTACCTAACACTAATAATGGTTGTTTTAAGTTCTAGAGTAGGGCCCTTTTAGATTCAATTTGGTCTTAGTTTTGTTATAATATCAATCACCTTTGTAGCTTTAATGTCTTATGGGCAATAATGATGAGCCATGCAAGACGTTTATCTGATGTTAAGTGGTACGCATGCCCATGTAAAATGACGCACTGCACTGCGCTTACATCCTGAGACATTCGTTCATAAATCTAATATTTTCCAGTAATTATGTCATCTAATAGTGATGTTTAGTACATTACTGCTTTAGTGGTACCTACCATCAGAACAACTTTTAATAATAATAATAAATAATAAATAAATATAAATAGTGGACAACATCACATACATTGCTCCGATCCCTTAGTAAGTTGCTTATGCACTTGTGTTATGGAAATCAGAAACAACGAAGGTACCACAACACCCAGATCCGAGACAATGTAGAAAACTTATTTTTTATACATTGCCCCGACCGGGGATCGAACCCGGAACCTCTGAGATGGCGGCGCCTTGAAAACCGGCACGCTAACCACTCAACCACGGAGGTCGTCAAACTTATGCAACAAATATCATACTGACGTTTTAAAAGAGCCTGTATGTAAGGCCTATGTGAAATAAAGATATTTTGAGTTTTGAGTTTTTTGAACTCCTCAAGAAGAGTCTTACCACCTTGACAGTAATAAAACCATAACAGGTTCAGCTATTGAGGAGTAGCGTTTTGGTTACTATCACAAAACTTTCTGAGTGCCCCACATAATTGAGTTTATGGTTTTGACACGGACTGAAATATAAGTATTCGAATATCGTTTTATTGTTTTTGTTTACAGTTTTAGGATGTCATAAACAGGCGATGATGGTTCATTGGTTTTGTCCACGTGCTCCATTAAGTAATTGGTTTGCAGTAGTGGAATATTCAAATCTAGTTTTCTGCCGAAATTGATAAGATTTTAGAATGGTCACATTCGCTTTAATATAAAACAAGTCACTATTCTTTAATAGCGCTAATATTATTAATCGGAAAGAAAGTACAAATTATGAAGTTAAATTATTAATTTCTGTTTTACTCAGGTAAGTTTTTTTTTCTTATTTAGAAATTACATAGATATCTAGGTACTATATACGTACCTACACGTAGGTCATGTCAAAAATAAATTTTGAAGTGTGAAACTAAAAAATAATAAAAAAAATACGTCAAAACCCTTTTTCTTATAAGTTTAAACCCTTCTTATCATTTTTGTTCAAATTGTAAAGGGGAAAGTTTCGAAAATTGTACTAGTAAGTATAGACAGTGATATTTTCTCAGAAATAGAAGTTCGTACTAGTATACCTAATGAATATTATTTTAGAATATATTCGCTTATGAAATTCGCTATTTTACAACTAATTAATTGTAGCTGAAAGCCAATTTGTCCAATTTACAAGACTAAAATATAGTATCTAAGTTTCTTGAAATTATGAAACAGACCCTAGTTGCTACGCCAAATGTGTAACGCGCCTACCTTCTGAAAGGTAGACTTTTCAAAAGGTAGAAACACTCCTGTTGGCTGAGTATTTATTGGGCAGTAAATCCTGTGAGTGACGCAATCGACTTCCGGAATACCTGACGAGTGACAGAGGGGACAATTTTTTACAAAATTTTGAAGTAGAATACCTATAGACACTAGGTACCAACGATTTGTTGATTACAGTTTTTTTTATTTGAAATACTTAGCACAATTTGTATTTTTCAATTTAGAATTATTTTGAAACGGTCAAAATGACATTTTTCTTCCAGTCTTTTTTATGCGGTAAGTACTTACCTAGTCTTATTTAGTGACAGAAGATTGGCTAATTTTTTGCGCAACGAATCAGCCTAGCTGTTCAGTTGGCTTTTTAAAATGGAGTTATTTTAAGATAATTGTTTTTTACCTTGAAAAAATCTACAAAGACGACCGAATGGCGCAGTGGTAATGATCCTGCCCTCCGCGTCTGAAGTCGTGGGTTCGATTCCCACAACTGGAAAAAATATCGCAAGATATCTTTTATATCTCAATATGGCAAAACAATATTCGTTGCGTCAGCTTTAGTAATAATATATTACTATTAATTAATTATGACGACCTCCGTGATGCAGGGGACGCGCGCTCGGATTCGAGTGGGAGGTCGCGGGTTCGATTCCCGCCACGGGCCACTTTGGAATTTTATAATTTCTAAATTGGCTCAGGTCTGGTCTGGTCTGAGGCTTCGGCCGTGGCTAGTTACCACCCTACCAGCAAAGACGTACCGCCAAGCGATTTAGCGTTCCGGTGCGATGCTGTGTGGAAACCGTTGGGGTGAGTTTACTTACCCTTTCCAAGTTAGTACGTTAACATCTTCGGCTGCATCCTCACTTACCATCAGGTGAGATCGCATTCAAGTACTAACTTGTAATTTATAGTGTAAAAAATATATGAAGTAGTTACCTCTAGTAGATTTGTGTTTGTTATCGGCAATCAGTATCTCCACAAAAGTAAACTACGGGCAATAATCCTATCAAAATAAAATAAAAAAAACATGAACGTTTCGGCAATTTTGAGAGCTCGGCCCGTGTTGGCTCTCGCACTGTTTATGTTGCGCATTACACATCAGTGCAAAAAAATGGCATATCAAAAAAATTCGCTTTGTTGAGTCAACATGTTTCCATGATGCTGCGGTGTGAGAGTGCAACGTATACATATTATATTATAAAAAACCTTTGGAGAAATTGTGTGGTAAATGGTAATGTTGTGCTATGTCATATAAATTCATTCTATATTCCAGGATAAGACTTATCTGTGATAAGTTTAGTGACTTAGAATTCTGGCTTATATTTAAACAAATGTATTGTGTGAAATTTTGCAAATAACTATTTAATTTTCAATATATTAAGGTCTACTTGCACGAAACGGGAGTTAAATATTTACATTTTAAGCCTAGAGTCAACGTCTCTCATTGGACTATTTTGAAAACTTACTCTGGGTTAGCGTACTAACTCTGAGTTAACACACTAACCCCAGGTCGGAGCAAGTGGGTAAGAGTTTAAGTTATATATTTCCAGATCTATATTATTATTTATTACAGAAAAAGCCAAGAACTACATCCCCCAAAGTACTTGTTACTTACCAATTTTCAATATCTTACCTGAGTTTTGACTTTTCATAAAAGTCTATATTTAGGTCTATATGAAAAATAAAGATTTAAATTTTCATTTTACATTTTCTAGGCATTGAAAAACATGGAGTGCACCATTTTTCGTGCACGTGGTGTATTTACAGGCTGAAACTGCCGGACGGCTGCGTATTTTTATCGGTTTATTGTAATCTACGGGCCGGGCCGGGCCGCACGGTCGCCTACCTTCGGTTAAATTGCTTTTAAAACAATAATGTATGCGTTTAAAATGATAACCTATATTGCTGCGAAAAAGCGTATGAAAAGGAAACTAAATTTTCGGCATAACTGATAAGTTAATCCTATTTAACAACACTTACACTCAAATTATTACTAGCTGACCTAACAAACGTTGTTCGGTCATTAGGGATATAAAAATCGCTTACGTCTTACTCCCAGGCCTATAGAACATACACACAAAATTTTATAACAATCGGTCGAGCCGTTTCGGAAGAGTTTGGTAACAAAAATTGACACCAGAGCTTTTTAAATTAGATTATTATAAATATGTACATAATATAAATATGTAAATAATAAATATTAGATAATTATATAAATAAAGTACTCCGCATTTACTGCTGAACCGATTTGGTTGGGACCGACTTAGATAAATTTTAACAGTTATTTTGTGTTAGACATAAATATTAGCGTTTTAACATACCTACCTTTAACCTATTTTTTATCTCGAAAATACCACATTTCCAGTGGCATTTTGAAAAAATATAAATTTGCTTTAGGAGTTATGAGAAACCAATATTAAAGCTGGTAAAACCTTGTAGGCCCTCATATTGTAATAGAATTTCCGTTAGTTTCAAAATCACAAGTCACAGAATAAAATTCTAACTTCTCTTCTTACATTTGGATAAAATTCTTTTGACTTACATAGGTACCTATTATAAAGCGTATAAAGACTGAAGCTTAAAATGGAGTCTCGAAAAATCTGGAGCAATTTTCTCATATAGAAGCCGCCATGACAGTTTTTTGTCGCCGACCTAAGATGGCGCGTGTCTAAAACAAAAGAAGTATCGACCGCACCCTTGTACGAAAAAATTTCCAAAAAAAAATATGTAAAATCTTATTAAAAATACATGAATTGCTGTAAATTTAACGAAATAAGCTGCTGAAATTATGTCAAGCAAATGTTAGCTTACGAAATTTTAATTACTGAAAAGTAAAGACAAAAAGCAAAGAGTTTTAAGTGTCAAGTAAAATCGGGATACAAGAAAAAAATAGTGATGTGCCGTAAATCAACAAGTGGGATGCGAACAAAATATCACGAAATAAAAAACAGCTGATATCCCGGCACGGGATGCACGTAGGACGGGACATAATCCCGCAAAGCGGGCATGCAAAGTCGTATAACAGTGGCACAGTTACCCGGGAAGGCATCCGACCACCTGTTGCTATCCAACTCCTCGCTGCCACGACGTTGCAAAACTTCGGGATCACCCCCCCAGCGTTCCCACCAATTATCTTCGCTGCCAACAGCCAACTGTGTTACTTATCCCGCACACGAAATTCGAATTTCAAATCCCGGATTATTACAACCGTAATATTCAATAGTCAACTACTTAACCGCTAATTTTGATAATCGATTAATTAATTGCGCTAATAATAGAATAACGTCAACTATTTTTATTTACAAAAAAACAAGCTACTTATATTTATGTTGGGTGTATCACAAAAATCACTACGCGGAAAGCCTAGTGCGATAATTAAGCCAACTTTAAAACCGGAACTTTTCAAGGAACTACTGAGTTGTTTTTAATGATTGTAAACGCGAAAAATAACGTCAACTAAAACCCGTTACCGAAGTTAGCAGTCGATACGAATTAGGAGTTTAAATATCGATTGCAGGCACGTATTCCAATCAATCTCACGGCACTTCACTAGCGTCTTAAAACTCGGAGCGACACTTGTACCGCAGTTACAAGAAATGCACTGTTTCAGCCGAAAATAGGGGTGGGACGACCGTTTTTTTTGGGATAGCCGTTAAAGTTTATCGCGGATCGATTTTCGTGATTTGCGATGGTTTTTTCGGTTTTTTTCCGGTGGTTAATTTGGGAATTATCTTCGGATTGCGGAGACAAGTTGCATTAGTGCACGCCGGCCTGGTTGCAACAGGTTGTTTGGTGGAGGAACGAAAACGCGCACGCGCGGTGCCAGCCTTCGATGCACCTCGCTACAATGGTGCCAAGCGAATATCTACAGACCGTCTGCTGATCGAAGATTTGAAGATTCAAAGCGTGGGCGAATTTCTTATGGGCGAGTCGATGTTGTATATAATATGTGGGCGAGATGCGCCGCACATTACGTAAATGAAAACTCACGTGTATTTTTCCATTTAAATTAGGCAGTTATACAACATTCATAATAGATAAATCAATAACTGTTAAAGTCTTTGTCCTCAGTGACTGACTGACAGGCAAGTTATAGCCCAAACGGCTGAATTAAGGAACTTATAATTTTTAGGGAAGATTCTTTGTGAACCCTAAAGGGTTTAAATAAGGAATTTAGGTTTGTATGAAAGTACCTCTCTTTTCAAATTAGATTCATGAAAATTTGTATATAGGCTTTCGGATAAAAATAAGAGAATGGGTATCTCAGGTATTTTGGGAATTTCCCCCCTAACTCTCTAAAATGGGGGTTGAAACTAGAAAACGCTTGGTCCCTAGTGGCTGACTTATAGATATCCATGCGGTGTGATATGAATTTTCCGGAATATTTGATAAACCGAAATTCGCGTGGAAGAAATATTACTTCATGCAACAACTACGTTTGCTGGTGTGACTTGAAAAAACTCCTGAAAAAAATCCCATCCACCCCGGTAGCATCAGCGTGATCATTTGCCGAGGTGGCTGGAAAAACTCGTACAAAAAGTCTCATCCACCCCGGTAGCCTCAGCATGATCGTTTGCTGGTGTGACTGGAAAAACTCCTGAAAAAAATCCCATCCACCCCGGTAGCATCAGCGTGATCATTTGCCGGGGTGGCTGGAAAAACTCGTAAAAATAGTCTCATCCACCCCGGTAGCCTCAGCGTGATCGTTTGCTGGTGTGACTGGAAAAACTCCTGAAAAAAAATCCCATCCACCCCGGTAGCATCAGCGTGATCATTTGCCGGGGTGGCTGGAAAAACTCGTAAAAAAAGTCTCATCCACCCCGGTAGCCTCAGCGTGATCGTTTTCCGGGTTGGATGGGAAAAACTAGATCTGCCCCGGTGACGTTAAAAATACTACCGTTAGAATTCCTTTGCAAGCACTATAAAGTGCGGTCACTGTGGAACGGACCGTGCATTCGGTGGCCTCCATAGCCACATATAGAATTGGGTAGGACGCCTTTATCTCCAATACCCATAGATGCTGCTTAGATGCGGAACTACGTACGTACACACACAGACATACTGCACCTACTTAATTTTCTGAGTACAAAACATTCAATAAGACATCTAAAATAAGTCACGCAAACACGTGCACAGATATTGAGAGAAGGAGTGCAGAAAGGCATCTACTTCGACCATGAAGGGCTATAAGGTAATCCACTTACAAAAGTAGTGACCATGTCAGTGACCATGGCTGTATGGAATCCCTAACTAAGCTGATTCAAAATTAAACTTTATTTTTATAGACTATGGTTTTCACATTAATACTAATACTATGTAATATAGTAAATTGAAATACTTACTCTACTAGTTATTTTTTTTTGTTAATATCCGGTTATAGAGAAATATACAATTGTACTTTTTAACAAACACTGTGTGACAGGAAATGTGCATTGAAAAGATTTTTTTTTTTGCAAATTAAATTCCGGATATAAAAAACAAATTCCAAGTGCCAATTTTCCTTAAAAAAAAACTATGTTATTTTCCAAAAATATTTTGGTTTTGGTTCAAGAGAAAACTTGACACCACCCTCGGGCATTCTTCTTTGACGATATAGATATTTCAATTCACGATGAGGCGCCCCACTCTGATGGAAAAATAAGCAATTTCGACAGAGTGGGGGCGTCTTCGTGGAGTGAAATTATATACCGACAAGAGCTACCTACGGCTTTGCGTGCTTTTCGAGGCACGGACGTTTCGAGGCATCGCCTATATCCTAAGTTCAGGCTAGTACTGAAAGCAGCCTAAAGTTTGATAATAATATAAGCGGTATAGCTAACTTCCGTATTAGATTGAAGATACGATGTTTGGGACAGGTCACAGGATGAAATGTACTTATAGAGAATCTCTATGTATACAAGGTGTGGGTAAATTGGTGTAGTGTGCCCGCATTTAACCGTTTTACTTGATCCTAGAAACACAATAACGTGATAAGAAGTGCCAATTACTTTATTTATTTTCAATACAAAAAATATTAGGTATTTCATTTAGAAAAATAAAATTAAGCAACCCTAACTGTGATAAAATCGACGAAATCTCATGTGATTTTCATTATTCCCAGTTCATTGATATTGAACCAGCTATTTTTAGGGATGTCACTTAAAATATTTGGTACATTCTTGAAGTCGCTATAGATTATGAGACACTTTTTGTGATATTTTTTCATGCATCTATACATCGTTTCCTACTTTAGGCTTTCGGCTAATTAGGGCAAATAATCTACACGTTGTATAAATAGGGTAGATATTTCATCGATCAAAGCGAGTTTTTCTAAGTAAGAGAATACATTGATTTTATTTTTGGCCTTATCACTCTTAACGTTGGTGGGTGCGACAGGCAGCGTTGCGGATTAATATAACAGGAATCTTACCTAATTAAATTGACATCTACTCTAGAGAGGGCGAACCGCGCGAAAAAATGTCGCCAGTTTATGGGTGTCATTAGTACCAACAGTATAAGGCCATGTGGTAGTTCGGTCAGCGACGGCGGCGGTATTTTGACAGTTGGCGCTACTGTTTGCTTGTATGAAAAAGCTTTACGTAAATCCATATCTTGAGGTTCGTAATCAGTGCCTAATTAATAAAAAATAAAGCCAGTTACTCATAAGAAAAAAGTTCTGAGCGTACCTATTACTGACACTAAACAAAAATTACAATAATATCCATTGCAGTTTCCTTTTGGGAGAAATTACTGTCGAGAAAATTTTATCCAATCGTGTTTCTGCTTTTAACGTTGAAGACCCAAAATTTCAAAGTACCTTTGATTATATATATTGTAGCAAAGTAGCTAGTTGTCTTTATGGTTTTAACGTGAATTTATCTAAAAATCGCTTATAAGTATATATCTATTTAGCTCGTTAAGGACATACGTAGAGGTATAGGCGGTGGGTGCACCACAAAGTTGTATGCACGAGCACAAAACGAAATCAATCTCACACACAAAGTTTGAACTCTCCAAAATGTTTAGCGGCAACTTTGCGCAATAACCTTTCCTTCATGGCGCGGCGCGGGTAAAGCTGCAGCCACGCATGAGCGGTAGCGGGTATTTGAATATGTGAAACGTACAAAAAAAACAACAGAAAAGAGCAGTATGTACATAATAAAAAAAATGGCAAAATAAAAAAAAATTGTTAGCAAAAAAAATCTGACTTCAACCCTCATCAAACTTGAATACAATAAAAGATTCATCGAAATGGGTGGGCATGATATTGAGTTATTCGTCCATTTCTTACGCACATATGCCAATTTAAGAGTTATATGGTTTTCTCATGGATTCTATTGTCAGAACTGGATCAAATTAAAATGGAATCACACGGGAAGCAAAGCACCGTTCAAATAACAAGTTAATCATCAAAATCGGTTCACCAAGTCAAAGGTTCTAAGGTAACAAACATAAAAAAATACAGTCGGATTAGGAACATCCTCAATCGGATGAATGTCATTCATCCGAATCCAAAAAAAGCTATAATCATTTTAAAAATCTGAAACACAACACTACAGTTAAATGTCCAGCGATGGATGTAATTTTACAAATTAAAATGTATTTGACGTATGCTCATTTTATTTTCCATATAATAAAATACAATACTTACGTATACAGTGTGCTGTGTGCCATAACATTACCGCTTATGAAACCGCTGAAACTGTGACCGCAAGGGAAACCTAAAACTCTCCCCGCACAAAGCGCAAACAAAATTCATACTTGCACGGAAAGTAGAGTGATATTAGTTAGCTAACGTCCGCCGACGGGTTTAATTTCAAAATTTTCGAGCCCTAAGTCTGAACTGACTGAATCTAGCTATATATAGAATCTAGCTAATAATATGTGTACTAAGTGTTATATTTATCCACTTAATTATAATGGACATAATATATCTTTGATCAGGGGCCGTACCACCATCTCTTATAGCAGTATTATTGTAATATTGTTTTAAAATTTCCATACTGACATTGTATGAAAATGTCAAAACAATATCACAATAATACTGCTATAAGAGATGGTGGTACGTTCCCAGGTGTTTCAGCCTCTGTTTACCCATAGAGTTAAACGGAACCCTATTACCTACTAAGATTCCGCTATCCGGCCGTCTGTCTGCCTGTCTGTCCGTCCTTCACCACGCTGTATCTCATGATAGTTGAAAGAAGAATAACTAAAGGTAGTATCGAGTTTTTTCATGTACCAAAACCAAAATATTCTAGGAAGATAAAATAGTGTTTTTAGGGATAAAATGGGACACCATTATTAAGACTGCGCTGTCAGTCTGTCCCGTCTGTCACCAGGCTGTATCTCATGAACTGTGATCATAGACGTCACGTGTGATATATCAGAGCCCCCTTAATTATTTTCTGGTTTTAGGGTTCCATATTAATTTTTCGTTGTTATAGCAGCAGCAACAGAAATACATCATCTGTGAAAATTTCAAGTATCTATCACGGTTCAAGAGATACAATCAATTAACAGACGGACAGGCAACAGCGAAGTCTCGTTTTTACCCATTGATTACGGAACCCTAAAACAACAAGATTTCCATAAAAAACACACTTTAACGAAACTTATGCGTGAGCGAATGGCAAACGTAAGAGGGTTTAAGTTCGTACCTCTTTTTTGTGAGGACGCTAAAAGCCCTTTGTGGAATATTACACTACACTGAATCAAAACCGGAGAGCAAACTTTATGTTCCTCATTTCCCTCTTTAGGGCGTATTCACGTAGAAAGCAGGACCAGCGCCAGGCCAGGTTCACTTATCACGTGATCGAAAAAACTACAGGTAGCCGTCTCGACGTATAAATTTCAGAAGGCCGCGCGCGCCAGCTACTTTGTTTGTTAGTTCTTGTACAGTCTATTTTACGCGCTGCGTGCGCCCGATCTTAGTACGTCAAATGAGATAAAGTTACGCGATGGAAAGAGACCACAACTTTGCTTTTGTTGCGTGTTGTTTGCGGAGGCGTGGCCAGGCGCTATTGCGAACTGAATTGCACTTTTTGTGTCAGCGCTAGTCGCTATTTCTTTAACGGCCGAAATTAATAACCTATCTATCTTCTATTTGCCCTACTAGAGATATCAATTTGACATAAGCTCCATACAAGTTATATCAGATTTCTATCTCTAGTAAGGGAAACCGTGGATAGATAGGATATTGGGAATGGCCGTTAATCATCTTGTGGAGTGAGCCCTTCTGTAACGCGCAGTAACATGTTCCATTTCTTTTGTCAATCGATGTTTCACTTTGTTTAAAATATAATAAAATGTTTCTGATGACATTATTTAATATTTATAAAATTTTTTCATTCGCTTTAATTTCTGTTAAAAATAAACTATCGAACTTTTTCCTTTTTCTGTAGGAATTACCTCATCTTTATTCATTTTCAGAAAACCTTCATTTCAATTTCACATCACAAAATATCAATACAACCTGCTTTCTACGTGAATGCGCCCTTAGTTTCCATGACAAAAATATTATGTTTAGTTGCATTCCCATTTCCTCGATTTAGTTGAAATACTTTTCCGCGAAAAACGAAAATTAAAAGACTGGAGGGCAGAGTTCAAAATTTTCGAGACACATTACGTAAAGTTGCGTGAGCTACGCATTCAGATGAGTGTTTCTCTTCTTTATTTTTGTTTTTTAAAACTCTAAAAAGCTACGGTTCTAGTTAGAGGCAATTTGGCTTTATAGTGGTTGAGTTAAGGATATTATTGCTGGCCTTCATAAAAACTATTTGATGCACTCAACCATCCTATAAGTCTAGCCGCACATTGGCATATTAATTTAAGTTTGGTGGCTATGGCTATACATTACTCGGTCACATGAAATTCAAATTTCACAGATATCCAATGGATTTGATTTCCTACCATAAGTGTTCTGGTATCACACAAAAATATAAAAAAAATCAGCAGGGCTAGTATGCGCGCGTAGAAATATGTCTCTCTACTTCTGACGCTCTTTTCTCTTTCTGATCCATATTGATAGACAGAGAAATGAGAGCGATAAAAGTAAAGAGACATTTCTCTACGTGCGCATGCTGCATAGGAAGGATGGGGATTCGTCGTGGACATGAACATTGAATTTGTGTTAATCCCTGTCTATAAATTAATTATTTGATAAAGATATGTAGCTGCAACATCAATCTATAATAATAGATATACAACCCCAATTTTATTCTTGCTGTATTCCCCTTTGTTACGATCAGTTTTTTAATTGACTCCCACAGTGGAAGCAAATTCAAAGCTCAGGGTAATATTATAAGCTTCAAGAAAATATAAAGCTTCTCAAACATTTTGCCTTTATTACCACCGCTGTATATGCGGCTGCTGCGGCTGGTTACGACACTACCGGCAAGGACGTACCGGTGTAATGGTGTGTAGCAATCATAAGAGGTTATTTACCCCTTCTAAGTTGGTGGAAAAAAAAGATGTACCTAATGTATATTTTTGAGTTACAGAAATACCACGTACCCAGTATGTAGACCATGTTCTTGGTCCAGCGCTGCAGCTCCTTGCGGATCGCGCGTCGTTCCTGCTGGCACCGCACGAACGAGCACTCCGCCATGGCACGTGTGCGGCTACCCTAAAATAAACAAACAAACAAATTTATTAAAAAACTTGCAGTTACATGCTTCATTACGAACAGTAATTGCATACAAGATTTTATCTACGACAAGGAAGATATTTTTTTTTTACAAAAAGTCTTATAAAAGTACGTAGGTATCAATCGATAAAAGTCACATCGCAAACCTTAAATAAACCTTCAAAATGAAGCACCAAACCAGAATATTATCAAAGTGCGGGTATCAGAATTATACACAGGATGTTATTTAATAATTATAATCACAATAAACAAATCAGATTATTATTTATCAAAGCAAGCCCGCAATCTAATCCTATTTTAATATCTTTATGAACGATACAAAAATGCCAGAACTCTGACCCTCTTAGTTTTAAGTATCCTATTTTATAAGGACAACAACCATTTAGATGCAGTTCCCATACAACGAGTCACTTTTTAGGGTTCCATACCAATTTGGTAAAAATGAAACCCTTATGGTGAGACTTTCTCCGTCCGTCCGTCCGTCCGTCCGTCCGTCTGTCACACTCGATTATTTCAGTAACTATCAAAGCTATCGACTTGAAATTTAGAACAGTTTTAGGTAATAGTGACCCAACGCCATTGCAATCATAAAATATTGAAAATTGTTTTTATTTTTATTTAAAAAGGGGGGAAAACCGGGCCTTCGAATTTTCAAAATGAAATAACAATATTGAATGGGGTATCATATGAAAGGGTGTTACTTTTTTATTCTAAAACCGATTTTTATTTATTTTTATGCCTGATAGTTTTGGATTTATTGAGCAAACTGTCGAAAAAAATACCGTTCCACCCCCCTTATCTCCGAAGTTTATCAATCGAAAAATCTGAAATAATTATGATCAATAGACATTAATGTATATTTTACAGGAAAAATAAAATCAACTCCCTAACTATTATACTTTTTTTGATAATAACAATAAACCACCAAAAACAAAGTTACGTTTGCGGCTCGCCAACAAAAGTACCTACATGTAAATTATACTCGTAAATTCATGAACAAAAGTGATTCTTTCAATGTTTAACTTCTTTTATGGTATGGAACCCTCGGTGCGCGAGTCCGACTCGCACTTTGCCGGTTTTATTGAGAAGCGAAACCATCGATATAATGTATTTAACTCAATGAGCGAAACCGAAAGACATTCATAACGATTTCGCTGTCAAATTCGAAATTGGAAGTTTTTGATGCTGGAGTAGATAAAAGCCCTTAAAAACTAAAATGTTATACTGTTTAAGTGCATGTTTTAGTCCGAACGGTAAATAGGTGATCCCACTAGAGCCGACTAACCCAATTACGCCCCACAGAGACGTTAGCAAAACTTAGTTTATCACTTTATTAACATTATTTTCCTCGGCATTTGAGTTGTAAAGGCTTACTGCCGGTTATACCTTTAATAAATCAAAAAATATAACGCTTAAAAATAAATTAAAATCCGTTTAAGAATGAACAATTACTTAAAGCCCTTTTATTTATGATACCCCACACAGTACAATTATTATTACACTTTGAGATTTTATGTACTCATTTTTTTTTATTCCGAAAATGTTGGGCCACTAATATACATTATATACCTCTATTCAAAATTTCATGACTATTTACTGAAATAATCGAATATGGCGGACGCACTGATGGTCATTTTTACCATTTTGCTATGGAACCCTAGGTAGGTAGGGGTATAGGTATATAAGTGCCTAGCACCAATTAATATCAAGGTCTACAATGCATTAATGTTTTTCTCGGTACGGAATCCTTCGTAAACGAATCCATTTTGCACTTGACCGGTTTTTATTACAAACACATTAATCCTAAAAACGGAATACTTATTTTCTTATTTTTTGGAAACTCGTACAAAAGTATCTGACTGAACCGAAAATTTTCTTTTCAAATTGTTAGAGGGTGGTTGTTCCGAAACACACCCCCTCCGGGCGGCCGGCGATAACTTTCTTATTTTATTCAAGACGCTATTACGCTAGACCAGTTATAAGTGGTGTCAGAAAATTGTGAGAATTTTAGTTTTTTTTTCTAAATGCAATAAAGTTTTTTTTCGCAAATGTATTAAAAATCGGCCAAGTGCGAGTCGGACTCGCCACAAAGGGTTCCGTACTCCATTGCTTTATAAAGTAAGTACCGAGATGATGAAGCAGAAGCCAGAACTCTCAATAATACCAACGAATATATAATATTACTAAATAATACGCTACTGCAACTACTATAAGTACAAGTACAAATATACGAGCAAAAAATCACGTTTGTTGTAAAGCCCCCTTTAATCTTTATTTTATTTTATTTTTTAGTATTTGTTGTTATAGCGGCAACGGAAAAACATTAATTGTGAAAATTTCAATTCTGTAGCTATCACGGTTCAAGAAATACAGCCTGGTGACAGACGGAAGGAAGGACGGCGAAGTCTCGATAATAGAGTCCCGTTTTTAAGCTCTCCGTACGGAACCCTAAATATATTCCACTAGTCTCTAAAGTTGACCCGCACCTTCGGTTTGGGTCAACAAACCGAGATTCGTAAAGAAATGACATTCTTCCCGCACTTATACTGAAATGCTTAAACTTCAGGCACGTTGGGTATTGCTTGAGATGGGAAAAAACCATTGACCTAACGACACCGTTACCGACTCCTCACATTCTTCACCGACACCTTTGTTTGAGGTTTAAGTTCTGTGTAGTAACACAATTAAATTAAATAACAATTTAAGTAAATTCTTTTTTTATATAGACAGTAGTCTATGTAAACTTTGTTTGTTAAATGGTGATAACATAAAAAAATACCCGGCTGAGTTTGTTGTGGGCTTCTTCTCAGCGGCAGGGCGCGTTTGGAACCCTCGTAAACTTAGTTTTAAGTCGACTTGTAGTTATCACCATTCTTATGCAACAAGTATCTTACCGACGCTTCGCAAGAGCCTGTATGTTAGGCCTATGTGAAATGAAGATATTTTGAGTTTTGAGTTTTTGAGTTTTGAGTTAGCACTCCCAGAAAGCCACGTATTTTTTGAGTTTTGCGAACAAGAGTGTATAAGAATTAAGAATGCACTTTATAGTGCCGCGCGTCTTATGACATTAAGCACTGCATCTGACACAATAATTAGGCGTATCACTCGACATTCGGTTTTACCCGTTTTTGCTATAAAAATAATACTTTTCAGAAAGAAATTGGTGATTACTGAAGCATCCTAGAAGCGATCTTTCGGCGAGGCAAAATCATAACCATTCTCCGTAGTCGCGTATAATAAGAAAATTATCGCCGACCGCCCGGCGGGGTGTCGAGGGGGGGTGTTCTTCCGAAATCCACCCCCCGATTTTAAAAAGAAAATTTCGGTTGAGCGTGATATTTTTAAAATAAGAACTCTCCGTGGCATATTCCGTGGAGAGAGATTTTAAAATAAGAATAGTTTCGCGATACCCTACCCCCTGCCCCCCTTTCGTCTGGAGATGCGGGAGCGTCCGGCGACGGCGATCACTCTCCCGGTTTGGTGATGGTCGAGTAATAGCTTATTCGGCCGATTAAATTTACTCGTACCATACTATCATACAAACACAATACAGCCTCAGAGACAGACGATTATACTTAGCCTATATTAGAGATTCTTCCAACCATATACCTAAGCAGCTTTATTTAATTGGCTCTACCATGGGCAAGTCTTTAGAGCTTTATAAAAATGTAGACTTTTTCTACAAGACATATTTTGTATGGTGCTCACATGAAGCGAAAGTAAAGCTTCTATTGTAGATATTTTAATCCACGCCCCACTCTGTCAAAATTGCTCATGTTTCATTCGAATCGTACCGAGTTTGACAGAGTGAGGCGCGTCATCGTGGTTCGAAATATCTATAACTTATCAAAGCTTAGTAGGTATGATATAGAAGTTTTTTCAAAGCTATACCTACCCATGTAATGTATTCAATATAATAAATGGACGTTTTAGCTGCAGTTTCATTGAAATAAAAATGTGTTTAATAACTGTCTACTCGTTCAAGTAACTCGCCGAAAAGAAACGAGTGTGTAAGAATTCGGGGGCTAAAATCGGGGTGGTTTGGGCATATTCGGAGGGTGATAGGGTGTTTCTTGATGAGCGGAGGTTTTTCGTGGCTCGGGGGGTCAGCGACCGGCGGGATGGGATGCAGGTAATTGGATCTGCGTCCAATCTATTAACATCCCATCGCTGGGCAAAGGTGTCTTATGCGAGCGAGACTCGCTCATGAAATCTATGTCTGAGTTGAGTTCGCCACAAGTTCTCAAATGTGTACCATCCCGCCAATTCGCACTTGGCCAGAATTTTGGCTAAGTTTATATTTAGTATATATGATACAAAAACAAAACCCGGCTGAGTTTGTTGTGGGCTTCTTCTCAGTGCAGGGCGCGTTGGAACCCTCGTAAACTTAGTTTTAAGTCGACTTGGAGTTATCGCCATACAAATGTGACAAATATCATATTCACCTATTACTTACAAGAGCCTGTATATTAGGCCTATGTGAAATAAAGATATTTTGAATTTTGAAAACGTTTACTCTTAAAAAATAGAATCAAAAAAAATATTTTACTGACATATAATTAACTCACGGATACTTATGAATGGTTAATACGATAAAAGTCAAAAATTCAATATATCTTTACGTATTTTACATAGGCTAGGTACATATCTATAACTTACAGGCTCTTGTAAAAGGTCAATATGGGATATGCTTCCATCTCCTCAGGAGATAATATCTTAAAATTTAAATATATGTAATATTGTTGCAATATAATAAAACTTGTGTATAATGCCATTTTTAAAGTACTACTTTTTATCCTAGAAAAAACCTAATACAGTGGGTATTATGGAAACCCCAAAATTTGAAATTTTTAGCGATGGATATACCTATCATTGTCATCCATTTTTGAGCTTTCGACAGTCTGCGACGCTCGCAGATATGGCTAAGGCAGATGTTTGGACTATTACATGAGTCCTGGTGGGGGTCAGTGACCGAGGGCGTTGCGACTTGTGTAGGTAATTGGATCTAACGGATTGTAATGGCTTAGTCTGGTGCAGGTTCGATTTCAGATACGCTCGGACTTTGGATAATTTTTTAACCTTTTTTTTAATTAAATTAAGATTCATTGTAACTTATCCGTCTATGCGTCATTTATCTCCGGTCGTTTTTCGCGGGAAAATTGCTGAAATTAATAAGTTATCCAGATTTGACCTAACATAGACTAAAAGATACTTACAACTTCTATTGAGCTTACATATTTTGATAGTTTAAAATTTTAACAACAAGACACAACTTACTGCCATTGATACTTACCAATAATTTCGCAAACTAAAAATTAAACATTAAAAAAATGAAGTATAAGTAGAGCTAGTTAAAAATTGTTTAAATTAATGTTCACGTTAACAGCAAAGTCACTAAAATAGAACGAAAAACGAAATTCGAGTTAATTAAAAATCTTATCATGCAATTTTCTTACCCGGGGACATCTTTATACTTACATGTTTCTCATTTAGAGCCTCTTTTCAGGCGACGCAAAGACTATTAGAGAAAAATAGACCCACGGTAAAAGGTTTTCATATGATTTTAACCACAACTTACAACTTATGATTTTAATATGTCACAATATGAAATGTAAATGCTGTATTTGTTTCTTTGTTTCTATTATTTCTTACTTTAATTTTTAGATTTTTTGTAATGAAATCTTCTTCACGTATACCTAATGGGCATTTTATGAAATATTTATAGAGGAAAAACCATTGAATCTTTGACACCGTAACCGACACCTGTGTAAACTTTTGTAAGAATTCGTACTGTAAAAGTTTTTACTTCTATCAGCATTAACTACTCGAGTACCTACCGCAGTTTTATTTCTTTTTTTTCAGCCCATGAACTGAAAAAATATACGAAATCACTGATCTCTATCTCTGGATTGATCATTCTATACCTACATCTGACAGTTCTTTTTTGTTTTGCTACCCACGAACATCCACGGTGCTAAATTGTCGTTTTCAATGTCATTTTATTCTAGTTCCATAAACACTCACGCTAGCACAAAATGCCGAAAATCAAGTTCATTCGCTTAATTTTTACATTGATAGTCAGCAATCTAGAGATATAAGAGATCAGTGCACAGGAAATACACATATTTTTTTTAAATAAGTAGTGAAAGAAAAGTTTGTGAAATGTTCTCCAGTATCGGCCGTGCAAACAGCTTCACATCTATCTTTAACCTTTCCTCTGTGGTTCAAAGTAAAAAAGTAAAAAATCCACACATAGCGTTCTTAAAAAAGTAATTATCTTTTTAAAATATGAACATGGCGAAGACAGTGCTTTGTGCCGTCTTGGCCTCAAAGCGTGCGCCGTCTTAATAACGAAATTGGAACGCTGCAAGCGATTTTAAAAATAAGAATGTCGCGAGTGGCTATTTTTATACGCAGGAAAAACGTGGTCTTTACCGAACCCTTTTTAAGGGACGTGAGAATATTTTCTTTTCTATATTCTTGTTCTTCTTCTTTCTAGCTTTTATCCTGGTCTGGGTTAGTGCAGGTTTTGTATGCATTTCGAGTCGACTCGCGTCGCACAAACGATTCGAATTCCTTCAAACATGTACAGCCAGCGCCATCTATTGACGGCTGAGTGTCAGCGGCTGTCCGTAGGTAGGGAGCGGTAGAGTCATCCCAAATCCAGTTCGTAAGTTATTGCACTTAAAAAAAAATATTTTCGGCGACGAGCTATATTCTTTTCGGTCAGTTTTTAGGTTTTATTTGTCTTTCCATTGTCATTTTAATATCTTCTAGCTGGAGAGCCAGTGGAAAATTTGAATGGGGTATTTGAATACGCTGAAGTGATGAGGTCTTATAATTAATAATAGCATTTTGAGGAGGTTCCTCACTTTGAAACCCTGTCCACCGGTGGCTTGGGCCGTTAAAGCTTCGCGACCACTCAATTTTTAATATTTTTAATCATGTATTTTTAATTTTTTTTTTTAGAAACATTGTTTAAAATATTATAGAATTGTACTAATAAAAATAAATGAAAGTTGTAAATAGGACTGTTATTATCAGACATTCCAAATTTATACGATTTTTTATAATAATCAGTCGATTCAGAGAAATTTTCTTACAAACAATGTGACACGAGATTTTTATATCATGAGAAATATGGGTCTGAGATAAATACAATATCAATTGCTTTAGCTTGAAGTTTTTGGTGGAGAGGTACGCTAAGATTATCCTTTATTTTTTCTAATTTGTATGAAGCCTACTACAGCATAAAAGACTCTTCTTTTTCTTATCATGAGCAACTTGATAGAATATTTAAGAAATCACAAAACTGCCCACTAGCACTTGGACTATTTTGCTTGGAAAATTTAAACTATTGTGAATAATTCTCGAAATATTTTCGGCTCTTAATTCCCGAGGGATTTAAAAATGGCGAGCGGTTTATTTTTCTTATTTTGACCCCTTACCAATTCGACTTATTCTTTACGCGGCCAGTTTTAATTTTCTGCTGTGATTATTAAAAATTCTCTTTGAAATACTTTTGAAGCTATTGTGAGCTATTTTCCTTTCTTGAAATATTTTTTAGGCTTCAATTTGGCGACATCTGCGGCTCTGTGGTGTGAATGTGATATACTTTTAGGGTTCTGTATCAAAATTGTAAAAATGGAATCTTTATGGATACGACGTGGATACGACTTTCTCCGTCCATCTCTTCGTCTGTCACTACCTGATATTGAGCCTGCATTTAAATAACCTTTAGATTATTCGCTGAAGTACCTACACAGCATCATACCGGAACGCTAAGTTAATTAAAACGAAGAAAAAATAACTTTACGTCTATTGGTTTACAGTGTAAAATTAAATGTATTTCCAATCAATCAATCCTTCAAACTTATCGCGCAAAGTAAATTTAATTTCACGACTCTCGACCGTGTTGCATTTTGAACTACATTCAATTTTGCGCTCTATGTCAATAGTATAAAATTAATTTTTCAGTGTTCTCAAAAAATGTTTTGGTTTCAACATCGCCTGTTATATACGAGTACCTTTACCAAACATAAACCTTCACGAAATGTAGCCAACGCGTTACGCGAATCTGACCAATTTAGAAATTATATACATACATACTTAAGTATTACCTACAACCTTCTTCTACTACATACGGATAAAAAATCTGCAACTTAAAAAAAACAACAATTATGTGAGTATACCAGCACAATTAATGACCACGTAACCAGACAAAAACAAAACAATTAAAATAAGAAAAATCAATTATTATTTATTAAAAAAATACGACACGAGTCGACCAACGAAAAGAGTTGCAAACTAATTAAAAACATCAATTCCGGGAGCCCCGGGTGTACTGGGGAATATTTCAAATGCACACACACACGCATACCACCCCGTGCACACACGCGGCCGACACACACAGGTTCACGGTGAGTCCCGGGACAGACCGTGAGAGAATGGTTTGGGAGGGCGTATAACGCATAACTGGGTAACTGACCAAATTATCAAATCGAACTGATCTTCCAGCCTTTGCATTCACTGTCAAATATACACACAATCTAGGTGCTTTAAAAATGTGAGTAGGCAGTTTCTAGGCAAGCGCGCGCAATCCTAAGAATATAAAATAATATTATATAAAAAAACAAAACACATTAATATATCTGACATAATATTAATTATGAATACCGAATTCTCCGACATTCGATTTGGTCAATCTACCTTTTTTACCACCTAATTACAACCACTTTTACCATAATTTACCTTAAAACAAAGTTGCACGTAGACGTCATGAAGGACAGATTGTAATATTAAATATTGTCATTATTATAAATATTGTCAATATTTAAGTCTAGACTAAACCATGAGATGGTACCTATAGTAATTATAAGCTAACTAACCAACCAATTTTTTTTTGTAAAACATAATAAGTCAACCAACCCAGCATTTTAATTTTTTTTATAAAACTTCTGACTTATGCATATGTTGACTAAATGAAACCTTGTCTCTCTTCAACAGCGAAGCTACTTAAAGTTATGTAGGTGTGATTTACTTTTATGAGCGTAATTATGAAAGAATTTACAAACAGAAGTTTTAGTTATTGTTTTATAAGTACATCTACACATAAAAAGGTATTTTTATTGAAATAGCTATACTGCCGCTGTACTTATTCGAAAAATCAAGTTTCTAAACATTGCGTTAATGCATTTACGAGGTTCTTCTTTAGTACAGCCGCGTATCTCGAACTTATCCGGGGGGGACGGGCATAGCCGGGTGTCTTAAGGCGGAGAGAGACGGCGAAACCCGGTTATCGTAAATTGATCTAGGGGGGAGGTAGGGGGAACCCAAATTTGACAGCGATTGAAATTGGCGGCAATATTATTGGTCGGGGTATTTTTTTTTCTATGAATTAGCAAGCATTTGTCCCCGTATCGGTTTTTGCATTTGGATGAATGAGTATGGATTTTTGCATCCTCCACATCGTACAGGATAAAAAGGATACAAAAAGAAAACGTCTACAGTCTGGTATAGTAATTACGTGAAGAAATACTTTATATTCCGGGACATATTGATTTGTAAAAACTTTTTTTATACGAAAAAATGATACGAGTAGGACATTCATTTGATATTAAATGATACACCTGTTCATGTCAGATTCGATTTTGCATTGCAATATAATTCAATGCACTGCAATGCGTTCGTCACACTCAAACATTAGTTCTTAGGTCTCGTTTTGCCCAGTTATCAGCTACAGGATCTTTCAAACCAAAACACATCAATACATTACTGATTTTCTATAGAACAACTGACGATAGGTTGGTATTTAAGCACGCAAGAAGAGTCCTATACTACCAGTAAAAAACTGAATTAGTAAATAATATGTCAAACCTGTGATAGCTCAGTGGTTCTGACCTCTGCCTCTCATAATAAGGTCGCGGGTTCGAATCCTGGGCACGCACCTCTGACTTTTCCGAGTTATGTGCGTTTTAGAAAACAAAATATCACTGGCTTAACGGTGAAGGAAAACATCGTGAGGAAACCTGCATGCCTGAGAGTTCACAAAAATGTTCTCGATGGTGTGTGAAGCCCGCCAACCCGCACTTGGCCAGCGTGGTGGGCTATGGCCAAACCCCTCTCAGTCTGAGAGGAGACCCGTGCCCAGTAGTGGGACATAAAAAGGGGTTGAGATGAGATGATGTCACACCTATATTTTTCAGTACATGATACTTAATTAGTTAGTCCTAATATCTGCGTGATCGTATGAAATAGATATGAAGAAGCAACATGCACCTGAGAAGAGTCCGCAAAATACTCAGCAGCAGATTACAGTCAGGTTAGTATGTAAAGGTATTTTTAACTCGCAGCGTAAATTTTCGTCAAAGTTAACCAAAATGTACAACGAAACGACAACTCGGTGAAAACTTTCCGTTGTTCACGATGCAATGGAAACTTTGGGCGGGCGGGTATGTGACGTTTTGGGTACCTAACTGTAATGAGTTTTATGCCTACTTTCATCATCATTATTATCAGCTAACTTCCAAAGGTAGGCAAATCAAAGAACAAATTAATATGTCCTGCAAAATCAAAGAGCGTTGCAGAATAATTAGTAAGCATAACAAGTTTTTTTTTTTACGCTATACAAGCTAGTACTTGACTGCGATCTCACCTGATGGTAAGTGATGATGCAGTCGAAGATGTTAGCGTACTAACTTGGAAGGGGTAAGTTATGTCCCCCAACGATTTCTACACAGCATCGTACCGGAACGCTAAATCGCTTGGCGGTACGTCTTTGATGGTAGGGTGGTAACTAGCCACGGCCAAAGCCTCCCACCAGACCAGACCTGAGCCAATTTAGAAATTATGAAATTCCAAAGTGGCCCGTGGCGGGAATCGAACCCGCGACCTCCCACTCGAATCCGAGCGCGCGTCCCCTGCGCCACGGAGGTCGTCAAAAGTAAATATGGATACAGCAAAAAGTGTAGATAATCTTTTTTACTTGGAAGTTAAGTTATACAATAAAACTCCTAAATCTGTTGCTACTAAACATCGTACTCTATTCTAAGCTAAAAAGGTGTTTACGTTTAGAGTGCCGAATCCACAAAACTATATTATTATCTGAGTCCATCCAAATCCGGTTGTCGTTTTCGTGGATCCGACTGTGTTCAACGAGTAACGACAGTACTAATTTTGTAAGGAAATCATCAGCTTTATTAGTATGAATTAAAACAAAAACAACAAGTAAGAACCGAAAACCCGGATATTAAAGTTGGAACACACAGAGTTGGCATTGAACGTCACACAATGGGAAGTTTTCAGCGACCAGCGACGAAGTGAGCCGCCTCCATTTCCTTTCACGTTTCGAGCACAACCGACTAAATGCGAGTAGTTAGTTAGTTTTAAAACAACTAACAAAACCTATACCCTATTAGTACAATTAAAATTTTACGAGTTTATGTGAAAGGAGAATGCCGATTCTTGTATGAAAATTGGGCTATACCTTGCGTCTTAACCAAATCATCGGTAAAACATTAGAAATATTCTCAATATTATGTAAAAAAAAGATTAGTAAGACATTGACAGGGAAATTGTAATAATCTGATTTTCTAAGTGGTTACTTTTCTAAGTTTTATAAGTGACATGGCGGTTCCAAATGTTTCGAAACGTTTAATTAGGTACTTTTTCTTATAATACTTTTGAACCCCTTTTCACGTTTCGCTAACATCAATATAATATGCGATATTAAAATTTGAAAGAAGATTCTTCATGCATACGTGCTTGAGACGCAGAGTGACGCAAATCTAGCCCATTTTCAGGCATTCTCCTTTTGTATGTTTCGATGTATATGTTGTTATAGTCTTCATGCTGCAACTATACATAGCAACATATTATTTTAATCTAGGTATCTCAGTAACTGGTATAATATTTTAAATCTTGAATTTTATGACTTTACTATCGAGGCAGCGACCCGGTAAACGTTGTTTTGCCTATAAATTATATATTATTTAGAAATACGAATATGTTTACGTCCTTTTCTCAACAGCTTATATACGCAGAAAATTCATAAATATCGGTCAAGCCCTTCAGGGAGAGTTTTGTTATAAATACTTTACTTTGTTATACTTTGCGTTAAGTGCTATTTCTGCCTTAAAAACTACAATTCAGAAGTTTATCATCACATTTACATGAAATTAGACAAAGTAGACGGTAAAATCGAATTAGTAAACTCAGAATTACTCATTTTGAAGACATTAAACTAGTATGTATTTTATCTTTTTTTTTTCTTATTATTAGCATTAATTGTAAAAAGTGAAAACATATTCCTGTCAATCAAAATTACTTTTCCGAGTTAAAAGCTAAAACCATGATACGGTTAAGCGATAGTTTCATTCAAAATGTTAAACGACACGACGAGCCGCCCTGAAAAGTTTCCATTGTCCGCAATTCAATAACAACTTGCAGCTCCGCGCGTCGCAAGACAACTTTAATATCCGACGTTTTTGGAGCCGGGCGTGAAATTCTATAAAATGTATAGAGCATTTTTATTCACATTTCCTCAATTTCGTGTTTAGTTCACTTAATTTAATTAAATTGAGCTGAAATTCAACGTAATTAGTCATTCAGGTATAATGTGTATAATACATATATATACTTGTAAGATAAATAATGGTTAATCTCTATGCAAGAAAACTTCTAAATCACGGGTAAAACTAAAACATGAAACTTTTTATAATTAAATTGAGCTGAAATTCAACGTAAGTAGTCATTCAGGTATAATTATTATGCGTACAATACATTTAGGTACTTGTAAGATAAATATTGTTTAATCTCTATGCAAGAGAACTTCTCAATCACGGGTAAAACTAAAACTGGAAACTTTTGATACACTCTTGCTCTAATACAAAGCTTATTTTGCCATTAACTTATTTTATGTACTACTGTCAATCCATAAAACTGACGCATTCTGTCACCTACTGTGTCACTACTGTGTCACTACTGTGTATAGGTAAAGTTTCATTCAAAATGTTAAACGACACGGCGAGCCGCCCTGAAAAGTTTCCATTTTCCGCAATTCAATAACAACTTGCAGCTCCCCGTCGCGAGACAACTTTAATATCCGACGTTTTTGGAGCCGGGCGTGAAATTCTATGAAACTGCGACGCATTTTTTTAATAGTTGACATTGTTTTTAAATCAGTTAATACCATATTGTGCTACTATTTTTTTTTGCGTTCGCCCGGATGGATACCTCGCAGTGTCAAATAATGCTATGAAGAATCATTGTATAGATATTTTCAGTTTCAGTTTCAAAATGACGAGTGCAGTGCAATGCAGTGTGTAGTACGGCATTGCAATGCAAACTGGGACTGCATGAAATGTGGCAAGTGTATCATTTAACTTTAGGAGAGAGAAAAAAATTAAT
Source organism: Coenonympha glycerion (assembly GCA_963855885.1). Taxonomy (NCBI): domain Eukaryota; kingdom Metazoa; phylum Arthropoda; class Insecta; order Lepidoptera; family Nymphalidae; genus Coenonympha; species Coenonympha glycerion. The sequence goes on from OY979650.1 coordinate 7,969,884, forward strand.
CATTTAACTTTAGGAGAGAGAGAAAAAAAATTAAATTCTCTGCGTTCTCTTTTTTGTAATTGGTAGGTCTGAGAATCTGGCGTAAACTATTTTTCATATTCCTAACCAAAGTGAGGATACGCTATAAATATTTCATTTCATTTCATTTATTTTCAGTTTTCATGTACAATATATTGTTCTTAGTAATTGTTCTTAGTTATTTTATGTTCTTTAACCAAGCATAGTTATAAAATGTTGTCCACTAAATCATAAGACCAAAAGTAACCAAAAACCAGGAGAAAATTATACTTAATTTATTTTCGGACTCACTTCGCGAATGAAGTAAGTTTGTAGTACCGCTCAAAGACAAACCCAAACTCGTTTAAACTGCTAGGCAGGCTACGTCTGGCTGCATCCTACCTTCTATTTGGCTGAAGCGATATCTACCTGTTGCAGATACGCGCCCGCTTTTTACAAGCCTTTATTTAACTTTCAATGTTTGTAGGTATGTACTTTTATGTTCAGGCATAAATTTTAACACGTTAGCTGCGGCACCAATTTTTGCATACTTTCCGTTCCTGCGGCACGAGGTATAATCGGCCCGTACCGTGACCAGACGTTAGGGCGACACGCGGTCTATTAGACCCCACCTCCTTTTACAGACTAAAATCCATTTTCTGGCGCGAAATCAAAGATAAATGAGAATTTTGGTCCTTATTGATATAGACAGTGAATTGATGAACCCTAATCCACCGTCGCCCCGGGATCTGATGGCTAGTTTAGGAATTATTAGCAAAACAAAATATGGGATCTTATACACCTCGTAACGCACTGAAATAGGGCAAATTTTCGCTGCGATTAGTGATGGGAAAAATAATATCGACGTTTTTAAACTGTTTTAACTACGCAACGACTTGACCGATTTTGATCAATTATATCTCATTAGATCGTTTTAAGGGCAAAACCTGGCAAAACAACACAAAGCTATCAAAGGATACATTTTTTTTTAAGTAATCTAAATTGTGCTTGAAGGCGCCATAAAGAAAAAAAAAACCGGCCAAGTGCGAGTCGGACTCGCGCACGAAGCGTTCCATTCTATACCATTAAGAGGCACCTATTACAGACTTATTATTGGAAAATAATGGATTACGGTTTATGCATAAGGTTTATCTTTCTATTTGTATATGAAAATCTTAATGCGGTTCACAGAATAGAAAAAAAAATGCAACCATAAGTAGAAAAGAAACTGTCCTATTTATTCTGCCTCGGGCTTTAAAAATACAATTATTAGAACTTGAATTAACATTAAAAAATTAAAAGGACGTGCTCTCCAATCGACGTGATGCACAACACTGGTCGCGGGAAGCTCGCGTTGAGTGCGGTACGAGGTCAGGGGGGATGTGGGACGTTTTAGCCTCGTTCCGCACTGCATTAAAATTATATTAATTCAGTGCGGCACGAGGCCTAAGACATCCGGTACCAAGGTAGGTACACCACCGAGTCCGGAACCATTAGTGATCTCAAATATATATTTATCTCTTTCCTACACTGGACCAAACCAAAGCTATGCCATTCGCACGACAGAGAAATTCACTTTTTTGCTTGCCGCACCACAGGGAAGTTGCATCAGGGGTGATTTAGGCCTCGCTTCGCACTTAACGTGTTAAACCTAACGTTACCCTGAAATTTTGCATATCGATACTGTTTTATGCGTTTGGATATTGTCATTCTAACTACATGTGCTTGGTTAGCCACGTTACGTCATTTAAAATCCAATATGGCGGACGACCCAAGATGGCGGACTGAATAGGGAGGATGTGTCAAGTGAAGAATATCAAAAATCAATCGATCAATTTGTGTCAAAATTTTGAATTTTGGATATTTCTTGTAAAATATTTACATTTTTACATAGGTATACGTTCACGAAGTGTAGGAGAGTCTAATGCTTACCAACAAGTAACAACCCTTATAGTTTAAGGGATATCTAAGCCCCCGTAGGTGACAGTTGTTTTAAGTGAACACTGTCACCTACAGGTGTTCCTCAAAATTTAATGATTGTTGGTATAAAGAGCACAAATCTAATAGCTCAATTCAATTTTTTCATCTTTATCTACCTTTAGTCTGTGTTTCAAAATCATACATGTGTATCTATATTATGCATAACTCGTCAACATTAAGCATAGATCGTACACCCATTATCACCGTCACAAGCGATTTTTCACTATCCCAATGTGAAAAATCGCTTGTGACGATATAAAACTGTGGGTAAAGCTGATATAACGTATACAAAAAAGCTAAAAGTAGGTGGAATGGAAGCTAGGCATATCAGTGGCACAATAAAGTTGTGAGCCCAAACTCTGAACTAGCGATCAACAAAAACAAAAGCTGCCGACGCAACAGGTTACCAGCGCTCCCCAGATTTACTGTGGGCGACGTGGTTTGTTAGGCTCTCGCACTATTAACATTTCGTCGTAGACTCTGTTTCGTTGTCTCTTGTACTATGCTTATAGACGAGAGCATCTTTACTAATGTAATCTTATAGACAAATCTTTGTAGGTATACCCCATTTATGTATATCGAAGTATGTGGACAGTAAACCTCTGTACCCCTTTTGTAGGGTAAAAGGTAAAAACTGTTACAAAGACTTCAACGCCCGTCCGTCCTTCCGTTCGACTGTCACCAAGCTGTAACGCTTGAACCGTGACAATTAGACACTTGAAATTTTCACAGACTGATAATACTTTATTTCTGTTGCCGGGGCTCCCATAAGTATACCTACTAAATGTAATTTTTTGCTTGTTTTTGTTCAATATTGATAACGGTAACAGGTAAACGCTTGAAATATACACAGAATAAGATATTCAATTTAAAAATAAAATAGTAAAATTTAAAATATATTTAAGTAAGCGGGGCTGCCGTCTTATCTAAAAATGAATGCCGCTCCACGTGTTTATGCTCACACGTTGAAAGGGTAATGTGGTAGAGGGTCGTTCATTTTTAAACTAGAGAGTCTCTACATAGTATTTATATAGATGTAAGTACTTTAAGTTTGGATAGGTTATTTAGGTTCCAATTATGATGAGATCTGTCTGTACCTATATACCACTTTTGTATCCATCTACGGATAGGATATCTGAATATTCAAGAAAATCTAGATCTTACAGCTCCCAATCAAGTATCGCCGAAAAAATTTCTTAACTCCCGTTCATCCCGACTTCCTAAAGGAGGGGGTGGAAAGGGGGTGAACTTCCGCGCCTGTGTGAAAGAATGCAGGGAATCAATACAGCGGGGTACATTAAATTGCTCTCGGTTACTTGACCCCCTTTTTTCGGGTTCTGGGGGGTTTCGGGGTTATTAGAATTGTGTATGGTTTGCTAATTGGGGGTCGGGGATTATGTGCGTTATTTGATTTGGAGAATAAGCTTCATAAAGTACTAGGGAGGGTATTTTTCGTATTGGTCATGTTTTATGCTATTTTTTTGTGTCTCGGTAAATAAGATGGTTTTTTCATGTTTTCTTTTTAAAATCGTATTCAAAATAGAATATTTGCAGATTGCATAATATATTGTATTGCCTCACAGAAAAAGGCTGCAGTAAGCAAAGAAAAGCAGTAATTACGAGTACCTCTTTCTAATATGAATATAAAAAAGATTCCGACGAATTGAGAACCTCCTCCTTTTTTTGAAGTCTGTTAAAAATTAACGCGTCACAGTGTGTGTAACAAAACTTCTCAACCGATTTTTATGATTTTTATATCAAAGTCAAAATATATTAATTTCACATAGGTACTTAAGCCTATGTAAAACGTACAAGCTCTTGTAAAACGTCAATATTAGAATTTATATTCGTCGCTATATCGCAATACGTAGTGATAACTACAAGTCGATTTAAAAAAGTTAAGTTTATTTTTTTAGCTATTGCATAGCTTCTATCGCGGGCCTTGAGCGTGGAGACCGAATCCCGAAATTCCGTAACGAAAATAACCTAACACCCCCCACTTCGACTGGCCCGCTTTATCGCAGGCCGGTCGGAGTGGCCCGCTCTATCGCGGGCCTTGAGCGTGGAGACCGAATCCAGAAATTCCCTAACGAAAATAACCTAACAGTTTTTTTTTATAGTGGACAACATCACCTACATTGCTCCGATTTCTTAGTAAGTAGCTTATGCACTTGTGTTAAGGAAATCAAAAACAACGAAGGTACCTACTACAACACCTAGACCCGAGACAATGTAGAAAACTTATTTTTCTACTTTTAATTTCTGGCAAAACAACATTTTTGCCAGAAATTAATTTTCTCATTTTGGTCATCTAATTATGTTTTTGCCTACAGATTTTTTTATAGTCAACGCGAGCAACGAGCGGCGGGTCACCTGATGGTAAGCGATCACTGCCGCCCGTGGACATTTGCAGCACCAGAGGAACTGTAATTGCGTTGCCGACTCATAACATAACCACATGTTATAGTTGTAAATAGACAGAACAACGAAAAGCAACACGTTTTAGTGTTTTGTAATATTTTGATTTAGTTAAAAAGTACGGACAACAAAAACGTCGCATGTAGCTTCAGCGAGATTCGTGCTGAAAACAAGGAATGGGATGTGTACATTATAATGTAACTCGAAAAACCTTTAAAATATGAAAGCTCATGTTTAATTTATGGTTGTAATTTTAATTTTACTTGCTCCAACTCCAGACGGACGCCACTGTTAGGAATAGTTCACACAGACATTTGCTCCAACTTTAAATTTGATGCAGTAAATAATTACGTTTGTAATTGTCATTTGGTAAATTAAATAAATAAAAAGATATGTTTAATCAAAGTATTTCACATAAATATTAATTTTGCTTTGAAAGTCACTTTTATTCTCTTATTTTATAAGAATATTTTGGTGAAATAAAGAAGTTTAATGAAGTTTGGTTAAATACCAAACATTATTTTACTGCAACGAATTAAAAAGTCTGAGCATAGACATAAAATTCCCGAACATCATTAGAAAGTTATCTCAGTACAAAGACATAAGATTTGACTGGAATTAAGAATAGAGATTCGTGCATGTTCGAACATGGAATCTCTATTTTTAATTCCAGTCAAATAAAAGTGAATTATCTAAAAATTGCCATAAATGAATAATGATCTATTATTAGCATGTAAGTTTGTACATTGTGCTTACATAGAACTTAACTACAATTATAATATTATCCCTCTCTTATCCCCTGTCTACATCATAAATGTTATTTCTGCGAAAAGTTGCGGCTTTCTAGAACCAAAAGTTTGACGAAGTGCCAATGTGTGAATGAGGGAATTATATTTTTTTATAGTACATTTCATCAAAACAATTTCATCATTTAAGTTATTATTATCATCGCTTTACAAAATTAAACACAAAACAGGCGTACCAACCGACACTGCACTAAACTAAAACCTAAAACACTTTACTGAAGCGAGCGGAGACGGCGTGAAAAATTAAATAATAAACACAACAAATAGCCGTTGTACACCCGCCCTAACTCGCATTTTGTCTTTTTCACGGCTTCAATTTAAAATTTTATTTCCCCGCTTGACCTAAGGGGGGGTGGACGAAGGGGGGGGAGGGAAGAAGACCCTCATTATGACCAATTTCGCCCCACTATTTTTCCTACTATTGTTTTAGCTGTGATGGCTCATTTCTCGCTTATTCAGAGTTTTGTTACGTCTTGAGATATTTCGTCGACTTGTTTTGGTTTGCTTTTAACGGGAATGGTTTTTTATCTGGGGTTCCTTATTTCTTACTTGAATTAGTTGGTAGTTTTCATACCTAGCGTATAGGTAAAGGTTTTTTCCGCTCGATTTTTTTTTACCGAGTGAGTCTCTAATATACATTTAAAATTATCGTGTCAAAGTGTTTCTAAGCTCCTCCAGCACGGCTTGACAGATTTTTATGAATATTTTTGAAACAGTTTTTTTCTGACGGTATCCCGCAGAGGCCTAGGCGCATGACGAAAATCTACGAAAATTCTGGAAAATCTAGAATTACAGTTTTTCTTACTAGTCAATAGAATTTTCACGCATGCAATCACGGATAGAGATTTGCTATGACGAACTCGTCAGCGCGAGCTAACTGAAGACAACGCGCCATCTAACGAGCGACGTATAAAATCACACATGAAAATATAAAATATAGTAATCCAAAGTACCGACTGGTTCATGGCAATAAGTCTTTTTTGTTTACATTCGGTAGGTAAACTAATTTGTATACCCCTAAGTGAGAAAATTATGTGGCAAACCAACGTTTGCTGAGCCAGCTAGCATACTACAACTGCAGATAAAAGTGTGAACATAAATGAAGCCTCCACAACAGTGAAAGATATCGATACGACGTCGTCTAACCGGTTTCCCCGAAGCGTCTGAAACGAGAGGGAGTCTATATGTATGTCTGTGTGTATAGCGAGCGTTCCCGTCTGTCTTCGTAACCGTGTAACCCGTAGACCAAGTTAACAAAGGGTTTACGCTAAGGGCTAAGGGCTTTAAACTTTTTATCGGAAGCTATGTTTATAAGGTAGCGTAGAATATTATAATGCTGGTCTTTACAGTTTAATGTACGTATCGGCAACCCGTCACTGGTCCACAAAAAAACTCCAAAGCCTCGAACATCGTCGTGGTTGCCTGTCTGTCGGTACTCTATAGAATATATATATATATCTATATGTTACGGACACCTCTCTGAATGATATATATATTAATAATTGCTCGATCCCTAATCGCTCGTCTCGCACCTGGAATGTGTTCAGAACCTCTTTCTGTCGCACCAATGTCGCGTACCACTCTTGCATTAACCGAATATATCGCCATTATAATGCTCTCCACCATAGAAATGGTCAGCTCAATATTTTCAACCCTAGGGAATACTGCTTTCGTCGTGACGTCATGGACTCCCTACGTAACGGAGTCAGATAGTTTATTGTTTTTCCCCATTTTTTTTCTCTATTGTATTAATTAATTTAAGTAATTTTGCATATGTATTTCGTGTAATTTAATGTTTTGTATTTTGTACTTTATCTAAATATCCTAAACTGTTTTCTTTCTTCTTTCATAATGATTTATAATGCTTCTGTTTCTGCCAGTTATTGATGCTCGGGCTATATATATGTGTTGTAATAAATCAATTTATCTTGTAATATTGTAATGCTCAAGTGTTGTTGGCGGAACCAATAAAATAAAATAAAATAAATATATTTCGGAGAGTGTGCTCAGGAACTATTTCATTTGGTTCCCCCGTCGCCTTTTACCACAGAACGGCAAAGACGCGTACGAAGCGGTTAATTGATTCCTCGTTACGAACTGCAGAGGCCTGGAAGACTCCCAGGCACTGCCTTTCCTGTCACTTACAACCTGGGCGCCTTCAAATCAAGAGTAAATACAGTATCTTCTAGGCTAGCGCGTTCCACCTTAGACTGTATCATCACTTTCCATCGGGTGTGATCAAAGTCAAGCGCTAGCCTATACTATAGTTAAAAAAAACTAAGTACACATTGTAAGTTTATGGCAATGGTACGGAAGCCTTTGTGCACGAGTCCGACGCGTACATACTTGCCCGATTATTCTGTTATTCTTCCGCAATGCTGTTGGATCCACCGACGTTTTCCTAAGAGGGAGAAGGACAAAAATAAAATCGGTGTATCCACCTTAGGTGATATATTATATGTACAAAACGTGTAGATTAATTACCCTAATTAGCCGAAAGCCTAAAGTAGGGAACGATGTATAGAACATAAAAAAATATCACAAGAAGTGGAGGTTATATCCTGAGGGAACTATAGGGATTTCAAAAATGTACCATAAATTTAAAGTAACATCCCTAAAAACAGCTGGTTTAATATCAATGAACTGGGAATAATAAAAATGATATGAGGTTAGTTGATGTGACAGCTGTTAGGGTTGCTAAATATAATTTTTCTAAATGATAATATAATATACCTTAATAAATATCTTATTTATTTTTATTTGTGCTAAGTTTTGCATAATATTTAGTTCTTATTTATTCTCGTTTCTGTACCTACTTCGCTTTTATCTTGTTTTAACTGCTCCCACTTCCAGTGCATCTGGAAGAGATCCTCAATTGTAGCGATAAGATGTCCTTTTGCATGTCCTCTTTTTGTTTGTCTCTTCTCTCAATGTATCTTTATATGTACAGAATAAATAAATAAATAATATTTTGTATTGAAAATTGGGACTTCTCATCACGTTACTGTGTTTCTAGGATCAAGTTACGTAAATGTTTAACTGCGGGAACACTATGCGAATTAACCCACACCTTGTATAATAAAGTGAACTGTCAGGGATGCAAGTTTCCTCATTATAGTTTTTCCGTTACAGCTAAGCAAGTGATATATTTAATCTAGTCTGGTATTGTATATCTTAGAAGTTCAAAGAACTTGTTGCCTCTGTCTGGTGCGTCGATCTGGACTGGCGTTGTCTAGACAGGTCAGACGGTTAGCGGGACAGACTACAACACATAAACAAACGGTTTTGAATGCAAGCAGGCGTTATTTTGCGGAAATCCATAGACTTTAGCAGGAAAGATTAATTTGTTTTGCTATAATCCGCTACATGAAAATAATTTGTATGGTCCAATATGCAGGAACACCGCCTACATGAAACACCACACAACAAGTAGGTACTTCCAATACTTTTTTCGACGCACATTTCGTCCCGACACCGGGATATCCTCAAGAGATGTTGACTTCACAAAGCGAAATCGTTGGCTCTACGATTTACTTCTATCCACAACCGGGCCCAGTAAACGTTGTTTTGTCATATTATTGCTCACTTAGGGGTGTGAAAAATGTTTGCGTCCTATTCTCGGACATATCGAATCCACACAAAAAGTTTCATTAAAATCGGTCAAAGCGTTTCAGAGGAGTTTCGTAACAAACATTCTGACAGGATAATTTTCTGCGTAAGTAAATAAACCGAATTTGCGTCTGCCAACAGGAAGATAATTTTATAATCTGATGTTTTATATTTAAAACGTATACCTTACCCAATTATTATTTAAAAAATAGAAACTGTCGATTTTCGTGCAAAACAGCTTTGCGAACGTGGCGGTATAATCTGACACTTCATAACTGCCTGTAAGTTACGCCTATGTGAAAGAATAAACATTTTTTTATTATTTAAATCGAACCTGTGCCTGGAATTAAAATACCAAAGCCAAATACAGCTGCGCCATGGAGATTGTAAAATCTGGCACATACCTATTCATACAGCTCATACTAACCCGATGTAGAAGTAACCTAAAAGCCGGTTTTCTAGAAAATTACCATATACCAAGCTTCTTGTACTTACAATGGCTGCGATTTTGAATAAAATGATGGTTCGAAGATGATTTTAATTATAGATAACATTTTGTCTACTGCCCGGCGAGTCTATTATGTACCGAACAAAATTTTATAAGCTTTATTGAAAGCTCTCTCGAAATGACTACACCTACCTAAATGTAAAGTCGCTGCACGCAGAGCAGTAAAATGTGGAACAAGGCGACGCCTGTTGCAGGCCTGTCGTAAAGCCCGTAAGTGCGACAAAGACGGCAACAGTCCCGATTTTATTGCATCGCGGGCAGTAGTTTGCTGTGGTAGGCCGATTTTATTAAAGAAAAAAAGCATCAAAATATTCTGAATCTGATCATTGTGGGTGAAATATTTATATTGCGTCACCCCTATTAAGTTTCCATTGGATTCTAATAGCCTAGAATTTTTTTTGATAGCTGTCTTAGTTTTTTTGGTGAAAAAAGGTCGTTTTTCTGTAATAATACTATCCCGCAATGCTGCCTGTCGTATTTGCATATGAGCGTACAACAAAAAGTTATATCTCATTAGGGCGAACTGTACCTAACATACTCTTCCCCATAGTCCATTCCATATACTAAATACGTAAAGAAGCAGCAAATCTATAATTCCATAGCGCACACAGACAAAACCGAACTGAACCGAGCAAAAAAAAGCCACAGATATTTAATTACGGACGTTGGTAATTAATAAAACATACGTTCGCCCGCACACAGCGAGCTCGGCGCTATCTTCGAACACACACAAACTAATAATTAATCATCCAGCGTCTTCCCCCCTTCCTGCCCCCCTACCCAAGTTTAATTCCTGCTCCCCTCCCGGTTTTTTCCCGAAGCATGTTTTCATTTTGTACGTCTGAGAGCAAGGAGCGTTTTCTGAACGCGCAAATTGAATTTTGTGGTCACTGCGAATATTTCAAGTGGGGATGGATAAATATTGGGTGGTTGGCGCCTTTTGTTTGTTTTCATTTCGCCTGATTTAATGTCTGCGACGGCTTCCTTTATTAGTATTTTTCCATATTACCCGAAGAATATAAAAATATGAAAAATAATATGGAATTCATTCACTCCCAGGCACTGTCTTTCCCAACTCGTACAACTTGGATGCCTTCAAATCAATCCCCTAGGCAAGGTTAAAAAAAGGGGTTAAACGGGACCCTATTACTCCGCTGTCTCTCCGTCTGCGAGCAGGCTGTATCTATTGATAGTTAGACAGTTGAAATTTTCACAGATGATGTATTTCTGTTGGTCACTACGAATATTTCAAGTGGGGATGGATAAGTATCGGGTGGTTGGCGCCTTTTGTTTGTGTTTATTTCGTCTGATTTAATGTCTGCTGCGTCTACGGACGGCTTTCTTTATTAGTATTTTTTCCATATTACCCGAAGAACATATAGAATATGACGAATAACATGGAATTCACTCCCAGGCACTATCTAAACTTGAGCGCCTTTAAATCAAGAGTAAATAGGCAATTCCTAGGCAAACGCGTTCCACCTTAGACTATATCATCACTTTCCATCAGGTGTGATCATTTCATCATTTGGATTAAGTCATTTCGGAGATTTTAGTTACAAAATTTTGGTGGAATCTTAACGACTTTTAATTTCGCCGGAACCCGTGGAACAACGAAAATTTTCACACTTTTTACATACTCGTACATAGACTAGCTGACCCGGCAAATGATGTTTCGCCATTTAGGGGTATGACAAATAGATTAAAACCTACTATTAGACTTACCGAACATATTCATAACAACCAGTTGAGCCGTTTTGGAGGAATTTGGCACAAGAATTTTATATATTAGAAAAAGATAGATAAGGTTAAAATAATTGGATCGAATTGTGATAAAATAAAGTACCTATAAAGTTACATCTTTGAGCTCGTGCCTCGTACTTATAATTCCTAGAAGCTGAGATTGCCGTACAATTCAATACATTTCACGTAGGCGCCCCTTGAAGGATAGGTATCCTAGGAATTGTAAAAACCTCAGTGGGTGGTGAGGTGACCTAATTTCAATGTAAGGACTTCTTTATAAGTTTTAAACGATAATATTCTATTTTATTATACGAGTACCAACTACCCACCCACGAATAGTTGAGGAGATATTACCTAAATATTAATTCTGTATTTAAATTTTTAAGTAGAACCTTCTTGTTTCAGAAATCTCATGAATCTTTGACATATATAATTATATACCCATTGGCATAAAAATCTATGAACCCCGGGTGTAATACAAAATTCAGGAAAAAAGTGTCCCGAGAAAACCTCTATAAACGAGGGTAAATATTTTGTAATTTTTTTAAAACAAACTAAAACATTGCATTATATATCAATGCATATACTTTATCACCGAAGAGTTGTAAATGAGAAGTGTCAACTGGAACTCAGCATTTACTTTTAAATATTCAGTTTTTATAGTAAAATTAGGGTCTGAGATACGATTAAAAAAAATTAATTTTCTCAAACAAAGCTAAAATAATAAATTCAGAAAAAGCAATGCCAACGAAAATGTAAGGATCTTTTGGGTTAGTACAAGCATTGTAGCAAAATTGGGGAAAAAGCCAAAAAATATCAAAATGCCCCTGCCGGAAATCGAACACGAGACCTCCCGCTTCGTCCACTTTGCCAGGGGAGGTTGGATATTATCGTAAAATGTTCCACATTTCGGGACATCCTGCCGATATATTATCTAAGAACGCTAAAACATTGATATTCAGTTCCAAAACTTGGAACAAACGATGCTTTGTAGCTCCAGCCTTTATTCGTTGACGACGTATGGGGATCATAAAATTGATACCGTATTCGAGACATACGAATCTGAACCGTGTGTTTAGAAAGCTAGGGTTGATATTTAACTGTAAAAAAAGTTCTTTTATTCAGAACGTGACCAAATTGACCTAGTGGCATAGTATTTCTTTGTAATAAATATTTCGGTGATAAACAACTAGCCATCATTTTGACAGTTTTGTATGGGCCGTTGTTGTGGAGTTATTACTAATTAGCTTCAATGTAATTCGTAAAAGGACCTAAATCATCTATTTAGTTTCTTATAGCGGCTGCAAATTACCTCATAATAGATTTCTGTATGCCAAATATTCCAATTGGTTCATTTATATGAAGTTAGTCTTTTACTCGGTTAGTTTAGTCTAGTTAGTCAGCTCCTTGACCTTTTGTTCGTAATGATAAGATTAGCGAAAGCTCGCTTCTCTCAAGTGACCTCTATTTTTACACGACTTCCCAAAAACAGGAGTGTGATGTCTTTAGGGTTACGTACGTATACATATACTTATGTAGGTATGTATGTGAATTTCTTTATTCCACCATAACTTCTGAACAACTGAAGAGATTTGCACATAGTAATTGGGGTATCGTTAGAATCCCTACATCATTCGTGTTTTTTTTTCTTAATTTTTAATTTAATTATTTATTAACTTGTTGCCCCTTTGGGGTTGATTTTCTAAAAACTTTTGTAGCCCTATAAGTTTTCATAACAGCTATCTTTATGGCATGTACAATCCATTTAGTGCTTTAAACTGTGCGTTATGTATTAGATTAATCAAACTCAAAATTCAAAAATTCAAAATTCAAAAATATCTTTATTTCATATAGGCCTTAATATACAGGCTCTTGTAAAAGGTCCTTATGATATTTGTCACATTTGTATGGCGATAACTCCAAGTCGACTTAAAACCAAGTTTACGAGTCAGTCAGTCTGAAACCTTTCGGTTTCCTTATATACAGATTACAGATAATAAAAAGGAATATATCGGGGTAGAAGTAAGTGGAAGTGAAGACCATATATTTTACACGAGATAGCCCCTAGATCTCAGAGCATCCTCAAGCGACCAACACCAAAGAGAGACGCCGAAAAAACTGCATATCCAAAATCTAATTAACTAGTCCAACCAACAAAGAATCCTTTGTAACATCTTACGTCCGAGAGAGAGAGCGGGACCGCGAGAAAAATGCACCCCCCCACCACCTTCTGGGGGGGTGCGACCCACTCCCAAGCGAGGGGGTGGCTGTATACATTTTTTCTTTTCCTTTTCTTAAGACGAAAATTTGTTACGCTTTTTATATACCTATACACTTGGGGGGTGAGGGTTGGCGATCAATAGTGCAGCTACCCCCTTATCACGCCACCCTTTATCAATATTTCGAGCTTCAGTTTTTTATGCGATGCGTCTAAATAATTAATTAGGGATTCGCCTTTCGCAGACTGGATGGTAATCTAATGTGGATGTTATCGGCTTCCTTAATACGAGTGTGTGTATGTGTTATTGTGTATTTGTGTGTGACTTTAACTATTTTATACTTATAGGTCTTTAAGTAGACGACCTACCTGGAGTGCTTCGTATATGCGCTCGGATATCAACGGGAGGTCCCGAATTTAAACTGGATATAGGCTTGCTCTTGACTACAAGTAGGTATGTCTGATGGACAGAAATGATGAGGTCTAGGATGGAGCGCGCTGGCCTAGCAATGCCTATTCACCTATTCACTCTTCTCTTGAAGACACCCAGGTTTTACTTGGCTGGGAACACAGAAGCTGGAAGGGTGTTCCACACCTTAGCAGTAGGTACATTTTGTTCGAGTTTCCTGGACATCAACCAAATTAATAGCGTAAGCACTTTTCAAAAATTCAATGTTAAAATTCTATAGGTGGTTGCTGAGCGAACTACAGCGTGGCCTTACTTTTGGAGACAAAAAAAGCATTTTTGGCACCGATAAACTGGCGACATTTTTTCGCGCGTTCCGCCCTCTCCAGGGTATAATGTCTATTATTCAATTTAGGTATAATATTTTTAGTCAGTTATTCTTATGTCTGATTTGGTGGGTAGCTTTGGTAACGGATGTTTATAACTCTGCCCGGTATTGACCCAATGACAAGCGATTATGCGCTCCGGTTCGATGCAGCGTAGCAACCGTTAGGGGTTCCAAGTTTCGAAGAAGTACGGAAATTCAGTGCGCTTAGTAAAAATCTATGTCATCCATTTACATTTTTTAAGGTAAGTATTACTTTTGTAATCGCGTTTGGCATATTTCGAGATGGGTAAAAAAACCATTGAATTCGCACCAAAACCCCTAAAAAAGAGGTAAAAAGGGGGCAACGTGACGAGACGCGCATACGGTGACGATAATTTTTTTTTACAGAAAATTTCTTCTTGAAAACAGCAGGAATAGAAATATCTTAAATAAAATTCACCTCAGCACCTCTATATAATGGGAGGAAAAACGTTGTAAAACTCTTTTTACAACGTTTTTCCTCCCATTTTGTATGTATGTATGCCACTTTGAGCTGGAAACACTTCCTCTCGCGATCTTTCTAGATAAACTGTGGAAAATGAGGAGCTTTTTTAACGGCTCCTAAGAAGGAGCCTATTTTTAGGGTTCCGTAACCAAAGGGCACGCACACATAAGTATGTGTATACTAACTGTGTATGTGTATACTAACTGTGTTTGCGTTAAAGAAAATATGTCCGGAGTTGATGATAACTTTTAGTTCAGGTCTTGCGTTTGATTAAAGGCACCCAGTCCTACTAACCCACTGATGACACAACAATCCAGCCAGTTGCACATTGCATAAAGCAGCGATGACGTCATCAAGGTCACGCACACATGCACTTGATATGTATGTGTAGTGTGTACTAACTGTGTTTGCGTTGAAGGAAATATGTACCGAGTTGATGGTAACTTTTTGTTTAGGTCTTGCCTTTGATTAAGGGCACCTAGTACTACTAACCAACTGATGACAGATAACATTCCAGCCAGTTACATAATATATTGCAGCAGCAGTGACGTCACGAAAGTCACCCACACATACACGTGATGTGGGAACGTCACGCGTTGTACACTGTACAATGCAAGTTACAAATGTGTGGGTAACTGAAAGATTAATTTATTCCAGAGATATAAGTACTACACTAATAACACAATGGCGTTTATTTATGTAATTGTAAGCAAATACTATTAATATAGTAATACTGCATTTATGTACCTATTCATGTAGTATAAATTAGGTATAACAATAAAAGTACTTTTAGAAATTAAACTCGTATTTATACAAGCACAACTCAGGATTTGTATATGAGGGGTTCCTTATCATCATTGAGTTTTGACACTTACGCCGAAAGAATCGCGTGAGTCTATTATTGCAAATGCTTTGTTCCAAGGCCCCGTTGTACGGAGCCCTAAAAATCCGTAGTAGACGCACTATCTCAAAAATACTCATTTCTTCCTAATAGCTCCAAATCTGTAAACGGCAGAATATTTTTTTCTTTATTTAGTGGTCGGCCTATTTGCGAAGATGTAAATAAAAACTGATTTCGAGTGCTGCTTTATAGAGCCACCTTAAGATGTCTTCAAACGTACCTATTTATGAAATTGGAAGAGTTTGGACACTTGAAAAATTAAAACTAAATATTAATTTGTCTCATAATTTGTTATACTTAGTTTCTATTTAGAATATAATAAACTGTGTATATTAATACGAATTTACAAAAGGCTCAATTATTATTATTTTTTATCTATAAATTATATATTTTTCTATAATTTATTGACGAAGAAAGTATCAGGAGTACCTAGTATTGTTCGTAGAAACTAGACTCTAGACCAACCTATAAATATCGCAAACTCAATTACTTACCTACCTTCGTTATTCATCTAACGAACAATGAACAAAAGGCAAAACAACGCTAAGATAATAAATTATAAATTAAAACAGACGCAAATAATAAAGCCAATAAAAACGTTTGGAAAAACAGACCAAACCGGTCATCTAATTATTAGAGACAATGCCTGCGTAGGCGCGCGCCATTTTGGAGTTTGGACCAATCACGCGCCGGCGGCAAGGTCGCGCCCAATGTCAAAACGTAGCTTCCTAGTGAATTCGAGGTCAGGCGACGCTAGCAATAGAGCAGCTACACACGCTCCGACTCCACATGGCACGAACTTTCCTTTAGGATCAAGAAATACAGGAATCTTTACAATTCTCAAGTTAATACTTCAATATCAAGGGCTCCAACTGAAAATCAGTGATGTGTGCTCGTTTCGTGAATGACTCCGTGTCTCTATAGACTCCACTCGAGTCTCGAATCCCAGCACTCCCCAATACTCCAGGGAGATCGTCAAATTGATAGTTCGATAATACAACTAATTTCAATTTCAATGACCAAGGAGGCGGTAGTAACTAGTATGATATCAGCTAATATATTAAAACGATTATAATTTCCTTATACTTACTAACTTACTTTATGAGCTTTTTTTCATCTTATACTGAAAATGTTATATTTTCAACTAACTTCAAAAACGGAGGAGGTTCTCAATTCTACTGTATTTTTTGTCTGCTTGGGTGAACCAGTTTTGATGATTCTATTTTATTTGAAGGCTGGTGCTTCCTGTATGATCCAATTTCAATTTGGTCTAGTTCTGATAGTGGTATCTATAAGAAAACCATATAAGTCTTGTCTAACCAGACAAATGGACGAATAACTTAATATCACGCCAACTCTACTTAACTATTTTGATGAACCTTTTTTTTTATTGTAAAAGATGTTAAAAATTGGAGTTGGTTGGTGAGTCTGGTTGTTCTAGTGAGTTGGCGCGTGTGCAGCCCGTTTAGCGAACGTTGCTATGATAGGCAGAATAGATAGCAGTTTGACTGCCATTTTGTTTTGATGAATTTATCATTGGTCTGATAACGCGGCGTCGGGTGGTAAAGTTAAGGTTAAAATAGTTAACTGTTAGATAAGCTAATGTCATTTGGATAACTTAATTAACTAGGCACCGTTTGACGACCGAATGAAGGTGATTCGGTAAGTATTCGGAAATTTATCCTATACCTTTAAACGAGCAATTCTTGTATATATATATATATATATATATATATATCTATATAATCCGAATCTCAGAAACGGCTGGAACGATTTTCATGAAATTTAGTAAACATGGGGTTTTGGGGGCGATAAATCGATCTAGCTAGGATTCATTTTTAGAAAATGTCGAATTTACCAAAAAAACATATGACCCCTGCTGCCATCTATTGGTGGGTAGATAAATTACCGAGCAAAGCTCGGTCACCCAGATATTACCATTCTTATGCAGCAAATTTCATACCGACGTTTTGCTAGAGCCTGTATGCTAGGCCTATGTGAAATAAAGATATTTTGAGTATTGAGTTTTTGAGTTTTATTAAAATCGTTAAATACCATTTCAGTCCAAAATATGGTGTAAGTAGTAGGTAAGCAAAAATATAAAATTCCAAGATTCTTTAAGCTTATGAAAACTTTATCGCCAAGTTTGGAATGCAGCTGTTTTCACCGGGAAGAGCTGGCCAGAAACTCGGGGACCTTGGTAATATCATACAACATCTCTGAACAAAATTAAACTTTCTAGGACTAAGGCACAGATTAAGTATCTACTTATTACTATAATAATAGTATATACTATAGTATTCCAAGGGCTTGGGCTAGGTGATGATGAGTCAGTGAATGAATAGGTAAATGAATGAATGAATAAATAAATGAATGAAGTGACAAGACTTTTAATTTTATCTGTCAAGCCTAAGCTCATTAATAAAGCATACCTACAAAATATTATAAAGGAAAAAACACATAATATATTAGCAACATAAGCCCTTGGAATTGACAGTGAATTGCTCTGATTTTACTATCCTGCTCATACTAACTGTTATTAAATGGTGCCAACATAAAATAATACGCGGAAGAGTTTCTTGAGGGCAACAATTCTTGAGCAAAACAAATTAATCAGTCCTGCTTTCTTGAGGGCTTCTCCTCAGTGGCAGGGCACGTTGGAACACTCGTCAACTTAGTTTTAAGTCCTGAAATAGTTATCACTATTAAATAACTATTAAAATGACTCGTCATAAGTGCCAGTAAGTTAGGCCTATATGAAATAAAGTCTTTGAATGTTTGATAGATAAGATGTCGAAAGCAGTGTTCTCATAGAGTCAAACAAATAGTGGTTGCGAGAAAGTCGACCTCTGACCTAGCGAGTCGCGAGAAACGCAGACGACTAGTGAATCGCTAATGCTTACACTGCCGAATTGATTACTGTATACCTAGGTATGCCTATCTATCTATAATAAGATATCTATAAACACAAGTGGGCAGTTGAGAGAGAAACCAAAATTTTTAAATTAAGGGTACCCAAAGGGTTAAACGGGAACCTATTACTAAAACTCCGCTGTCTGTCTGTCCGTCAGTCTGTCAGTCTGTCTGTATGTCTGTCTGTAACCAGGCTGTAAACTCATGAATAGTTAATGGATTTTTAGAAAATTATATTAACAGAATGTTAAATAAATATTTAAGGGGGCTCTTATAGGTATAATTTAAACGTGTTTTAGTCTATTTTGAATATTTTAATTGATAACGTACTATTGAGAATTGGTCTTGATAGTAGGTATAGAAACCTCAGTGCGCGAGTCCGTCTTGCACTTGACCGATTTTTTGACGCCATAAAATAAGAAGTATTTTTTTCCACTAAGAGTAGTTCCAACGTACAAGCTCAAAATATAAGGTAGGTATATCTCAATAAAAGTAAAAAGTTAATAATCTTCCATTTGGAAAGCATTTCTGCACCGAGAAGAACTTGCAAAAAACTCAATACCCACTACCCGGTCCATTTTTACGAACTACAATAATAATAGATATAGCAGTAAAAAACCTAGCTTATCATGAATAAAAGAAAACATAAATATTATAACGGTAACACAAAAGCATTTCCCAAAAAAAGCTCCCGAAATTCAACTACAATATGGAACAAACTTTAAACAAAACCGCTTTATTGCTCCGTATAACATTTTGAGCCGGTAAACATTTAAACAAAGCACGTAGGTGTGATTTTGTGCACCCAACTCCGGTTAAGCTCACCTTTTGGTGGAATTTGCTAGAATTTCGGCGATTAACAGTACAATAGTCTAACCGAGACGGCATAAATTTGTACACCCGGTTTGCTAGGATTAACCCGGGCAAATGGATGGACTAGGGATGGGTACAGCTTTTATCGCAGTGTCGATAAAGAAAACATTAAAAACTTAATTAATATTTTACAGAACGTGAATAAACGTAATAGGGTATTTTCGATTTTTGGTAATTCATAAAACAATTTATTTAACCAGGCATTATGTATCACTCACTATGACAATTTCTTAGTATATTTTAAACTATACCTATACATTTTAGTCAATAAGGCATGGTCTACGCAGTAGCGTAACCGAGACGGTGTACACAGTACATTTTAACACCCTTTTTGCTACGTTATTTTCCCGAGGTAAATACTCAGGAAATAACTCAGGTTAGTTACTGGGGATCTCACTATTAAGATATCGTCAAAAGTTACTGATAATGTCTCTTGATGCTAGAGAATATTTGCTATATTTGGGTTAATCCCCAATCCTAATAAATAAGTAGTATTTTTTTACGCTATACAAGTTAGTACTTGACTGCGATCTCACCTGATGGTAACTGATGATGCAGCCAAAGATGTTAGCGTAGTAACTTGGCGGGGGTAAGTTATTAATAAAATCAATCAGTATTAAGAGTTTAGCATGTTTCATATCGGGAGGATCTATACAATCTGTTCCCAAATCAGGCCAAAAACATTTAGGGTGTCTGTTGCCATTATCTTGACAATGGTAAATTAAAAAAAAAAATCTGTGTTGAACCGCAACTACAAAGTGGGTCGAGGTCATAATCTACCTACAATCTACAAAGTCATACTTTTTTGGTAATCAGGTCAAAGTATCGACATTTTATAGCCACTACGTAATGCAGTTACATCACTATTTATTTTAAATCGCGTTATATTACAATCAGAGAATGCAATGTGGCTGTGTATTTTCTACCCTGAAACTTTCAGTAAGGCCAACAAAGACTTCCACCTTCCAACCGATGTACAAAAATGAGCTCTACCTTGCTTAGGTTAAAGGACATTTTCCTTTGTTCAAAACGGAAGGTTTTCTATGTTGTTTTCGGATGCAACTTATTTGTGAAAACATGCGAGAAAGAGACGGGTATTGCAGTTTATTGTGTGGGAGAAAGAGAGAAGGGCACACTAAATTTACGAAGCCACAGGTGGTGTACCTCGTGCACAGACACAGGGGATTTTGGAATCAAATTTTGTCAGCTCCAAGAACAATAGCTGTTTTTAGGACTGTATGGAGCGTTAACCTGTCAATCTGATAGGTAATTTTCCCTAAATAAGACTAGATCATAATACTTGGCCAATCTCTACTCAAAATTCATACAAGAAAATGACCACCTTATAGGTTAAATTAATTAAAAATATGTTTAAAACTACCTATAACATAATTTTAGCATAACTTAGAAAAGAGTGCAGTCTTTTGCTGCCTTCCAAAATGCTACAATTTTAAAACGTGTTCTAAATTTGTTAAGTTTAGAGATTTTTTTCAAAAGAATTGGCACCAATAATATTTGTCAAATTAAAAAACTAAACTAATTCTAACACAGTCTTTACGAAAGAACCCACAAAAAAGTTTTGATTCATATTTAAATTTGTAGGAACCCACAAATACTTAGACGGGTTTTAAGTAGATCGTACGTACTTGGAGGACATAACATTAAGGCAGTCGTCGATCCCTTTATTATGAAGATTTGAATTAAGTAGAACGAAATCACATGTCTAACTCCAAGCAATCCCGTACTCATTTAGTCGACATAATTAAAGGGATGTTACTAAGTACATTAAGCGGTACTTCCTTGTAATAAAGAAACAATTTCGCCATTACATTGTAAACCTGTTAGCAATGCAAAGTAGAAACAAGGCTTGTATTACACAGATTACGACAAAATGGACTTATTTGTAACAGTAGGTAATGTACTGTAAATGGTGAAATAAACTTTGTTTACTGATGTTTCGCATCGCCTATGAATCAGTTACTCCGATATTAAAACATTTCATTGATACCTAACAATAAAATTAATATAGAAGATATATAAAGAAAAGCTAAAGTCGCAAAAGTTACCTTTCTCATCAATTTAATAGCCGAAATAAAACAGTTCAGCCTCAATTTTTAATCTAATGACGGAGGAAATTTACCTACCATGCTACAAAAAAGCAACCAATGTTAAAAAGTATTTTCGAATAACTTTTATTTCCCAAAGAACACTAAAAAAGCAGATGACAAGGTAATTGTTAGAAACGTCGATAGCTACAAATAATTTAGTGAACACATGCCGTGTTCCCAAACGTTAAAGGAAAATAGCGAAAAAAGTCACTGGTTTTATTATAATGACAGAAAATTGATTATAGAGCAGGCTTTTAGGCAGTTATGTGCATTTCATCCTATGCATATTCCGTTGTAGATAAAATGTGGACTAATTATCACAATTGTTTTTAACATTTTGATAAGTCAATTAAGCTTTAAGACGCACTATATACAGCACTCTTATGGTCAACAGTCGCTGCTAGTGGGGCATTAAAATGGGGAAATAGACGAAATGTTGGATCTCTAACGCACTTCCGGCTTGACTAAAACTAAGTTTGAGCCAAATATAATACGACACAAATGATGAATCATGGAAGGAGGTATAAATTTTGGTGCAGATGGTTTTGAGGATGCCATGAACTCACTAGAAAATCTAATAGTAAGTAAATCTAACCTAACCTTCAAAGAAACGTTACAATAAAGAAAAATAAAAGAAGAATCAGTTGAGAACACTGTAAGAAAGTATAGCTTTATCGAACATTGTTTTCTTACATTTATCAATACTAACGATTTGATACACAAAGATTTAGCAAAAATGACACAAATGCCTAGTTACAATTAACGAAATAAATAATACAGCACATTCTGATGGCTTGATCGAAATAATCTGCTATTAGTAATTCAGGTGTAGCTGTCAGCGGCGTTAGGAAATATCTAATTAGGTTTTACAACTATTAGCATGCTGCATAAATTAAGTGTAACATGAAATTAAACTTACTCTAGTTAAAGGGTAGCTAAGGTCAGATGTCAATCGTGCATTTAAAACCTGTCTATGATAAGTAAGAAGCAAACTATATAGCAGGTGTGAATTAATAAATGTTGATATTATCAAGGTACTAAAAAAGGAAATAGGGATTGTGCTCGTTATCAAGATAGCTGAATGAATCTAAAGTTTTCCGAATTTATCACGTAGAGATATTCTGTGTACTATAAATAAGAGGTAGGCTATGAATGAAGTTGTGAAATTAAGGTTGATGTTATCAAGAAACTAAAATAAGAAATAGGTAGTGTCATATATCAAGATAGCTAAATGAATCTAAAGTTTTCCGAATTTATCACATAGAGTTTGTCTATTATAAATTAGAGGCAGGCTATGAAGGAAAGTGTGTAATATATGCTGATGTTATCAAAGACTTAAAAGAGAGAACAGAGGTTATATTCAGTTAATATTAAGATACTAAAAGATTCTGGGGGTTCCTGGATTCATTAGCTTATTAGAACTTCGAAGTATGGATGTTAGAGACTTATAACGAGCCGTTCGAATTTGGACTAGGATTGAACGAAAAAGACTGCAGATAAGGCAGTTTTCAAAATAGACCTTAGGTTCTCTCGAAGGAGGCTCCTCACACCAATACCCTGACGCATCAACGATTTTAACCCCAAAAACTGCCTGCTTTCCTTCAAATTTTTTTTCATCCACATCCTCCGATTTTTTTATTCTATCGCTTCTGAAATCTGCTTCTATACCTGTTACCTTATCCATTCTATTTCTGCTATTGCTATTGGATCGAAATTAATGAAATATATGAGAATAACATTTATTTTTATGATTGTGTGTGAGAAAGAATAGAAACGGTAAGTCATATAAAGTTACGGGTGCCCAGCCAGTTATTTTTAAACCGCTATGCAAAAAGAGGGGTGTCATAAGTTCTGTTTGTCTGTCTTTGTATGGCATCGTAGCTCTCAGAAGGATGGGCTGATTTCGATTTTCATTTGAAAGCCAGTTTTCTTGCGCTAGTTCTTAGCTATACTTATTTGGTGGTATAATATCGGTTCAGCAGTGTAAGAGTATCAGATCTTTTCCAAAATGATGTAAGGCATTTTTGGGGTATGATTGCTCGATTAAGTGCTCAATGCGTGCCAGTATGATCGTTAAATGACAAACGTAGGGGTTTTTTTTAATTTTAAATTTAATTTTAAATTAGTGGGTGTGAGTTTTAAGGATTTGTAGACATCATATTATTTATTTTAAACAATGTGAAAAAAATAAATGAGAGAATGTAAAGTCTGCATTTGTAGGCTTTGTTGTCAAAGGCAACCAGTTTAGTCAGTGCTCTAGTTGAGTCTGCATAAAACAAACATGGCAACCTTGGAGTCGGCATTGGCGAGATGCAAATATCTTCAAACTGGGTCTAATTAAATTTCAAAGCGTCATGCGTAAAGGACGTGCGGTGTTATGGAGACTTTGTGGTAATTATATGCAGTTTTGGCTAACGGAGATGTATTTATTTTATTTAATCTGATTTACGGAATAACATTTATAACAGTCATTTTTGTAGTACCTACGTCGAAATAAAATATCTGAGCCGCCCTTGCTTCGCTCGCCAATGAAATTTTTGCATTGTTTTTTTAATTCATTGTGTCTCCATTTTTTTAAGGTCCAATAAGGTGTAATTAATGTAATTTGAGCACCAAATGCCATTAAATAGAAATAATAAGAATAGCTTAGACAGTAGCAGTAGATATAGGTCATAGCATAGATAAAACATACTATATCTTACTAGTCTAATTCAGTTAGTTCTTATTCTAAACGAACGCGCTTTTGATGAAGTTGTCTAAGATATTTAATACTCAAAATTTTATCAGAATTCATGTAATATTGAGTATTTATTCGAAAATAAATATGTACCGTTTTAACAAAAGTTCGTTTATACTCGTATATATTGCTCATATAAGTCAAGCAGGCTGAGTTAAAATTAGACCTCGTAGTTAATCTTAATAGGAAATTACTATTGACCTTAAAAGAGTATCCTTAAAATAGGCAATGTCCTCAAAAGGATGTTTGTAATAGGTAAATGTTAAAATTGACCTTAATCGCTTCACCTCCATTGTAATAATATTTATTTTGCCAAGGAAATCTATTGATATTCTTTAGAATAAATTCCTAAATACGTGTTCTTTCTTCGGTTCAAGGGAATTTTTGCTGAAGCCTGAAGCGGTTTTAGCTTTACCTGAAACAAAACACAGAAAAATCTTAATATGAGTTGCTATGTCAAAAGTTCAAAATTTTAATACATTTTGTTTTAAACTTAGTTGAGAAAAAATTGCTTCAAAATAGACACCGTACCAAGTAGGTAATTCGCGGTAAAAATAAACAATTTTAGCATATAATCTGAAAATCTCTGCTTACACTTAAATCTTTTATACGACTATTAACTTTAATAGTAGGACAAACTATCAGTATTGTGCCTACATAGGTCTTCTTTTTTTCTTTTCTTCTTCAACTATAATTTATACCAAAAGGACGCCTAATTACGCTTGTCTTACTATACACAGTCCCCTGTGTCTGTGTCTAAATACTAGAAACAGAGATAGATATGACGGTAGAAATCCTTCTATTGTATACTTGATTGATTCTTCTTAAATACTTAATTGAGGAAAACTATTTTTTTTTTTCACATCAAATATCTCCCCTTGGGGCTGTGTCTATCTGTTGCGCCTCTCCATTGCTATAAATACTAACAATACTATAGGTAGTATTTTTTTTTAATTTGACTAAAACTTTTTTTTGTAATATCAAAACTAACCGTCGTTCGACAGTCCCCTGTAGCTGTGTCTAACTGTTGCGCCTCTCCGTAGCTATAGGTTAGACTAGGTAGCGACAGACAGACGTGACGGTAAAAACACTTCTATTGTATTGATTTTGTTCAATACCGACATTACAGACTGAGACGCTAGCTGAGTATTAACTTAAAAAACTTTTAGTTTAGACACCTAGTATACGATCTACGAAACAGCGTAATGTAAAATATGTCTGGAACCTACATTTGTATCATGAAAGTGATGCAATAGTGTTTTCTTTAACTCGAAGATTATTACCATAATATGAACCCGAATAACACCACAACATGATCGAAATTTGTACGAATTACAAATGATTTTGGTATTACCAATGTATGGGAGACAACGTGGGTATAGACAGCTAAGTATACGATCTACGAAACAGCGTAATGTAATATGTCTGGAACCTACATTTGTATCATGAAAGTGATGCAATAAATAGTGTTTTCTTTAACTCGAAGATTGAACCATTTAACCCATATGAACCCGAATAACACCACAACATGATCGAAATTTGTACGAATTACAAATGATTTTGGTATTACGAATGTATGGGAGACAACGTGGGTAAGCGGACTCTTAAAAGGCTTTACATACCTTTGAGAACTGACATCGCATCGTCAGGAAAATTACGCCTATAATGTCACTAGCTTCAAAAATCTGGTTCCGTACTATCAAGACCAAACATTCTTACGCCGTGCTTGCGATCTGAACCTACGTCTTCGTGCTTTTTTTGCTTTTACAACTTTCTTTTACACTCTACAAGTTGACTACATTCACCTGATGGTAAGTGAAGATACAGAAAAGATTTCATTTTACTAACTTGGAAGGGGTAAGTAAAACTCACCCCTAACGGGTCCTGCATACAGCATCGCACAGGAACGCTAAATCGCGAGGCGTACTACTTTATCTATGTATTTAGTAATTAAGCAATGAAATAAATTATGTTATAATAGACATATTATTCCCTGGACAGGGCGGACGGCGCGAAAAAATGTCACCAGTTTCACGGTGCCAAAAATGCTTGTTTTGTCACCAACAGAAGGCCACAATGTAGTTCACTCAGCAGACACCTATAGAATTTTGACAGATGTTTGCTTGTATGTATTTTTTTTACGTAAATCGTTTGGATTTCCAGAAAAGACGTAACCGCCAAGCGATTGAGCGTTCCGGTGCGATGCTGTGTAGAAACCGTTTGGGTGACTTTACTTTCCCCTTCCAAGTTAGTACCTACGTTAACATCTTCGGCTGCATCAGCACTTACTATCAGGTGAGATCGCAGTCGAGTACTACCTTGTATAGTATAGTGTAAAAGAACTCAGGTTTCTTATCGGTTTTAATTATGTTATTTTTCATCGGTATCTAAACACGCATACAAACTGACAGTGCCACGGGCGAACGTCCACTTAAGCCGTTGTACGTAGGACGACCGGGGATGGGGGGCTGCCTCACCCCCCTATTGATTTTGCTCGCCCCACTTTACCCCCCCACTTTTTAAAGCGACCAGACAAAGGTTTGGCGAATTTTTCATACTTTGCTGGGCTTGTCTAGACTTGGTAATTAGGTATTGACACTTTTCGGCAAATTCGGTTACAACCCTCCGGTGTATCTTTTGTTGTCGGTGTCGTTCACTCGATACTGGTGACAATTTTTAGTGAAAATTAAACCGGCCAAGTTCCATACTACTTAAGTTAACGAACCGCAAACTTTTTCTGCAATTTATTGTTACTATCAAAAAAACTTTACTGGATAGAAATTTGATTTTATTTTTCCTGTTAAATATAAATTAATCCCTATGCTTCCTATGGTATGCTATCCTATCCTTAGCCTATCCTACTCCTACTAATAATACGTCTTTATCTATGAAAATTATGTATGATATTTCAATCCACGAAGACGCGCCCCACTCTGTCAAAATCACTTATGTTTCATTCGATTCGTGTGGAGTTTGTAGAGAGAGTTCGTGTGGACTTTGTAGAGAGAGTTCGTGTGAAGTTTGTAGAGAGAGTTCGTGTGGAGTTTGAGAGAAAGAGAGTTTGCACGTCATCATGAATTGAAATATCTATAGAAGTGCAGTAAGCCTTTCGACTGTATTAAACCTAGGTAAGATTTTTAGCAATTAGATTGAACCTTTCAGTATTTAAATATTCTATACTTTATGCATAGTTAGAGCTAAGATTATTTCCTAGGCGTATCACGTAGCCTCGTTATTCACGGCGTTTTAGTTATCCCTGTGGATCTCTAAGGGTGCTTCCAGACAAAGTTTCAGGAACAAGTGCCTATGAGCTACAGTTTTTGAATCGAAACCAAAGGTGCCTGTCGTAAAACTTTGAAAGTCATATACAAAACTAGTTTTTCACTCTGTCTGTAGTAGTGTACTAGACGATACTCTACTGATGATGCTCCAGTGTCGCGGCGTAACGTATGCAGACAAAACTATTTTTTGAAAGAAGGCCTGTGGGTATATAAGTACCTGGATGAACTACATATTTATTATACGTAGATACGGATTTGGGCAGAGATTTATAGTACACTAGCTGATCACGCAAAAGTTGTTTTGCCACAAAAATACTTCCTCATTTAAGGGTAATGACAAATATAGTTTACTTAATATTCTCAAGTCCTATACCAAATATATACACAAAAAATCATAAAAAAGGGAGCAGTTTCGTTTGGTTACTGCGTGTTTACTGCAAAACGAGAAGATTATTTACTTATATTTTTAGAAACGTAAGTACTAAGTATTTTTTAAAATACAGTCCAACCTGGTTAAGTGAAAGCTCAAGGGACCGAGATCTCATTTTCTCTTAAAGAGGTTTCTGACTAACTCGAGTTTCAAAATAAGAAGGGCAAAATGACGGGACCTGGAAAATACTCTCATTAATAGAGTTTTCTCGCTTACCCAGTTCTCACTTACTCAGGTTCGTCTAAACTTATACAGATAATTTGGAAGGCCCGGTTTCCACCAGAGCGGAGCTGTGTTTGAGTAACCAACCAGATTTCGTCACATTGACATCTCCGAAACTGCAGAGGTGAGAGATGTCGAAATTACGAAATCTGATTGGTTTCTCAAACAGAGCTCCACTCCGCTCCGCTTTGGTGGAAACCAAGCATAAGAGTACCACTACCACTAGCTACCAGGATATCATAAGACAGTTGTAGATGACAGACGTTGTATTGTATCTATAGGCAGGTCAATATATACCGGAGCTTACAGTACAGAGACAAAGTAAGCTGGGCGGGACATGATGTAAGCAGCCGCACCGGCAGTGGAATATAGGTTACAACACACGTGTTTTCGATGCCTGAATCAACAAGTATGGATCTAAACGCGTGTGTATAGGCCGATCCTGAGAGTACCTGTTTTTTTTTGCTCGGGAAACTGTAAGCATTAAGGTTGAATTTTATTAGAAAGAAAGAACGAAGCCGCGAGATGCTACTATGGCATATAAGTAAGGTGTAACGTCACAATTCAATGTCGCTATCTCTGTCTAATCAGAAATATTAAAATGCTTATAACTGTTTTGTTAGTTGATCGACTTTTTATTCGTTTTTTTTCAGTTTACGTAATTTTTTATCCCCTTTTTATCGTTTATAATAAAGTTAAAAAAAATGAGTCAAATACCCAATTTGTATAGAAATAAACACTTCCTAAAATAACGTTAACAATATGCATAATATCATCGTATATCATGCCTTCTTGAATTTTGGTTTCTTTTATAAGTTATAGGTGATGTATTGTAATTCAAGAGTAAATCAAAATAAATGACACAAAATCTTATGATCCAGTGATGTCAAAACTTTCCTCTAAAAGTCCTGTCAAAAGAAAATAGCTCAACGAGTCATAGTATAATACGATAAAAATCTAACCTAATAATATGAAACTTTTAGATAATATTATGGCCTTAATTAAATGTCACAAGTCATCACGCGATAACAGAACAGAAATTTTCACCTAACACAGAACAGCTTTTTCTAAAATGCGGTTAAAAAAAGCCTGTAAGAATTGGGCCGATGCCTATAGCTCTCGCACAGGCTCCCGCTCGTCGGCAGACGCACAAGAGACCTGTATATTGGATTTTGTTTGCGCAAAATGGCTTCCTTTTGGCCATTTTCTCCGACTACCCAACGTTATAATGTGCTTTAGATAGACTAGTATGGTTTCGAATAATGGATCCCCAACAACCTAGCCTAATCTCTATAAATAAATAAATAAATAAATAAATAGAGGACAACATCACATACATTGCTCCGATCCCATAGTAAGTAGCTTATGCACTTGTGTTATGGAAATCAGAAACAACGAAGGTACCACAACACCCAGACCCGGGACGGGGCAATGTAGAAAACTTATTTTTCTACATTGCCCCGACCGGGGATCGAACCCGGAACCTCAGAGATGGCGGCGCCTTGAAAACCGGCACGCTAACCACTCAACCACGGAGGTCGTCACAGGAGGAGGACGCCCTATAGACTGTAAGCAATTATTGCGTCACATACTTTTTTCAACGATAATTTAAGATAAGTAGATTATCTAGAGTTCGTCTAATTTAGAAATGAATGCCCCTCCACTACATCATCGTTCCAACGTGCAAGCGTAAACAAGTGGAGGGGCGTTCATTTCTATTAAGATACCGTACCCATAGGTTAAAAAAGTGGCTGTGACACGGACGGACAGACAGAGATGACGATTCTATAAGGTATCGTTATTTGCCATTTGGCTACGGAACCTTAAAAAGGGAACCCCATTACTGAGACTTCGTCCCATAGATACAACAAAATTTTTTGGTCGTTTTTTGTCGATGATCCAGATAACTACCTACTAATCCAGATACTACCCACCCAATAATAACCTACAGTCCGACAAGGCTCTCTTGGCACTTGAAGGAGGGCGCTGTTGCAAAACAAAATCTCCTCAATTTTACTTAAATTTTAGTTTAAAATAGTTAATAGTAAGCAAAAACAACATAACATACAATAGTGATATACTGACAGAGCGAACTATCAAACAGTAGCACAAGATAGCAGCGTTAGTTCAAACTTTAGCCATGCACCAAAATAGCCTTGTCGCACTGTATTCTACTCTACTTGTATAGTAGTACTTAGTAGGATATTAGGGTTATATAGATAATGTTACGGAACGTAACGTGCACGAGTCCGACTCGCACTTGGCCGAATATTTACACTCCACTCCACAAGTTTGTACTTGACTGCGATCTCACCTGATGGTAAGTGATGATGCAGCCGAAGATGTTATAGTATTTACTAGCTTGGTGAACGTAAGTAAACTCACCGCTGACGGTGATACACAGCATCGAGCCGGAAAGCTTAATCAAATTGTCGGTGCGTCGTTGCTGGTAACTAGCCACTGCCGAAGCCACCAGACCAGACCTAAGCCAATTTAGAAATTATAAAATTCTAAAGTAGGAAATCGAACCCATGACCTTCTATTAAAATCACAGCGCGCACCACTGAGCCAAGGATAACTATATTAATAAGGTTCAATTTACACTGTGGCGGAATGGAATGGAAGCGACTTTTTTTTACATACGAGTAGCATAATGAACTCTATGTCAATAATAATAGCATCCAAAATAAAATATAATTCTCAAAAATGCGAAGGATTCCCCGGAAGACACGCGACCTTTTTTGGCTACCATTTAGTTTGTATCTTATACAATTGACATAAAGTTCATTATGCTATGACATAAAAATAGCCTCCATTCCATTCCGCCGCGGTTCTAATTGGTATATCGATGGCCGCGGGGTAAGTTTGACCTTAAGAATTCTGTCACTGTGAGAGTATGCCACGTGTATCAAACAATGCTTACAGGAATATAATATCCAAAACACCTATTATACTTGGCCCTAAAGAATGGCTAATATAATGAACTATTTATTTTGGCTGGTATTTATATTGTATCCTATACAATCGACATAAAGTTCATTATGATATACGTAAAAAAACACTTCCATTCCATTCCGCCGCGTAGTAAATTGACCCTTAAGAATTCTGCCACTGTGAGAGTCCACGTGTATCAAACAATGCTTAGGAATCTGATAATGAAAACATCTATTATACCTAGCCCTAAAGAATGGGCTAATATTATATAATGAACTATTCTACGCCTGAAGGGCTGAAGGTCGGTACCTACATGTTTTGATATCTAGCCCGTGTGAATGGCTATGTTTGGATTTGGTCTAAAGTTAGATTAGTATAATGTTTTAGTGCCACATCCGGCTTTTATTAACTCATTTAAAGACTCTTTCATGACATCGATCAAGTGTGGATCTGTTTATAAAAATGCATCAGCTACTTTACGAATTTAATGATAGAAAATTCTGAGAGGGTCACATTTTCATTTAAAACGACTCTCCCCGCGGTTACTAGCCTCAACTGGTGACAAAAGGGCTAGCTGATTCATTTTTTGTAAAACGAATCAGCCTAGCTGTTTAGCGCGGAAATGCAGTCAGTATTCTTGGGACTTTTCCACTCGGGCAAGACTTGTATACTTGTACCAATAGTACATAATTAGAATAAGTTAGCGACAAGTTTCATTTTAAGGTGAAAACTATAATTTACGGGACTCGCGCTCGTCTAGTTCGTCGTAGTGACCAGACGAGCGTAGGACGCGGTCGTCTGAAGTGGAAGGAACGGGTTGTAGGTACATTATGTAGGTACATACGTCGTAGGAGGCCTTTGTCCAGCAGTGGACGTCCTTCGACTGAAACGAACCTACGTCGATTAGAGATATACCTAATTTTGATAATGTAGGAAGCATTAAAATGCCATTATCAGAATACAAACGCAAAAAAAGCACATATAAAACTGCATACGATTGACCTAAATATGTGTGACAATAAAATTCAAATCTAGCGAAGGCTATGTATAATATATTAGGCTAGGTTAGGTTCGCGACGGGTTAGGCCTTACGCAAATTTATTTTTTGTCGTTCCGCCGTATGTGGGGTATACGCCATTTTATTATTCGTCTAGACAAAATGCATTTTGTCGAGGTCACTGCGTTTACCATTTGGGGTGACCATGCTGCGTCTAAATTACCAGAATTGGTTGATTCTGTTAGAGTATCTACGTTATAAGCCCTAGTACAGTTCATATCTATGTATGTTAGAGCATAGAAACAACAGCTTCCTCAAGTGTAACTCATCAAAAAACAAACATAAATATATTTGGCAAGCTATAAATGGATCCCATCTCGAATTAACGTAAAGTATATTTAAAAAAACGGATCTCGCAAGATGGCGAGCCTGACGGTTTTTTATAGGATATATTTCGGGGAGTGTGCTCAGGAGCTGTTTGATCTGGTTCTTCCTTCACCCTTTTTCTACCGCACCGCAAGACACCGTGTGGACTTTCATCCCTATGTCGTCGCTATACCACCAGTACGCACGATGCGATTCGCTTCTTCATTTTTAGTACGCATGGCTAAGGTTTGGAATTCTCTCCCGAAATCTGTGTTTACCGCATCTTACGACCTGGGTACCTTTAAAAAAAGAGTGAATAGGCGTCTTCTATAGGTAAACGCGCTCCATCATCGACCACATCGACACTTTCCATCAGGTGATCAGATTGTGGTCAAGCGTAAACCTATACAGCATAAAAAAAACTGCTGGTATCAGCCAAAAGAAAATCAAGCTTTTTTATACTATCCCTTTTATTTTTAACCGACTTCAAAAAAAAGGAGGAGGTTCTCAATTCGTCGGAATCTTTTTTTTTTTCTTTTTTTTTATCTATGTATGTTCACCGATTACTCGAAGACGCGTGGACCGATTTGAAAAATTCTTTTTTTGTTTAAAAGGGTTTTGTTTCCAGATGGTCCCATTTTAATCAGGTCAGGATCTGATGATGGAATTCTGGAGAAATCGAGGGAACTCTTCAAATTTTATATGGGCACATGGAACTATTTGGGTATTATTTGAAAGAATAATATTTTCCAAGTTGTCCTATGGTCATCAGGTCAGGATTTGATCATGGGATCTTGGTGAAATCGAGGGAACTCTTCAAATTTTGCTAGTATACTTGAAGCGAGTTGGGTATTTTTTTAACCGACTTCAAAAAAAGGAGGAGGTTCTCAATTCGTCGGTATCTTTTTTTTTTTTTTTTTTATTTTTTTTTTTTTTATCTATGTATGTTCACCGATTACTCGGAGACGCGTGGACCGATTTGAAAAATTCTTTTTTTGTTTAAGAGGGTTTTGTTTCTAGATGGTCCCATTTTAATCAGGTCAGGATCTGATGATGGGATCCTGGAGAAATCGAGGAAACTCTTCAAATTTTATATGGACACATGAAACTATTTGAGTATTATTAGAAAGAGTAATATTTTCCAAGTTGTTCTATGGTCATCAGGTCAGGATCTGATCATGGGATCTTGGTGAAATCGAGAGAACTCTTCAAATTTTGCTAGTATACTTAAAGCGAGTTGGGTATTTTTTATAGTTACTGGTGCATATGCTAGCAGATACGGATTTGATGACTAAAGTCATCAAGTCAGGGTCTGATGATGGGATCTTGGTGAAATCGAGGGAACTCTTCAAATTTTGCTAGTATACTTGAAGCGAGTTGGGTATTTTTTAACCGACTTCAAAAAAAGGAGGAGGTTCTCAATTCGTCGGAATTTTTTTTTTATAGTTACTGGTGCATTTGCTAGCAGATACTGATTTGATGACTTAAGTCATCAAGTCAGGGTCTGATGATGGGATCTTGGTGAATTTGAGGTATCTCTTCAGATTTTATGAACACACCTCAAGCAATTTGGATATTTTACAACGCCTTGTGCATTTTATTGTTTTCCACTAAAAAGTATAAAATAAAAATGGGAAATGCTTTCCAAAAAACCAACTTCAAATGCCACTACAAAGAGTGAAATAATTTTTATTTAAATTTTAGGTACCTACACCAATTCGAAGTCGGGCGATTGTCTATGACTTTGTCATTTCTTCGCACATCAATTAAGTAAGAAGGACTATTAGGGATTGTATGAAACATTGCCCGACTTCGAATTGGTGTAGGTACCTAAAATTTAAATAAAAATTATTTCACTCTTTGTAGTGGCATTTGAAGTTGGTTTTTTGGAAAGCATTTCCCATTTTTTTATAGTTACTGGTGCATTTGCTAGCAGATACTGATTTGATGACTAAAGTCATCAAGTCAGGGTCTGATGATGGGATTTTGGTGAAATTGAGGGATCTCTTCAGATTTTATGAACACACCTCAAGCGATTTGGGTATTTTTACAACGCCTTGTGCATTTTATTGTTTTCCACCAAAAAGTAAAAAATAAAAATGGGAAATGCTTTCCAAAAAACCAACTTCAAATGCCACTACAAAGAGTGAAATAATTTTTATTTAAATTTTAGGTACCTACACCAATTCGAAGTCGGGCGATTGTCTATGACTTCGCCATTTCTTTGCACATCAAGTAAGTAAGGAGGACTATTAGGGATTGTATAAAACATTGCCCGACTTCGAATTGGTGTAGGTACCTAAAATTTAAATAAAAATTATTTCACTCTTTGTAGTGGCATTTGAAGTTGGTTTTTTGGAAAGCATTTCCCATTTTTATTTTCTTCCGTCAATAATTATTGAAGACTGTTCACAAAAGTCTAATAATATGGCTAGTCTACCTCACAACCTAAAAAAGAATGACGTCATGCAGGTGCAGTTTCCACCTAGCGCCTATTTATATCATATTATACACACCTGCCTTTTTGTCTATTTTGAAACGTTGTTTACGTAACTACAACCTTTGCCCGCCAATTTGTCCACCTTACTTCGTTTTGATCGTTTGTAAAAATAGATAAAAATAGTCAAGATGGGCCTATCTTATCTATATCTATCTATATCTATCCGAACATTTTAAGTAAACGTTCTTCATACAAGAATATTTAGCGACATCTGTCTAAACTCCTGCGAAATACATGTTTATTTTTTTTTTAATTTTTTTTTATCTACGTGTCTGTGGTCACCTTGCCCGCAATATTATTATTAATTCAAAAAAAAAAGAAATAGGTCTTTACCTATCTACCCATACTGATTACTGCCGGCGGGGGGGTGCAAAATAGTCATTCTTGCTCCCTTAAACTGGCGACATTTTTTCGCGCTGTTCGCCCTGTCTTTAGTATACAAGTCTGTAACTTAAGTAAGACTTTGTAAATAAGTAAATAGTACCTAGTTAAAATTTTAACAAAATAACCGACTTCTGCTCGTTTATTCCAACATTTTAAGAGACACCTAACCTTTATATGTATATGTGACAGTTGTTGTACCTAAGTGAAAACTGTCACCTATCGGCTTAGGCGTTTCTTAAAGTGTTTGTGAAAACGAGCATTCGTCTCTCACTAAACTACCCTTGAAGTACATCCTTTCCAATAAAAACCGGCCAAGTGCGAGTCAAACTCGTGGACCCAGAGTTCCATACTACAAAATAAGTGAAACTTTAACAATCGCTTTTTGTAAAAATACTTTTGATAGCGAACCGCAAATCTAACTTTGTTTTTAGAGGTTTATTATTAATATCAAAAAAACTATACAAGTTAGAGACATTGTATTTGTAGTAAAATTTAAGTTAACCTCTATTGATCATAATTATTTCAGATTTTTCGATCGATAAACTTCGGAGATAAGGAGAGGGGGACAAGCCAGGGTGCAAACCTGCTTTACGAACCTGGCGGCAGTTTTTACTTCTTATATGAGCATATTATTTAGGCCTATGTGAAAAATAAAGATTCTCATTTTCAGATACCCATGGAAGTAAAAATAAGGGATTGAGACGATCTCTCGTTGATATTTAGCCAAACTTCATTTTCACTTTCAAAAAAAACTTGTTTAAACTTACGGAAAATTTCATCAGAATGGACGGGAAAGGCGGAAAATTAGTCACGTCTAAAAAAAGATAATGTAAATTTGGAGCGATTCCATTGCAATGTGGCCTTCAACGTGTTTTATAAGGAAAACTGCGTGCCTACTTAAAGAAAAAGAAACTTTACTTATTTATGAAAAGAGTATTTTCAATGGTTGAAGTCTAGCGAACCTGGTGGCTTCGGCAGCGGCTGATTACCTACCATCCAACAAGCGAAGACGCACTGCCAATTAACTAAGCGTGCCGGCGCAATGCTGTGTAGAAACCGCTTGGTTACTTACCCCTTCCAAGCAATGAAATAATAGGAGTATCTTCAGCTGCATCGTCACTCACCATCAGAAGAGATCGTAATTACATATTAACTTGTAGAGTGTAAAAAGTATTGTTTTAAAGTATTGTTTTAAAAGGATTGTCTAGCTGTTAGCTTTCATACAAAAGTGATAACGTTTTCCTACCTGTAAATGTAGTCAGATTTTCATAATTTTTAAAAATGTTGCAGATACAATGAAGTACTGTGCTCGTACGTTTTACTTTGTGAGAAATATCACTTAAAAGTTAATAGAGTCTAAAAATAAACTAAAAAACTTAAACTTACGAGCCTAGACTAAGGTGTATGTACTGAATCTATTGAGAACAAAATTGTCTAATTTGGTAAACGTTTGGGGAGGTAAAAACGATATCAAAGTCATATATCAAGAATAAAATGTAGGGTTAGCACCGGACTTAATGCAACTCTCTATATACGGACATAGATAGCATTTTTGAAAACTTAAATTTTTGAATTCACGTCGCGTTAAGTCACTAGACGATAGCCTTAATAACATTGTTGACAAACCTATTATTTTACACGAGCTAAGTAGGCAAAAAAGAAGTGGTATTGGTACCTACTTTAATTAATATCAAACACGCAAGCTATTGTAGTTTGGAATATGCTAATTTGACAGACAGCTAACCTACTGACATAGCCTCCGAAATTGCTGGCGACGAATAGATTTTTAAATTAAAAATAGTTGTGTTGCTATTTAGGTGTACGAAAAATAGCTTACGACAGTAGACATATAGGTAACTAGTAGGGCGCGTGGGAGCGCGGGCCACATGTGGCCCGCGGGCTGTCTTCTCACCTATAAAAGAATCGCCGTCATCTCCATCGCCAATTGGAATCCGATTGACAATGGGCTAAAAGAATTACCTCGGAGCACGGTCATGGATTTAAAGATAGTTAAGGGCTGTTTGAATAAAAAATACACTGAACCTCATCGGATGAGGTTCAGTGTATTTTTTATTCAAACAGCCCTTAACTATCTTTAAATCCATGACCGTGCTCCTCAATCATCATCCAAAACGTAGACCATCATCTCTTCTCATACTTTTCATAGTTTTTCATAGGCCTTGTTTATTGTAGCATTCACATTTTCCATGGAAAAATAAATTCAACCACTTTGATTTTTTTCATTCATCCCATAGACCTTGAGATTCTAATTACGTCTTGCAAAGAAATCACTCTCTTATCTTTTATACCTTCCGAGATAGAACAACACGAAATTTGTATGGCGGCCATCTTGAATCCGCCATTTTGATTTTTTTTTCAGCTAACTGCCAATTGGATGACGTTTCGAGTTACATTTGGTCGAGCACCCCCCACCTATCTTCGATACCCCTGCTGTGCTCTTCACCCGTCTCCGAAATCCTCAATCATCAGCTCTCTCCATATTTTTCTCTAGTAACTCTCCGAAAAACCGTATCACAACCTTGCATAATTACCAACTGTTAGTCTCTTTAACATTCCCCATACATTTTCTATGGAAAAATAAATTCCGCCATTTTGATTTTTTTTTCTATCCATCAAATAGACCTTCGGGTCCTGATCATTTCTTGTCAAGAAACCATTCTTCCATCTTTTATACTTTCCGAGATATCGGCGAAATTCGAATGGCGGCCATTTTGAATCCGCCATTTTGAATTTTTTTTCAGCTCACTGCCAATTGCATGACGTTTCAAATGACATTTGGTCGAGCACCCCCCACCTATCTTCAATACTTTCGCTGTGCTCTTTACCCGTCTTCGAAATCCTCAATCATCAGCTCTCTCCGTATTTTTCCTCCGAATGAATTTTTTTCTTCTATACGACCCTATCCATGAAAAAAAATTTTTCATACAAAATTGTTCAGGAGAGGTGATCAATGAGTGAATGAATGAATCAGCACAAGCAGCTATATATATAGTAATTATACTCTAAGCTCAATTAGTTTTAAGAGCCTTTGTGAAGTGGTGATAACAGAAAACAAAATCCGGCTGAGTTTGTTGTGGGCTTCTTCTCCTTAGTTTTTAGTCGACTTGGAGTTATCGCCATACAAATGTGAAAAATATCATAATGACCTGTTACAAGTGCCTGTATATTAGGCCTATGTGAAATAAAGATATTTTGAGGCGGACGGAGCGAAAAAATGACGCCACTTTATCGGTGCCAAAGGTGCTTGTTTTGTCTTGTTCAGCTTGTTGCTGGTACGAAAAAGGTTTACGTAGGTAAATCGTTCGGATTCCCATATCATCAGAGTGACCATATACCTACTTAGGTTTTTTTTTATAGTCAACGCGAGCAAGCAAGCGGGCGGGTTACCTGATGGTAAGTGATCACCGCCCATGGTATTAAAAATTGATAAATTGAGATTTAAACTATACTATCTTTTAAGTTAGATCAAACTCAGCACAGAGTGCAAATTTGATTGAAATCAGTTAAGTAGTGAAAGAATTATATTTCGAGAACCAATATGAGGTGAGTGGAAATTTTCCGCCAAAGTTTCTTTTAAAAACATGTATATGCAAAAGTATTACGCCCGCAAAATTAATTGCCATAATAAACCTACAATGTATAGTTAGTCTAATATTTGCGAAACACAGAATAAAATTTGAATTTCGCGGGCTGGTAAGACCGAAACACTTTAAAACAAATATCTTCCACTGCTATTAAGTAGTTACATGTGTCAAATTTCGCTGAAGCAAGCGAAACCGTGTGAATAGTGGACGAAAATATTTCGCATGTTGGTAACCTGATTAGGCGCGGCGTCAAAAAGGCGGACTCGATGTTTTTTAGAAAACGATAAACAAGTCTATTGGTAATAATATTTTTAATTATTGCACTTTAGTCGGCGCCTGTCGATTGAAATCCAACTGTTTAATTTTTTTTAATAAGTATTCCATTAAATTTTTTTTTAAACGATAATGACTACTGCAGAAGTTGTCTGATTTGGCCAAAGGATTTGACACTGTACCAAAGGCACACATACTTGAAAATTTTCGTCTGCTTTACCGAGTTCGTTACAAAATATTATGAGTGCTATGAAAGCATAAAGATTAGTCTAAGAACTTCTTAAAAAAATAGGCACAATGCAAGATAACAGCCTATAAAAACAGTATAGACAAAAAATGTAAATAAATTGTAGATGTATGTCAGATATGCAATGGCCGCCATGTTGTATGAATGCATTGGAACCAAATCACACGCATTTGGCACAAGGACACTACATGCAGGTTAGGTTGCTATACGACTATACAAACTGCATCACCTATTTTAAATAGGTTTAAGTTGTTACGTAGTACCTACGTACCGACCGTTAAGTCCTTCTTTTTAAGGTTCCGTATATTAACAGTTTTTCGTATTATATGCTATATTTTGGGAAAATTGTCGTTGGTTATCAGGACAGTTTATCTTAATTATTACCGTATTCTGACATCATTAGTTAACCTCACAATCGATATGAAAAGTAGTATATTTAACTCAGTTAAGCTAACCATCTACAATTCTTAGCTTTTTTCTCTACTATTACTTATCGTTTTTTTGCGTGTATATGTATGCAGCTGCGTACCATTTAATATGACTCTGCTCAATATGCCGAGTTTCTTGCCCGTTCTCTTCAGTGCAAAACTGTCGTAGAGTCTCACATTTCAGAAGTGCCTGATGTAAGCTAGGCCTATGTAAAAGAATAAACATTTTGATTTTGATATCGATTGAATGGAAATTTCCATTGAGATATCTTGTGGGTAGATTGGAAAAATGTGGGGCCACTTACTCGGTGGAAATCCTCAGTGAATATCGGAAACCTTGGGGATCCCATACGAAAGGTGCCGGAGCTCGGAGCCTCCCTTGCGCGACACCAATTGAGTTCTTCTCTGCCTGACTTACACCAGAAGATAGATAGATAGATAGAACATTCTTTATTGTACACCAAAACCAAAAAGAAATAACTAAACAAATGTACAATTATGGCGGCCTTATTGCTACTGATGCGATCTCTTCCAGACAACCATCAGGGTAAGAAGCGGTTACTGGTAGTATGAGGTAGGTGGTAGGTAAGATAGATAGATGAACATACAGAGCTTCTTCTCTGATCGCTGATAACCCCGAGTCTAGTGAACTTTCAATCATAGCCATACCACTTATCCATAGGTACGCCGGCTTTTGGTAGGTACGCTTTTGGAACTAAATTCAAAAACTTTACGACGATCATCGAAAAGTTTCGAGATCAACTTATCGATTTCGATACCAAAAGTAATCCTAGAAATAGAATAGATAAGTCGTATGGCTAACGTTTTTTGTCTAGTAATAAACCATTCTAGTAATAAATCATTAGATACTAACAGCCCGCTGTCAGGCGGATGGACGGAAGAGCGGACCCTTTTGGTACGGAACCCTAAAAATAAATTTAATCAGTAATAAACGAACCATGAACTAAACGAATATAACTAAAACAATCTAAACAGATTAATACGAAATCAAAATGTATTAAACCATTAAATCAAACCTCCCGTACAACCTGCGGCGCAAGTTGTTCTATTTATAGCGTCTACGGTTCAGCAAATAGAGGTCATTTTACTATGAACGCAAATACATGTGGATCTTTGTACAGATATAAGCTATCGGGCACAAGGTTAGTGGGATCTAGGCTACGTTTTGGTACCTAGATCTCTAGGGCTGAGATAATAAATCTAAACTAACGACGCAGCAATATTGGTACATATTTTTGAAGAAGACTAAAGAACACTGGGCTGAGTCTGTATCGTTCAGTTAGATAGTTACTAACCCTAAGTGGGTTATTAACTAAGAAAACGAAGACAAAAATCCTATTTTTGCACAAATTACCAACCTAGGTCGGTATGGTATCATGTCAATATACCATGCTAGTTGCTATCTTGTACAAAAAGAATACAAAAATAGGATTTTTGCCTCCGTTTTCTTAGTTAATAACCCACTTAGGGTTAGTAACTAACTAACTGAATGATACAGCAGACCATAGATTTGAAGCATTCATAGACAATAGCTTTTTTATAAACTAAGCTGAAACATTAACTAACTTGTAAAATCTGGAAATATGCTGTACTTAGTAGTTATTCCATATCCAAACCAGGCGTATTTTTTTAAACTATTTTATTTATAAGAACTCAGTATTTGAACGACACAACCCCATCGAGGTTGGCGTTCTATGGTAACCAGAGTCTAGTGCTGAGAAAATTTCTAATAGTAGGGGAGCCCAAGAGGAGGTTTTGAGGTTTTGGTAGTAACTCGAGCGTCGTGGGGATCTATAGGATTTTTAATAAAACCGGCCAAGTGCGAGTCGGACTCGCGCACCGAGGGTTCCATACCATAAAAGAAGTAAAACATTGAAAGAATCACTTTTGTTCATGAATTTACGAGTATAATTTACATGTAGATACTTCTGTTGGCAAACCGCAAACGTAACTTTGTTTTTGGCAGATTATTGTTATTATCAAAAAAAGTATATTAGTCAGCGAGTTGATTTTATTTTTCCTGTAAAATATACGTTAACTTCTATTGATCATAATTATTTTAGATTTTTCGATCGGCAAACTTCGGAGATAAGGGGGGGGGGGGACGGTATTTTTTCGACAGTTTGCTCAATAAATCAAAAAGTATCAAGCATAAAAATAAATAAAAATTAGTTTTAGAATACACGAGTAACGCCCTTTCACATGATACCCCACTCAATATTGTTATCTCATTTTGAAATTTTGTCGACCCGGTTTTCCCCCCTTTTTAAATAAAAATAAAAACAATTTTTCAAATTTTTACAATTGGTATGACGTCGGGTCACTATTACCTATAACTATTCTAAATTTCAAGTCCATAGCTTGAATAGTTACTGAAATAATCGAGTGTGACAGACGGACGGACGGACGGACGGACGGACGGACGGACGGAGAAAGTCTCACCATAAGGGTTCCATTTTTACCATTTTGGTATGGAACCCTAATAATAGGTCCTCAAAATAAGGAAGCAGTTTGGAAGTTTTAATTTTTAAAAACTCCTTGAATTATTGTCGGATTATGGGGTCAGAACGACAAGCACATCAAGAATCTGATGCGCTCGATAATTGTGAAGGCCAGGATTTTTTTCGAAACTTTTGAAAACCTCTAAATACAAGCTTCCCCCATCACTGTAATAGCAAATATCTTATTACAACCCTTATAGCACCTAATCTTTATAATGCTATAGGTCCTCGAGACGCTCGAGTACCTAACTACCGATTCAGAATCATGGGCTCCTCTATTATAATAAAACGCATAAAAGCTTGTTATTAAAACATTTTTTAAATCATCCTTTTTATGTCCCACTGCTTGGCAACGGTCTCCTTTCAGACTGAGAAGGGTTTGGCCAATGGCCATAGCCCATCACGCTGGCCAAGTGGGGGTTGGCGGGCTTCCCACACCTTCGAGAACATTTTTGTGAACTCTCAGGCATTCAGGTTTCCTCAGGATGTTTTTCTTCACCGTTAAGCTAATGATATTTAGTTTCCTAAAAACGCACATTACTCGGAAAAGTCAGAGGTGCGTGCCCAGGATTCGAACCCGCGACCTCCTTATGAGAGGCAGAGGTCAGAACCACTGAGCTATCACTGCATTATTTTTTAAATAATTAGTCTCAACCCTAACTACGAGTAACTAGTCTACGGTCAACAGGTAACCAAAGTTTTCGGTGAACGGTTAGAACACGGTGTACAAGGTCAGTACATAGCCCTGACAGCTTGTTTATACATGTATATTGTGTATAATATACATCTCTAATTTATATAAATTTCTCGTGTCACAGAGTTTGTAATAAAACTCTGAAAATTCATTATATATTTTTTAGCGGTGCAGAGGGCAATAGGGAAATTTCCCTCCAGGCAGGTGTTGTGCCTGGGGACCGCTTGTGATCCGAGCGTGTGACGTCAGAAGTTGTATTTATAGGACGCTCGTCGAATGCTCCGTCAGCGTGTGCTATTGCACGAGTTACGCCATCTGTCGTCAGCTATCGAAAGACCGCTACAATCACTCCCCTCTGAGACTGTTAAGTCGTGTGTCGTCGTGGTGCATCTGGTGCGTGTCAACAGCGTGCAGCATCGTGGAAGTGCGTCAGCGATACCGGGTTGACTTGGGTGGACTGCGTGCCGGCGAGGTGTGAGTGACCTTCGAACCGGGAGTCCGTTGATGATGCAGCGGCGCGCGATCAGTGAGTCGATCGGCGGTGAGACGTGTCGCGGCGACCAGTGAGTCGGTCGGCGAAGACTGGGAGTCTGATGCGAGGAATGAGGTTTGCGGTTGCTTCTTCGATGTTGTAGCGGTTGATGTGGTTCTTGCGGTTGCGGTTGTTGGCTGTTGCAGTTGCGGTTTCGTTGTTTTGTTGCGTGTTCTTCAGTTGATGTGTGCCCTCTGGTGGTGAATGGTGAAATCACGTCGGGCGGCACCAATTTAGCGGTGCAGAGGGCAATAGGGAAATTTCCCTCCAGGCAGTTGTTGTGCCTGGGGACCGCTTGTGATCCGAGCGTGTGACGTCAGAAGTTGTATTTATAGGACGCTCGTCGAATGCTCCGTCAGCGTGTGCTATTGCACGAGTTACGCCATCTGTCGTCAGCTATCGAAAGACCGCTACAATTTCAAGCGTCTATCTGTTGTCAATAACGAACAAAAATAAGCAAAATACGGAACCCTAAAAATCACGTTTGTTTTTGGGGTGCCCTATTTAATTTACCATATTTTCAGCCGACTTCAAAAAAGGAAGGAGGTTCTCAATTCGACTGTATGTTTTTTTATGATTGTTACCTCATAACTTTTGACTGGGTTAATTGATTTTGATGATTCTTTTTTTATTAGAAAGCTTAAACCTTCCCGTGTGGTCCCATTTCAATTTAGTTCAGTTCTGCTTATGGTATTCTTGAGAAAACCATATAAGTAAGTCTTAAATTTTTATTTGGAAAGGATCTTTAATTGGAAATTGGAAAGGATTATTAGTATTTGTTGTAAACCTGCAATGAAAAACACATCGTCTGTGAAAATTTCAACTATCTAACTATCACGGTTCAAGAGATACAGCCTAGACGGAAGGACGGACAGGCGGACAGCGAAGTCTTAGTAATAGGGTCCCGCTTTACACTTTGGGTACGGAATCCTAAAAACGTAACCTTAACCGGGCATTTAGCGAGAATCAAGCTACAGTTTAAAGCGACAGTAGGTAGTGAGTTTTCAGGATAATTACAGATAGTGC
Organism: Coenonympha glycerion; assembly: GCA_963855885.1. Lineage (NCBI taxonomy): Eukaryota > Metazoa > Arthropoda > Insecta > Lepidoptera > Nymphalidae > Coenonympha > Coenonympha glycerion. The sequence goes on from OY979650.1 coordinate 8,014,414, forward strand.
AATTTGCCGGGTGGACGACGGAGTTAAACGCGGGGTTTCCGAAAAAGACGAAATTGCAGGAAACGGGACGATACTGTTACGTTGTACCTATCTCAGTTCTTTACTAAGTCTTTTTAGGGTTCCATACCAAAATGGTAAAAATGGAACCCTTATGGTGAGACTTTCTCCGTCCGTCCGTCCGTCCGTCCGTCTGTCACACTCGATTATTTCAGTAACTATTAAAGCTATCGACCTGAAATTTTGAATAGTTGTAGGTAATTGCGGCGCGACGTTATTGTAATCATAAAGAATTGAAAATCTTTTTTATTTTTATTTAAAAAGGGGGGAAAACCAGGTCGTCAAAATTTCAAAATGAGATAACAATATTGAGTAGGGTATCATTAGAAAAGGGCGTTACTTGTGTATTCTAAAACCGATTTTTATTTATTTTTATGCCTGATAGTTTTCGATTTATTGGGCCAACTATGGAAAAAAATACCGTTCCCCCCCTTATCTCCGAAGTTTACCAATCGAAAAATCTGAAATAATTATGATCAATAGAAGTTAACGTATATTCTACAGGAAAAATAAAATCAACTCGCTGACTAATATACTTTTTTTGATAATAACAATAATCCGCCAAAAACAAAGTTACGTTTGCGGTTTGCCAACAAAAGTATCGGTTTTTTACACTCAACAAGTTAATATTTGACTGAAATCTCACTAATGAGTGATGGTAAGTGATGCAACTTAGAAGGGGTAAGTATCACACCCAACAGTTTCATAGCAAACACATAGCATCGCGTCGGAACGTTAAATCCCTTGGACATGCAGCTATGCACGTGGTAACTAGCCACGGCCGAAGCCTCCCATCAGAGCTGACCTGATCCAATTTAGAAGAAGTAATTTTTATGAAACAAATTTTTGAATTTTATTCAAAACTTACCATTTACCATTGACCATTACTCTTCTTGTTATACATTAACGATTTTCCAGATCACATTGCTCATGACTGTGTCCTATACGCGGATGACACTACAATTACAGTTAAGTGTAATGACAGAAACCTAATTGAAAATGAAATTAATTCCACACTGAATAGAACTAAGGAATGGCTAGATGCTAATAACCTATCAGTAAACACAAATAAAACAAAATATGTTCAATTCCTTACTTATGGAAGTATCCGCCTAAGTCTAAATATCAAATACGATTCGCTGCCAATTGAGGAAGTCAATACAGTATCTTTCCTCGGCGTTTTACTTGACAACCATTGTTGCTGGAAGGATCATATAGAAAAACTATGCGGGAAACTTGATAGATTTACTTATGTTTTAAGGCAGCTTAGTAAAACTTCAAGCTTAAAGACGGCTCTACTGGCGTATCACGGGTATGTATCGTCATTATTGCAGTACGGCTTAATCCTGTGGGGCAATTCCGTAGATGCCAACAAGGTATTTATCAGACAAAAGGCATGCATTCGATCTATGTGCGGTGCTCATTTCTTGGATACTTGTAGACCTCTATTCAAGAAATTAAAAATACTTCCACTTCCGTGTCTATATATATATCAAATACTCTTATTTGTAAAAAAGTACAATAACATCTTTCCCATTCATAATAATAACGAAGGTCTTAGAACGTGTCGGAGAAACAAAATATGTGTACCGCCAATAAAATTAAACATTTATTCTAAAAGCGCATATTGCACCGCAATAACTCTGTTTAACAAACTACCTGATAGTGTACGTGATAAGCCATTGACAATATTTAAAAATAGAATTTTTGAACTGTTGACGAATAAACTCTACTATGACATTAAGGATTATATTATGGACGATAACATTTTAAATTCTTAGTAATTCAAAATAAATTAATTGATAATGTTTTGCTATAATATTACTACTTTATATTAATATTATTCACTTTGTTATTACTTTTAGGACATTAATATTCATACACCAATATTATTGGTAGAATGTAATCGGTAATAAACACTTTAAGATCTTATTGTAACGTACATTTTCATGAATAAATATCATTTCATTTCATTTCATTTCATTTCATTTCATTTCATTTCATTTCAAAAATTTGTTTCATAAAAATTACTAATAAATATAGATAACTAGCTTTTGCCCGCGGCTTCGCCCGCGTGAATTTCGGGGTTTTAAAAATCCCGTGGGAGTCTTGGATTTTCTGGGAAAAAAACAGCATATGTGTTAACCTAACTTCAGAAACACGATTGGATAAAAAATTCTCGCCAAAAAGTTCTCCCAAAAATTGCTCCAAAATCTTCATTTTTAGGGTTAGACTGATGTGATTATCGTGAATTTTCTTCGTATCGGGATTTTCGTGACAGAAAGGAAACCGTTTTCTTTCGCCTTACCCGTAACCGTACCGTCCGAAAAGGAACTCCGTCCCAAAAAAGACACACGTTTATATAATATCACAGAACGGCCACTCTTGTACCAATCTAACTCTCCCTTGGCCAGTTATCATTAAATTTTGTGAGATTGGACTGAAGTTTTCCACCGTGAGGTAACCATACCAACTGCACTATCAATTATTCACAATCACGCGAAACCGTAATCAAACACGAAATAATCGAAAGGAAAAAAAACTCAAACATCTTCATCCTTTATTCCAAATTTCGTTCATTATAAATTCGTGTAAACACGAATTCGCCAAATCGCTGCTGAAAAACAAAACCCCAGACAGACGTTCCCGAATGACAAAAAGGACGAGTGACGGTTTTTTGGTGAAAATATCGCGTCGCTTTGTCGTGTCGTAGCCGTCACGACGCCGGGCAGTCTGTCGATCGTCTGTAATAACTAGTTAGCCGAAATGGATCGGAACTGGGAAATACATTGAGCCGTATTACTGTCGTTTGAATTTTTTCAGTGCTGAACGATTCGTAGAAGGCTTGTTTGTAATACCACGAAATACATAACAGTAGGTACCTAACGGTAAAGAAGGCTCACTCTGCAAGATGATTTAAAGAAATAACGTCTCTAGCGCTGACACAAAAAGTGCAATTCAGTTCGCAATAGCGTCTGGCTCCACCTCCGCAAACAACACGCGAATTTGTAGTATCTTAAAAACTTTATCTCATTCGACGTACTAAGGTTGCTTCGAAATCGGGCGCAAGCAGCGTGTGAAATAGACCGTACAAGAACTTACGCGAGCAAAGTAGCCGGCGCGTGGCGGCGTCTGAAATTAGTACGTCCAAAGACGTACGATAAGGGTAATATCCAAAGACGCTCTGAAACGGATTTTTTGATACATACTGAATTGGTTAATTTTTTTAAGTAATTAGGTAAAACGTCGGTTTTGTATTAAGTATAGTATTCTTCCACGACGCTACATGTCGCACCCACGATCATATCGTAAGAGTGACAAGGACACAAATACAATCAGTACCCATATTATGACCTTAACAATTTGTTAAACCCTTGTAAATAGATAAAAATAGTCAAGATAGGCCCATCCGAACATTTTACGTAAACGTTCTTCATACAAGAAAATGTAGCGCCATCTGTCGAAACTCCTGCGAAATACATGTTTATTTTTTTATATTTTTTTTATCTATGTGTCTGTGGTCACCTTGCCTACAATATTATTATTTAAATTAAAAAAAAGAAATAGTTCTTTACCTATCTACCTATACTGACTACTGACGGGGGAGGGTGCAAAATAGTCATTCTTGCTCCCTTAAACTGGCGACATTTTTTCGCGCTGTTCGCCCTGTCTTTAGTATACAAGTCTGTGCCCTTGTATGTTAAAGCGGAGCAAACTGTAAACCAGCGCTGGGCATTGTTGCCAATGCCCAGCACAGCTGAGTTTGCGGACTATTGTCCTTTGTTAGATTTAGTTGTAATAATAGATAGTTAAGCAAATAATAATGTCTAGCAATAAGAAGTGACAATAAAGTTTTTTATTATTTATTATTATTATAATACACACTGCTTATTTCGGAGACTACAATTTTATATTAGTAGTTACATACACATCCTTAAAATGGCTTGCAATTTAAATAAGTAAATCTTGCGTTCTATCGCAATTCGCACCTGTTGCTAACTAATGCACTTTAAAGTCGACTCAACAGATTTCCGTGTGCCCAACTCTTTTTAGTAAATCGCATTCGGGCTGAAAGCGAGTGAATTTCGTGGAAAACAAAACGAAACCCGGCTAATAGCGAAAACGGGTAAAAAAATTTCAGGCAAACGAAATAAATGAAACGGGGCCTCGCTTAAAAAACACTGTCGACTTACGGGGCCCGCTGATGTGATTTTACTTTCCGTATTGTAGTTTTTACGTTGCACGAATTACGTATAACTTTTCTTCTTATATTGTATCACGAAATTATCTTTTTTACACAACTGCCCAAAAAAAGGAGTGTAATGTTTGCCATGTATGTATGTAAGTTTTTTTTATTCCATCCATTGATTTATAAACTAAGGATTTCGGGTCAGCGCTATAAAGTGTCCGAACCAAAATGATATCCAAAACGCGAAAAGAGTTCCAATCGCACTTGAGCAAAAGTACGCTGTACAATAATGGTTTAGGACATAAATTACAGTTATTTAGTTTGTTTATAAAAATACACATGTACCCTCGTTTATAAAGGTTTTCTCGGAACATTTTTTTCGTGAATTTTGTAGTACACCCGCGGTCCATAGATTTATATGCCAATGGAAAACGGGTAAAAAAATTCAGGCAAACGAAATAAATGCAACGGGGCCTCACCAAACACTGACGACTTACGGGGCCCGCTGAAGTGATTTTACTTTAGTACATTTCCGTTTTGTAGTTTTTACGTTGGACGAATTAAGTATAAATTTTTCTACTCGTATATGTCACAGTTTCGAGTTTTCGAAACAAAGTTTTTTTGAGAGTATCGAGCAGGGGGCTAGGTGAAAGAAATTCTCTTGCGTGACCAAATTCCCGTCACTGGGTACCTAATAAACTATCAGGCATAAAAATAACTAAAGATCTGCTTTTCTGATGATATCATCTCCGGTGCAATGGCGTTGGACAAGCAAAGTTTGGAAACACCTAAAACAAAACTCCATTTTATACTTTCATGTGTGATTTTATCCATTACTATATAGATGGCACTGTATTCAGTTGAACGCGCTACGTAACGATTCTACGATTTCGCATTGTGAAGTCAACATCTCCTGAGGATGTCCCGGTGTCGGGACGAAACGTGCTTCGAAGTGTTAGAAAATTGTGTGTGGTGTTTCATGTGGGTAGTGTTCCTGCATATTGTACCATACAGAATAATATTTTCAAGTAGCGGATTATAGCAAAAGAAATTAATGTGTCCTGCTAAGTATGTTGTGTTGTTTTTGCTTACTATTAACTATTTTAAGCTAAAATTGAAGTAAAATTGAGGAGATTTTATTTTCTGGATGCCTTTATTCTATAACAGCGCCCTCCTGTCAATGACATTCAAGTGCCAAGAGAGCCTTGTCGGACTGTAGTCGGGTAGCAAGTAGTCAAGCTACAGAGCATTGTCTCATCGGTAGAGGCGCCGTTATCGGTTTAGTTTCGGTTCGATTCCGGTCTATCTCGCCAGATTTCGACGACGTCTGCCGCGCGCCTGCCGCGCAAACAGGTACCGTCAGCATCAAAACTCAAAAAACTCAATACTCAATAAATCTTTATTTCACATAGGCGTAACATACAGACACTTGTAAAAAAGTCGGTGTGATATTTGTTGCATAAGTACGGTGATAACTACAAGTCGACTTTATACGAGGGTTCACAAACGCGCTCTGCCGCTGACAAGAGGTCTACAACAAACTCAGACGGGTATTTTTTTATGTTATCACCATTTCAAAAAATTATTATAAAAACTAACTACCCGGCTACATATAAAAAATGCCTGTAACCTATTTATGACAACTTATTTTCTCTTTCGAATTGTCGCTCCTACAAATAATTTGGTGATTAGAACATTATAGAAAATGACGATTGAACATTATAGAAAATGATGATGAAAAATTAAAAATGCTATTGTTTCCCTTAAATTGAAACAAAAGGAGATTTTAGAGCAACTTTTGGGCAAATAAAAATTAGAGACAAATAATAAAATTAAACCAGTTGGCGCCACAGACACCAGAAGTATAGAGAAATGTTAAACCCGCGAAAGCTGTTGAATTCCTTGTTCTTCTTTGATAATTAGAGATTGGCTGTGAAGAATAATATGGATATAATAACAGCTTGTTTTAAAAATTACTTTTTGAATGATTATTTATTTAATTTGTTTAGGTGCTTTTGCTGACCGTGCCTCATGCAGGTACGATCCTCGCGGATAGTGTTTCGTAGCTGAAGCTGCGTTCGGCGCTTTTGAAGTGTTATTGATACGTCGGAGTTTTGCTCTTTAACTGCTCTCAATGTAAAACAACTTTTAACGCGATTGTGGCAGTACTCAGTACCTACTACCTATACTTACTGACAGTATACAGGGCGTGTTACGGTAATGCCACATGCACAAGTACCTACGAGTACCTTAAATGAAGAATGAAGATTCAAAAAATAATAATTTAAACTACATTCTTCGATTAAATTCAGATTCTCTCAGTCAGAAAAATATAAAAATAGACTAAAATAAATATTTAAGGAGGACTCTCATACAACAAACGTGATTTTTTGCTCTCTTTGTTTTTTTTTGAGCAGCGTAGTTTAGTTTACTTTAATACTATTGAGAATTGGCCTTAATAATACAGAACCCTTAGTAGTAGTATTTGGAAATAAATGTTTTTTCTTTCTTTCTTTCTTTCTTTCTTTCTTTTCTTTCTTAACCCTCAGTGTGCGAGCCCGACTCGCTCTTAGCCGATTATTTATATATAGTGCACAGTTTTATAGACATATTATTAAGTAGTGCACACACTTGTGTTTACACTTATACAACGTGTAGATTAATTACCCTAATTTGCCGAAAGCCAAAATTAGGGAACGATGTATAGATGCATGAAAAAATATCACAAAATGTGTAACTCGTATCCTATGGGAACTATAGGGAGTTCAAAAAATTCAAAAATGTACCATAAATTTTAAGTGGCATCCCTAAAACAGCTGATCAATGAACTAGGAATAATGAAAATGATACGAAGTTTGTTGATTGCACAAGTAGGGTTGCTGATTTTTTTTTTTTCTAAATGAAATAATATTTTTGTATTGAAGGAAAAATACATGTAATTGGGACTTCTAATCACGTTAATGTGTTTCTAGGATCAAGTTAAAAGGTTAGCTGCGAGGACACTACGTGAATAACCCCATTAAGGAGCACACCACAGGTGTGCCCGCGAAATTCAAACTTTTTGTGGTTTTTCGCGATTTTTAAGCTGATAAGACGTAATAGGCTTATGGCAGTCAAATTGCGATAACCCCAAGATCATCTTCACGTATTTATATAAAAATCTTTGCTTGAAAGTGTCGAGTTAAAGAAATTAATCCGAGATTTGCGAGTTGCTCACTTAAAACTCTTTACTCGAACTAATTTCCTAGGATAGACATATTTTTATGCAAAAAATTTGATATAAACATGTAAAGAAGTAACTGCCATTCTCGCAAAATGACTGCCATAAGCCTATTACTTATGTGTAATTAGCGTACAAATTACAACAAAACACGAAAATTTTGAATTTCGCGGGCAGACCTGTTGAGTTCGCCTTAACATAAAGTATGAGCACTTAGTGACGTCACACATATAATATGTTTAGGCTCCGCCCTGAAGCCGGATTTTTAAGTTGTCAAAACTGTAAAATGGCGCGAATGTAATGGGAACGATAATGAAGCGCGACACCATATTTAAGACATTTTTGGCTTCCACATACGTCACATCTTTCCCGTCCTCTTAGCGTAGCGTATTTCGTCATTGATTTACCCACACCTTGTAATAAGTCCCGCGCCGCACCGGTGGAAAATATCGGCAGTCACGTCACGTCATCTCGGTATCGACGTCAGGTGACGGCTGCAGTGGACAAACGACCCAATGTTCGGAGTATGGTTTCGGTGAAACAGTAGCGGAGTCAAACAATAGGTCGGGTGTCATCGCCTTCTGCGGAATTCGCGCGGAAATTTTTGTTATCTTTTCGGTTTCCCCGAACGGATTTTAAAATCGAGAACCTGTGTGTTGGGCCGCTAAAACGTAGCGAAGTAAACCATGGTTGTGGACAATAGACATTTACCCTCGACAGGGCGGACTGCGCGAAGAAATGTCGCCAGTTTATCGGTGCCAAAAATACTTGTTTTGCCACCAACAGTAAGGCCACGCTATAGTTCGCTCAGCAGCCACATACATAATTTTTGCAGATAAATAAATAAATAAATAAATATAAATAAAATGTCCATCTCTGAAACAGCTGCCAGACAGGTGCCAAGCCGAAGATAGCATGCAAAATTGTACTCTATTACAACTGACAAATTCATAGATGCAGAGATGTACGCTCGTCGCTGTTTTGAGTATTTTTGCAGAATAGCACGGCTGATCATTGGCTATTAATTTCTAGGTTTCAGTTTCCAGTACGGGCTACTGCCCTGTCCGCCACTATTGCTGTGACTGATAGACGGAACGTCATTATTTTGGTACGGCACCGTAAAAAGGCGCATAGCAAATGTGCCAACGGTTCAGTAACGTAATAATCTGAAGTCGTACATGTTTGAGTGCAGTTTATTCCGCTCAGGGGCTTCCTTCGCGCAAACTACACGATTTAGTGAAGATTACGCCGGTGCACTAGCTAACTGCATTTTCACAGTCTAAATATTTACCTACCTATATTCACCTTCAGTACATAATAATGTTCTATATTGAAGTAAAAACTTCTTTGGGCGCATTGGGCATTTTTAAGATGGGCATAAAACCATTAAATTTGTGACAACACACCCTGTCATGTAACCTGGAAATAAAATCTCTTCAAACACCTCTTTATTTTTTACTTTTCTTTTCAGTCGGCACTCTTGGAGAAACATATAATTTTTTTTTTCGTAATTTCACTACCAGTTGAACTGCCTGTAAAGATGCACCGCGTAGCGATTAGGCGTTACAGTGCGATGCTGTGTAGCAACAAACTTCGAAGTTAGTACGATAACATCTTCGCCTGCATCGTTATTTAACATCAGGTGAGATTGCAGTTAAGAGGCCTGTGAACTACAATGACTCCATTCATTCAAAATAACAAATCATTATTAATTCGTGCATATTTGGATCATGTTGTGGTGTTATTCGGATTGATATAGTAATAATCTATGCTCCTGGCCATATTTGGTTCGGAAATACTTCTTTAAAACGAAATAATAATCAATTTTGATAAAAAAAATTATAACTTTGGTCGAGTTCCGTAATACCAAAAATTATGAATGAAAACTTGTAACTTTCTTTATTAACTGGTGTTTTTCTATAGCTGGACAATAAAAACTGTGCTCCTGAACTAATTCGACATGAGATAGTGTTGTTTTTATTACAAAACAAATAAGCAGAAAACATGTCCTCTTTGACCTAAAAATAAGCAAAACTAAATTCGGTTACAAATTCGTTTAACAAAAGTATTTCGGAACCAAATATGGCCAGGAGCATAGATTATTACTATACGAACCCGAATAACACCACAACATAATCGAAAATTGCACGAATTACAAATGATTTTGGTATTACGTTTGTATGGGAGACACCGTGGGTCAGATGACTCTTAAGTACTAAAGAAAGAGTAAAAAAAATTTTCATATCGGTTCAGAGATTACACCAATCCCATCCTCCATAATATAAAGAAACGCAGACAGACGCAAAAAGACGGATATAATAAAACGAATTAAGGCCCGGTTTCCACCAAAGCTTCGGTATTTGATTAACCAATCAGATTTCGTAATTTTGACATCTCTGAAACTGAGGGGAGAGGGGATGTCGAAATGACGAAAGCTGATTGGTTACTCAAACAATTTGATTAGAACCGAGCCTAAAAAGTTATTAGAATTAAAAAGAATTAGTTTTTGTACTTTAATTATATATGGCTTTAATAATAATTAACGATATACTTAAGGCAAAAGCTAATAGAGAAGATAATGAATAATATACTCGTACTTTAGTTACTCTTTTACAACTATGTTAAAATGCTCACAACCAAGTGTATGTTAATAACCGTATAATAACGCAGCAATATTTCTAACGTTTAACGGCTATTTAACTGAGCAGAATAGTAGCTAGATTTTCTATTACAACTTGAACGTTAGGTATAAGTAATAATGAGATGGCCATAGTAGGAACGTGATTAATTTGGAAACTGTCAGCACATTCGTGAAGCAATTAGGTTATTAATAATAATAAAGAACATAATTCTTAATTGGTATTGTAATAGTATTCAATTTAGGTATAATTCAGATAAATGTAATATAATTCAGATTCAGATAACGCAGACGCATGGATTTCGGTTTTAAAAATGATCTTTTGCTTTAATGGTCAAAAAGTGGCCTAGATGATTATATTTTGACGACCTCCGTAGTTGAGTGGTTAGCGTGCCGGTTTTCAAGGCGCCGCCATCTCTGAGGTTCCGGGTTCGATCGCCAGTCGGGGCAATGTAGAAAAATTAGTTTTCTACATTGTCTCGGGTCTGGGTGTTGTGGTACCTTCGTTGTTTCTTATATCCAACACAAGTGCATAAGCTACTTACTATGGGATCGGAGCAATGTATGTGATGTCTTTTTATTTTATTTGTTATTTTTTATCTTTAAATTATAGGTTCCGAAGATGCACGGAATTTCTTTAAATGCGAAGTTAAAACTTGATTTGGGTTGTTTGAATGTACAATAATTATTTTTGCCAAACTGACACATTTATGCCTATACTGGCTGACGTTGATTTTTTTTATATAAATCATTTCGTACATAATAAGGGTATGAAAGACAGTTTAAATCCTATTCTCAGAACAAAAATTTCATAAAATTCGATCAAGCAGATTTTGAGCCATTATTGTTTTGTCATAAATACTGTGATTCGAGAATTTTATACCTATACCTATTAGATTTTTTTTATTGACTATCATCACTTTTTCGAATTCTAAAAACTAGGTTACCAAAATAGCTAACGAGCAAATCATCAGTGTAGCATTTTAGTGGCCCCGTTTCGTGTTGCCAGCGTAGTCGACTGTGATAAACATGGATTGCATTGATTTTAGGGTTCCGTACAAAAAAGAAAAAAACGGAATCCTTTTAAGATCACTTTGTTGTCCGTCTGTGTGTCTGTCTGTACTCTTTATTTCAGTAACTATAAAAATATGGACATGAAATTTGGATAAGTTGGATAAGTTATAGATATTATCTAATAATGGCCTGACATTTTTTGCAATTATAAAGAAATTAAAATTGTTTTTTTTTTTAATTGAGTCATCGAAATTTCAAAATGAGATAATAATATTGAGCGGGGTATCGTATAAAAGGGCGTTTTAGGGTTCCATACCAAAATGGTAAAAATGGAACTCTTATGATGAGACTTTCTCCGTCCGTCCGTCCGTTCGTCTGCCCGTCTGTCACACTCGATTATTTCAGTAGCTATAATAGCTATCGACCTGAAATATTGCCATTGCAATCATAAACAACTGAAAATATTTTTTATTTTAGTTTAAATAGAGGGGAAAACCGGGTCGCCGAATTTTCAAAATGAGATAACAATATTGAGTGGGTATCATATTATTATGAAAGGGCGTTACTCGTGTATTCGAAATTGGTTTTACCAATTTTTATTTATTTTTATGCCTGATAGTTTTTGATTTATCGAGCAAACTGTCGAAAAAATACCGTTCTCCCATCCTTATCTCCGAAGTTAATGGATCAAAAAATCTACAATTATTATATACAATAATTATACAATAATAAAAATTAACGCATATTTTACAGGAAAAATAAAATCAACTCTCTAACTAAGTAGTACACTTTTTTTGATATTAACAATAAACCCCTGAAAACAAAGTTAGGTTTGCGGTTCGCTAACAAATGTACCTAAGTACTTGTAAATTATACTCGTAAATTCAATCAAAATGAACAAAAGTGATTCTTTTTACATTAACTTCTTTTATAGTATGGAACCCTCGGTGAGCAAGTCCGACTCGCACTTGTGTTTTTTTTATTTATAAGGCAAAATGTCGAAAAAAATACTGTTCTTCCACCTTATCGAATTTGGCGCACCTTAAGAGTCTTCTGACCCACGGTGTCTCCCATACAAAAGTAATACCAAAATCATTTGTAATTCGTGCAATTTTCGATCATGTTGTGGTGTTATTCGGGTTCATATAGTAATAATCTATGCTCCTGGCCATATATGGTTCCAAAATACTTTTGTTAAACGAAAATGTACACGAATTTAGTTTTGCTTATTTTTATGTAAAAGAGGACATGTTTTCTACTTATTTGTTTTGTAATAAAAACAACACTATCTCACGTCGCATTAGTTCAGGAGCACAGTTTTTATTGTCCAGCTAAAGAAAAACACCAGTTAATAAAAAAAGTTACAAGTTTTCATTCATTATTTTTGGTATTACGGAACTCGACCAAAGTTATAAAAATTTTGATCAAAATTGATTATTATTTCGTTCTAAAGGTGTATTTCCGAACCAAATATGGCCAGGAGCATAGATTATTACTATATGAATCCGAATAACAACACAACATGATCCAAATATGCATGAATTACTAATGATTTGTTATTTTGAATGAATGGAGACATGTACAATGTCTTCGTTAATGCAAAATACCAAATCATTTGTAATTCGTGAATATTTCGATCATGTTGTGATGTTATTCGGATTCATATAGTAATAATCTATGCTCCTGGCCATATTTCGTTCGGTAATATTTCTTTAAAATAAAATAATAATCAATGTTGATCAAAATTTTTATAACTTTGGTCGAGTTCCGTAATACCAAAAATTATGAATGAAAACTTGTAACTTTCTATATTAACTGGTGTTTTTCTTTAGCTAGACCATAAAAACTGTGCTCCTGAACTAATGCGACGTGAGATAGTGTTGTTTTTATTACAAAACAAATAAGCAGAAAACATGACCTCTTTGACATAAAAATAAGCAAAACTAAATTCGTTTACAATTTCGTTTAACAACAGTATTTCGGAACCAGATATGGCCAGGAGCATAGATTATTACTATACGAACCCGAATAACACCACAACATGATCGAAATATACACGAATTACAAATGATTTTGGTATTACGTTTGTATGGGAGACATGGTAGTTCACAGGACTCTTAAACAAGAAAATTCTGAAAACTGAAATTATTACGTAGACTGCCATCACCTTGGCAGCTTAAGTAAGTACTTATCTAGGAGGTATGTATGTATGAGTTAATTATTAAAATAGCAATAATGGCGAATGTTAGCTAGCGACCTATTTAGCAATGCGTGTTCCCACGGACGCGTTCAGTTTTTACCGTACAATAACGTGAACGCAGTTTTTTGCCGGCATTAAATTAATAAACGTGTAAATACAAGAGCATCGGATGTTTCTAGAATTGATTTAAGTGTATGTACATTGTACAGTCATGGAATGAAAAGGTTCGTCACCTTAGTGTCGGTTTTCGCTTGCACGAGTAGGTACTGCAAGAGTCCATTATGTCACTATATACCATAGTTTCAACAAGTAAATAATTTAAAAAAATAAAGAAACACGAATGCCCTGTGGTAATACGACTTTTTCAAAAAAAAAAAAATATAGCTATGTTACTCGGAATGACGTAAGGATTCTAACGATACCCCATATGTCCAAATCTCTTCAGTCGTTCAAAAGTTATGGTGGAATAAACAAACTCACATACATACATACATACATGAACCCTAAAACCATTACACTCCTTTTTTTGGGCAGTCGTGTAAAAAGTAATATTATAAGTGCTCGCGATACGTTGAACGAATCAATTTGAAATTCGACGAACCTTTTCATTCCGTGACTGTACGTTGTAGGTACCTACATTGTACATTTAGAGGTCAACATTTAGAGTCAACAAGCCTACAGGAGGTACTTAAGGTGGTTCGGCCAAAGTAGCCCGCGAAATCCAAATTTTATTCAGTTTTTCACAAATAGTAAGCAAGTAAGCTTTATACTTAGATCTAAGTATTTTTTTAAATAACGACAAAGTTTTCCTTGAAAATCTCCTTTTTAGGGTTCCGTACCCAATTTGTTTAAGAGGGTCTCCCACATAACAAACGTGATTTTTTGCTCGTTATTGAATTTGGTGGGCAGGTGTGTTTACTGTTTAGTTTACATTAGTTCTAAATATCTGGGTGGGTAGTTTAACTACTGGCTAATAGATGGCAGCAGGAGTCATATTTTTTTTTTTTTGGTAAATTTGACATTTTCTAAAAATGAATCCTAGCTAGATCGATTTATCGCCCCCAAAACCCCCTGTACACTAAATTTCATGAAAATCATTCGAGCCGTTTCCGAGATCCAGATTATATAGAAATATATACATATAGACAAGAATTGCTCGTTTAAAGGTATATATATATGATGAGAATGGGTCTTGACTCTTGATAGTAGGTACGGAACCCTCAGTGCGCGAACCCGACTCGCACGTGACCAATCTTTATCAGACTCTTATTTGGGATCGTACCCAAAGCCTTGTTAAAAGAAACCATACTGATTGCACTAGTTTATTTAAACCGGTTAGTTCTAAGTTCCATGACCATTAACCAACTAACCGAGCAGCCCTTACTAAACCAAGTTTATAAATACGAACGATAGCGCGAATTCAATGTAAAGATCAAGACCCTTACAACTCGCGTAAGAAATGACAAACGTCTATTCGCCATTTATAACTTGACAACCTCAATTAAGACGTTCTAACGTTCAAAAATGCAAGTTATTATCTCAGCCGTAGAGTCTTAAAAGACGGCAAATGGAAACAAATTAAAGTCTACTGCTGATTCAAGCGAAAATACACTTTATATTAACAACAATAGAGGTTGTGTAAGTGGTAAAATGATAGTGGGAACGTAATGCTAAACCTTAACCTCAAAACCGTGACGCGTACGCCGGCCGCCATTTTAGATTCGTTCGGATATTTCCGTCGCTCGTTCGCGTACAGTGCGACTAGGCTATTTTGGCGCGTGGCTAAAATCGGAACTAACGACGCTATGATACCTACTTGTGATACTGTTTGATAGTTCGCTCTGTCGGCCTACTGCTAATGTATGTTGTGTTGTTTTTGCTCAATATTAACTAAAATTAAAGTAAAATTGAGGATATTTTATTTTCTGGCTGCGTTTCCTATATAACAACGCCCTCCTAGCAATGTCATTCAAGTGCCAAGAGGGCCTTGTCGGACTGTACGTTCGGTGATGGAATGATAGTTTGTCGAGTCCCTCGTCCTAGGTAATAAACTACTATAATATTACTCCTGTTACGTGTCTAGTAGGCAATGTTAGATAAGAAACTGTCTTCTTACTTTTAAGGGGGATGGGTACGTACCTACCATCCGGGCGCGAATTCAAATTTTATTTAGTTTTTCGCTCATAGTGGGCTAATTATACATTGAAGGCTATGGCAATGAGCTTTGCGGGCACAACGTTTATGCATCTACATGTTTTTAATAAAAACTCTACTCAACAATACTCATTTACTTCATATTGGTTCCCGATAGCTCGAAATCTGGGAAACTGCAAAAAAATATTTTTCGGGAACCAATATGAGATGAGTGGGAACTTTCGAGCAAAATTCGAACTTTTTTAATAGAAAAAATCATGTAGATGCATAACAAGTAGGCCCGCAAAATGCATTGCCATAAATTTACAATGTGTAGTTAGTCTAATATTTGCGATTATTATATAAAATTTGAATTTCGCGGGCTGGTAGGGCCGCAACACCTTAAGGGGGATGGCTACCTACCACCTACCTACCTACCCGGGTGCGAAAATTAAATTTTATTTAGTTTTTCGCTAATAAAAGGCTAATTTAAGGATTTTGGTTTTTGAAATCGTATCGCTTTCAGGCTAGGTATTTTAATTCTATAGATCGATTAAAATAAGGAAGATGAACCAACCCAGAAAAAACAACTTTGAGCATTTTTAGGGTTTCATACCAAAATGGTAAAAATGGAACCCATATGAGACTTTCTCCGTCCGTCCGTCTGTCACACTCGATTATTTTAGTAGATAACTATTAAAGCTATCGACCTGAAATTTGGAATAGTTTTAGGTAATTGCGGTGCGACGTTATTGCAATAATAAAAATCTTTTTTATTTTTATTTAAAATGGGGGGAAAACCGGGTCGTCAAAATTTTTCGATTTTTATTTATTTTTATGCCTGATAGTTTTCGATTTATTGGGCAAACTGTCGAAAAATATACCGTTCCCACCTCCCCCCCTTATCTCCGAAGTTTACCAATCGAAAAATCTGAAATAATTATGATCAATAGAAGTAAACGTATATTTTACAGGATATATTTTACAGGAATAATAAAATCAACTCTCTAACTATTATACTTTTTTTTATAAAAACAATAAACCGGCAAAAACAAAGTTATGTTTGCGGTTTGCAAACATGTAGGGAACATGTAAATTATACTCGTAAATTCATGAACCAAAGTGATTCTTTTAATGTTTAACTTCTTTTATAGTATGGAACCCTCGGTGCGCGAGTCCGACTCGCACTTGGCCGGTTTTTTATTTATTGTAGATCTGTGATTGTAGTAATGATATATGATAATAGACATGACATCACCCTGGCCAGGCGGACGACGAACAGAAAAAATGTTGCTAGTTTACCGGTGCCAAAAACGTTTGTTGTGTCACCAGCAGTAAGGTAAGGACACAATGTAGTTCGTTCAACAGCCACCTATTACATTTTGATGTAGGTACATATAATAATCGAGTGTAATGGATGGACAAACGGAGAAAGACGCTCCGATTTTAGTATGGAACCTTAAAAATGCATTAGGTTACAGTGCGGAACGTAAAGCTATTATTGGTTTTGCCCGAGTTTTAACACAGGGGCACACTAAATATTTAGGAGTCACGCGACAACCCTAATAATCTTGATGGAAATCGATATGCCACGGTTTCGTTGACAAAACAGACTTTTTAATACCAGCCCGACTGAAATACCGAGAACCTTTGATTTTCGAAATTCACACCGCCAGTTGGCGCCACGTTGACTAACGGCGGAAATTAAGGGCGATGGGTACCATCCGAGCGCGAAAATTCAAATTTTATTTAGTTTTTCGCTCATAGTGGGCTAGTTATACATCGAAGGCTAATGGCAATGAGTTTTGCGGGCACAACATTTATGCATCTACAAGTTTTTAATAAAAACTCTACTCAACAATACTCATTTACTTCATATTGGTTCCCGATAGCTCGAAATCTGGGAAACTGCAAAAAATTATCTTTATGCATTGCCCTAAATCTACAATGTGTAGTTAGTCTAATATTTACGAAAAACGAAATAAAATTTGAATTTCGCGGGCTGGTAGGGCCACAACACCTTAATAACCTATCTACGAGTATCTTCTGTCTGGCCTACTAGAGATATCAATGTGACATAAGCCCCATACAAGTTACGTCAAGATTCTATCATAACGGAAACCATGGATAGATAGGTAATTAATTTCGGCCGTAAATGGGTTCCTAAATTAATAATGTTGTAATATTTACCCCCACTTATGCCTTCTTAAATACCTACTTATAGTTTTCCAACCCAGCATATCTAGCCATTTTATACCTAGTACCTACTCCCTTGTATCGATCGCTAAAGATTCGAAAATTTTTGGACGATGTATACTTTTTGTAAATATTTTTCACTTTAGAGTTTAGTTGTATATTTTTTTAGATTTAATTATTATATTTGTGTCGTTAATAAAAAAAAAATGTGAATGAAATGATTAATTTCGAAAAATAAAGAATGTCAAACATTTTGAATAACAAGTACATAGTATACTTACGTGTATTTTTTTTCTTAGGAAAACTATACCTAAATTATAATTTTTTCATGCTTATTTTATTTTTGTTTTTAGTTCGTTTGCTTTCATTTTGTCGCGCAGCCGGTGCGGCGTCTGGATTCTCAAAGGACAACAAACGACGCCGACTGTCCGCTTGTGCTTGTAACGGCAAATTCTAAGCGAATAGACTATACTCTTCATTAACTAGAGAAAACCACGTGTCCTGTACCTGGGTACCTGTAAATATTTTTAAGAATTAGGCATTATGTATATATTTTAGGTAGGTAACCAGCTATAATTATAATACCTATGTAGTACCTAGCTTACATTTTTTACCCATTATTCCTTATACAAAATAATAGACCTATACATAGTTATTTTATCAGTATACTTTCGCATCACACCACGTCCATTTCCATCTATGGTGGTAGGGGAATGAAATACTGTGACGAAAATTCCTTTCACACGACAAAAACATCATAAATCTAAAACTGTACCCACACTCAAATTCCAACCCCGCTGCTGTTACAATAAAGTTTACATCAGAGCGGTTGAAAAATTTACATATGGCGTCGTCGTTCGAATTTCAGAAATGACTAGCCGAGTCTAATGACAAGGTTAAGTGTATGAAACGCAAAGAAACTGGTTCTAAAACACTCGCTCGGCCGTTAGCATAGACAAAAAACTCGGCGGCCATCTTGGGCATCGGGTGATGACTTTTCTTGCAGCTCAAATTACCTACGGAACTCGCTGGTCATACAAGTAATAGCTGAGTTTTCTCCGCGTTCTAATATTTCGATTTTATCTGAGTTATTATTCCTATTAAGGGGTTACATTTATTTTATTTTCGTCTCATTCCTACGAATACGTTAGTAGGTGCACCAGACAGAGTTGCCGAGGAAGATAACAGAAAAACGACGCTTTACCTAATTACTATAAAACTATGGCAGTTATCAAAAATCCGCCCTGAGCGTTTTTGGATATTATTATTTTGTTATAATATGTCGGTTATTACAGCCATTGTAGTTTCCGATAAAAATTAGAAAAATAGCGATTTTGGAGCAACTTCTAGGAGAACTTTGTACCGAGAAATTTTTATCCAATCGTATATCTGCTTCGGAGCGAATTTAGACACCACAAAATAAATAAATTTAAATTTCAAATTAATTTTCTTCATAGTTTTCAGCCTGCAGGTCTCCCTTGACTCATCTTTACGTCTTCTCGTCGCCCAAACTACAACCTCGTTACCATCTGAGTCGTTACCATATTTAGTATTTTCGTAGCATTCCCATATTATCATAAATTTTTAAGAAAAAACAAATAAAAAAATATTTGCAATGATACCCACAATCTTGCCTAAAGTTAAATAAAAATTGTGTAATTTAAGTATTTTTTTAATATTTAAAAGATATAAGTATATGAGACAGACAGACAAACAGAGTAAATCCGTTGAAGTTAACTCTATGATAGCGCTTTGCTCGATCCATTATTTATTTTGTCTTTTCGTTGACTCACCTATAAATACCCAAGAATCAAAGTCCACTCAGGTACTTCCCAATGGACTGTATAGCAACGTATGCTAAATCGAACCCCAAATAATGGCTTACGTGTGTAAACAATGAGTAATTCGACCTCAATATTTGTGCACTGTTGCCATTAGTAGTAACTTATACCCTGAGGTGACCATGCGTCCGGAATGGTCAATAGAAAGTCATTATAATCCTGCCCAACCGATCATCACGCATAACGGTGTTATAGAATATATTTCGGAGATACTAAGGAACTACATATTTAATTACCATAGAACGACAAGGCATCGAAAAGGCTTCCTTCCACCCATTCATAGTCGAAGTACCAAAGACGCGTACGAAGCGGTATGATCCCTCATTCCTAGATACGCAGTACAAAGGTCCGGAATACCCTCCCAGGCACTTTCTATCCCACTAAGTACAACTTGGGCACCTTCAAATCAAGAGTGAATAGGCATCTTCTAGCCTTCCATCAGGTGTGATCACAGTCAGTCAAGACACATAGATATACGAGAGACGAGACGGTTTGATTCCTCGTTCCTGGATACGCAGTACAAAAGTCCGGAATACCGTCCCAGGCACTTTCTATCCCACTAAGTACAACTTGGGCACCTTCAAATCAAGAGTGAATAGGCATCTTCTAGCCTTCCATCAGGTGTGATCACAGTCAGTCAAGACACGTAGGTATATACGAGAGACGAGACGGTTTGATTCCTCGTTCCTGGATACGCAGTACAAAAGTCCGGAATACCGTCCCAGGCACTGTCTATCCCACTAAGTACAACTTCGGCACCTTCAAATCAAGAGTGAATAGGCATCTTCTAGCCTTCCATCAGGTGTGATCACAGTCAAGACACGTAGGTATATACGAGAGACGAGACGGTTTGATTCCTCGTTCCTGGTTACGCAGTACAAAAGTCCGGATTACCGTCCCAGGCACTGTCTATCCCACTAAGTACAACTTGGGCACCTTCAAATCAAGAGTGAATAGGCATCTTCTAGGCTTCCATCAGGTGTGATCACAGTCAGTCAAGACACATAGATATACGAAAGACGAGACGGTTTGATTCCTCGTTCCTGGATACGCAGTACAAAAGTCCGGAATACCGTCCCAGGCACTGTCTATCCCACTAAGTACAACTTCGGCACCTTCAAATCAAGAGTGAATAGGCATCTTCTAGCCTTCCATCAGGTGTGATCACAGTCAGTCAAGACACGTAGGTATATACGAGAGACGAGACGGTTTGATTCCTCGTTCCTGGATACGCAGTACAAAGGTCCGGAATACCCTCCCAGGCACTGTCTATCCCACTAAGTACAACTTGGGCGCCTTCAAATCAAGATTGAATAGGCATCTTCTAGGAAGGGCGTTCCACCTTAGACTGTATAATCAGTTTCCTTCAGGAGTGATCACAGTCAAGATACGAGACGGTTTGATTCCTTGTTCCTAATGCGCCCTGCAAGGGTCTGGAAGACCTTCCTGGCCTCTGCCTTTCCCATCAAATACGACTGGGTACCTTGAAATCAAGAGGCAATAAGCATTTTCTAGACAAGTGTGTTCAACCTTAGACTGTATCATCACTTTCCATCAGGTGTGATTAACTTATATATTTCTGTACGTTATTTTAAAAAAATAGAGATGCTTTGATGTTTGAGTTATAAACGAAATAAGGACGAAACGTGCGTCGAAGAAACTGTTGGAAGTATTGTTTGTGGTGTTTTCATGTGGGCAGTGTTCCTGTATATTGGACCATACAGATTCTGTTCAAGTAGTGGATTATAGCAAAACTTTATTTTCCCTGTTATAAACTCTTGCTGATTCTAAGCTGGAACCGAAAACTTTACCCTGATGTTGTATTGAAGTTCCACGTAGCGTAAAAAACTTACATATTATTATTGTCTAAGAGGTCACCTTAATATCGCAGATTAATGAAAATGAAATTCTATTCAGTAGTTTTTGAGATAATCGCAAATAAACAGACAGACATATTATAGTCTGACACGGTGGAAGACTGTATTATAATACGAGTATGTAATGAAGCTAGTCTCATTTATCCAAGAGTACAAGATTGTTGCCCCATACAGAAACTTCCGTGACACAGTCCAATATAGAGCGATAGGAAAAAACACAAAAAAACACCAAAGTGACACGAATGTGCCCGAATCGCTAACGATAATGCCCCGAGGCATGCCGCATGGTAACCGAATTGTTTCCATGAATAATTGGTATTTCAACTTCCACCCGATATGCAAACTTATACCACCACCTAAGCAATGTATAAGTAAGGTAAGTAGGTAATGTAAAACAAGGAAATTGAATCAGCCATTCCTTTATACCAGCCATCAATAAGGAACCTGAGTATATCGTGGTCGGAATGTTTTACGCAAACCTTCTTCATACGTGTTGTGGTCTTCTCCAATGGGGAACGAGTCCCCACGGGGGTACGGGCCTCCAGGCTTGTAGCAGGGGAGTCGTGCTCCCACGGTATTGTTCTTTTAGCCCCGATAAGGGACTAAAGCCTCGCCTTCTTGACTTGTGGTCTAATGGAATGGTGGATGTGGTGGCCCCGCGCGGTCAGCGATTGTGTCACCGCCCTGAGCGGTCCGATGATGGGGTCCGATTGTATAAACCCCGACTGATATAAACCTGCGATCATCAGGTATGAAATTTTCTTTACCTTCACATGTCTTTGTTACTGAAAAAAATTCATCCGGAAATTGAACCCCCATTCCTCGAAGCAATGGTAAGTAACGCGGACAGTAAAGCAGACAGTAAAGCCAACATAAGTTAAAATAGAACGGCGCACTAAACTACTTTAAGCCAATTACTGGCATCCATTATTTATGTTAGTATGCAGTATCAACTGACACACTGGTCAATGCACTCTGAAATGCGCTACTGTCCTTTCTTTTTGTTTGTTTTAACATGGAGACATATTATATCAGTGGAGGCGAGGCCAGCCCGGGGAAAAATACAGTTTTAGACACGAACTCGGGAGGCAATCTCAAAAAACTGATGATAAATCATCCCTGATATTTTATCATCAGTTTTTTGATATCCTACTTGGATACTACAACTACTTTTAAATATTTATTAATAATTAGAAATTACTACAGTTTCATAAAAGGCTGTTTTCAGGCTCATTTGTGGAAGAAAAGATATTATCGCAGGGTTCCATCTTAGGACCATTTCTGTTCTTTATTGACATTAATGACCTTCATGATTCAGTTACTGAATAATTCCACTTGCAAGATTACATATTATGGACAAATAGGAGAAAAAAGAAAATCTGTTAATTTGAACGGACAGATGAAATAATTTACAAGGCGAAATCAGTATACTATTTGCGAAAAACTTACAAAAAAATGTATTTGGTTGGCTAACTTTGCCGATCCGCGCTAACTGCGATGTTTCATTTATCGATACCCGCTTTAAACAAAGGACTAGCTTGACAATCCTTGTTAGTCACCTAGTATTGATTTCGTGCCCGAAAACCGGCCGATGAAATATTAAAAACACGTTTGGACATTTTTGCCCGCGCCGGTCGATATTGAACCTAGGTACCTATGTAGCATGCAACACCACATTGTAGGCTAAATAGACAGAAATCTAATTGGATATTTGACATAGAACGAAATATTGATTTCTGAAGTGATAATGTGTTTCAATTAACTAGGAATTAAGGGAAGTAATTTACAGGTTTAATATTTTTATTTGTAAACTTCATTAGTAGTAAATTATATCTCTTATTTTATCTTTAATTGTATAAAAATCTCTATCCTAGTGTTTTGTGACAAACAATTTGACCGATTTTATGATTTTTTTTTGTGTATATTCGGTAGTTCTGAGAATACTGTTTTTCATACCCCAGTGAGAAATAAATGATATGCCAAAACAACGTTTACCGGATAAACTACTTAGTAATGTTACAAAAAATTTAGTCAAATACCGAATTGCATATTTTGGTTTTCCTTTGGTACGTATCAACATAAGAAAAACCACAGAAATGCGTACAATAAAATCGGCCAGTGACGTACGTAGGTACGAATTGAACGATGTGACCAAAACTTAATATATTTAAAACAATTTTTACGTCATTTTAATTTTACTTGAATATAAGTAGAGCAAAAGAATTTACCTAAACTTTGTAATTGTTTTTCTTTAAATTATAACGTGTAATACTTAATCGCGTTCGATTTTCAAAAATGTGGATAACATAGTTCGGCATTTATTAACTTTAAGCGAATGGAAGGACATAATTTTGTAGATGTTTTTTAAGTATTTTCGGGTATTCCACGGTAGGTACGGTTAAGCGCTATATTATATACCTACATAGTCATAGGTACATCCCCTGAGGGAATTATTTAAACTGTATCTGTGTATAGTCTGTCAAATTGTGTAGTGAATTTTTTTATGAACAATCTCAATTAAACACGTAATCACTGCCGGCTAAACTTATATTTTATTTGTTTTTACCGTAGTTTTCAAGCTCAAACTACATCCTATCCTCTCAGTTAGGTGCTGTAAAGTTTTACAAACATTCGTTTGGTTGACGGAAGCCTGAAATTTTGCGAGTAATAAACCCTTTCCTTTTTTAGGGTTCCATACCAAAATGGCAAAAATGGAACCCTTATGGTGAGACTTTCTCCGTCCGTCCGTCCGTCCGTCCGTCTGTCACACTCGATTATTTCAGTAACTATAACAGCTATCGACCTGAAATTTGGAATAGTTGTAGGTAATTACGGCGCGACGTTATTGCAATCATAAAAATATGAAAATCTTTTTTATTTTTATTTAAAAAGGGGGGAAAACCGGGTCGTCAAAATTTCAATATTTTAAATACCGTTCCCCCCCCCCCCCTTATCTCCGAAGTTTACTAATCGAAAAATCTGAAATAATTATGATCAATAGAAGTAAATGTATATTTTACATTTATTTTAATTTTTAACTTCTTTCATGGTATGGAACCCTCGGTGCGCGAGTCCGACTCGCACTTGGCCGGTTTTTTAACTAAAGTTTTCTCTGAGTCTGCTATCATAGTCTCAACTATAAAAAAAATAATTAGTAAAAAAATCATTAATTCTTTCATTCAAAACCAATATATGGTACCTAGGTACTTATGACGTAACCTTACAAGCAGAAGATAGTTATGAAATAGTAAATCAAAATACACACGAGTCTAAAACCATAGACTGTACTCGTAATAGTAAACAGAAAATATGGGTGACAATAGATAATAGCTTGTTGACTCAAAATATTTGACACGTATGACTGTACAGGCCGTGTCACGGAAAAAGAGTGCCGGCGGTGGAACTCTCCAATGAACTATTTTATGTACTATATTTAGGACATCGAGGCATGGTTTATTACTCGTGCGGAATTTTTGTTCTTAGAACTTTGCAGTGGCTACCTGGAGTACCTACCTAAGGCATGACAACATCAAACGACGACCTCCGTGACGCAGGGGACGCACGCTCGGATTCGAGTCGGGAGTCGGGAGGTCACGGGTTCGATTTCTGCCACGGGCCACTTTGGAATTTTTATAATTTCTAAATTGGCTCAGGTCTGGTCTTGTGGGAGGCTTTGGCCGTGGCTAGTTACCACCCTACCAGCAAAGACGGACCGCCAAGCGATTTAGCGTTCCGGTACGATGCTATGTAGAAACCGTTGGGGTGACATAACTTACCCCTTCCAAGTTATTACGCTAACATCTTCGGCTGCATCATCACTTACCATCAGGTGAGATCGCAGTCAAGTACTAACTTGTAAAGCAAAAAAAAAAATGCATGTCGATGTCAGATGCAGTGCGGCCAACATTTTTGTATCGCAATATCATACGATGTGTCGTATGATATTGCAATACACTGCACTACACCGCATTGCGGTCATCATCCATAGACCATTTATCATTCTTAGGTCTCTTTTTGCCCAATAAATAATCATGTCGGCGTACTAGGTATACCTATACTTCAAACAGAAAAATGGTACTTAATATATTATTACTGATTCAAGGTACAGTAACTGACACTGTGGTGGTAGGTACCTACCTACCCGGATGAACTTCGCAAGAAGAGTTAGACCACCACTGCGAAACGCCATGTTGCTGTCAGAAAGATCTATAGTAAAGGTGATGAACCTGAGACAAATATCCAAATCCAGAGATATTTAATTGCTACCTAGGTAGGTACTTAACCATCTTTGTAACATGGGATTTTACAGCTTGTTCATTTATTTGATGTCGACCATATTATATTCGTAGAAGCCAAAGTGTAATGCTAATCAAGTTCCTACCTAGTACCTGCCATCTTGCATCAGATAAAGTTAAAGGCTCGTAAATGGCCTATAAATAGGCTCACACAAAACCCAGCGCTCTTTTTACACGACAGTCTGAAAAAAGGTAGATGTACTGTTTCCAACCCAAGTACCTCATTCTTTTCTAGGTATTTCTTCAACTGAATTCTAAATTCGAGACCACATTTTCCTTAATTATGTTTAATCAATGACATTTTCAGATTTTTGGCATCCAATTTTTTGAGTCTGGCTTGCACACCAGTTCTTATGTTCACATAAGTACCATGTAGTATTTATACTAAGTGAAGTACCTATCTACTGGGTTGGTAGGTACTTGCCTACTGTAAGGGGAAAAACCACAAAAAACGAATATCTAATACGTTATACGAACCAAACTGTGATGAATTCATGCGTAAGTATATAACTCAGTCAAAAATGAATATGAAATAAAATTTAATTCATTAATTTAATAACAGCAAATATATACTTAACCTTATAAAACATACATACCTATACATATAGTAAACAACGTTAATAGTTATCTACACACACAAATACCTATGTGTAATACTAAAGCCAATGTTTTTTTCATTTTATTCTTTTATAAAAACAAAGAAAAAACTACTTTATCGACATACAAATATCCTTAAAGTTTTTCATAATGCTATAGTCGACTTCATATCCAATTCTATCTACGACTTACAGTCCGAAAAGGCTCTCTTGGCACTTGAAGGAGGGCGCTGTTGCAAAACAAAGGCAGCCAATAAAACAAAATCTCCTCAATTTTACTTTAATTTTAGTTTAAAATAGTTAATAGTAAACAAAAACAACATAACATACTATAGTGATATACTAACAGAGCAAACTATCAAACAGTAGCACAAGATAGCGGCGTTAGTTCAGACTTTGGCCACGCGCCAAAATAGCCTTGTCGCACAATAAAAGTAAAGGACAAAACTTTATAAGTATAACAATAAGATCGAACTTTGTTTGAGAGAAAACCTATAAAGGTTAAAGCGCGTGAACATAGCAGGAATCTAGCAAAATAGCAATGCTATTCACTCGCGCCAACTTCACTGCGCACACCAATGCAATCAACTATCAAGAATCAAGTTCATAGATGAAGATTGGTGTGTACGTATAAAATTCCTTTCTGTAATTACAAGAAAAAAACTATAAATCGACAAGATTAAATAAATGTCTTACCTTATTGATTTTATGGTGCAGTCCATATGCACTAAATAGGTCGGGAGATACTCCAAAATGTAGATAATATAACACAAGTTTACTATCACGTTAAATTAAATTTCTATTAGTCTAGTTTTTAGGATATAGGTATTTTGCACTATGTCATCACAAATATTAGTTTCTTATTTTGTACGTAAGGCACTCTATTTTAGATCACAAGAATATTGAGCAAAAAAGTTTTCAATTTGAAAAAGTTTTTCTCTGAATTAGAACACGCTGTATTCACGTTCGATTTTCAAAAGTTTGGGTGACACAGTTCGGTGATTTTCGGCGGCCGTGCCCCGTGGGTCCATTCGGTGGGTTTTCGTAAATTTTCGTGGATTTTCGTCGATTTTCGCCGCGGCTGAAACGTCGCGCATGCGAGGACAGCTCGCGCGCAACTGAAGATTGTCGTAGGTTAAGTTTGTTAAAAAAAAACCGTACACTCAATTTTCCGGCTCACAACTCGAGTTTCACTTCAAAAACGCACATTTTTGCTAATATCCGTGTCTTGGTCTCACTGATAGGTTATTGTTTTGACAGTTCCATGGCCAATGTTCCTCATATCTATGCATAGTGCATACCTAAAGTAGGTTGCAGTTAGAGGGCGCCACAGACTAAAAACTAAAATAGAGTTATATAGAAAAAAACACGTAGCCAAACAAACTATCAACACGCGTAAACACAACGAAACTGAATGCCACTTTTCATTATATTATTTCGCTATGCACCGGGTGGCTACGTCACCGAAATAGCGGGCGTCCGCCATCTCTCTCGCACACTTAAGTTCCCGTAAATGACAGATGAATTTGAAAAATTCACTCGGAACTATGGAACTGTTATAGTCTATAGAGCATTTTTCTTTTTTTTTTTAATTCGTTTGCCTGTGGTGCATAGGTGCACACTTACACACAACTGCATTCACACTGGGCGAGGTTTACGGCTAGATGCAATGACATTCGCAGACTCAAAACTCAAGTACGGCGTCAATAAACTGATGTAAGTACGTAGCGATTGTGAGTTTTATCGCTTACTTCTATGAGTTTAATAGACTTAAGCGAGTCTATAAGTAATACTAGCTGTTATGGGTGATTCATTATTAGGTGCTACAATGTTACATTACCTATATGCGAAACATAGAAATATCGTAAATCTATGACTGCCACAAAATTTCCATCAGGACTATAATATAATATATTAATCTTTTTTTACTTTATGTGATAGTTAGGAGGTACACCAAGCTCGATGACCATTTATGTGGATTTTTCACATCCCAGAAACCTCCAGGAATCTCCAAACCTGCATTGATCGAAAAAGCTTTCATGAGCCAAATGAAAAGGAAATTCTTTATTTATGCACATAGGCCTTACATACAGGCTCTTATGTAAAGTCGAAACTCTACCGCTAAATTAGAAACCAGGTTGGCACCTAGAAGAATATTTACAAAACAATTCTCACACAATTTTCTGTTTTTCAGATAAAACAATCATGCCTGATGGAAGACAATGATGAGGTTTTGGGTGGAGCGCGTGCCTAAAAAATGCCTTATCTATCCGACGCCTATGTGTTAATTAAACGTATAATCCAAAATATAGATAGTATTTTTTTTAGATAAGAAATTAATCAAAATCTTACGTTCGGTTTTAACGGTGAAAAACTGTAAGTAATGTGGAGGACTCAAAGTCAGGATAAAACGGAAATGGGAGAAATGAGGTTTTTGACTATTCTAGTTCTATATTTGTTAAGTTTTGATCATAGACTTAGTAAGAAATAAAAGTTTGCCTTAATCAAAACCCGAAGAAAAAATAAGAAAGCAGCATGTTACGAACTCACAATGGAATGGTAGAGAAAAGAAAAACTATTCGAAATAAAACTGCATGATTTCGATTTCATTATATTTTATTCAAAAATAAATTATTCATAAATAAACAAATTTAGTTATCTTCACGCACTTTATATTTTTGTTATTCGTACTTACTTTGATTTGTACGAATAACCGTATGTCGAGTAAAAAGTAAAACGAAATTCAAAATCCAACTTGAAGAGCTTCACGGACCACAGACAGTAATTCAATTCAGCGAAAGTA
Organism: Coenonympha glycerion; assembly: GCA_963855885.1. NCBI lineage: Eukaryota > Metazoa > Arthropoda > Insecta > Lepidoptera > Nymphalidae > Coenonympha > Coenonympha glycerion. The sequence continues at coordinate 8,043,473 of OY979650.1, forward strand.
TTCCTTTTTTAAAAACAAGTCCTGCCAAATGCGTTGCATTCGGCCTCGGTGCATGTGTCATTGACCTTAAGTATTCGGCCAGCGTACACTAAATGTTGGGAAAGGTCAGGCCTGTGTGAAACCTGTGTGTGTGTGAGTGCTTTTACTTTCGCTGTGTCACCTTTTTGGTTTCGCCCGGTTTGAATTCGGAATTTTTACTTTTTAATCCTCTGGATGGGATGGGATTTTGGGATTTGCACTTCAACTAGGCGACTATTAGTTTTATTTGCAACTGAGTTCTTTCTTTTTATTACAAACTTTTTTTTTGAACTCGTTATTTCCAGGTTGAACACTAATTTTTTTTCACAACTTGAAGATGTTTGAGTTAGCGAGCTAAAATACGATTTGACTATTGAGGTGCTTAGTTTATTGAGGAGTTTAGCTGTGATTTGACTATTGAGGCAGCGAGCTAACCTGTGATTTGACTATTGAGGTAGCGACCTAAACTGCGATTTGTCTATTCAGCTATAGTGAGCTAAACTGCGATTTGTCTATTAAGGTAGCGAGCTAAACTACGATTTGACTAATGAGGTAGCGAGCTAAACTGCGATTTGTCTATTAAGGTAGCGAGCTAAACTGCGATTTGTCTATTGAGGTAGTGAGCTAAACTGCGATTTGACGCTTGAGGTAGTAAGACTACGATTTGACTATTGAGACAGCAAGCTAAACTGCGATTTGAATATTGGGATAGTGAGCTAAACTACGATTTGACTATTGGGGTACTGAACTAAACTACGATTTGGCTATTGAGGCAGCTAGCTAAACTACGATTTGACTATGGAGGTAGAGAGCGAAACTGCGATGTGACTATGGACGTAGCGAGCTAAACTGCGATTAGACTGTTGATGTAGCGAGCTAAACTGTGATTTGACTATTGAGGTAGCGAGTTAAACTATGATTTGACTATTGAGGTAGGGAACTAAGCTAGCTGGTCCAGCTGCCAGCAATCTTTCAGTCCCTTACCTTTAATTAAAGCTTCGTAAAATCGCACAGGCCAACACGAATTTTATTTTTGAAACTTAGAGTCTCCGATACGTGGAACGAAAATATAAAACCTGAAAAAGTTTGATTTTATTTGCCAACCTTACAGAAGCAAACGTTTTAAGGAATATACGTAGTTCTTATTCCTTTATTTTATTGGGACTAAGAAAAAATTTCATTTCTTATTGATTTGTGTCATATTTATTTTTAAACCCAAATAGTTACCGAGGTGTACATTACATTAGTCCGAAATTCTGTTATCTTATCGCATCGAGTCACAGACCGGGCGATTCTGCACAATTTGACTAAGGTCATGGCTCGATGCACCTGTTGCTTTCACTCTCGCAGGAAAGTGGTGTCGCTGTCCCTTTCGCACACGATACAATGCCCTGTTGACGCAGGTGGCGCGCCGAAAATAATGTTTGCGGTGCAGAGATGTGACGTCATAATTAATTTATGCGTACCCAATTGACATGTCATTGACCGTCGCTGACAGCAAACTTTGGATCGTTGGACATTTTTTAAGATGGGAAAAAACACTGAACTCGCGACAGTGTTACCGTTAGCAAACTTTTTAGATGCGTTAGGCATTTTTTGGGATGGGAAAAAACCATTGATTAAATAGATGCATTATAAAAATTCATTGCCATAAGCCTACAAATAACTTAAAAATATATTTAATATTTCCTTCCTTCTTTTTTTGGTTTTATTTTATAACATTAACCTTGTTCCATACACCTACAATAAGTTATGTTTTCCTGTTACAAAATACGTCGGATTTCGAAACATACGATTGCCGAAATTTGTTTGTGTTAGAGTACATTTATCAGGGACTGCGGTTGGGTATTCCGTCATTCTTTGTTCCCGAATTGCGTAAGAATTATTATATACATTTTGTGGTTATTGAAAACAGACAATAATGGTGACGATTATGTGGATATTCCAAAACTTATTAAATCTGTGTATTTTTGACGAGCTTCCTGACCACCTTGCCTAGAAGGTCACGACGTCCACTTCGACTTCCACTGCTGGACATCGTTCGTTCGTTTTAGCCGACGGACGTCCATTGCTGGACAAAGTCCCTCCTGCAATGATTTCCAGCCCACACGGTCCTGCGCTAACTGTATCCAGCGCCTTCCCGCGTTTTTTTTAATGTTGTCAGGTCATCTTCTCGGACTCCTACCAACACTGCGCTTTCCCGTGCGGGGTCGCCATTCCAGCACTTTGGGTCCCCAACGTCCGTCGGCCCTACGAGCTATTTGCCCCCACCTATTGCCACTTCGGCTTCGCGATACGTTTAGCTATGTCGGTGACTCGGGTTCATCTCTTCTTTCTGATTCCGCAGAGAACGGAACAAGAGTGCGGAATCCTTCGTGAGCCATTCCGACTCGCACTTGGCCTGTTATATAGGAAAGGATGTATTATTTGTAATGTATTCATCAGATAAAGTTTTTTTCGGCGCTAGTGAAATATGCCCTTAAACCTAGCTTTTTAAAAATATGTATGCGCAGTAATATACGCGCAGTCAAGAATAATATTTACTGAACAAACAAATAAATTGAAAATATGTGCAATTCGACATTAGTAATAGAGCGTTGCACGGCGAGATAAAATAAATTGCACACGCGATAACGCGTTATCAGAGCAAAAATTTAGTTACAACCGTCCCGGGTTCAATGCTCGACTGGGACGAGGTTAACACTCGTTTATCCGGCGATTCTTAATACTTACCCGGTTTTATTTTGTTAGGTAATTATCAGACATCTATGCTTACCTATATCTATGTTGTTTAACTGAAGATATTTTGATGATTTTATCTTTGGATTGTTAAGCAAGAAGTTAGTGCATAAACAAGTTAATAATTTAAAAATTGAAAAACACGACTAAAATGACGTTTTCCAAATAAATTAAGCCTATGTTACTCGGAATTATATAAGGATTCTAACGAAACCCCTATGTCTAAATCTATTCAGCCGTTTAGAAGTATTTTGGGGGAATAAAGAAACTTATATATACATTCACGAATCCTAAAAACATTACACTCCTTTTTTGGGGAGTCGTGTAATAAGAAAAACGCCGCTGTCTACTGAATACTAAAAAATGTATAAAAACTGTCTGCAAAACTAAATTCAAATAATTGGGTCTTACACTACTTTTGAATTTGATAAAAAATATTACTTTATTATAAAGTAGGATAAAAATAATAACGTGCAGTGAAAGAAATATTAAAATCCAACGAAGATTTACAAAGTTACAGGCGTTTAAACTTTGGAGTGGGGGGATCTTCTAACCCTTTCTCGCAAAACGAAAATTTGTATGAAGCCGCACGAAGCTACTATGGCATTGGTAAGGTGTGACGTCACAATTTCATGTTGCTATCTCTGTCTAATCACAAATCTTTAAATGTTTATAACTTTTTTGTTATTTGATCGATTAAATTAGTTCTTTCAGTGCACGTCATTATTTTAATTCTACTTTATAATAAAGTAATAAAAAAATTGGAGTCAAATACCCTATTGGTCATGTGCGATTCGAGCTCGCGCTCAGTGCGGTTCCGTACTATCAAGACGACTATGACGACCTCCGTGGCGCAGGGGACGCACGCTTGGATTCGAGTGGGAGGTCGCGGGTTCGATTCCCGACACGGGCCACTTTGGAATTTTATAATTTCTAATTTGGCTTAGGTCTGGTCTGGTGGGAGGCTTTGGCCGTGGCTAGTTACCACCCTACCAGCAAACACGTACCGCCAAGCGATTTAGCGTTCCGGTACGATGCTGTGTAGAAACCATTGGGGTGACATAACTTACCCCTTCCAAGTTAGTACGCTAACATCTTCGGCTGCATCATCACTTACCATCAGGTGAGATCACAGTCAAGTACTAACTTGTATAGCGAAAAAAAAGACCAATTCCAATCAAGACGACCAAGAGATACAGCCTGATGACAGACGGACGGACGGATGGGCGGACAGCGAAGTCTTAGTAATAGGGTTCCGTTTTTACCTACCTTTTGGGAACGCAACGGAACTCTAAAAATGCATCTATAAGAATTCCTCACGTGATCAATTTAGGTACCGATCATTTTCATACATTTTTTAATTTCTTCCATTTCTATCTTTTTAACGTTACCTACCTCTCTCTCCTTTTCTTAACGTCAGTTAAAAAGATGAAAGATGGCGTGTTATTATGACGTCATCTCATAGTAATCTGAATTGCATCCCCATTGAATACTCAACCAACGCGAGGGCAATTTAGGTGTTGCGGCCCTACCAGCCCGCGAAATTCAAATTTTATTTAGTTTTTCGCAAATATTAGACTAACTACACATTGTAGATTTATGGCAATGCATTTTGCGGGCCTACTTTGTATGCATCTACATGTTTTTAATAGAAACTTTGCTCGAAAGTTCCCACTAATCTCATATTGGTTCCCGAAAAATAATTTTTTGCAGTTTCCCCGATTTCGAGCTATCGGCAACCAATATGAAGTAAATGAGTATTGCTGAGCCGAGTTCTTATTAAAAACATGTAGATGCATAAATTCTGTGCCCGCAAAACACATTGCCATTAGCCTTCGATGTATAGTTAGCCCACTATGAGCGAAAAACTAAATAAAATTTGAATTTTCGCGCCCGGATGGTACCCATCGCCCTTAACCTCACAATTTCTTTGTAAAGTTTTTTTTTACTTTTAGATGGATTCAATCACTGCAGGATTATACGCAGCTTAGATTTGTATGTGGTATAATGGCATATTTTTGGTGCTAAATGTGTTTTCGTTATTAAAGAAAATATAACCTAGCAAGATGGGTTATCAATATAAAAGACATTAAAAGATTACAAAAATGCATATTAAATGTATGTAAAAATGTTTAACTATATATTATTTATTTATAGTCCGAAACTGGTCGGGCAGACCTGACTCTCGCGTCTGTATCTCTCTAAGCCGTTTTAATTTTTTCAAATAATACGAGCCGCATTCTAGAGGTAGGCTACTTCTGTTGGCTGAGTACTTAATGGGTACTCATACCATTCGGCCCTCCGAGACCTGACTGACCTATACGGATGTAAGTCGACCCCTGTCTGGTGTTATGACGAAAAGTAATTCTTCGAAACGCCTGACTTTAACTGCTGTTGAAGCATATACGGGAGGCCGGCAGACTACTTACGAGTGCTTAGCATTAACTTCTTAATCATTACCTATTTTCTGAATAATGCTTGGAAAGGAAATGCCGATTGTTGTATGAAAATTGGGCTATACTTTGCGTCTTAACCAAATCATCGGTAAAACATTAAAAATATTCTCAATATTATGTAAAAAAAAAAGATTAGTAAGATATTACTCGTAACAGGGAAATTCTAATACCTTATCTGATTTTCACATGTTTATAATACTTTTAAACCCCTCTTACACATTTCACTAAAATAAATATATGCGATATTATTTGAAAGAAGATTCTTCATGCATACGTGCTACAGACGCAGAGTGACTCAAATATAGCCCATTTTCTGGCATTCTCCTTTGAGCATTATTTTGACAACCTTCTTCAGAATAAATCGAAATTGCTGTACCGGCCAAAAGTTATATGAAAATCCTCGGCTCCGCCTTGGCCCATATTTACACTTTAATCCATCAATATCTCTTTTGCTGGCCACTGCAGAAATGTACTATATTTTAAAAGTTTTTCTTTAGAAATTTAGTAAAATTTCAACCACCTCCCGGTTACTGATTGAGCTGAAATTTCGCATGCATGTGTACATCGGATGACAACACAAACTCAGCATGACATGGAGGTGGAGCTGATCTGATGATGGAACTCTGGTTCCATAGTGGTCATAGGAATCCGGTGAAAGAGTTTCGTTTACTGTACTGTCATCTCTCAACCCCTTTTTACGTCCCACTGCTGGGCACGGGTCTCCTCTCAGACTGAGAGGCGTTTGGCCATAGCCCACCACGCTGGCCAAGTGCGGGTTGGCGGGCTTCACACACCTTCGAGAACATTATTTTTTTTGTAAACTCTCATGTATGCAGGTTTCCTCACGATGTTTTCCTTCACCGTTAAGCAAGTGATACTTATTTAGTTTCCTAAAACGCACATAACTTGGAAAAGTCAGAGATGTGTGCCCAGGATTCGAACCTGCGACCTCCTTATGAGAGGCAGAGGTCAGAACCACTGAGCTATCACTGCTGCACTGTACTGTACTAGTACATTAATTATTATTTACGCTATGTATAAAATACATCTTCTCTAACACATACCTACATTGCTGACCACATACATTGACGACCTCCGTGGTTGAGTGGTTAGCGTGCCGGTTTTCAACGCGCCGCCATCTCTGAGGTTCCGGGTTCGATCCCCGGTCGGGGCAATGTAGAAAAAATAAGTTTTCTACATTGTCTCGGGTCTGGATGTTGTGGTACCTTCGTTGTTTCTGATTTCCTTAACACAAGTGCATAAGCTACTTACTAAGGGATTGGAGCAATGTATGTGATGTTGTCCACTGTACCTACTAGTACATTAATTATTTACGCAATGTATAAAATAAGTACATCTTCTCTAACACATACATTCTCGTGTCACAGTGTTTCTCCTCCGAAACGGCTTAACCGATTTTTATAAAATTTTTGTCTACATTCGGCAGGTCTGAGAATAGGTACCTGCCCCCTGATTGCGTAAGAAAAACGTATTCATCGTTATCGTAAATTCTGCCCGCTGACTGCGTTCCTGATTTGTGTCAGCCAATCGCGGCGCAGAATTCGCTAGCGTTTACGATAACGATGAATACGTTTTTCTCACGCAATCAGGGGCTGATCTATTTTTGATACTTCTATATGGCAAAACAACATTTGCTCTCCTAGTATTCCAAAAGTCATCACAGACTCCAGGCGTCACCTCCGGAAAGTCAGTGACCCAAACAATTTTTCCCTATCCCATATTGTATCAAATAATATTTATTAGTCATCAATTATTTAGGTATAATTTAGTTAATTAACAAACGATAAGGGTTCACGTTTCGTCTGCCATTGGAGTGGTCAGTGCCATTTGTGATAAAGTTGACCCTACTGTTGGTACCTACCTACTCGATGCGGTATAGACATTTTTGCAACTCGAAAATATGAATGTCAAATTCATCTTTCCCTTTGTGTCGTTTTGTTGTTCTAAATACGGAACTAGTCGTAAAATATGTACCTAATGGGTAACTACCATGATAAAATTGTCGTTTTTAAGTACCGATATTCTTATAATTACAAGTATAATAGATATAACAAATACGAAGATTTCAATCATACCAATATCTTTTCCATCGAATCATGTGTAAATACTGGATGTTATTGGGGATATTGAAATAGCTTATGTCTTCTAAATAGAATAATATCATATATATATATGTTACTATACTTAGTTCTTCTCTAATGTAGGTCGCGTGCATTGAGTGTTACTTTGTATCTACCATTAGGTCGTGTTCTTCTTTTACATCAGGGAGGATTAAAAGAGGGATTTTTAGAATTTCTTCTTCTAAAAGGCTAATATGGAGTTGTGAATATGAGTTAAAATCGAATGTTTGTCAAGTCAAAGGATTTTTTAAATCTTCTGAAAGTCTGTAATATAATTTTCGAGTTCATTTGTATTTTCGATGAGTTCTCATTCTGAACTCGCATGGGAAAATAAAACAAATAGTAACACTATGATGTGATACCAACAATTATTACATTTTTATTTGTGGTCTAGAATTCAGGTCAATACTGAAATAATTGCAAAATATCAAGTGGTTATTAATAACTAATTGAGCGCTACTTATCCTGTCTCATAATTATTAATTACTTATTTAGTAAAATAAAATCAGTAAACCCAGGTGTTTCAAAATATTTTTTAAACTTTTATTGTTCATCTGTCTGACGTTCTGTCTATTATAAAAATAAATAAAAAAAGGTTAATTTTCTGCAGTTCTTCCTGTGCTTTTCATGCCTAATACTTTTTGATTTTTTAGGACAATTTCGTAACATAAGTATACCTGCCTAACTTTACCTTCAAAGTTTACTAATCAAAAAATCTGAAATATCTATGATAGAATATTACGTATGAGGAAACCACTGCGTGCGAGTCCGATTCGCAATTGGCTGATTTTTTATTTATGGCAAATAATTTTTCGCCTATTAATTTTTCACCAAGAAAAAACATCCAACGCTTGCTTAAAAAAAACATTTTTGCACACAACTAAATTTATTCAAAAATGACAATCAAAGATTCTATTATTCGAGGCTCACAACCCGACAATCGACTTTGACACTTAGATCACAAACTTTAGGGTTTAAAATAAGTGTAAATTCCACGGGCATGTGATACGATGTCTCATCAAAATGTGGGGTCGTTGCACCCGTCTCAATGCTTGAATCACGACTGTTCGTCATTTGTTCGAGTTTCTATCTCCGCGTTATCTTATCTGGCTCGACTTGTGAAGTTGCGTCGGATGTCCTTGCCATTCTATTTTGGTTTCTTTTCCTGTAAAAATAGAAAAAGACGTCAAAAAACAAAGACACCTATACTATAGACCCGGCGGACCGCGCGAAAAAATGTCTCCAGTTTATGGGAGCAAAACCCTCTCCGGCGTCAGTAGTAAGCTGTAAGCCTACGCAGTGTTTCGCAGGAGTTTCGACACATGGCTCTACATTTTCTTGTATGAAAAAGGTTTAGGTACGTAAAATGTTCGGATGGGCTCATCTTGATGTTATTATCATAGTCAAATAATGTCAGTAGAAACAAAGTTTGAAATAACACCTAAAATGAAACTCTATTTAGTATTAACTTGATAGCGATTTTAAAGACGTTACTGATTTGGCTGAAAATGGAGATAACTTATAGCCAGACATTAGAAAGCCTACAAATGAAATGAAATGAAATGAAATTCTTTATATCACATAGGCTTAAATATAAGCTCTCATGAAAATGTCGAGACTCTACCGCCAGGTTTGCACCGAGAAGAACTGGCAAGAACTCGGTACTTGCTCTTTTCAAAAAAATGTCTCAATATACAATTTTTAGTACTTAGTATGAAACAATATTTTTAAGATATCTCGTGAGGAGATGGAAGCATATATAGACAAAGTGACATCCTTTTAGCGATATAGCTATATTTAGCGATGTAGAATGCCAAAAATGAACGGGATCGACGTTAGCTTACGCTAAGTATGCCATACATTTCTGACTTTTCTATTCGCAACATCGCTAAATTAGAATGTCACTTTGCCTAGGTCCCCGGTCTACTATACACAAGCTATTTTTAATCCCGGAAAAATCTACGTTTCCCGTGGGGTTCGCATGTTCTTAGTATGTTAAACTGTTAATAATTTTACCACTGAGCCGTTACGGTTACTTCGTAATGCGTTTTAATATAAAACAACCGGTCATTTGGTCTCAGGCCCACCTGAATGCTTATCTGTCATTGACCCGGAGGACGGTACTCATATTATTTATGTTATAACGTTAGTAGCTACTAGGTACCTACATAGTTGGTACTATTATGTTGGTATAAACCATGAATACCACTCTCTCTTTCTCTCTCTCTCTCTCTCATAATGTTCCGACAACCCCTAACTTATGGCTATCACAATGGTCAACCGAGCAGTGGCCAAATGTCAAAAGCATTGAGACCATGATCTCTATCTCTGGATTGCTGACCGTCTGTCAACGTTAAAGGGAAGACACTTGATTTTTTGTGGAAACTTTTTAGTTTACGACATTCTTTAATTGATATTCGAACAAGTGTTTTTTAATAGTGACTTATGTCATGTGACTTTCAATAAAAATTTTCCTTGTGCAAACAACGTTTTTGCTTCCATATCCTAGTTATCTAGTTTATTTCATCAAAAGGTTATGGCCCTATCCACGAAAGTCGCCATTAAAAACCTCTGCGGCCTAGATGACACTCTACGTGGAAATTCGCAATTTAAATGATTCTGATACGAGAAAAGTTGTTCACGTATACATCAAAGTACCCGGATTCCAATGACTCCACCGCCATCGAGAAGAACCAAGATGCATTGAAGGATATTGCCACCGGATTTGACGATGATCTTGTAGCTGTTGTGTTACTGAGAGGACTACCTGAAGAGTACAGACCTATGCGTATGGCACTGGAACACTCTGGGATGAAGTTGACTTCAGAGAACGTACAACAAAAGTTACTACAGGAGGATTCACGTCAAGGTTGCAGTACATCGTCTTCAACGGACTCGACATTGGCAGTGAGTAAGAGTCGGAAACGGAATGGGAACAAAGACAAGAATATGACCAAAGTGAAATGCTACAGATGTGGAAAGCATGGGCATAAGAAGCCGGACTGTCCTGAAGGAAGGAAAGCTGATGATTCGACCTCCAAAACGAGAGACGTCGTGAGCCTGTCTTCATCAAGTGCCGGGGACTCCTTCAATCCGACGGAGTGGTACATCGACAGCGGCGCATCTTCACATATGTCTTTCCAGAAACATTGGTTTAAAGATTTGGTTATGAATGTCAGTATGAGTAACGTGACATGTGCGAATAATGATAAGATGGAATGCGCGGGTAAGGGTGACATCATGGTGAGTATGAAAGGTAGAATGCTTGCCGTGAGGGATGTCATGTATGTACTTAGTTTGCGTGTTAATCTGTTATCAGTTTCACAGTTAGTAGAGAGAGGATGGAAGGTGATTTTTGACAGGGATGGGTGTAAGCTAATTCACCATTTGGTTCCAGGCCATTTCAATGGAAAGCTTCTGGCTATCGCAAGTGAAGTCCCTGGTATCTACAAGCTTGAAGGTTGTCAGGCGGTTGTAGATGGGGCTGCGTTGGCGTCAGTGAAAGCAGGTAATCCTTTGATGTTGTGGCACCGGCGGCTTGGACACGTAAATGAGCGAGATTTACGTAAGCTTCCGGGTGTGGATTTTGGAAAGAGCGTAATGGAGCCTTGTGTCGCTTGTATTGTAGGGGAAGGCACATCGTTTACCTTTTCCAGTTGGTGAAGCTGAGAAGGCAATTGAGAGACTGCAACTGGTTCACGCAGATATCTGTGGTCCAATGTCTGAACCGTCGTACGGTGGATCTCGGTACATGCTAGTAATAGGCTATTTGACTAAATTTTGAAAATGATTTTAAAGAATTTATAACTACCTATTAAGCACATTATTTTGATATTTCGCGGAAATTTAATGTAATTCCCTTTAAAAACCACTTTCAAAATTTCAATTTTCAAAACCGCGCCAAAAACGCCAATTTTGTAATGGCGCTCGTCATCTGACTCGTGACGTCACACATTGTCAAACGCATATAAACAGACTACAGTACCGTACAGTTTAGTTGAATTTCTTCGCTTTTCTTTAAATTTAATAAAAATTAATATATTTTAACAGAAAGAATGGTGTACAAATGCTGTGTAGTACCATTATGTACAAATACCTCCATAATTTGCCCTCAAAAAGTGTTTGTGTCTGTACCATGATAAACCGAACTCCCATGAACTTCCTGAGTATTTGTCAACATAAACTAAAATGAGATAATGATTAATGATTATAATAAATAAAGGAAGGACTAATATGATCGACGCGGTAGGTACTTACATTGCTGTTTTTATGTTTTTCAGTTCCGCGCCATAATAATCAGCATTATTCTTAATAATGGGTAACATCCGGGCGCGAAAATTCAAATTTTATTTAGTTTTTTGCTCATAGTGGGCTAATTATACATCGAAGGTTAATGGCAATGTGTTTTGCGGGTACAGAATTTATGCATCTACATGTTTCTAATAAAAACTCTGCTCAACAATACTCATTTACTTCATATTGGTTCCCGATAGCTCGAAATCTGGGAAACTGCAAAAAATTATCTTTCGGGAACCAATATGAGATGAGTGGGAACTTTCGAGCAAAGTTTCTATTAAAAACATGTAGATGCATAAAAAGTTAGTTAGTCTATTATTTGCGAAAAACTAAATAAAATTTGAATTTCGCGGGCTGGTAGGGCCGCAACACCTTAAGGGCAATGGGTAACATCCGGGCGCGAAAATTCAAACTTTATTTAGTTTTTTGCTCATAGTGGGCTAGTTATATATCGAAGGTTAATGGCAATGTGTTTTGCGGGCACAGAATTTATGCATCTACATGTTTTTTATAAAAACTCTGCTCAACAATACTCATTTACTTCATATTGGTTCCCGATAGCTCGAAATCTGGGAAACTGCAAAAAATTATCTTTCGGGAACCAATATGAGATGAGTGGGAACTTTCGAGCAAAGTTTCTATTAAAAACATGTAGATGCATAAAAAGTAGGCCCGCAAAATGCATTGAAATAAATCTAAAATGTTTATTTAGTCTAATATTTGCGAAAAACTAAATAAAATTTGAATTTCGCGGGCTGGTAGGGCCGCAACACCTTAAAGTAAAGTGCAACCATAAAAGCACCTACCTTAGGTAGGTTGCTATTATCAGCTCGCACAAAATTTGATTCCATTCTGCGATTTGAAATACTTAATTATTTATTTCCTTAGTATGTTTAGTTATAAAGTTAACCAGAAAATTACTGTTTAAATAGCTAAAAGATAAAATAAAACGCCCGCCAAACAAAACACTCAGAAAAATCAGTACAAAAAGCTGTTGTTTTCCCGCAAACTTTCGAGTGTGACGTCACCAGAGTTGCAACCAATCACAGGGCGTTCCTGTCACAGGTAAAATATCAAGAATTATAACATTATTAAACTCTTATTTTGCTGAAAAATATACATATATTTGATTAAAATAAAGTGAAATATGCTTATTTACGTTGTTATTAGTGAGATTTACCACAATTTCAGGTATATTTTCATTGTTGTCAAATAGCCTATTTTAGATGACTTTACACGTAAAACTTTTGCATTTTTCCTTAAATCGAAAGATCAGGTTTTGGATCATTTTAAAGTTTTTCTAGCATCTGTAGAGGTTGAGACCGGGTTGAAAGTGAAGTGCATACGCACGGACAATGGAACAGAGTTTGTGAACAATAAGTTTGATGGGTTTCTACGTCAAAAGGGGATTAAACATCAATTGACTGTTCCCTACACTCCAGAGCAGAACGGCGTAGTGGAGCGAGCAAATCGTACGATCGTGGAGATGGCTCGTACTATGTTGGCGGAGAAGAATCTTAGTTGGAGACTGTGGGCGGATGCGTGTTCTACTGCTGTGTACACCAAGAACAGGCTTCCTCGCAGTGGCAACAACGGTAAGATTCCTGAGGAGTTGTGGACAGGGAAGGCTCAGTCATTTGATCATTTCAGAGTTTTTGGATCGAAGGCGTTTGTGCTCGTACCAAAGGAAACTCGGAAGAAATGGAGCCCTAAGGCGGTAGAACATATCTTGGTTGGTTATTGTGAAGAAACCAAGGGATACCGTTTCATTAATCCTAGTAATCCACGCGTTACAGTTAGAGCAAGGGATGTAGTTTTCTTGGAAGACTCTACAGCAGCGATTTCAGGGAATCCTAGTCAGCTGGTTGACAGCGGTGACAAAGGTGCTGAAGTTATCTGGGAATTTGCAAGGGTAGAAGGACAGTCAGGTATGTCACCTGGGACTGAAGAAGCTTCTCAAGGGTTGAGTTCTACAGATAAAGCTGAGGTGTATGAAGACGCGGAAGTGGAAGTAGGAGAAACGGGTGATAGCGGAGCAGAAAATGTCGTGGTAGAAAATGTTGAAGTAAGAAGATCGACAGTTAGACTGCTGCTATAGTTGGCTGTTGAAAAGGATTTGTTCATTAGCCACTTCGATGTAAACACCGCCTTTCTGAACGGTGATTTACATGAAAAAGTTTATATGCGACAACCGGAGGGTTGCATAGACTTTGCTTACGCCTAAAAAGTTTGCTTACTAGAAAAAGCGATATACGGCCTCAAACAAGCTTCTCGGTCATGAAATGAAAAAGTGAATGAAGTGTTACTGTCTTTGAACTTCAAGCGCTGTGACTTTGATAGCTGTCTTTACAAAAATAATAATTTTTATATCGCTTTGTACATACGTTGATGATTTTTTATTATTTTACAACGACAGAGCGCAAAAGGAAGTGTTGTTTGACAATCTTCGTAAGCATTTCACGATGAAGGATTTAGGGGAAGCTAGACACGTTTTGGGGATGCTTTTGTCTAGGACACCGGAATATATTTGAATCAAGAGAGGCTTATTTCGAAGATCTTGGATGAATATGGTATGAGCGATTGAAAACCGGTGAAAACTCCGATGGAAATGGATTTCTATAAAGCCTTGGCGGAAGGGGAAGGAGGTATGATCTTGTCCTGCCAAGACTATCGTCGTTATCAGGCGCTCATTGGGTCGCTGAACTATTTGGCCTGTAACACACGCCCGGATATTGCGGCTGCGGTTAATTTCTTGGCGCAGTATATAATTCCTGTTGTGAGGAACGCCATTGGAAAGCGGGTAAGCACATGTTGAGGTATCTTAGGGGTACAAGGGATCTATGTTTGATATTTCCCAAGTCGCCGGTGCAGGACATCACGGGATTCGTAGATGCTGACTGGGGAGGGAACATCAAAGATAGGAAATCTTATTCTGGATTTATTTTTAAATGCGGAAACTCGTTGATTACCAAATGTGTGCGCGATCTGAGTTTGGGTGTGTGTGGTGTGGTGTAATGTGAGGATATCTGATGATGGATGTTGTTTGAGGGGAAGTGTGGAAACTTTTTAGTTTACGACATTCTTTAATTGATATTCGAACAAGTGTTTTTTAATAGTGACTTATGTCATGTGACTTTCAATAAAAATTTTCCTTGTGCAAACAACGTTTTTGCTTCCATATCCTAGTTATCTAGTTTATTTCATCAAAATTTTTGCAATTTTGGCGTTGATTGTTGCGTAACCTGGCGTGAGCGTCTATGGAACTAAAATAAAATGACATTCAAAACGACGACCACTATTAACAAAATAATATGTCAATTTAGTACCGTGGATATTCGGAGGTGGCGCTTCAAATCGGCACAAAAAAGAACTTTCAACTGTATAGTGTGATTACCTAACCCAGAGATATAGAGATCAGTGATTTAGAGTGATAATGAAAAAGAAGAAGGCCGACATAAATCGCCGACAAACCGTAACCTATCGTAACGAGACAACGCGAGCGCGAATGTTCCGACAACCCCTTACTTATTATATGGCTATCTAAAAGGTCAACCGAGCAGTGGCCAAATGTTGAATGCAATGAAAGTGATAATGAAAATGATGAAGGCCGACATATAAATCGCCGACAAACCATAACCTATCGTAACGAGACAACGCGAGCGCGAATGTTCCGACAACCCCTTACTTATTATATGGCTATCTCAAAGGTCAACCGAGCAGTGGCTAAATGTTGAATGCAATGAAAGTGATAATGAAAATGATGAAGTCCGACATATAAATCGCCGACAAACCATAACCTATCGTAACGAGACAACGCGAGCGCGAATGTTCCGACAACCCCTTACTTATTATATGGCTATCTCAAAGGTCAACCGAGCAGTGGCTAAATGTTGAATGCAATGAAAGTGATAATGAAAATGATGAAGGCCACCATAAATCGCCGACAAACCATAACCAATCGTAACGAGACAACGCGAGCGCGAATGTTCCGACAACCCCTTACTTATTATATGGCTATCTCAAAGGTCAACCGAACAGTGGCCAAATGTTGAATGCAATAAAATTGATAATGAAAATGATGAAGGCCGGCACAAATCACCGACAAACCATAACCTAACACAACGAGACAACGCGAGAACCCCTAACTTATAGTCAACGGTGCAGTGGCCAAATGTCGAAAGCATCGAAAGTGATAATGAAAATGATGAAGGCCGACATAAATCGCCGACAAGCCATAACCTATCACAACGAGACAGTGCGAGCGCGACAATGCGTACGCCCGTTGTCGGCCTCCCCCCGAATTTCGCCGAATCCATTCAAGGTCGCCGCCGTTGAGGCAGGTCAGCGCCGTGACGTCACGCCCTCCAAAACCGAGGGGTCAACGACCGCGCCGCCATCACGGAAACTGTGCTGTGCGCGTTCGGAATTCAAATTGGGGGCTCTTTGTTTGTGTGCGTTCAATGAGCTTTCGATGTTTTTGTTGTCCCTTTTTGTGTGTAAGTGGTTATGTGTGCGTGTAATTTGGGTTTTTTTTAGCGAAACAATGGCCGGAGTCAGACCCTTCGGTTTCGAATAATCGTTTAATTATTGCTGTATTTTGCTCTGCTTGGGTTGTTTGCTGGAGAGGAATTATTTTGAGATTAATTAGTTGCTCTACACTCTAGCCTTTAGGTAGACCTATTAGGTGCCTACTATATCTACCTACTTCCTTAGTGAGTACAATTTCAGAAGTGAACCGACGAAAGAGGTAGGTATAAACCAGGTAAAGCTACCATTATAAATAGTTCAATTATTTTATTATCTACCTAAATACTAACTTTATTAAAGGACACCTAAAATATCTTGGTAGGTTTGAAATAAAATTTAAGAACCTACCTAAGTACGATACATTTGAAAATAAATTAATTATTGTTTAGCTTTTGAACGATGCCTAATCCAACTAAAGAATTTATGTTTCCTACATAGGTATATTTGAAGTACCTACCTACGTACCTAGATAACACTTTAATCTTATAACAAATAACGCAGGTAATTTCAAATTACGTTTAAAAGCCGATCATTTAAAATAACCGGCTTTCATAACTTCTAAGACGCCATGTTTGTAAACAAATAAAAATAGAGAAAGAAGACTTGCTCGACCGGTATTTAGGTAACTAGTGTGAGTGAGAACGTAAAAAATCTTATGTGGTTATCGACCAATCGTGGATCGTCTAACGCAGTTCAAATTTCGGTTGCGCGGGCGCAGGAGGGGAGTTAGACGCACACTAAGATAATTTTTTTTAGTTTTTCTCCTTTAGGGCAGGCAAAGATAATTACATAATATGTGAGAATACCTTCTTAGGTAACTTAATACAGCTTGTGAAATCCTGAATTTTCAAAATTAATAAGTTGTAATACATATCTATATAAAAAGCTTCATCATCATAAACAATGAATCTGATAAGAAACCCTGTTTGAAATAAATACTTATTAACAAAAGACCTAAAAATTTTGCGTTTATTGCTAAGTACCTAGGCAAAGTTTTTCAGCTGTAAATTACCTAACTCGATGAAATTCGTGAATTAAGTAGATTAGGTGCCTATAGGATACTGCCTAAGTAGATAAGTACTTCCAGCTTCCGTGTTCCTAGCAAGTAGGTATCTACCTACCTAGATTATATATTTTGGGTGCCTTCAGGAGAAAGGGGAACAAATAGGCTTTTTTAGGCAAACGCACTCTACCCTAGACCTCGTCTTTGCTTATCATCAGGTATGACTGCACTCAAGCGCAACCCTATCATAAAATATATAAAAAGTCAAAATTATTATTTTTCTATACCTCCTCTTATTTAAAAAAAAACTAAAGTTTGGGAGAGGTAGGTCTTTTTTCCTAACTTCTGCTAAAAATACAGGTATACCTAATTACCTACCTAGGCATCTGGTACCTACTTATACATCTATCTAATATTTAACTACGTTATTTTAACGACCATTGTATTCACGGTGCATTAAATATAAATAGAAAAGTCAGCCATCTGTGTAATAACCATGAACGTGCCAGCCTCTAATTTTTTCTAACCCAAAACCAGCCAATGACAGGCCGCCGAATTTCGTGGTTGCGGGTGAGTGGCCAAAAATGTTAGACGCACACAAACATACTTCCCACCATGTTTTCTAATCGCTTTAGTTAAGTAAACTTACGTAACTTGTTCTATGTGTGTAAAGGATGCTCCTTTTAAATATGTAGTTTTTAAATAAAATATCCTACCTTTTTACTCACAGTAATATTAAATCATCGGTCAAGTGCGAGTCGTGTTCACGCACTGAGGGTTCCGTATTGTCGAAATCAATGGAACATAATATGAAAGGGAGCCCGATACTTACCTATACCTACCGGTGACAAACCAAAATTTTAGGACAACAAAAAAAGCTCCACTAGAATTTGCAAACTAGGTACCTAAGTACTTGTAGTCGTAAGATTTCAAACTATCCGAAATGATTTGAACTAAATGAAAATTTTGGTTTGGCACCGTCTCCATAAACAAAAATTATTAGAAAATTATTTTTTGCCTTTTAGTGGGGTTGTTGTGTTGTTGGTTTTATTTTTTTTCTATTTGAAGTCGGTTTTTATTTTTGTTTTTGGAACATAAATTTTCTGGCACTATGGGAATATTCCTTTTTTTTTCAAAAATAAGTAAGCACTACTCACTTAGATATGATAAACAAAATAACCCATAGATCACTTTTCTTTCTTTGCTTCAATAAATAAGTAAACACTAGTAGATACTAATACTTACTAAGTACCTAACCTATTTAATAAAATCACCCATGGCATCTAAAGACCTCAATTTTTTCCTAATATCCTATTAACCAATCAGAGATCTCTAAATTCCATGGTTGCGTGTGAGTGGCCGAATTTGAATTAGACACACACTAACGCAAACCACGCGCATGTGTGTGTGCGTGTGTACGATTAGCGTTTAGTGAATAGATGTCAAGAGAATGCGTCAAGAATATTTTATTTTTCGTCCATTGTTTGGTAATTGAAAAGGGATAGGTAGATTTTTATTACTTTTCCGAATACTATTTGGTATTATGCGCTTTTAACATCGATAAGGAACCTTAGGATATGGCCATCGGAACATTTTACGCAAACCTTCTTCATGTGACAAGAAATTAGTAGAGAAGTCTGTCAAAATTTCCCACTAAAACGCCATAATATGGCGGAAACAGGCGGAAACCGTCTCCATTGAAACGTGTGTGCAGTAGTGATAGTCTATAGAAAATACAGCTGCTGGCTTACTACCTATAGTAAAGTACGTGCCACGAAAGAAGTCCCGCGGCCATTAGCGGAACTAATAGATTTTACATGCAAAAATGCTTAGACATACGACTACTAGCGCCGCGTCTACGGGACTTCTTTCATGAAAAGGACTCTACCTACCTACTGACGCTGTGGGTGTCAAACCAAACATCTTTGGCACCGGTAAACTGACGATACTTTCTCCATGGTAAATAGGTAAATATACCTAGATCTTTTACATAAACTTCTATGTTACAGTCAAGGTTAAAACCGAGTTTCTTGCCAGTTCTTCTCGGTGCAAATCTGCTCTCCGAACTTGGTGGTAGAGTTTTGACTTTTCATAAGAGCCTGTATAAATTAGGTCTATGTGAGAAAAAAAATAAATTTATAGTTAATAGTTCTCTATTAGCTACAACTTTGGAGTGGGGGGTCGCGGGTTCGATTCCCGCCATGTGCCACTTAGGAATTTATATCTGGGTGACCGAGCTTCGCTCGTTGGCCAATAGATGGCAGCAGTAGTCATATTTTTATTTTATTTTTCGTAAATTTGTCATTTTCTAAAAATGAATCCTAGCTAGATCGATTTATCGCCCCCAAAACCCCCTGTATACTAAATTTCATTAAAATCGTTTAAGCCGTTTCCGAGATCCAGATTATATAGAAATATATATACAAGAATTGCTCGTTTAAAGGTATAAGATTATTTCTAAATTGGCACAGGTCTGGCCTGGTTAGAGGTTTCGGCCGTGGCTAGTTACCACCCTACCAGCAAAGACGTACCGCCAAGCGATTTAGCGTTCCGGTGCAATGCTGTGTAGAAACCGTTGGGGGGACTTTACTTACCCCTTCCAAGTTAGTACGTTAAAATCTTCGGCTGTATCATCACTTACCATCAGGTGAGATGGCACCTACTAACTTGTATACTTAGTGTAAATTAAAAAAGAACAAAACGAAATTACTTATTTCAATATGGATTTTTATAATTATGTAAGTAGGTAGGTATTTTTGAAAAATTAAAAAGATTTTTTGCTGTTTTGATTTTTTTTACCTCAAAGTCATGCAACCATAAAAGTCAGCGGCAACATTCGAAACTATTATTTTGTGTGTAATTCAGTTTGTTCTCACGCTATTATTATTATCTGCACTTCGCTTGCCAATAAACTACGTACGGTCCAAGTTATAAGCTTTATAAATTTAAATACGAATCAAAATTTCACTCGTAGCAGGATTAGAACCCGCGTCCTCCACTCCAGCTATCGCGGCTGGGTGGCGGGTGCTGTTACCGCTGAGCACAGATCTAGGAAACAATATGGATGGGTCCCGTCCCGGAATTTTTAATCTGTAAATTGGCGCATAAAATGGCGTCACCTAGGGAAGTAAACTCAGTACACGAACATTTGACAGCAAATCTTGGCGCTCAACATGACGCCGCATGTCACGCTAAGCTAGGCTAGAATGAATGAACGGGTCCTCCTTAGTTCTCTTATCTCTTTGCCGCTGCGCTATACGAGCCATATTCCTTCGCGATGAAATTCAGATTTGTAATGATAAGCGCATAGGCAGAACTGGCGCTATCTATTGTGAAACAATGCAGTTTCAAACTAATTTTTCAAGGAAATTACAAATGGAACAATCTTCGAATCTCTCGTTCGAAGGCGAGGGATTCGAAGATTGCTCCATTTGTAATGTAATCTAACAGCCTCGATAGCTGTGGATGCGGGTTCAAGTCCCATTGTTAGATACATTAAACGCTATCCGCCTGTGACTTGCGCTGTTCAAAAGCTTTTAAGCTTATTAAAGCAATTTCGGGCGTTTTCATGGAATTTTGGCTTGTGTTCGGGCTGACTTCCATTACCTTAGTAAGTTTAAACCAAAATAAATTGGATGTAAAATAAGTAATAACTTATTCCTAAAACAGTTTAGATTGTTGTAAGATATAGGTCATTGAGTTACACAGAGTTAGTTATTGAGTTAGTTTTTCACAAATCCCGCGGGAATCATGGATTTTCATTAATACAGGAAATAATCCATCTTCATTAATACAGCTAAATCGCTTTAGGCAGTATTTGCGGGAACAGTCTTACTGGTCTAGGATCCCGCTATACAACGACCTTCACCGAGCTGCTTATTGGATGAAAACTATTTTATATCCAATTAAATATGTCAATAAATATATCGCAAGTGGGTTGCCTAAAAAATTTCAGTCCAGGATAAGATTAATTAAGAATTTAAGAAAAATCCATTGTAACATGAACTCCTATTTGTTAGAGTTCCGTTGACATCTTAGTTCAAATTAGATTGGATGAGCGATTCAGGTCGCAAATTGCAATTGTGCATAAAACCTACGATTTTATTATCCGTTAACTTTCTTTTGCCAAAAAATATGGAACAGATATACTTTCCTCAGCCAGGAAAGTATTTCTGGCAAAAAGCACTATTTATACTATCCAATATAATTTGAACTACGATGTCAACCGAACTGTAACAAATAGGAGTCCATGTTACAATGGTTTTTTTTTTAATTCTTAATTAATCATACCCTGGACTGAAATTTTTTAGGCAACCCACTTGCGATATATTTATTGACATATTTAATTGGATATAAAATAGTTTTCATCGAATAAGCAGCTCGGTGAAGGTCGTTGTATAGCGGGATCCCAGACTATACGTTTTTACCCTTTTTTACCCTAGACGGAACCCTAAAAACAGTAACTCTCCAGGAGTGCCGACAAAAGTGAAAACTTGAACATTCAAGTACTAACGAGTGTCTTGAAAAGAAGACTATACTACTTATTATAGGTACATCATAATACAAATATGTGTCGGTATCAGTTACAGTGTCGTGAGCTCAATGGTTTTTTCCCTATCTCAAAAAATGCTCAACACACCCAAAAAAGCTACACACTCATGCTCGTTTTTACCAACATTTTAAGGAACGCCTAAGTTTTCCCTTACAACAACTGTCACCTAAGGGCTTGGCTTAGGTGTCTCTCAAAATGTTAGTGAAAACGAGCATTAAATTACTATTTCACCCCCGTGCTTCGCAAAATACGTTTAGCCGTTTATAACACTGCTACAAAGAAACCACTGCAATATGCAAGATAGGTACCTAATCCTCTGATCTGTGGTCTACCTTTTATGATCCATGGTCATTTTAAAATCGTATTAAAATAATAATGCTTGTATCATACTCATAACAATAGATATTAAAAAGGAAATGGGACACGTGTGAAGCTTATATTCATTTAAATAGCAAGTAGGTAACGGACATAGGGCCGTGGGTGTAAAGATTCTAGAAGCGCTTATGATATACCTATAGAATGCTAACAGAAACCGATATTAGACAACCGAAGTGCGCAACGGTAGTTATTAGTCCATTGCTCTACTTCATAGGTCGTGAGTTCGATTTCCGACACTGGAAAATATTTATCAGGTAAACATTATGTACCTACATTATATTTTTATCAGTTAATATCAGTTAACTAGTATCCATATATTTTCGATCGCTATTTTGGACTATTTCCGATGTGTGTAAAATTCTGATAAAAATACTTATTGATTAAAAAAATTGTTTCGTGTTCTATGGTATGCTTTTTTTATGGAAAATAATGAAACTAGCTAGACGCTTACCAGGCCTTTGGCATTGGCAGGAGATAGAACTTCTATTCTCCGATTTTGTACTCTGACAGAGAATAAAATTATGTACAGCGGCCTCTACTCTACTCTACTACCTGGAAAAGTGCTGTTTGCCTGGTGGATGAAAACAGGGCAGCGGTAGAAGTGTAATAGGATTCCGTTGACATCCTTCAAATACAGAACCCTAAACAAATTCAAATCTTTAAAGGGATTTTCCTTAATTTAAATGTTATAAATCCAACAGATACGGACTGCGGTCCTTTTTACACGACTGCCCAAAGAAAGGAGTGTAATGTTTTTAGGGTTCATGTTTTTTAAAGTATTTTCTGTTTTTAAGTATAAGCAGGTGAGTTAGAACCAGATTTTTGTTATTCGACTCGCAAATCGACTCTGTTTTGCCATGCTATAGATATTTCAATCCATGAATGAATGCGTCCCACTCCGTCAAATGTTTCATTCGATTCTTATGGATTTTGTCAAAATGGGACGCGTCATCGTGGATTGATACATGTGGGGAGTACCGAAAACGTATAACGCTGTCGAGTTCTTAGCTTTACATTGTATCTTGTGCTAACTCATCAGGTTATTCAAGTAATATGATTCAGATTTAGGCACAGATCACTATATATTAGTCTGGAGACAGATAGGACAGTGCAAAAGTTGTGATTAGTTCCGAAGAATGCGTTTTGTCGCTAGTGTCGCAAGCAGAAGAGTTGTGACACAGCCCATATCAAAATGTCGACATAGATAGCTGCTATCGATGCTAGTGATGTTCCGTGAATAATATGAAATAGGGTTCTTCAATATTTTTTAATTTTTTCCAGATACATAATATTATGAGGTAAAAATAAAACAACATTTACAAACTAATTTTTATTTTTCTTTCGTCTTAACCTATAAGCTTTATATTTGTCATAAGCCATTATTTGTGGATGACACATTTGTTTCAACAACACAACACTTTCGCACTTTCGGCATTTTATAGCGTTCTGAGTTTATCAGACTATAACAGTCACTGGTAGCAAGGAGGCAGATGGAATTATTTAGGATCTCAACTCAAGGCAAAAACCGAGGAGAAAACTAAATAATCCGGCGCACGTCAACACACAGCACAGCAGACTGTGACATTTTATTTTTTTGACAGTTGATCAATATGGCGTCAGCCGCCGGAAACGGCATAATGCCGGAAACAGAGCGATACTAGCGACAACTAAGCGCATTCCTGGAACTAAAGCTGTCATAGGCCTGGATTTAGGCATGTTGACCGCCTTGAAGTACGAAATAGCCCGGATGTTTTCGTAATTGTCGACGTTTGTATATTTTGAAGCAGTTTTGATTTTTGTACTCGGAACCAACAAACCAAAAAGGAAAACCTGGTTGACATTCAAAAAATTCACACGATATTGAAATATGAATTTAAAAAGTAATAAGAATTAATATTTACGATTCAACAAAATATTGTTTGCGCGAGCGTCGTTCTTATTGTATCAGTAAGGACGACCGCACATTGCTTGTTGCCTTGTGATCAACTCTACATTTTAATTTGGCACGTACCTAAGTATTCTAACGTTATCAAAACCATTATTCTTACCCTATTAATGGTGAAGAGTCTTATTGTTTACAAGTGTAAAACGTAATATATTGTCGGTGAAAATACTGCTTTAGTATTTTTTTCTATGTTTTTTCAAACTACCCATGCATCTTCTACGAAAAGTGGCCTACGTGTTAATCCAAAGCATAAACTATCGTTGAATTTCAGCCAAATCTGTTCATTAGTACTAGGTATACAACTAGGAGTACTAACTAGGTATAAACATTCAAACTTATACTAACATTATTATTTCTCTAGCCCGCGGCTCGGTACGCATGAACTACGGGATTTCACAAATCCCGCTAGAATAGTTTATAAATCAATAGCTAGAACCATGGATTTTTACGGGATGAAATCCTATTATGCTAATATGCCTAATATGTGCTAATATTGTATTAATATATGCCTAATATGTCTTTTATGTTAATGTAGGCTGTAATCTATATCCATTCTCAGCTAAATCAAAAAATGAAAAAGAAAAATGGGAAGTAGGTTTCTCAGCTGATCCGGTTGTGTAAGATATTTTACCGTGAAATTTTAATGCTATGTTTCTTTCAGTTAATTTTATTTTATTTTATTTTATAATGGAAAACTTACAGCTTAATCTTACAGACTAGTCTTACAGCTTATTATCTTACAGCTAATAACAAGTTTTCACAAGTGGGTAGAGGCAAAAGATAGAAAAGATAGTAAGAAGGAGTTTGATTATCAAGTATAAGAAGTTAAAAGAAGGTTGGTAGAAGAAGTTAGTAGAAGTGGTAGTGTTAAAAGTTTAGTTATCAAGAACGGACTAAAGAAATAGAATCGCCAATTTATGGCAAAAAACTATTTTTTTTGCCATAAATTGGCGAACACTATTTAAGCTGACGACTAAATCGTATGCGGACGGCCTTTTAAGTATCATTATTCAAAATTGTATCAGCCCACCAGAAATGTCAACACAATTTTATTGTTGTTGTAAATAAAGCGCTAATAGCCTCTTAATTTTTTTTGTAAAAAACCGAACAGTTATTATTTCATAATGAATGTTAATAATTAAAAAATACCTAGACTACCCAGCTCTTTGTATTTCCCTGTTCTGAGATCCAAAAACACATCTGAAAAATTTCCTTTGCTTTGGAAAAATTATAAGTTGGCGTCATCACGTAAGTAACTGTCTATAGTTATGTTCATCTGGAAAACGAGTGAAATTTTATCAGCTTCGACTACCAATATGAACCTAAGGAAGAGACCACCTGAACATTTTATGTAAATCATCTTCAAAGAATGGTATTTTTTTCAACAGTTGGCCCAATAAATGAAAA
The DNA here is from genome assembly GCA_963855885.1 of Coenonympha glycerion. NCBI lineage: Eukaryota > Metazoa > Arthropoda > Insecta > Lepidoptera > Nymphalidae > Coenonympha > Coenonympha glycerion. Next base: position 8,068,935 of record OY979650.1, read on the forward strand.
ACATATCGGACATAAAATTAAATAAAAAACGTTGTTACTTTATATGATACCTCACTCAATATTTTATCTCATTTTGAAATTTTGAGGAACTGGTTTCCAAACCACCTTTTTAAATAAAAATAAAAACGACAGGCAGACAGACAGACAGACAGACGGACAGACAGGCGGACGGACGGACGTTTTTTTTATTTTCCTCTTAAGGTACACACTCTAAAAATGCATGAATGGGACATAATCAGAGCTGAGAACGTATTCACCGTTATCGTAAACGCTAAAGAATTCTGCGCCGCGATTGGCTGACGCAAATCAGGAACCCAAATAGCGGGCAGAATTCGCTAGCGTTTACGATAACGATGAATACGTTTTTATTACGCAATCAGGGGGCTGAATCAATTTAGAAAATTCTTAAGTCGAATGTGGTGCCACTACTGCGCCAGGGAGGTCGCGATAATTTTATTGTCGCATCTAGTGTCCGTGGTTCCTTGTGCGCGTATCGTGTGAAAACTATAGTTTCGCTAGTATTTCGCTGGACAGTATCGGCGCGTCGGAACTCCGCTGTCGGACAACTTCGTGTGTTTCCGACATTAAACCCACTCGAGCTAATAAACGAGTTGCATTTTCGAAACGTCTTTTTTTATAGAATTTCACCATTAGTAAGTACAACGTGTAGATTAAATATCCTAATTAGCCGAAAGCTTAAAGTAGGTAATGATGTATAAATGCATGAAAATATTACAAGAAGTGCAGCTCATATCATGAGGGAACTATAGGGAGCTCAAAAATGTACCATAAATTTTAAGTGACATACCTCAAAACAGCTTATTCAATATCAATGATTGGTATTGCGCTCCTAGTCTTGGTCTTGCAGCAAATCTCGCAGGCGTAGACGTTGTGGTTGGTCAAGTCTTGCATGATCAGTCCTGGTTTTGGTCTTGCTAAAATTAGGCGGTCTGGGTCTTGGTCTTGCAAAAATGCAAGAACAAGAAAGATTTCGGGCAACAATAGTTCATGCGATTTCATGCGATTCGTAAGGAAGTCTCCTGCCCCACTAGCATAGAGACCAGGAGTTATTTCTCCAACGGAGAGGATAAAATGGTTTTCCCTCTAGATTTTTATCCACGCTCTGAGCATGCGTATACTCACGGGCGAAGATAATATTAACCGTGGATAAAATTTTGAAAAATTTACTTCTTTCCCATTTTAAATGGCTTTAGTTTAGTCGGTTGAGATAATAATGAGTTACTCTACTTACCTATCACTCTACTTACCTATCCATTGTCTATTGCAAATGACAATAAACAGGTATTCAAGGTACAGGTATTTTTGTAGAAGATTAGTACTTTAATTTTCTATTTATACCATAGTATAGTATAAGCTTCCTATAGTTTACATCCATGTAGTTTCCGTGGCGTCACCTGAATTACGGTTCCGACTGAAAATCAGCGGTTTTTGTGCTTGCACTGGATATACAGTATTATGCTGAGCCTGGACCATTTTTCGGGTTGTGCCATGCGTGATAGGTATATCTATACTATATGCTTGTTATGTGTGGCACAATTTTGAAATAAATGTTTTTTCTTTCTTTTTTCTTTCTTTCTTTCTTTCTTTCAAGGCGGCGTATGAGTTGAACCCTGCACTGAATCTATTTTCGGGTGTCAATAATAATTGAGGAGCGGAGGGCGCCGCAAGGGGAAGCACGTAGAGAAATGTTACCTGCAAGGAAGACAGCGATTTTTGGGGTCAATTTAATTGCCGCGTACTATATACATATTACTAAGCTAGACAGACCTTATACGAGATAAGTAAAGAAAAGAAATTTGAGTGTTAGCAGTGGCGGGTTGGCAGTAAATTCGTGGCAGCGTTTTTAACAGTAGCCATAAGGTGACCCGCGGCGGCACACAATTCCTTACCATGGTATCCATAATATAAATATCTCGTTGGTCTTGTAGTTAGCATTCTCGACTGCATACACGATCTTCTCGGTTCGACTCCCGATATGGTCGAGCCAAAATGGTAAATATTATTGAGTTTTTCTAAAAAAAAGGCATTCCAGAAGTTCCGACAGAAGTGAAACTCGAAAAAAAACTTAAGTATACACCTATATTAGGTGTCGGTTACGGTAACTGTGTGAGGTGTCGGTTACGTTACAGTGACAACATATCAAACATGCCCAATACCGACGGCCAAAGAAGTTTTCACTTGACAAGGTAAAATAACAGTGTATGGTCACGCTGTCGTCAGTTCAATAGTTTTTCAATGTCAAAAATGCCACTTACCTGAAGAAGTTTTATCTGGGTGACCGAGCTTTGCTCAGTAGCCTATCTACCCACCAATAAATGGCAGCATTGGTCACATTTTTTTTGGTAAATTCGACATTTTCTAAAAATGAATCCTAGCTAGATCGATTTATCGCCCCAAAACCCCCCTGTATACTAAATTTCATGAAAATCGTTCGAGCCTTTTCCAAGATTCGGATTATATAGAAATATACATATAAGAGGTCATTCAAGAGGCGGCAACGCATTTGCAGTTCCTCTGGTGCTACTAATGTCCACGGGCGGCGGTGATCGCTTACCATCAGGTGACCCGCCCGATCGTTTGCTCGCATTGAATGTAAAAAAGGTGCTTGTTAACGCTGTCGCGACTTCAATGGTTGCTTCCCATCTCAAAAAAAGCCGGCCAAGTGCGAGTCGGACTCGCGCACCGAGAGTTCCATACTATAAAAGAAGTAAAACATTAAAAGAATCACTTTTGTTTATGAATTTACGAGTATAATTTACATATAGGTACTTTTGTTGGCAAACCGCAAACGTAACTTTGTTTTTGGTCGTTTATTGTTATTTTATTTTTAAGTTGATTTCATTTTTCCTGTAAAATATACATTAATGTCTATTGATCATAATTATTTCAGATTTTTCGATTGATAAACTTCGGAGATAAGGGGGGGAACGGTATTTTTTTCGACAGTTTGCCCAATAAATCAAAAACTATCAGGCATAAAAATAAATAAAAATTGGTTTTAGAATACACAAGTAACGCCCTTTCATTTGATACCCCACTCAATATTTTTATTTCATTTTGAAAATTCGAAGCCCCGGTTTTCCCCCCTTTTTTAATAAAAATAAAATCAATTTTCAATGTTTTATGATTGCAATGGCGTTGGGTCACTGTCACCTAGAACTGTTCTAAATTTCAAGTCGATAACTTCGATAGTTACTGAAAAAATCGAGCGTGACAGACGGACGGACGGACGGACGGAGAAAGTCTCACCATAAGGGATCCATTTTTACCAAATTGGTATGGAACCCTAAAAAGGTGCATGATAACGCTGTCGCGACTTCAATGGTTGCTTCCCATCTCAAAAAAAGCCACTTGCATAGAAGTTCTCACTTCAAGAAAATAGTAAATCGAGATCGAAAACAAGTAGGTAGTTCTTCAAACGCACGAAGCAAGTAACGAGCACTCCGTATTTATGGTGCATAAACATAAAGCCCTGCTTCCACCTAACACCCCTTCCCCCCTTGCGTCACTCACCTAGTGTCCTTTGGTAATGGTGATAGAACATCAGACACCTTTTGATACCTCATCCAGTCACAATTTCTTGCGATTTAACTGTCCGGTGCAATGCTGTGTAGAAACTCCAAGGGGTTACTAAGCGAGATCTCAGTCTATAAAGGTAAAAATAGGTACTAGGTAGTCTGTAAATAGGTACCTACTGGACAGCAACCAACTACTTAGGTACTAATAAAGCAGGAAGTATGACAAGATTAAAAACAGCACAAACTTTCACACTCGATGCACGTTTCGCACCGACACCGGACTATCCTCGGGCGATGTTGACTTTACAATTAAAGTTGCACAGGCATCCCATTTCCAATTCCATCTAAAACAAGTACCCCCCCAAGCATTCAGATTCTAGACAGCCTAGTAAACTGGGATTAGGACATCTTTACAGTCTAGATTAGCTCTGTACTAGTGTCTACTAACAATTAATTAACAATAGAACGATCTCAGACCTGGATTAGGAAGATACTTCTACCTTTATTACTCGAGGAAATCTAGATTTTACAGGAAACTAGTATTTGCTTTTGTTATACTAGTACTTACCTACCCAATGTGATTCGTTTGAAATTTAAAAATGTTTGTAATCCAATAATTACCTAGGTGCAAGTCAACTGTCTGTTAAACTGTATTCGATTTTTTAGGGTTCCGTAGCCAAATGGCAAAAAAACGGAACCCTTATAGATTCGTCATGTCTGTCTGTCTGTCTGTCCGTCCGTATGTCACAGCCACTTTTTTCCGAAACTATGAGGACTATACTGTTGAAACTTGGTAAGTAGATGTATTCTGTGAACCGCATTAAGATTTTCACAAAAAACTAGAAAAAAGCAATAAATTTTTGGGGTTCCTCATACTTAGAACTTAAACTCAAAAATTTTTTTTCATCAAACCTATAAGTCCCATACTTATCTATGGATAGGTCTTCAAAAATTATATTGAGGTTTCTAATATCATTTTTTTCTAAACTGAATAGTTTCCGCGAGAGACACTTCCAAAGTGGTAAAATGTGTGACCCCCCCCCCTCTAATTTCTAAAATAAGAGAATGATAAAACTGAAAAAAATACATGATGTATATTACCATGCAAACTTCCACCAAAAATTGGTTTGAACGATATCTAGTAAATAGTTTTTTCTTTAGGAGTCATTTAAGCTATTTTCCTATACAAAAGTGATTTTTTTTTCATTGTTCCAGCTATTCCGGAAAAACTAAAAGTCGAAGAAATCTGAAATTTGGTACCTAGATCTATATAAGGTCATGAACGGGATTTCCGAAATTCACAGTTTAAAGGGTAAAAAATCATACATTTAAGAGATTTTCCCATACAAAATTAAAATTTTCTTCGTTGTACCAGCTACTCCGGAAAAACTAAAAGTCGTAGAGATCTGAAATTTGGTACCAAGGTTGATATTTAGTCATGCAGTAGGTGCACTAAGAACGGGATTTCCGAAATTCACATTTTAAAGGGTAAAAATCATACATTTAAAAGATTTTCTCATACAAAAGTTAAATTTTCTTCGTTGTTCCAGCTACTCCGGAAGAACTAAAAGTCGTAGAAATCTGAAATTTGGTACCTAGGTTGATATTACGTCATGAAAGTGCACTAAGAACGGGATTTCCGCAATTCACATTTTAAAGGGTAAAAATCATACATTTAAGGGACTTTCCCACTAACTACAAGAACTTTTATATTATTATGTTACTTGCTGCTACGGAACCCTTCATGGTCGAGTCCGACTCGCACTTGGCTGCTTTTGTTGTAATTAGTACTTAGACTAATATTGTAGGCTCGAACTTATTTATTATTTCTAGCTTATCAAAAAACAAAATAAAACTACGGGAAAACAGGAAGGGGGAGATCCACTACTATTTCTGTGGGGAGACCTGATAGTTTTGATTTTTTAAGTTAAGTTTTGTTGTGGGCTTCTTCTCAGTTCAGGGCGCGTTTGTACCCTCGTGCCTAACCTTAGTTTTTAAGTCTTAGTATATTTATCAGTATTACTATAAGTATACTTAATTATATTTTATTTATACTATGCATGAGAGCCCACAAGGAAGGCCTATATGAAATAAATAATTTGAATATATTTGGATGCTTGGTATTTTTTGCCTTAACTATGGATATACCTATCTACTGAACCGATTAGTGTGAAATTTGTAATGCCTTTTAGTATCTACGTAGCTTATACTTAATTTACAATAATACAGGTTAAAACGTAACCTAGGTATGTTAGCTACATAGCCATGCTATGAGCTACAATTCCGACATGCATGAGTTTTGCGGATTTGTAACATTTTTAACTGTTTACGCAGAGTACGCATAATAATGAAAGCTAAAAAAAAGAAAAAGAAAGACGTGTGGCACTCAGAGACTGCCAAAGCTATTGCATAGCATTTTTTATCAACTTATTTTTAATCGTTACGGTTATTTTCGTTACGGAATTCCTGGATTCGGTCTCTACGCTCAAGGTCCGCGATAGAGCGGGCCGGTCGGAGTGGGGGGTGTTAGGTTATTTTCGTTACGGAATTTCTGGATTCTGTCTCCACGCTCAAGGCCCGCGATATAAGCTATGCAATAGCTTAAAAATCCCGATTTTGCGACATTTTTCATTCATAGATAGGTACCTACTCCGCTTCTATTGGTCATATCATAGCGTTATGTTATATTATTGCCTAAAGCCATCCTAGATAAATTACCTATTCAACACAAAAATATTTTTTTAATACAGTTGCTCAAAAAGTGGCGTATTGCAGGGACGTATAGCGTTCGGGATGTGGGCTATTACATACTCGTGCTTTTTTTTTACCTTTCCTGAACTCGTGCGTTATCTTTCCCAACTGTCAAAATAATGTCTATTAAAAAGAAACACCAACCATGAAGTTTTTACTAAAAAAAATTATAAAAGTTTTTATGATTCATGCAAATACGTATATTTCTAAAAAGAAGCTACTAATTTGTTTCAATATCAGATTTGATTGAATGAGTTTGGTTAGGTTTCATTTCATCTCATTAAATTTCATTATAATTTCATATCAATAAAAAAAATTCTACTAAAGACTTGGCTGTATGGGCATAGTTCCCTTTGCGTACCAGAATATTATTTAGTCTATGACCAAATTTTTATTTTTTTTTAAATCACCAGAATGGGTGAAGAAAAAAAAATGGCTTATATTCTACGGTTGGCGCCATTTTTCAGAAATTTTCTTTGCGAGTTTAGTTGTTTGTTGCACAAAATGCTTCGGAGAACATTTTACCGGAAAAGTCAAAAAGTCGCTACATATCTACATACGACGAATTTATTGCGTGGAGAGAAGAGAAAAAAGCAAATAGTTTTTCAGAAAATGTTAAGTTAGTTGAGTTTATTGTTTTTATTATTTTATTAAATTGCTTAATTTTTTCGCAACTGTATTAAAAATAATCGTTCAGTACACGTGCGGAACCGTCATTGCAACTTGTTCCGACTGTCAACCCTCGCTTTCGGCTGCGCCTCGGCTCGGGTAGACATTTGTCGGAACTCTTTGCAATAACAGCCTTTCCGCACTTGTAATGAAACATACTATTTCAATTCGGATCAGGGAGATTCCGAATTGAAAAAATAGAGGAGGGGATAATACCTAGTTACATAGAGATCAGCGCATTCAAACAAACAAATTCTTCAGCTTAATAATATTAGTATAGTATTTGCACCTATAATCTAGGCATAGAGTACGCGGTATAGCTAGGTGTAGGCTAGGCTGCACGCAGACTGCTGTGCGGCGGCTCGGAAGGCTGATTGGGCAATCGTTCGCACGATGATCACAGCGGCAAGCGGTGCGCGCCGTTTTTATCACTTCAAACAGATCCCTAGCGTGAACCGAGCCTATAGCTGAATACATCGCTTGTTCACTGCGATATATAGACGATCTAGGCAATTCAAACTTCAAATGCTCACTTTAAACCTGTAAGGCTGTACTTTTGTTTGAAACCAATCCAAAACCAAACCTACTTAATTACGAAACCAAATAAAAATTTTAACTGGGATTTTCGCTAATTGTAAGCTTGTGAGACGTAATTAAGTGTAGGATAGTTTTCACATAAAGATATTTTCTGTTTTCTAAATTCGCTGTGCAGCAGAAAAATGATCGGATAAGATTTTATCGATAGAAGGTTCTCCCTAAAATTGCTCCAAAATCTCCATTTTTAATTATTTTTATCAGATTTTGCTTTTAATGAGTCGGTAATAATAATCTCCAAAAACACTCTGAACAGATTTTTGATAAGTGGTTTAGTTTTTTCATAATTAGGTAAAACGTTACTTTTTCCTGTCGTAGATAAAATACTGCATTCCCACCCACCAATTTATTGGCAAGAGTAAAAAAGGCAAAACTAAAATGAAAGTTAGTTGGTATAACCTCTTATTATAAACATATAACGATGATATTTTTCTAACACCGCAATTTTACTGTGTGATTTTAGTCTAATTAATTACTTAAATCCAAAAAAAAATGTTGGACAGACCCTTCCATAGAACCTTTAAGCAAGAGAAACCTCAAAATCTAAAAGCTGTCCCACGCGATGAGATCCTAGTACCCAGTATCACATGCTGTCTAATTTCCATACAGAATATGCGATGTACACACTATAGGATTTCCTTTCACCCATCCCGCGTCGCAGTGGGCTATGCTAGGTCGGCTAACCTGTTCGAGCTAGCCTAGCCTTATTTGGGCTAAGCCACGCTAGCACCTGCCGCAGCTGCTTCTAACTTATAGCCGAACCTAACGGACAAGTGTTTAGGCCGCCACTCACACCGGCGTGTAACGTACCTATATTTACTTGTATATTTTAACATTCTTCTTCATTGTCTGCAAATTTGATAAACGAACGTACCTATAACTTAACTTATCTTATTCTTATACCTTTAAACGAGCAATTCTTGTATATATATATATTTCTATATAATCTGGATCTCGGAAACGGCTCGAACGATTTTCATGAAATTTAGTATACAGGGGGTTTTGGGGGCGATAAATCGATCTAGCTAGGATTCATTTTTAGAAAATGTCGAATCTACCAAAAAAAAATAAAAATATGACTACTGCTGCCATCTATTGGCCACCGAGCGAAGCTCGGTCACCCAGATATTTGTTATAAAGTGTTTAATTTAATTTCTATCAAGTTAAAAAACTTTAAAGAGTTATATCGATTGCATAAATAAGTTTTTACAAATGAAAATACAATTTTATGGTTATATCGATCTGATAATTTAGCGGGTAGTGGGACCCTTCTATGGCTATTATATCGAGCTCGGGGGCATTTGGTTTGTTTTAGGATTTCTAATACGTTACACTTTATGACAAGGGTCTGATGAACTCGCCAGTTAGGTAAGTCTTATGAATCAGTCAAATCTGGGCTTACGGTAATTAGGTAGTTTGTTTAAAGAGCAAAATACAAAATAACACGTATTTTTTAGATATATAAAATAAAAATACTTTTAGTTATATCATCGAACAAAATAAATTTAATATAATATTTATTGCTTATTGCTACTGATAATGGTAATAGGCTTATAGGTATGTAAAATGATGAAACATGTAATTAATAAAATTTCAAATTACTTTGTTGGATGAATCTGTATGACAGACACCTTACCGTACCATACCATAATTAATTCGATATTGCAAAAAAAAAATAGTTCTATTTTACACCTTTTCAAAGAACAAATTACCATTATTATTTCCTAAATATACGGTGTGACTGAGGAACGCCATGGCAAGTTCAAACAAGCTATTCAGGTCCCATAATCGAACAAATAGATGATACCTTTTCGGTCTCTTATTACATAAGCTGCGTGCAGCCTTAGCCAATGGAGTGGAAGCATTATTTTGACGTTTCTTTATACTTTGACGATGCGACATTATTTTTTTTATCGTAGCTTTTGTATTGGTTATCTCTCTCTCATAAAACCTCTTCTTCCCTTCTCAGTCGTTCACTCTTATTAAAGTAGTCGTGGTTATAAGTTATGTTGAATGCAAATCTGTCACGATGGCTTCAGCGATTAACCTCCATCGTCTTCTATTGACATCATTGCGGGAGCACTCAGCGAGGGTAGGACTGAAAGCGACCAGGAGAATAACATCTTATCCCACTTCTGATATTAAATATTCATAGAAGTAATTCAAGAACAGTGGATAAGATTGAAGACCAAAATAGCTTAAGGCCTTACATTGAAAAAAACTCATTTCAGTTTTGATGAGTACTTCAGAAAAAGGGGCGTGGCTTCCAATATAGCACGCCGTTTGGCAATATGCGGCGAATTTCGGTACTTTTACGTACGAACACTAGCACAACGGCAGAAAGCGGTATTAATACGTAAAAAAAACTATCACTAATGCCTATAGATGGCGCGGAAAGAATACAATACTTTAAAAGTAGGTACTTGTGCAAATAATAATAAATTTGGTAGGTATATAGATATAATTTCACTCCACGAAGACGAATCGAATAAACATAAGCGATTTTGACAGACCGGGGCGCGTCGTAGGTACCTACTGATTTCCTTATTTTTAGGGTTCCATACCAAAATGGTAAAAATAGAACCCTTATGGTGAGACTTTCTCCATCCGTCCGTCCGTCCGTCCGTCCGTCCGTCCGTCCGTCCGTCCGTCTGTCACACTCGATTATTTCAGTAACTATCAAAGCTATCGACTTGAAATTTGGAATAGTTATAGGTAATAGTGACGCGACGTCATAACAATCGTAAAAATTTGAAAATTATTTTTATTTTTATTTAAAAAGGGGGGAAAACCGGAGCTTCGATTTTTCAAAATGAGATAACAATATTGAGTGGGGTATCATATGAAAGGGCGTTACTTGTGTAGTCTAAATTTTTCGATTGTCCGATTTTTATTTATTTTTATGTCGGATAGTTTTTGATTTATTGAGCAAACTGTCGAAAAAAATTCCGTTCCCCCCCTTATCTCCGAAGTTTACCAATCGAAAAATCTGAAATAATTATGATCAATAGAAATTAATGTATATTTTACAGGAAAAATAAAATCAACTCACTGACTAATATACTTTTTTTGATAATAACAATAATCCGCCAAAAACAAAGTTACGTTTGCGGTTTGCCAACAAAAGTACCTACATGTAAATTTTACTCGTAAATTCATGAATAAAAGTGATTCTTTCAATGTTTTACTTCTTTTATGGTATGGAACCCTCGGTACGCGAGTCCGACTCTCACTTGGCCGGTTTTTTTTTTACGCTATACAAGTTAGTACTTGACTGCGATCTCACCTGATGGTAAGTGATGATGCAGTCGAAGATTTTAGCGTACTAACTTGGAAGGGGTAAGTAAAGTCACCCCAACAGTTTCTACACAGCATCGTACAGGAACGCTAAATCGCTTGGCGGTACGTCTTTGCTGGTAGGGTGGTAACTAGCCACGGCCGAAGCCTCCCACCAGACCAAACCTGAGCCAATTTAGAAAAACCGGCCAAGTGCGAGTCGGACTCGCGCACCGAGGGTTCCATACCATAGAAGAAGTAAAACATTGAAAGAATCACTTTTGTTCATGAATTTACGAGTATAATTTACATGTAGGTACTTTTGTTGGCAAACCGCAAACGTAACTTTGTTTTTGGCGGTTTATTGTTATTATCAAAAAAAGTATAATAGTTACGGAGTTGATTTTATTTTTCCTGTAAAATATACGTTTATTTTTATTGATCATAATTATTTCAGATTTTTCGATTGGTAATCTTCGGAGATAAGGTGGGGGGAACGGTATTTTTTTCGCCAGTTTGCCCAATAAATCAAAAACTATCAGGCATAAAAATAAATAAAAATCAGTTTTAGAATACACAAGTAACGCCCTCGCATACGATACCCCACTCAATATTGTTATCTCATTTTGAAATTTTGCCGACCCGGTTTTCCCCCCTTTTAAAAATAAAAACAATTTTCAAATTTTTACGATTGTTATGACGTCGGGTCACTATTTCCTATAACTATTCTAAATTTCAAGTCGATAGCTTGAATAGTTACTGAAATAATCGAGTGTGACAGACGGGCGGACGGACGGACGGACGGACGGAGAAAGTCTCACCATAAGGGTTCCATTTTTACCATTTTGGTATGGAACCCTAAAAATATAAAATTCCAAAGTGGCCCGTGGCGGGATCGAACCCGCGACCTCTCACTCGAATCCGAGCATGCGTCCCCTGCGCCACGGAGGTCGTCGCATTGACTTTATAATTTCGCATTGTCACTCGATTTACCGATTTATCGGTAGCCATGAAGTGGATTGTTGATTTAGTTACAACAATTTGGCAAACAAACAAACATCGGGACATGTGAAACTAAATAAAAGCTTGTAATAATAATAATAAATTATCGTCTTCAACCTGCAGGGCAACAGGCGACGTCCTGTTTCCCCTTTTTATTGCATCGCGAGCAGCGAGGTATTTACTCATAGATCTTCGACCAACTAAATTTCTTAATTTTTATAATAATTAAAAATAATATTTCTTAATTTTCTCATTTTTTTATAAAATAATAAACCGAAGTTTTAATAAAATAGGTAAATGACAACATATAAAATTAAAATATTATCAAAGTACATATCAAAACCACGTGGGTTTCCTGCGCACAAAATCGTTCAGCGACATACTAACAGATGGCGTGTTTGACAGTATATAATATAACCATTCAGCCGCTTAATAGAGGGCGTTATTTCAGCGGTTATTGCCACAGACCAAGGAATAACTTTCTATATTACGATCAGAAATCTACGGCTGCGAAATATACATTCACGCGCACGTCCGACTCTCGCATTAGCGCAAGACAGACTGACGCCTATGAGGCGTATCAGAAAGACAATGATGTCAATATACATGCATCATATGTCCGAAAGAGTTAACCATATGCTTATCACTTACGTAATTTGGGGGCGGCATAATGAGTTTTCACTTGAATAGGTTTTAATTGTATTGTGAATAATGTATAGTCCTGATTTAAAAAAAACTTCACGTCGATTTGAGTACTCATCAATAAGGACCCAAAAAAAAAAAAAAACAGAAAACTGTTGAATCGTTTCCGATAAATCTGAATAAATATGAGAAGATTGGAGCAACTTTTGGGAAAACTTTCTATCGAGGAAAGTTTTTCCAATCGTGTTTCTGCGTCTTAACGTTTTGAGGTTAAAGATCCAAAATACATGACGTTCAAATTTGAAACTAATTGTCTCTATAGTTTTCAACTGAGAGGCCGGTCAAAATCGCATAAATAGGCCTTCTATGCCGTTAAGTAGAATTATCATCAAAAGTACAACGTTCAGTGAGGGTAGAACTGAAAGCGACCAGGAGAATAACATCTTATCCCACTTCTGATATCAAATATTCATAGAAGTAATTCAAGAACAGTGGATAAGATTGAAAATCAAAATAGCTGAAATAGAATTATCATCAAAAATACAACGTTCTTCACGACTTCTTAGTTTCCGTCACTCCGCCATCTTTTTTTCTTTTCTTTTTTTCTCAGAATAAACCACGGTTCCCGTGGTTCGTGACAACCCTATCTTCACCCTGGCGGAGCCGCGGGCAACAGCTAGTAATTCATACTATGTATGTAAAATTTGGCCAAGACCAAATTCTTGAAGCTGATATTATAAAATGCAAAAAAATGTTCCACGAAAAAAAACCTTTTTGTGTGTTAATTCCAAGATGGCCGACGATAAACAAAGGCGAAACTCGTAAAAACTCGTCGAAATGTCGGTGAGCCTGAATTGAGGAAGTGAGACGGCCTTGGCAGTTGGCGAGGACACGCACTGCGCCGAAACTGCATTTCGGCGCACTCGTATCGCTATACGCGGCGCGAATATCCTGAGATATTTAGCCAAAAATATATATCCTAAGAATAATAAAAAAAAGCCTTTTATTACTTGAAATTAACTATTTGCCTTGCCTATTTGGTTGTGTTTATTAGATATTTTAACGTCTCTCTCGCACGTCCTAAGGTCGACTGGCAGAAAATGCTCATTTTGCATTAAGTCCACCTTGTTGCATTCTTTTTACTTTGTAAATGGTGCAATAAAGTTTAAAAAATAAAATAAAAAAATATTTTAGTTTTTCTATGCAAGAATCTCTGATTTGGCAAAGGCCTCCTGTAAAGTTGCCCATTATTCTGTGTCTTTCGTTGTCCTCGCCCAGTTTTGGCTCGTCCTATGAACATCACACAGACAATATTATAAAGGCGAAAGATTATAATAGTATGTGTGTAATTGTGTATTTTTCGTACTCCTGCGCACTTAAACTACTGAACCGATTTGGGTGAAATTTATAACAAAATACATTCTTCTGGATTAATGTATATTTTTCATGAATTAAGAATCAATGCTTCTACCGGGAAGTTCATCAAAACAGATCCTGTTTTTGGTATACTTACTCTATCATGATTTAGGTACCTAAATATCTTTTAAAGAAATAATTTAGAAATATCCCCAAGAAGTTCAAATATGATGTGATCGAAGTTAAGTACGCGTCCGCTAGTCACTAAAACCTGAAAGTTAATTTTATTGGAACTAATATAATAATCTTCTGCGAACCGATCCGTCATATCTGATCTATATCTTAAGATTCAATACCGTGTGCATAATTGAATGCGCCGGCGCACTGATGTCCGCGAATCCCGTTCCGAAGTGTGTGTGTGGGTGAGCACAGACACACACACAGGCGCGCGTGTGTGCGTGTGTGCGTCGTTCGTTGACATCGTTTTTTGCGCATTGCACTTTGAGATAGGTCATGGTTGTACATTTTTAACTCTCGCTCCTCGGTTTGGCGTCGAGTTTTATCGAGCTTTACGAAAATGGAGTTTTATTTTGATTTTTGTGCCCACTTATTATAATCTGCCCACTTGTTTTGTCGTCTTATTATCTTGGTAGATCTGGTTTAAGTTTCTATTTTATAACTAAAGATAGCTTTGGAAACTTACGGCTGAAATTAACCTGTCTAATCTAGATTTGTCCTATCCGAGATAGAAATTTGACATAACTTATATGAAAGTATTGTTAAATTCCTATCACGGATAGAGCACATCCGCATTGGATAGGTTATTAACTTCCGCCTTAGGTATGTCTGTAGATTTTGGTATTACTTCAAATCCTAGAAAATATAGCTGTTACATGATTAACAGAAAAAAGAACAAATATTGCGTTATACTTAAAATTTAAAAAGGTAGCAACATATTTCATTTAAATGGTAATTTTTATAAAAGTTAACCATACTTTTTCAAAATTAAAATTTTCAAAAACATCATTTCGTCACGATACAATTTGTCCGACATTGATTATTTTATTGGTACGAGTAATTTTGACATTAATAAAGCATACTTATTAGCGACTGTCAATAATAATTGCATATCTGACAAATCTGACAAATGAAAAAAATACCTACTTATAAATTTTAATGGGGTAAGTAATAAGGTAATCAGGTAACCTTGTATTTAACATTAAACATCTTTACTACCTGAATAATTGAAAACTTCTATAAAATTAACTCGCCTCAGTTAAGAGCTTCTCTTCCCTGTGGACTGTGGTTACTTTAGTAAGTATCTACTAACGGCCGAAATTAATAACCTTCCATTTGCCCTGCTAGAGATATCAATGTAACATAAGCTCCATACAAGTTATGTCAAAATTCTGTCTCTAATAAGGTAAACCATGGATAGATAGAATATTGGGAACGGCCGTAAGAGATCAGCACAGATTTGGACTGAAAAAAGCTAGCAAAATATCAGCATAGTTCCATTTAAAAATTCTTCATCGTGGGAGAGTTGTTGGGATAAACCCAATCGTATTAAGGCCAGCCAAAAGTCAACATGTTCGATACTTGACAAGTTGACAGCCGTTGTGTTCTCCATCGGAATTTAAATACCTGAGCCGATTTGCATGTAACTGAAGGTAATCGGCTCCATGGAATCTAGTAGGTAACGTGAACTGAAAATTAAAATGGCTTATACCGCATTTCACTAGTATTTTTGTTTTTTTTTATTGACTAATATTGTCAAGAGTTATTATAAAAATCCTAGATGTTTGATACTGGTTGCTTAACATGTGGATTGTGGACATAATAAGTACCTATGTATTTCCGAATTTTCTGAACGAATTTTCAGTTTTTTCAAAAAAATTAAAAAAATCTTTATTTCACATAGGCCTAATATACAGGCTCTTGTTATAGGTCAATATGATATTTGTCACATTTGTATGGCGATAACTCCAAGTCGACTTAAAACTAAGTTTACGAGGGTTCCAACGCGCCCTGCACTGAGAAGAAGCCCACAACAAACTCAGCCGGGTTTTGTTTTCTGTTATCACCACTTCTTAAAACTAAATGAACTAGTATAATTACAGCAGTTCATTCATCCCCAAATAATTCATGTAAGTAATCCTTAATAATATAGTAAGCTTTATTAATAAGCTTTCGTTTTACAGCGACTTTGAACTTATTGAAAGATAAGTTTTTTTATCGATAAGTAGATAAATTTCCTTACAGGGTCTTATCACGGTCAGGAATCTTTTTGTTTCTTTGTATTTTCTCCAATTGCTGAGGTATGTAGGTGCTTCTTCATAATAACTACATGCCTAGAAACGATAGAATTCTTGTACATATAAAACGCCAGAATAAATTCATCAATTGCTATAGGGTCATCATCATCATCATCTCAACCTCTTTCTACGTCCCACTGCTGGGCACGGGTCTCCTCTCAAACTAAGAGGAGTTTGGCCATAGCCCACCACGCTGGCCAAGTGCGGGTTGGCGGGCTTCACACAGCTTCGAGAACATTTTGTGAACTCTCAGGCATGCAGGTTTTCTCACGATGTTTTCCTTCACCGATATTTAGTTTCCTAAAAACGCACATCATTCAGAAAAGTCAGAGGAGGAGCCCAGGATTCGAACCCGCCACCTTATGAGAGGCAGAGATCCGAACCACTGAGCTATCACTGCTATAGGGTACTCAGTTACATATTGTACTATTTAGGTAGGTATTATACTTTATATTATACTATAATATTTGTGAAAATTAAGTTATGTCTAGAGATGGTAGAGTCCCTTACAAACAAACAGGGTATAAAACTTTAAAAGTAAGTCCAATACACTCAACTTCGTTTTGTTTAACCAGCTTCAATTCACGTCACCACAAAATGCATGCGCCCGCGCACTGCGGCGCCTCCGACGATAAAGTGACCTAAACCCGATATTGCGATTATAAGGAGGTATTCCAACATCTTTAACATTAACAGTCGTTTGGATCTCAAATGAGATCCAAGTTTAACAAAGTTTTTAAAGCTTTTATTAATCATTCCAGATCGCTTAAGAGACCGCTTACCTACGATGTCTCCATACATTCGTAATACCAAAATCATTTTAATTCGTGCATATTTCGATCATATTTAGTTCGGAAATACTTATCTAAAATGAAATATAAATATTTTGGATCAAAATTGTTAATTTATAACTTCGGTCGAGTTCCGTTATAACAAAAATTATGAATGAAAACTTGTAACTTTATTTTTTAACTGGTGTTTTTCTTAAGCTAGATACTAAACACTGTGCTCCTGAACGAATGCGACGTGAGATAGAGTTATTTTAATTACAAAACCAATAAGTAGAAAACATATCCCTATTGTCGTAAAAATAAGCAAATCGAAATTCATTTATATTTCATTTTAGAGAAGCATGAAACGTGAAATATGCACGAATTACATATGATTTTGGTATTACGAATCTATGGAGACATCGTAGGTAACCGCATTCTTAAGGCTTCACAAAGTATGAGAAGCCAATGATTTTGTCATTTGTGACACAGTATAATAGGTATGTGTATTACCTATTAAACTCCACTACATGAACAGCAATGTTGAGTTTTTTGATCGTAGGTATTTAGGTATGTCTCAAGCCATTTCAAATTCAGCATTTTGTATATGTATCAAAAATCTCGAAGGATTACGAAACAGTCGAACAAAAGGCGTAACTCCACTAGCTTTTTCTTTTACCAGCGGTCGCCTCAAAGATATTGTGAATAAACAATGAATATTTCTGTTATTTTATTTATATATGGATGCAATAAAGCGTTACTTCTTTTCATGATATGACATGACATATAACACATTTCAGAAATCTCAAAACGCGAGTTATACCACTTGGTCAGCGTCGCTGCAGGCGCGTTGCAGGCGAATTCGTCGCGGCCTTCACGCAGGTCGTCGACTCGCGCGCGCGTTTTTAACCGCGAAATGACGACGAATGGCCGACAGGACGAAAAAGGGGAGGGGGGAATCGTCAGGCCTGAACAGTTTGACATATTAAAAAATAGTTTCTCACTATAGGAGCAAGGACCTTAAATTATTAGGTATTATTAATGTATGATTTGAAAGTGAAACTCACTCACCCAGGTAGGTTTGAGTGGATTTTTATGTTTTTATATTTAATCTTTTAATTAAAAAAAATTCTTATCCCTTGTCATCATTATCAAGACTTCCAGTCCAGACTACACTCTAAAAAAATTTTTTTCTTTGCTTTTTTTTTAAATTTTGAATACAAAAAATTGAACTATTCAAGATGATAATAGTGTATGTATAATTAATAATTGTCATTATTGTAGTCTACTTAGGTACCTACTTATTGTGATTTTTTTCTCAATTTTTCGTATGCAGCAAAAAAAATGATAAAATCATTGAGAGGCCAAACAAACATTAATTAATTTGTATACGTTGAAAACAATGCTTAAAGTTAAAATTAATACATATTCCCTGTTTATTTTCGTCCAACAAAAACTGGCCGCATGAAATTTAAAAACAACAAAAAAAAAGTTCGAAGTCCAAACTGCACTCGGCCTCAAGGTCAATGTCCTTAGAAACGTCATTCTTTATCGGCCGCATTTTGGCCGTGGACGAGCCGCGAAAAATACAGCCATCTCTTTCTAACTTGTAAATTTGTAACTCGACTGCCGAATACCGATTAGCAATTCTTTGCAGTCTTTTGCATTTCGGAATTTCGGCGTGTGAGTTGATTTTGTGTGTGTGCGACCTACTTTGTATGTGTGAAGCGTAAATTATCTTTGAATGCGAATTGCGAATCGTTACAAAAATCTTTGTTGTGAATTTTTATGACTTGCATAATGTTGGCATGCTGCTTTTGTTATGAGTTTATGATTTTTTGTTTACTGACCTTATGGCAATAATATTATGACGATGATGTCAAATGAAAGTTCTATATTATAAGCCAAAATATTATATTGAATAATTGACATCTACCCTAGACAGGGCGGATCGCGCGAAAAAATGTGGCAAAAATGCTTCTTTTGCACCAGCAGTATAATGCCACGCTGTAGTTCGCTCATAAGCCACCTATAGAATTTTGACAGATGGCACTACTGTTAGCTTGTACGAAAACGGTTTACCTAATAAATCGTTCGGATGCCCATATTTTGAGGCTTCTTATCGGTCTATTGACCCCAACGAATACGTACATAACTCCATTTTTAGAGAATTACGAATTATTAAACCTGTATTAAATTTCGAAAATTTCAGGGACCTCGAAATTTTTTGCAAACTATCAAAAAGTCTTTACCCTGTAGATATGCTACAAATTCTCTCTTTATAGGTATACTGAACCCTGGCAAGTTTATTTTTTTTTTTAATATCTTGATGCCATTATAATATTACATACACGCACACAAACAAAGCCGAAGCATCAAGCGTTTTATTATACATCTGATTCGAATTTCAAAAATAGAACGCCATGAATTTTTATGTAACGTTTTTTCGAACGGTCGAGTGAGGTAGGTCGGGTTCGGATGGTTTATGTGTGTGCGTGTCACGTGTTCGGGTTTCGGAATTCTAAATTCAAACAGGCCTATTTTTTTCGGCGTTTAGTTTTTTGTTTGGGCGCTGTTCGTGTACATTGGATGGTATTGGTCAATCGATCTCTAAATGGGTGCGTTTTATGTAAGATACATAAAACGCATCGATTGGTCGGATTTTTGGTGTTATTTATTTTGGATTTTCTTAATGCAGCTACTGTTATATGTTTAATTTATAACAAGTTCTTATCGGTCTTTCGATACCTAATTATTAATTATTAATATCATTACGTATACATATCAAATATTACCTAAGACAGTTTTGTTACTACCTTTGGTACCGTTGGTATGAAAAATAGGTTAAATCTTCCGAACGTACCTTGACAAAAATTTTCATAAAAATCGGTCAAGCCGTTTCGGAGGAATATGGTTACAAACACTATGACACGCGAACTTTATATATTAGACTACCTGACCGGGTAAACGTTGTTTTTTTTTTATTTATCTAGCCATTATTGGTATGAAAAATAAATCCATCTAAGTATCTATCAATATGAAAAAACGCATACCTACGAGCAGATGAGGACATATTATTATGGTTGATATATTATTTGTATACAGTCATACAGTTACAACCGTGGTATAAAAATCTCCCACCCGAGGTATCTGACCTAGCTGTAAAAAGACGAGCGGCAGCAACTGCCACCTGCCGGCACAAAAACCGCTCAGCCGCCCGCGCCTCGCCCGGCCTGTTCTGTGCTGATTTAATGACAGCCGCGCATTTTTATTGCGATTTTTAATCTATGCCCGGTTTTGTCTATGGCACATGTTTGTACGAATTCGTCTCAACTCCTTTTTCCCACTTCTGGGCACGGGTATCCACAGGAAATATGAGCTGTCGGTGTTGGCTGTTCTGCTTTTTTAATGACAGCCGCGAATTTTTATTGCGATTTTTAATCTATGCCCGGTTTGTCTATGGCACATTTTTGTACGAATTCGTCTCAACTCCTTTTTCCCACTTCTGGGCACGGGTATCCACAGGAAATATGAGCTGTTGGTGTTGGCTGTTCTGTGTTTTTTTAATGACCGGCGAACTTTTATTGCGATTTTTAATCTATGCTCGGTTTGTCTATTGTCCATATTATTTTTGTACGAATTCGTCTCAGCTTGTTTTAAGGCTTTATCACACTTCTGGGCACGGGTCTTCTCTCTTTTCACATAGAGCTAGCTTACGTACAGGATCTTATGAGCTTTTCTCAGTAGGTACCTAAGTAGGAAAAGGAAAAGAATATTTTGCTCAACTAATTAATCCACTCTCTTACTCTAAGCAAGGGTCAACAATATATCAATGGAAGATAAAATGAACAAAAATATTCTATTTTCCCATTTTATCGTGATTTAGCTAATGAAGAAAATAATTTCATCCACCGTCAGAAGATATAGTTAGGTAGGTACCTACTTACGAAAAATTTTGACGGGGGTAGGCCAATGAAGGGGTAGGCAAATCGGTATAAATGATGA
This sequence comes from Coenonympha glycerion, assembly GCA_963855885.1. Classification (NCBI taxonomy): domain Eukaryota; kingdom Metazoa; phylum Arthropoda; class Insecta; order Lepidoptera; family Nymphalidae; genus Coenonympha; species Coenonympha glycerion. The sequence goes on from OY979650.1 coordinate 8,089,854, forward strand.
TCTATTTAGATTTTTTATAATACGATTAATAAGTGCTTACATATTATTATATCAAAGCAGCATGCTAATAAAAGCTTAAAGTTAAACATCGTAATTCAATTAAGTAATTGACGGTTTTAATTTTTAGACGTTTCCCAAATCCCAATCCGAAGTAATAAAGGATATATTATCATAAAAGCTTCAAAAGAACTTTTATACAAACTATCCTGTCAGATGTCTGTCAGACTACGCTTCCGAGGTTCGATTCTTTTATCCCAACCCTAATATTTGGAATTAAAAAGTTTTTGATTCAGTTTTTTTTTTCATAAAGGTTTGAATACGAATCTAGTATTTTCATTCCCTTTTTTGTGGCTTGCTGTAATCTGTATTACTGATTTGTACATTACAGAACGAGTATAATTAATAAAATAGGCTCTGATGTTCCATTTGAGGTAAAACATACGAGTACATAAATTACTAAAATCAAATAAGTAGTCCTCTAGATCATATTATCCGTGTCACTGCAGTAGATTGTATATGTATCACGAATGATCGTTATACAAATCCTTTATTATCATACCTATTCAAAAAATGAAAATTGGCTTCAGAGGAGAGCGAGGGCAATATTCTATTTTGTTCTTATGGAAGTTTGCGCTTTCTCTCTTCTGATTGATCTTTATTTCTTTCTGATTATCTACTCTGTGTTAAATTTGTCTATGGCACTTTGGTTTGTCTATTTAGGTCACCAAATAAAGCCCACCAAAACTCAAAATAAAAACCCGTCAATAAGGGGTTTTATAAGCGATTTAGTGACCTGCACGTTAAAAACCATAAAGACAATTACTTTCTTTATAACGCCATGCCTAATCGAAATTCTCTTGGAAGCAGAAACACGATTGTAAAAAAATCTTGATAAACAGTTTTCCTAAAAGAAGCTCCAAAACTCAATTTTTTAAATCTTATCGAAAACTGCAATGGATATCTTTACGTTTTAATTTTCGTCGGTAGGTACTTATAGTATCTACCTACCTAACAATTATTAGCAAAAACGCTCCGAAATAAAATTTTGATACTTATGTAACCGTCTAAGTTTTTAATATGTTTAAAATAGGTAAAACATTGTTTTTCTTTGAAATTCCCCTGCAACGCTGCCTGTCGCACCCACCAATGTATTCGTAAGAGTAAGAAGGATAAAACAAAATCCATCTACGGCCTTAATATTTTTGACTCAATTTCTCATTAGGTCCATTCAGCATCTAGGGCTAATTACTTCCACCTGCATCCAGGCTATTCAACGGCCATTGACCCCGGGCCGGTGGATGAAGGCAAAAATGGAGTTTTGTTGTCCCGCCACAAAGGGTAGCGGGTACCATTCCTGCGCGCTCCGCCAATCACCACCCCACGTATAGATAGGGTTGGTCAACACCCGCCAGCGAAAAGCGCTTCATAGATAGCCTCCAGCGCTTCAATCAATCAACCGTAAAACTATTCTTCTGTACATATACCCACTTTTTAGGGTTCCGTACCTCAAAGAAAAAAACGGAACCCTTATAAGATTACTTTGTTATTCGTCTGTCTGACTGTCTGTCTGTGTGTCACGACCCTTTATTTCAGTAACTATTAAAGATATCGACATGAAATTTGGAATAGGTGTAGATAATGATGGACCGCCGTTAGTGCAATCATAAAAAGTTTAAAATCTTTTTTATTTTTATTCACAAAAGGGGGGTAAACCGGGTCGTCGGAATTTCAAAATGAGATAGGTAACAATATTGGAAGAAAATAAGAAATAGAGTGGGGTACCTATCATTTGAAAAGGCGTTACTTGTGTATTCTAAAACCGATTTTTATTTGTTTTTTTTTTTATAGTCTTTGATTTATTGAGCAAAAAAGTACCATTCCCCCCCCTCTTATCTCCGAAGTTTACAAATCGAAAATTCTGAAATAATTATGATTAATAAGGATCAATGTACCTGTATTTTACGGGAAAAATAAAATCAACTCTGTATCTATTATGCTTTTTTGGGTGTAAGCAATTAATCTCATAAAACAAAGTTAAGTTCGGTAAAAAAGTGATTCTTAGGCCCGTTTTCCACCAAAGCAGAGCGGAGCGGAGCTGTGTTTGAGTAACTAATCAGATGTTGTCATTTTGACATCTCCGAAACGGAGAGGAGACCATTTTAAATATTCAAAATTGATTTCCTCTAATATTTTCAGAAACCTCTTCTAATGAATAATTATTATGTTGATCTTGATAATAATAATAGAGGCAAAGTGTTGAATAAAGAAAGTAAATAATGAAATTAAATTTTTATTATAAAAAAAGGCGTGTGGCACTCGGAGACTGCCGCGGTAAAGCTATTGCATAGAATTTAAAGTCATTTTTAGTTTTGCCATCAATCGAAAAGTAGAACTTTTGGTGCCAGGCTGCCAGGAAAGCAGGGAGTGCAACTCTATGGTGCAACTTCACAAACTTTTTAGTTTTTAGTTTGCCATCTATCGAAAAATAGAAGAACTTTTTAATGACTTTTTGAAATATCACGTGCGTTATATTTCAAAAAGTCATTAAAAAGTTTTGCTATTTTTCGATAGATGGCAAACTAAAAACTAAAAAGTTGTGGAGTTGCGCTCCGTGCTTTCATGGTACCAAAAGCTCTACTTTAGAAGTGCCAGGTTACTTTCGTTACGGAATTTCTGGATTCGGTCTGCACCGTCAAAGCCCGCGATAGAAGCTATGCAATAGCTTTATAATTGCATAAAGCATTAAAACTAAATAATAGCACGTTAATGAGTCTAAAACCCATTCGTCTATGCAGCGCCGTTTGATGGAAGGGTGCGTTACTCCCCTAGCCTCATCTAGGCCCGTCCCAACTCTGTTAACCAACGTTATGGCAGTTCGATGCCTTATTAAATTCTATGTAGAACGCATAAAACGCACACAATATATTTGGGCTTCATTATCTTTATTAATTATTTCATTAAAAGTGCACTCTTGTCTCTTTTATATAGGTTGAAGATAAATGGGTGCAAAAATCCTCGCCCACTAATACATAATATATACGTTCTAGCAAGCGTAATTTGTGTCTTTGTTAATTAACATTTATAAGAAATCCACTTCAAACCATAAAGTTTCAGCTCAGCCATAGAGTAATTAATATGTTGGCTCAGCTTATACTTTAGTAACTCCTTGTAAAATACAACTCTTATGAGGATTGCTTTTTATTGCAAGATAGGTATAGTTTATATTATGCATCCATAACATAATGGGTCCATAAATCCTTACATTGAGTATATCATTTTGATATACTCAAACCGTTTTTAATCTACATTTAAATGGTTGCTAGACCCAACAGGGGTAATCCAGAGCAATATCTCGCTGCCCGCGCATCAGTAAAATTGAGTAACAGAATAACGCCTGTTTAACAACGGGTCTGCCATGAAGCTCGTAAGTGCGACAGAGAGATCAACAGGCAACCTGTTTAATAATTTTTTGCACCGCGGACAACGTTGGATTTTCTGCCAACATAACTATCATACACCCACTCACACACACAAAAGATCATCAAAACCGGCCGAGTCATTCTCAAGTTCTGGACCAGAATATCTCATGATGATTAATTTCTAAAATCAAGAGAAGATTTTTAAGGTACTTATAGGTACGAACTTGCCCTAATTAGCCGAAATTAGTAGGGAACGTTGTATAGATGCATGAAAAAATATGACAAGAAGTGCAACTCATATCCTGAGGGAACTATAGGAAGTTCAAAAATGTACCTACCATAAATTTTAAGTGACATCCTTAAAAAAAGCTTGTTCAATATCAATGAACTGGGAATAATGGAAATGATATTATGACGTTTGTTGATATCACAGTTAGGGTTGCTAAATTTTATTTTTCTAAATGAATTAATATTTTTTGTTTTCTATACCTTTAAACTAGCAATTCTCGTATATATTATATTTCTATGTAATCTGGATCTCGGAAACGGCTGGAACGATTTTCATGAAATTTAGTATACAGGTGGGTGCAATAAATCGATCTAGCTGGGATTCATTTTCAGAAAATGTCGAATTTACCAAAAAAAAATTATGACCACTGCTGCCATCTATTGCTGATCGAGCGAAGCTCGGTCACCCAGATATTTGAAAATAAAATAAAATAATTGGGACTTCCTATCACGTTAGTGTGTTTCTAGGATCAAGTCAAAAGGTTAGCTGCGGGCACACTATATACGAATTAACCTACACCTTGTATACATATATAGTTCAAGCCCCCTTTTTCTAGGCAGGGTAGTTCACTAGAAGGGTGCAGTCCTCCCCTAGCCGCATCTTGGCCCATCCCAGCCCAGTTTACCCACATTACAGCAGTTTGATGAATTGCCCGCGAGGTCACTCACCTCCTCGGCACATACTAGTAAGTACATTACAATAACCGGACGTATGGACGCCTGTGGGTTTTTAATTTTAAATATATCGGCGCGGGAGAGGATATTATTTGCTTGTTTTTTACATAGGTGAAATTCTTGCGAGTGACATTTTACTACGAAGTGGATTTTGCTTTCCTTTTTAGGGTTCCATACCAAGTTGGTAAAAATGGAACCCTTATGGTGAGACTTTCTCCGTCCGTCCGTCCGTCCGTCCGTCTGTCACACTCGATTATTTTTTCTGCGTTGATTTTGAGGATCTCAAAGTTTTCAGCCAAATCGGTAAAGTATTTGTACACCCTTATCTATATATATACTTATAATAAAACTGTAAAGGGTCGAATTCTGTACATTAAAGATATTTTGAAAATTTATGTTGGAGGACACTATTTAGTCGATACTGAAGCCAAAACTTTAATTTGTTTAATTTTTGTCTGTCTGTCTGTCTGTCTGTCTGTCTGTCTGTTTCACGACCGGGCATCACGGCTAATCCACTGGATGGATTTAAATGAAACTTAACATGATTATAGTTCATACCCCGAGGTAGGACATAGGATACTTTTTGTCCCGAAATTCATCATGGTTTCCCTGGAAGACGGCATCAAAGTCCAAACGTTTTTTAGTTATAATTCATTAATGCGTTGTCCGATTCCATTCATTCTTTTTTTGTTAGAAAGGAGGTTCCTTAAAGATTATTCCATACAAATCTTATCATCATCACTTTTGTAGTTCAGAAATTACAGACATCAGAACCTTTAAGTTCAAGTAGGTAGGTGACTTGAAACTCGGAATGCACAAAGAACCTAGGGCTAGGACGTAGGGCTCAAGTAAGACTGGAGTACCCTTACAGCCGTAAATAAATAGGCTTAGCAGGAGATTTTGTATGGTTTAAAATTTTTCACTTTTAGGGTGAACAAAAATCATGTAACTGGCGTTATCGCTACGTTATACCGTATAGCGCCATCTCTACAATTTATGTGGAACTTGAAGGTAAAACTCTGAGATAGGTACTACCGAATTCTTTTAAATAAAAATTAACTGTCATGTTATTTACTGTTTCCTGACTTTATATTAAGATGGCACTGTTAACACATGAACAGATTTAAACTTTATCATCGGCAATATGGAAAGGGTAAGATAATGGTTCACAAATATTTTTAACTCTTAGGTCTTATCGATCCTAACCGACTGACTGCCATCTAAGGTCTTTTTATACGTAAAGAAATATATAGCCATTGTCCATTCTGATGTTTTGGATTGTATTGAGATGAAGCAAAGATTTTTAAAATATTTTTAAAAGAGAAAAGAAGAAGGGCTGGGGAATATTGTTAGTAGAGTTATTTATCCCAGTGGTACCTACCCGGCCGAACTCTGAAAGAAGAGTTCTACCACCAGTACAACTTTTCACATCCTATCCTAATTCCTAATAATATTATAAAGGCGAAAGTTTGTGTGTATGTTTGTTACTCCTTCACGCCTCAACTACTGAACCGATTTAGCTGAAATTTGGAACATAAGTAGCTTATAACCCGGATTAAAACATAGGCTACTTTTTATCCCGGAAAAATCCGTAGTTCCCGTGGGTTATGCTATAAATAATGCATAATGCTATAAATGTGAAAACGGGTAGGTACCTATATTATAGGTTCCGACATTACAACTGTTTCGCTATTAGCATTTTGTGTTTTAGTTGAGCAATGAGATACAGGTGAATAATATTATAACTATGAAAACGGGTACCTATATGATATAGGTTCTGAACTAACATCTGTTTCGTTACTGACAATGTATGTTTTAGTTGAGCTATGGGATATGGTATAGTAATTAGTAATGCTATATATGTGGAAATGGGTATCTACCCATAAAGGTTCTGAAAGTAGAATTTTTTCGCTATTTATAATGTGTGTTTTGGTTAAGCAATGGGATCATCTCAACCCCTTTTTACGTCCCACTGCTGGGCACGGTTCTCCTCTCAGACTGAGAGGGGTTTGGCCATAGCCCACCACGCTGGCCAAGTGCGGATTGGCGGGCTTCACACACCATCGAGAACATTTTTGTGAACTCTCAGGCATGCAGGTTTCCTCACGATGTTTTCCTTCACCGCTAAGCAAGTGATATTCAGTTTCCTAAACTGCACATAGCTCGGAAAAGTCAGAGGTGCGTGCCCAGGATTCGAACCCGCGACCTCCTTATGAGAGGCAGAGGTCAGAACCACTGAGCTATCACTGCTTAGCAATGGGATACAGGTTAATAATGCTAAAAAGGTGTTCCTGTATAGTTTCTGATATAAGAACTGTTTTGCTATTAAAAATAGGTGTTTTAGTTGAGCAATAGAATATGTGATAGTAATTATGCTATAAATGCGAAAATGGATACCTATAAGGTAAAGGTTCTGTAATTATTTCACTCTTAAGCGAATACGTTGATTTTATTTTCGTCTTTCTCACTCTTATGAATACGTTGGTGGGTTAGGTTAGGTTAGGTTAGTAGGCGGAAGAATATAACAGAAAAACGTTGTTTTACCTAATTACTTCAAAAACTAAGCCAGTTATTTAATGTCGTTCTGAGCGTTTTTGGGAATTATTTTTTACCGATAAATTAAAACAAAAATTACAATTTTATTATTATCCAATCGTTTTTCTGAAGTTAAGTTAACACATATGCTGTTTTTTCCCAGAAAATCCAGGACTCCCACACGATTTGTAAAACCCCGAAATTCACGCGGGCGAAGCCGCGGGCAAAAGCTAGTTACTTATAAGGGTATTTTGACAGTTGGCGCTACTGTTTGCTTGTATGAAAAAGGTTTACGTAAATCGTTCGGATGCCCGTATCTTGAGGTTAGTAATCAGTGTTCGAGAAGTAATACATCAGTTCTGGGGACCTACCACCGTGACTCCCATGAACTACAATGTCTCCATACATTCGAAATACCAAATCATTTGTGATTCGTGCATATTTCGATCATGTTGTGGTGTTATTCGGGTTCATATAGTAATAATCTATGCTCCTGGCCAAACTTGGTTCGGAAATACTTCCCAAAAACTAAATATAAATCTATTTTGATCAAAATTATTATAACTTCGGTCGAGTTCCGTAGACCGTAATACCAAAAATTACGAAAGAAAACTTGTTAAGTACTTATTTCTCTCAGTCTCAATATGTCCATGTCTCCTGTCTCATCGTCAATTGATGCAGAAATGCTGACAATCCCCGGTCAAAATTGCAACTTGGTTACCATTTAGCAACTTTTGCGATCGAAACTTTTTTTTAATTAAACAATATTATTGTTATTGTCATTACCATATTTTTTTAAATTTCGTTCGAAAGCGATGGAAATGCAATCCTAAAACCATTAAGTAAAGTCCTCCTACCACCGAGAGTCTCAAAGGTGTGAGAAGCCTGAAACCCCACACTGAAGCAGCACTAAGGCCTTCGATTTCCTTCTAATATGATAGAAGGTCTATTTCACAGCCTAATTTACAGGCTCTTATGGACGGTCAATACGATGTTTGGATAAGTATATTATTATTATGAACTTACTAGTCGACTTATAACTAATTTTAGGAGGGTTTTAATACGTCCTGCACGGAGAAGAACCCTAAAACAAACTCAGCCGGGTTTTGTTTTCTGTTGTTACCATTTTACGATAATTCTTAAAATTTGTGCAATTTATATAAGTAATTACAGCAGTTCACTATCACTCCCAAGGAAAGCTTGAAATAATAAGTTTTTTTTTGAGAAGGGATTTAATAAGAGGTTAAACAAACCCACGTCCATTCGTAATGCAATCCATTTCACCCTTGAACTATAAAGGTCTCGTGATGAATTACGGACTAGCACGCAAACATCACAAAATTAACAATCTAGGAAACACAAAAAAACTCAAAAATATGCACCGTAGCAGCCCCTAGCTTAGCCACCCCAAAATGAATATAAACACCTATCGAAAAATAGCAAGCCAAGTGCGCGCTAGATCACGAAGGGTGAGGTTCTGTAGAAAAGGATTACTTGGTAAAATGTAGCTACATAGTAAGTTTATGACATTCAGTGCTTATTGCTGTTACATCTTGTGTGTCTCGTGGAAAGCAAAGAGACAGACATCGCCAAACGGAACATATCTATTAATAACTTCAAATTCATCTTAAAAGTTAAAATTACAATCTTTACCTATCTTCTGGTTCAGGCTGTTTCACTAGCGGATATAAGTATTTCTTTAACTGGTACTACCTATGTCTGATTACATAGATAGATAGATAAGTAATACTTTATTGTACACCATTAGGTACAAAAGAAAGAAAAAACAAATAAAATAACCAAACAAACAAATGTACAATATGGCGGCCTTATCGCTACACAGCGATCTCTTCCAGGCAACCATCGGGGTAAGAAGCGGCTATTGGAAAACATGAGGTAGGTGGTACAATAAAAATATTAAAAGAAAATTTTACATATTATAATTTATAACCAATAGTTATTAGAACGTCTATAAAAATGAGAAAGAACTAAAAGAACTCTCGACGCACGTTTCGTCCCACAATCTCGCATTATACAACCTCGCTTTGTCAAGTCAACATCTCCTGAAGATGTCCCGGTGTTGGAACAAAACCTGCGTCGAGAGTGTTGTAAGAGTTGTGGTGATGGCATTGCCTGTTTGGGAGCTTAGGTTTCGTGCTTTAGTGGGAGGGTGAGCGGTGCTTGGCTTGTTCCCGCATGTTTTTTTTAATTTCTCCAATGTCTTGGAGACGCTTATGTGCCTCGACGTATATCGGAGGTGTTGCTACTTCTTTCTGGTTTATTTATATATAGTAAGCTTATTATATGTAGGTATATTAAATGTTAATTCCCGCATGTTAGACCATGCAGATTATTTTCAAATTTAAAGAAAGAAAATCGCTAATAATATGTCCTAATTATAAAATAACTCCTAACTGTGTCACTCAAGGCTACATAACCTCTAAACACATGCTTATTATTACTGACGAACAGACATCACGAAACAAAATGAGTTCCGCATTCGACAACGGAACCCTAGAAACCCCTAGAACAGGGGTCGTTCACCTCTATTTACATAAACATACATACACTGTCAAACCCCTTTCGAGAGTGATCAAAATACAATTTTAAAAGCGCCATCGTCGAAATACGCGTGTGCTAAAGATTTTTAGGGGTCCCCCGTGGGGGTCTGATCTTTGAATCGTGAACTATTTCGCAACGTCACAAACTTACAACCCCTCAATGTTAGGGTTACCGTGCGATCCGGAAAGTTTTGGAATAGTGACGGACGGACTTTGGGTCAAGCCACTTGTAGCGGTGTTACCGTGCGTTCCGGAAAGTTTTGGAATAGTGACGGACTTCGGTCAAGCGACTTGTAGCAGTCTTCGATAGCTGACGATAGAGGCGTAACCAGCGCAATAGCACACGCTGACGGAGCATTCGACGAGCGTTCTATGAATAGAAGTTCTGACGTCATACGCTCGGATCACAAGCGTTCCTTAGGCATAATACCTGCCTGCAGGCCTAGCATGCGCACATAGAGAATAGAGATATCTATCTCTTCTCATTTTCTCTACTGACTTTCTCTACTGCCTTTAACATGGCAGGTTATTTATGTCTTTCTCGTTACGAATGAAAATACTAATACGAGGGAAAATATCCCTATTGCCCTAGAACTGGCAATGAGTTACTAAAAGTGGAAACGCTGAATTTTTGGACCTTACCAGCAAATCTTTATTATCTTGTACAGTACAGGCACGTTGGCAGTATTGTCACACAGCGTCACAGCATCGGGTTTGGAGGGGGTTTCCTTTTCCATTCCATCTATCAGGGGTCAAATTGCGTAAGAAAAACGTATTCATCGTTATCGTAATCGGTAGCGAATTTTTTCCCCCTGTTGGATAGTAAATCAAGGAACTATATGGCTAGATATGCTGAGCCTGTTATCAAACTTCGACCTCGCAGTTTAAGAAGGTATGTAGAATCCGACTGGCAGAAGAAGAAAATACCTCCTTCACCTTTCTACCATAGAACCGCGAGACGCCGGGAGAAGTGGCATCCTTATGTGGTTGATGTCCAGCAAGCTCGAACGAAACCATTTTCTTCCACGTTTCTGATACGTACTGCTAAGGTGTGGAACACCCTTCCAGCTTCTGTGTTCCCAGCCAAGTACAACCTGGGTGCCTTCAAGAGTGAATAGGCATTTTCTAGGCAAGCGCGCTCCATCCTAGTCCTCTGATATCTGTCCATCGGATATGATTGTAGTCAAGCGCAAGCCTATCTATAAATAAACTAGTAGGGCGCGTGGGAGCGCGGGCCACATGTGGCCCGCGGGCTGTCTTCTCACCTATAAAAGAATCGCCGTCATCTCCATCGCCAATTGGAATCCGATTGGCAGTGGGCTAAAAGAATTACCTCGGAGCACGGTCATGGATTTAAAGATAGTTACGGGCTGTTTGATTAAAAAATACACTGAACCTCATCCGATGAGGTTCAGTGTATTTTTTAATCAAACAGCCCTTAACTATCTTTAAATCCATGACCGTGCTCCTCAATCATCATCCAAATCGTAGACCATCATCTCTTCTCATACTTTTCATAGTTTTTCATAGGCCTTGTTTATTGTAGCATTCACATTTTCCATGGAAAATAAATTCAACCACTTTGAATTATTTTTCATTCATCCCGTAGACCTTGAGATTCTAATCACGTCTTGCAAAGAAACCACTTTCTCATCTTTTATACTTTCCGAGATAGAACAACACGAAATTTGTATGGCGGCCATCTTGAATCCGCCATTTTGAATTTTTTTTCAGCTAACTGCCAATTGGATGACGTTTCGAGTTACATTTGGTCGAGCACCCCCCACCTATCTTCGATACCCTGGCTGTGCTCTTCACCCGTCTCCGAAATCCTCAATCATCAGCTCTCTCCATATTTTTCTCTAGTAACTCTCCGAAAAACCGCATCACAACTTTGCATAATTACCAACTGTTAGTCTCTTGAACATTCCCCATACATTTTCTATGGAAAAATAAATTCCGCACTTTTTGAATTTTTTTTTCTATCCATCAAATAGACCTTCGGGTCCTGATCACTTCGTGTCAAGAAACCACTCTTCTATCTTTTATACTTTCCGAGATATCGACGATATTCGTATGGCGGCCATTTTGAATCCGCCATTTTGAATTTTTTTTCAGCTTACTGCCAATTGGATGACATTTCAAATGACATTTGGTCGAGCACCCCCCACCTATCGCCAATACCCTTGGCTGTGCTCTTCACCCGTCTTCGATATCCTCAATCATCAGCTCTCTCCGTATTTTTCCTCCGAATGAATTTTTCCCTTATATACGAAATGGTCATGGTCAAAAAATTTTTTCATACAAAATTGTTCAGGAGAGGTGATCAATCAGTCAGTCAGTCAGTGAATCAGCACAAGCAGCTATATATATATTAACTAGTAGGGCGCGTGGGAGCGCGGGCCACATGTGGCCCGCGGGCTGTCTTCTCACCTATAAAAGAATTGCCGTCATATCCATCACCAATTGGAATCCGACTGGCAGTGGGCTAAAAGAATATCCTCGGAGCACGGTCATGGATTTAAAGATAGTTAAGGGCTGTTTGAATAAAAAATACACTGAACCTCATCGATGAGGTTCAGTGTATTTGGTGCTCCTCAATCATCATCCAAATCGTAGACCATCATCTCTTCTCATACTTTTCATAGTTTTTCATAGGCCTTGTAGCATTCACATTTTCCATGGAAAAATATTTTCAACCGCTTTGAATTTTTTTTCATTCATCCCGTAGACCCTGAGATTCTAATCACGTCTTGCCCAGAAACCACTCTCTTATCTTTTATACTTTCCGAGATAGAAAAACACGAAATTTGTATGGCGGCCATCTTGAATCCGTCATTTTGATTTTTTTTTCAGCTAACTGCCAATTGGATGACGTTTCGAGTTACATTTGGTCGAGCACCCCCCACCTATCTTCGATACCCTCGCTGTGCTCTTCACCCGTCTCCGAAATCCTCAATCATCAGCTTTCTCTATATTTTTGTCTAGTAACTCTCCGAAAACCGCATCACAAACTTGCATAATTACCAACTGTTAGTCTCTTCAACATTCCCCATACATTTTCTATGGAAAAATAAATTCCGCCATTTTGAATTTTTTTTCTATCCATCAAATAGACCTTCGGGTCCTGATCACTTCTTGTCAAGAAACCATTCTTCCATCTTTTATACTTTCCCGGATATCGGCGAAATTCGTATGGCGGCCATTTTGAATCCGCCATTTTGAATTTTTTTTCAGCTCACTGGCAGTTGGATGACATTTCAAATGACATTTGGTCGAACACCCCCCACATATCTGCAATACCCTTGGCTGTGCTCTTCACCCGTCTTCGAAATTCTCAATCATCAGCTCTCGCTATATTTTTCTTCCTCATGAATTTTTCCTTTCTATACAAAACGATCAGTGAAAAAAAAATTTTCCATACAAAATTGTTCAGGAGAGGTGATCAATCAGTCAATCAGCACAAGCAGCTATATATATATATTAATAAAAATAAACAAAATACCCGACTGAGTTTGTTTTGGGCTTCTTCTCAGATCGAGGCGTGTTTAAACTCTCGTAAACTTAATTTTAAGTCGTTAAATAGTTATATAACTATTCATAGGTATTTCCTGACTATCCATAAGTGCAAAAGCCTACATGAAATAAATCATTTGAATTTGATTTGAAGAGGCCATTGATTAAACATAAATTAAGGATCAGCACTTTCTGACGTCGCGCATGCATTTTGGCCCCGCCCTGAAGACGGATTTTTAATTTGTCAATACTGTAAAATGGCGCTAGTGTATGCGACCCACAGCAGTATATTGTGCTGTCAGCAGTGCTGAAATGTACGAGGAGCGACGCCATATTTGAAAAATTTTTGGCTTCAAATTACGTCACATCTTTCCCGTCCTTTATTCCCGCGTAACGTATTTGGTTATTGGAAGAGGCCGACAAAGATCGTATTTCGAAAATTACATCAAAATTGGGACAAATATATTCCACAAAAAACCATGGTGTCACTACTACCACCCGAAATTTCGAACATAACTACACCGAAAAAACCATAGCGCATCCTTTTCATCAAACTATTAAGAATAATGAATACAGAGAGACGACGAAATTAGACATACAATTTTAAAAACGCAAGAGAGTGAACAGTGAACATACAAAAAAAAATATTTGTATGGACACTTGTATCGCATTAAGAATTCGTATTGCACTAACCTACGTTAATGTTTGTTGGCTTGTCTGTGTCCGTGTGCCGTGGTCTGTGTGTGTGCGTATTCATTTCGTGGGTTCGTTCACCCCGCCAGTTGGGGAAGTTGGGAGCTGGGGAATGTATGGAGTCGACACTTTTGTTTGTTGTAAAAGATTTTTTTATCCATTACAAGTTATAGGTACGTGGCTGCGATCTTACTTGATGGTGACAATGTAGCCGAAGATGTATCACACATCTTTAACAGCATTGGTTGCCTGGAAGAGATGGCTAGGTAGCGATAAGGCCGCCAAATTGTGTACCTATTCTATGTAATTTTTGTGTTGTCCTTTGTTTGACTTTGTGGTGTGCAATAAAAGTATATTCATTAATTCATTCATCTTTGTACACATCACATTGTGTCGATGTGATGTATAGCAAGTACGGAGTTTTTTACCAGTTCTTCAAGATCACATGACTTTTTGGTAGACAACTGACATTTTTGAACTCATTTTTTTTAGTTCGTTCCATAAGCGTAACAAAAGCAATTGTAGAAATGGAATAGAAAAGTAGAAATATAACCACATCTGCAGGTCTGATGTCTCAGGATGAGAAGCGTGTCACTTGACATCAAGTGATACGAAGGTCTTAAAAAATAAAAATTTAAAGACTGACAAGGTAACCTCATTAATAAGGACAATATAACAAGTCCTTGGGAGTGATACTGAATTGGTCTGTACTCAATACCTCTCTTAAAGTACTTATTGTACTTTACCATTGTAAAACCCGGCTAAGTTTGTTGTAGTGCGCGATAGATCCTCCATAAAGTTAGTTTTAAGTCGTGAAATAGTTATCGGCAATTTATATAAGTATTGAAAAATGAAATGATTCGTCGTGCCTGTTAGTTAGGCCTACATGAAATACAAAGCCTACAGTAGACTTTGTCTTTGACTCTAATAGTTAAACTAAAGCTACTCCACAGCCGCCCAACGCGTCGAATGTTTAACCAAGTCGTGGAGTTTTTGCCACGCACGCACTTATTGCGCATGTGTGCCCCCACACGCACACAGACACATCGCATAATAGCGATAAACGATATTTCGCGCTGCGTCTAGAAAAAATTTAAGCCTCCTTTTACAATGACTCGTATGAATCTACCGGATCATGATTCCATCTAGATGTTCGCTGCGACTCTACGCGTCCTCTAAAATCCGTTTCATTTCCCCAGAATATAAAAAAGCCTATCAAACAGAGATAGAATAACTTACAAGTTTAGTAAACGAGAAAAAAAATTTAAGCCTCCTTTTACAATGACTCGTATAAATCTACCGGATCATGATTGCATCTAGTTGTTCGCTGCGACTCCGTTCTCTCTGCGAACCGTTTTAATTCCCCAGAATGCATAAAAGTTGGCTATTAGACAGAGATAGAGCAACTCTCCATTACAATTTACGTAATATCTCGCTGCCCTTGGTGCGATTAAATGGGACTAGCAGCTGCTATCCATAGACGGTAATATCTCGCTGCCCTTGGTGCGATTAAATGGGACAATAGCAGCTGCTATCTTAGACGGCGTTCGTCACCCGAATTTCAATCCGAACCAAAGCCGAGAAGGTGGTGAATTCCGTACTCCCACCAACGCGGTCCGTCGTGGAAAAGCACAGGTTTCAGTGGGTGCAAGGTGACAGCCACACACGGGCGCGTAACATAATAGCGATGAACGATATTTTGCGCTGCGTCTAGAAAAAAATTTAAGCCTCCTTTTACAATGACTCTTATAAATCTACCAGATCATGATTCTGTCTAGATGTTCGCCGTGACTCTACGCGTCCCACAAAAACCGTTTTGATTCCCCAGAATACATAAAAGTAGACTATTTGGCAGAGATAGAGCAATTCTCCATTATTATTACTTCTTCTTCGCCGACGTTTCGCTCTTGATAGAGCACGGTCATTCTCATTCCTTTAATGTTGATAGTGATACCTATTACTTCTTCTTCGCCGTTTCTTGACAGAGCGTGGCCATCTACCTAATTAGAAAACACTGTTTGAGACGAATGTTATCACTTAATTCACTTATAGCCTAGGTTTTTAATCAACAACGAAGTCTGTCACCTGAATTCTTAATTAAGAAAAAAGTAATAAGTAGTGGCTAAAAACCTGAGTTTTTAATTAACAAACACAGTAAATTGTGTTTTCATGAAATAAGTACTAAGCATGACGCGTAGGGTCGCTAGGTAGGTGGTAGGTACCTAGAGCAGAGCCCTCCAGCGCTTAGGGAGGGCCAGTTTTAATAAAACTGAGGAAACTATCCACCTACGCGCGTACAGCGGCCATGGCGCAAAGCTTTAAAAACGGGATTCGCTTTTTGAAGTGAAACCTATAGTTTATCATTTATTTAAAATGGCAAAAAACCATTGAACGTGCAACCTCACGGTTATTCAAGTTTTCATTTCTGTTGGCTCTTATGGTAATAATGGAACTCTTATGGTGAGATTTTCTCAGTCTGTGGTAGTTCGTAAACCATGGCGACCCTTCCGCAGCCTAATCACGGCATTCGGTGAAGGGTCCTGCACTATACGATTACGTTCAGTTTCAACTTGTAATTCACTGACCACTGTTCACTATTCAGCCACATTCGCCCACTAGCTTCAGCCGGTGGTGGTTTTCTCACTATGGTCCTGCGGGTAGTTTGCAAACCATGGCGACCCTACCGCAGCCTAAAACTAGAGTGGTATGACGCGGGGGAGCCGCCTCATCACGATATTCGGCGAAGGGTCCCGCACTATGCGAGTACGTTCAGTTGTAACTTGTAATCCACTGTTCACTGTTCAACCACATTCACCCACTAGTTTCAGCCGGTGGTGGTTTTTTCACTATGGTCCTGCGGGTAGTAAGCAATAGTTTACAAACCATGGCGACCCTACCGCAGCCTAAAACTAGAGTGGTATGACGCGGGGGAGCCGCCTCATCACGATATTCGGCGAAGGGTCCCGCACTATGCGAGTACGTTCAGTTGTAACTTGTAATCCACTGTTCACTATTCAGCCACATTCGCCCACTAGTTTCAGCCGGCGGCGGTTCGCTCATTATACCCGCTGAGATACAGCCCGGCTGAATGGAAATGCCCACTGCACGCGTGGCAATAGAATGGGGATATATACTATTTGCTAACCTACCTGTTATAGACTAACTGATTTAGAGCTATTAGGCAGATTGAATTTTTTCCTTGTTAAAAATCTTTCATGTGCAAACAGATGGTATGATGAAATTTTTGACAAAATGAAAGCGTGTAGACTGTAGACTATAAGTATATCATGGTAAGTATCTACACCTAAGTGAGAAACATTGATATGGTTTCTAGGGTAAGCCTTAGCTACTATTAATATAACTAGTAACAACAGCTCTCCATTAGGTTTTATTAAGACAGCGTTGATCTTGGTCTATACCGAACTGAAACCGAACTTGAATCCGCCAAAAATGTGGATAATTAATATATTACGTGATTGGATATTTCTAATGAATCAAACTGTAGGAATAGGAATTCTTTTAACTGAAGGGTAGATACAAAAAAAAACAATGCACGTAAATTTTAAATGCGCCAAAATGTGATATTTAGCCACTAAGTGTTTATATTTATTACTAGCGGACCCAGCAAACGTTGTTTTGACATAAATAATATCTCACTTACGGGCAATCACAAACAGCTTACGTCCTATTAATTAATTATTAGATCTATCGAATGTAGTCATTGTACAAATACTTAAAGTATTTTTTTAATCGGTACAGCTGTGGTTTTGTAAACTACGGCGTTACCATACTTATGACTCCACATGCTATTTTTGTTTGATCGGAAATAATATTAAATAAGATACTTATGACTGTTTTGTTACTTGATAAAGGACATGGCCAATTTTTTCATGGGCGTTCGTAATTCAGTGTACACCAATGATTTCTGGTGTTATAAATTCGTGATTATAGGCACATTAAATTGGTATAAATAAGAAACTCACAGAACTTGCCATAACAACAGGATAGACAAAAACGTGTACAGTCCGACAAGGCTCTCTTGGCACTTGAATGACATTGAGAGGAGGGCGCTGTTATAGAACAAAAGCATCTATAAAATAAAATCTCCTCAATTTTACTCGAATTTTAGTTTAAAATAGTTAATAGTATGCAAAAGTAACACAAGATACAAAAGCTATACACCGACAGAGACCTGAGCGAACTATCAAACAGTATCACAAGATAGTTAGTACCGATTTTGGCCACGCGCCAAGATAGCCTTGTCGCACTGTAAGAGTATATAATATTATGATTAAACAACCTAAGGCGCTTTAAAATAGCGAACAGTTGCGAATTATTACGGTAAACTGACATGGTTTTAGTAATAAATAGGCATTTAAACAAGGTAACTGCCTTGTTCGTCTAGTGGTTAGCATATTCGACTGCAGATCACGCGTTCCGGAGTTCGATTCCCAGTTTTGTTTGATAGTATGCATAAAGCGAGGATATGAGATGCCTTTGCAACCTCTGTATGGCTACTCCGCACTCCGCAGTATATGCATCTCATAATGATCTCCACAAAACAAATCCGAAACGCAATGCAAATCAGAGTCCACTATTAATAGCAAGGTAATCGAGTGGTAGAAGGTATCAGTCCGTAAAGGTAAGCAGGGGTCAAAAATATTAGAAGATCACAGTAGGTACAATCAAAGATTTATATCGTTGGGTACAATGAACGCAAGCGCAATGAAGAAACGGCAATGCAATCATAGACTACTAAAATGCAATTAAACATTGACGTTAGACATATAGTCCTTTTCATGAAAGAAGTCCCGCAGACGCGGCGCTGTAATCACATTATTAAATATTGCCCTCTCACTCGCACTCGTAATTCGTAAACAGCTATCAATTTTAGTTCATGTTTTTGCCGCGGGACTTCTTTCATGAAAAGGACTATATACTCACTCTCGGTAGAGAGTATTGTGTTCTGTGCATAGACTATAACACATTGTCAAACACGTAAACGCATTCCGTTTTATGTATTTATTTTGCAGAATGTGGGAATGCTCGTGTAACATAGGTATTTTTTAATATATTGTTTTTTCATTTATTGAATGCAAAAAAATAAAATGTTCCTAATAAAAACATTGGTCATCCAAATAATGTAGTATCTTCTCTTTGGTATCTGGATCTTAACTCTGTGGTAATATGCATGGTGAGGAACATCCCTCAGAAGGGCTGGAACCCAGAGCCGTAAAGCCAGTTATTAAAAAAAAAATGAGGAACATCCGTGACTTTATATAGATTTCTCTATGGTACAGAATGGCGGAAGTTGAGGAATTCATCTTGTATTCCTTATTATTTTGAAATAAAAACTGACGAGTTCAGAGAGCTTAAAAACTACGTAATAATTCATCTTTCTATTTTTAATATTTAATGAATATTTACTATGTTGTGTACATGGAATGTACTTTTTTGGCCATGTCCTTTTATGTTTTAAAAATTAAAAACAAAAATTAATTTCATTTATTAGGTATTTCAATATTTTAAGTAAAATACCCTATATACCAACCCAACCCAACCGGCAACCCTGACTTGATAGACATTTTTCAATCGATCCATGACTGCCCCTAGCCAAAACCTAGGGTGCCTACAATAGGGCCTAATCAAATACCGAAATCTGAGGAAATAGTTTTTACTAGCGGCATGGCGGCACCCCTCCCTAAAACTATCATTGACAATCGACGATAACTTTATACAGGGTGGTCCGCGACCGAAAACATTTTTATTACTTTGGGCACTTTTGATATGGGTACAGACCATTGAACTCGTTACCGTAATGACACCTCACATTGTTTTGTTTTTATAACTAAGTGTATACCTATAAGATTTTGAAGTGAAAATTAATTCTGTAGGCGTTTTTTGAGATGGGAGACCGTTATGTACACGTCTGAATAATAATACCTATTTAAAAGTTTTGAGATGGGAAAAAGCCATTAAACTCGTGGTCGTGACACTGTTACCACTACCGTTTCCGATAAAAGCATCACACCTGTCGGCTTTCCCGAAGTGCCACTTTTTTATGTACTTAATTGGATGTAATGGATGTTTGCTAGATAAGTACCTCTACAGCTACTCTTTCACGAAAAACTTCAATTCTGATTTGGCTGAAATTTAGGATAAAAATGGCTAGTAACTAAAAAAATCCATGGTTCCCGCGGGATTTGTGAGAACACGAAACTCACCCGGGTGTCCACTAGTCGGTCATTAAAAATAAGATTTTAAAAACCCAAAATAACACACAGACAGACAGACAGATAGATAGACAGACGGACAACAAAGTGATCTTATAAGGGTTCCGTTTGTTTTTTCTTTTGAGGTACAGAACCCTAAAAATAAGCGAAGAAAAGCAAAACTATCAGCAAGGAACTTGAGGGAAGGAGCAAGGAATGCAAGCGTTATGTAAGTTTTCACTTATAATATAGGACATCCTGTATACAGGCCTGTCTATCTTGAAGCCCTGTAGGGTCTACACCCCTTTATTTACCCCCCTCCCCCCTCCGATTTCGGGGTCCAATTAGTGCTCCACTAATTGTTAAGCTAAATTAATGAATTCCCGAATATTTTCGAGCTGTTTGATCTACTAGACTATTTGAGGTTTTTTTATTCTCCGACACTGAATTTTGCGCCTTATTTCTATAACGATAAGGGCTATGGAGTAATGATTAATTTGAAATTAAGATTTCGAGTGAACCGCGAACTAAGTTAAGTGCAGTCTTCAAAAACTATAAGGAACTATGAATAATTGAATAATTTATAGTTAGAGTAAAGGGTTGTCGGTTTTGTAACTAGTATGCAAATTTTAATTGCATTTTTGAACATAGACATACCTACCTTCAGTGCCGGTCCTATGAACATTTTAACGTGGTGCGAGGACTAAAAATGGCGCCCCTCTAAATAAATAAAAAAACCGGCCAAGTGCGAGTCGGACTCGCGCACCGAGGGTTCCAAACTATAAAAGAAGTAAAACATTAAAAGAATCACTTTGGTTCGTGAATTTACGAGGATAATTTACATGTAGGTACTTTTGTTGGCAAACCGCAAACATAACTTTGTTTTTGCCGGTTTATTGTTATTATCAAAAAAAGTATAATACGAGGTTAGAGAGTTGATTTCATTTTTCCTGTAAAATATACATTTATTTCTATTAAATAAAAAAAAAAAAAATTCTATTCATAATTATTTCTATTGATAATTATGCATAATTATTTCAGATTTTTCGATTGGTAAACTTCGGAGAAAAGGGGGGGAACGGTATTTTTTTCGACAGATTGCCCAATAAATCGAAAACTATCAGGCATAAAAATAAATAAAAATCGGTTTTAGAATACACAAGTAACGCCCTTTCATATGATACCCTACTCAATATTGTTATCTCATTTTGAAATTTTGACGACCCGATTTTCCCCCCTTTTTAAATAAATATTAAAAATATTTTCAATTTTTTATGATTGCAATAACGTCGCGCCGCAATTACCTACAACTATTCCAAATTTCAGGTCGATAGCTAGAATAGTTACTGAAATAATCGAGTGTGACAGACGGACGGACGGACGGACGGAGAAAGTCTCACCATAAGGGTTCCATTTTTAACCGACTTCAAAAAAAGGAGGAGGTTCTAAATTCGTCGGCATCTTTTTTTTTATGTATGTTCACCGATTACTCGAAGACGTGTAAACCGATTTGGAAAATTATTTTATGTTTGAAAGGGTATACTTCCAAGATGGTCCCATTTTTTTTGGTCAGGATCCAATGATGGGATCCTGGAGAAGTCGAGGGAACTTTTCAAATTTTATATGGACACTTGAAACAATTTGGGTATTATTTGAAAGAGTAATATTTTCCAAGTTGTCCTATTGTCATAAGATCAGGATCTGATCATGGGATCTTGGTGAAATCGAGGGAACTCTTCAAATTTTGCTAATATACTTGAAGAGATTTGGGTATTTTTTTATAGTGACTAGTGCATTTGCTTGCAGTTGCTGACTTAATGACTATTGTCATCAAGCCAGGTTCTGATGATAGGATCTCAAAAAAATTGAGGAAACTCTTCAGATTTTATAAGCACACTTCAAGCGATTTAGGCAATTTTTTCAATGCCCTGTGCATTTGATGTTTTACACTAAAAAGTAAAAAATAAAATGGAAAATTCTTTAAAAAAAACCGACTTCAAATGCCACTACAAAGAGTGAAATAATTTTTCAATGTAGGTACACCAATTCGAAGTCAGGCAATTCGTACAATCATAGTCCTTCATATTAATCGCACATGCACAGGGCATTGAAAAAAATACCTAAATCGTTTGAAGTGTGCTTATAAACCCTATAAAACCCTAAAATACGGGCCAAGTGCGAGTCAGACTCGCCCACCGAGGGTTCCATACCATAAAAGAAGTTAAACATTAAAAGAATCACTTTGGTTCATGAATTTACGAGAATAATTTACATGTGTGTACTTTTGTTAGCAAACCGCAAACATAACTTTGTTTTTGCCGGTTTATTGTTATAAAAATAGTATAAAAGTAAGAGAGTTGATTTTATTTTTCCTGTAAAATATACGTTTATTTCTATTGATCATAATTATTTCAGATTTTTCGATTGGTAAACTTCGGATAAATAAGGGGGGGAACGGTATTTTTTTCGACAGTTTGCCCAATAAATCGAAAACTATCAAGCATAAAAATAAATAAAAATCGGTTTTAAAATAAGTAACGCCCTTTCATATGATACCCTACTCAATATTTTTATCTCATTTTGAAATTTTGACGACCCGGTTTTCCCCCCTTTTTAAATAAAAATAAAAAAGATTTTAAATTTCTTATGATTGCAATAACGTCGCGCCGCAATTACCTACAACTATTCCAAATTTCAGGTCGATAGCTTCAATAGTTACTGAAATAATTGAGTGTGACAGACGGATGGACGAAGAAAGTCTCAACATAAGGGTTCCATTTTTACCATTTTGATATGGAACCCTAAAAAAATGTTTAAGCTGTTCCTTTATCTTTCACCAGAAAAAGCCTGACCTGTAGACCGTAGGGAAGTTTTAATAAGTTTTAATTTACTGAAACTTCGTTCTCCTTTGTCAGTTTCAGGTACAGTTAGTAAAATACAAAGCGCTGTCCATACATTAGAGAAAATATCTTGCCAATCATTTTTTTAACCGACTTCAAAAAAGGAGGAGGTTCTCAATTCGTCGGAATCTTTTTTTTTTATCTATGTATGTTCACCGATTACTCGAAGACGCGTGGACCGAATTAGATAATTCTTTTTTTGTTTGAAAGGGTATACTTCCTAGATGGTCCCATAGTCATCAGGTCAAGATCTGATGATGGGATCCTGTAGAAATCGAAGGAACTCTTCAAATTTTATGTGGACACTTGAAGCGATTTGGTTATTGTTTGAAAGAGTAATATCTTCCAAGTTGTCCTGTGGTTATCAATTCAGGATTTGATCATGGGATCCTGGTGAAATCGAGGGAATTCTTCAAATTTTGCCAGTATACTTGAAGCGATTTGGGTATTTTTTTATAGTTACTAGTGCATTTTCTTACAGATGCTGACTTAATGGTTATTTATGGTCATCAAGTCAGGTTCTGATGATAGAATCTCGGAAAATTTAGAGAACTCTTCAGATTTTATAAGTACACTTAAAGCGATTTGAGCATTTTTTACAATGCCTTGAACTACTAAAAAGTCCACTTAAAAGTAAAAAATAAAATGGAAAATTCTTTTCAAAAAACCGACTTCAAATGCCACTACAAAGAGTGAAATAATTTTTAATGTAGGTACACCAATTCGAAGTAGGGCAGTTCGTACAATCCTTCCTTCCTTCCTTCGCATTAATCGCCCGACTTTGAATTGGTGTAGTACATTAAAAAACTGGCCAAGTGCGAGTCGGACTCGCGCACCGAGGGTTCCATACCATAAAAGAAGTAAAACATTGAAAGAATCACTTTTGTTCATGAATTTACGAGTATAATTTACATGTAGGTATATTTGTTGGCGAACTGCAAACGTAACTTTGTTTTTGGCGGATTATTATTATTATCAAAAAAAGTATATTAGTCGGCGAGTTGATTTTATATTTCCTGTAAAATATACGTCAACTTCTATTGATCGTAATTATTTACGATTTTTCCAACGGTATTTTTTTCGACAGTTTGCTCAATAAATCAAAAACGATCAGGCATAAAAATAAATAAAAAATAGTTTTAGTATACACAAGTAACGCCCTTTCATATGATATACCACTCAATATTACTATCTCATTTTAAAAATTTGTCGACCTGGTTTTCCCCCTTTTTTAAATAAAAATAAAAACAATGTTCAAATTTTTACGATTGTTATGACGTCGGGTCACTATTACCCATAACTCTTCTAAATTTCAAATCGTTAGCTTTAATAGTTACTGAAATAATCGAGTGTGATAGACGGACGGACGGACGGAGAAAGTCTCGCCATAAGAGTTCCATTTTAACCATTTTGGTGTGGAACTCTAAAAATAAAAATTATTTCAATCTTTGTAGTGGCATGACGGTTTTTTTAAAAGAATTTTCCATTTTATTATAAGTGGAAGAACTTTTATTGGCTCTCCTGATTGATGATTAGTTAATAATGGCTTTAGGCTCACAAGTTCTTCAATCAATTCTTGTCCAGATATTATGTCACATTTTTTCCCATGGGTTAAAGGGTTAACCCCGCGGCCCCCTCCCCCGCAATTTTGTTCGTGCGTGTGCGCGACTCGCACGCTCGGTCGAGCGTCTTTGTTTCACGATTTGGTTCATTTTGGCGCCCCCCCCTTGAAGGCAACCGGTGCGGTCGCACCGCTCGCACCGCCCTAGGACCGGCCCTGCCTACCTTCTATATAAACGATATGATCCCACTTCTGATCTCTAATGCTTCTATTCATTAGGATAGATAAAAGTAAAATTGAGTAAGTAAATGAAATAGTTTTCACACATTTCCGGTAACATATGCATATTATTAATATCAATGACGAAATACGCTGCGCTATGGTAAGGATGTGACGTATACGTTGAAGCCAAAAATTTCTTAAGCTTCAGTTAGATACATTCGGCAGGGCAATCGGCTAAAAATGTATCAATCATTAAATAACTTTATCAATGTCAAAATACGGGTGTTGTCCAATCACTACGCTTGAAAATCACGTTTTGACATTGATACAGTTCTTTAAAGATTGATACATTTTTAGCCGATCGCCCTGTTGGTCTCGCGGCTTGTCTCGTGGCGTAGAATGAATGAATGGGGCGCCTCCTTAGTTCTCTTATCTCTATGGTAAAAACCACTGACATAATAACTTTGACATAATTATGTACCTATAGACTACATATTGATTACCTACTTTAGGACTAGATTTGTAAATAACTTCTTTTTCCCTTTCTTCTTTAAAAATGGCGTCCCGCAAAATAGAGGACGTTCACAAGTTGTTATTGGAAAAGCTGTTGTTGGATTCAGGGTTGGAGTGCATCCGATCAGCTCCGGAGTCCTTGCAATCCTCCACTTCATCCGAGGAGGGCGTGGACCAGGGTAACATGGCTTGATTACTATACCAACTTTTGAAATTAATACCACCATGGTAAAATCTGTGCACCATGGTATCTCCATGAATACCACTAATACGCTGTCAAGATGAGCCAAAAGATAGAGGGCGCTTCCTACCTTTTCTCAAACCGTTTTGCAGTTATTTTAAACCTCACACGGTTTAGGAAAAGTATTCTCTTTAGGGGCATGCCGCAGGTGTGCCCGCGAAATTTAAACTGTTTGTGGTTTTTCGCGATTTTTAAGTTAATAAGACATAATAGGCTTATGGCGATTTAAATATTTGCTTGTATGGCAACCAAATTGCGGGAATTTCAGTATTGTCTTTGCGTGTTTATATAAAAATCTCTGCTTGAAAGTGTCGAACTAAAAAAATAGTCCGATATTTGCGAATTACTTACCTACTTAAAACTCGATAATCGGATTAATTTCCCAGAATAGATGTAAAAATGATACTGCCATTCCCGCAAATAGGCTGCCATAAGCCTTATGTATATAATTATGTCTAAGTAGCATACAGATTGCAAAAAATCACGAACATTTTGTGGGCACAGCCACCCGAAAATCGGCTATTTGCGAGTTGGAGATCGCTGCATAGACAGTTGTCAACGTGCGACATCACAGATCTAGGTATTAGGATTTAAGATTTACATCTTAATGATATTGTGTTATAATGTTAGGCATCAGTGTTTAATGCCCTTCCAGTGTGTCTTGTAGTTTTGTGGAAGGAACAATTTCCCACTTGCTCTAAAAAAAAGAAAAATTGGTATCTTAGAAGCGCCTGCACAAGTCATCAATGCAATGTCCTAGATAATATTATCCAACCTTGGTATCGGTTTTCTCACAAATTGACCGGTTCAAAGTCTTAGAAATTACGAAAAAATATTGATAAGTTCTTTGACAATCAGTTAAGTAATTGGCTAGGTATTTTCTTCAGTTTTATGTTTGCTTTAAGTCTCTTACTCCTAACATATGTAATTTCAAAACAAGTATTCAATGATACCTATATCAACACCAACACTAGGTAAAAAAAAATTAATCGTATAATCTTATTTTTAAATCGCTATCCTAGGTCCCCAAGAACCAGAAGAAGAACAAGTTAAAGAAGAAACCAAAGAAGAAGAGTCATCCTCATTCAGCCCTGAAGAATCTCTCGAGGAAGTACCAGAAATATTCCCCACGCCATCATTAAAGCGAGTCCTTCCAGATAGACTCCGCAAAATCGAGGAGCTCAACCGCATCCATGTTCTTCCGGAGGAATTTAAGAGGGATATAGACCCTGAACTGATTCCCAAGATAGCTTTCACAGCACCTCAGAAGTATATTGATGTATTGGGGGAAATAACTGGATGTGTGACGTATAAAAAGAGTTTGGCAGAGTATTGGTTTCTGGACACGTTGGCCAATTTGTTAAGAAGGGCGCAGGAGGATGAAATGAGTCGGGGTAAGAGTAATACTGATTTTTTGAGTTCCGTACGCAAACTGGCAAAAACGGGACCATATTATTAAGACTTCCTGTCCGTTCGTCTGCCACCAGGCTACATCTCCTGAACCGTGATAGCTGATAGCCGTTAGACGGATGATGTATTTCTGTTGCCGCTATATTACAACAAATACTAAAAAATTAGAATAACATGAATAGTTAAGGGGGCTCCAATACAACAAATGTGCGTTTTGCTCGATATTGATAACGGTAATTGATATCGTAGACGTTTAAAATATTCACAGAATATTTAGTTATATTTTTCACTTTAAAAATAAAAAAAAAACCTCATGAGACACCATTGTAACTAATATTCGGTACTTATTATACCATACCAAGCAAGTGCCGAGTTTCTTGCCAGTTCTTCTCGGTGCAAACCTGCATTCCGAACTTGGCGGTAAAGTTTTTGACATTTCATGGGCGCCTATTATTTAGGCCTATGTGAAATAAAGAATTTCATTTCATTTCATACCATGCAGCCTCGCAGGCAGTTCTGATCCAGTGGTTCTGCGAGTGGATGAAGGAGATACAACACTTCGATGCAGCAGATCGACAGCGGATGATGAAGCGGTTTGAGGTTGGAAGCTATGCTATATCTATGTCTCTGATATTTTACCTGTGAAGTTTTCTAGATGGTACCTATTTAGCACAGTTTAAAGATATTGATCTTTTAACACTGTGGCTTGAGTTAGGTTTATGGTTGCCAATGCCATGTATAGATTCTTCTTCTTCTTAAATATGTAAGATGGCTTCTTTGGATGATTCTTCTTAGATGGTAAGATACTGGGCGGCTGTACCCCTATCTCTTAAAGCAGTAATGCTTGCAGTTTCAATATTTTCATAGTAACATAGTAGGTAAGTATGAAAAGAGAAAGGTTTGATAACAGGGGCCGTAAGTACCACCTACTTTTACTTACGGCCCCTGTTATCAAACCTCAGATATCACACTTCTAAATTTTTGCAGTGGGGCTTTATGCTAGCCTAAGAATTTAGCCGTCGCCTGGTTCGACGATAAATAAGCAAGCTAGGTCCCAATAGCCTGGAGTACCTATCTTGCTAAAGATAGCTGCGTCTCTTTACAAAATTCCAGGCTAACATGCTCTCAGCAGCAAGATACATAGCCCAGGAGCAGCGCCTGCCGACTCCTGAAGAGGCCGGCGTGTTCTACCAGTCGGAGGGGCCTGGTGGAGGGTCCCCCACCCACGCCGTCCCACACCCCGACTCCAAACACTTGGTCAAATTCCTGGGCGCTGCTTACGAGTGTTCCTTGAGGGACCTCACCAGCATCATACATTACATATTTGACTTGTAAGTCGTATAAATGATAACTTGCTCTCAGTATTTTTTATGGAGAAGGGAAATCCACAGATACTATAACCATTAGGCTACAGCAGCGGCTATAGGTAGTATCTGTGGATTTTCCTGCCTACCTGCTACCCGATTTCACTGCAGTTATTTAATGCTGAATTACGCAGGGACTTCATGGAGTAAAACCCTCCTCCTCGATCACTCTAGCCCTTCCTGGAACCGCATATCTAGATACAGCATTATATCAGGGAGGTCACTTTTTGTTTAGTCATTAATTGCCTACTTACTTAATTGTCAAATTCGCCTCTTTCTCCCGAATTATTCATATACCTACTTACTCGTAATTAATCAAGATGGCATACGTCCAATTGTTCCCGGTTTCTCGGCATTCTGGGAATCAATAAAATGTAGGTAGGTACTTATATATATCTTCTTGAGGGACAGCTGCTTTATTTTTATTTTTTAACCTTAAGGGGTTTCTTATTCCCAGTAGTTTCTCTATGCACGAAATAAACTTTGCCTCATCTCCCCGAATCCTCAAAACTATAAATTTCATTGTTTTTTTCACGGCACCTGTCGTCGAAAAGGCTAACGCAGGGTATAAGTATACGGACTCCAGACACCAATTTTCTTTCAGATTCAGCACAGACTACCAATACAACCTCGTGCGAGCCATCTTCACGTCCAGTCCAGGGTACACGCTGATAGACGCGCCGTACCAGATGCGTCACCCAAAGATGCTGTTCGCACCGCTCAAGTTGAAGCCAAGGAAGGAGCATAAAAAGGAAAAGCCGGCTAAGGGAAAGAAGAAGGCTGAAGTTGATACTGAAGAGTACTTGGCGCTTTTGGAGGTAGTGGTTTTTTTGGTTTTAACTCCGTTTTATGTTACCCTAAGGATTACTTTTCTTAGAGTAAATAATTTTTGGCCAAGTTTAAAGTATGTTCGCCCAAAGACCACCAACATCCGCAGCAGTGTTCCCTCAATGCTATACCACGAGCGCAGACAATTAACATAGAATACACGTGGCATGAAGGAAAGTATTCCCTGTTTTTGGCCCGGTTTTCACCGAAGCGGAGGTGTGTTTGAGTAACCAATCAGATTACGTTAAAGTGTATCACCTAGCGAAGCAGCAATGTCTAGAATCAATCATCAACCATTACTGTGCAGGCCCCAATATCGCCTCAGACCCCCATATATTTTTTTCTTTCTTTCCTAGCTCCGAGCTCGGGAAGAAAAGGAGCTAAACGAACTAGAAGACAAAGAACAGGATGCGTGGCACCGCCGCAACCACATCCTACCGCTGCAGTTCGCGACAGACGACGAGTTCTTCAACAAGTACTGGCCGCCGCCGCCCGCGCCCGAGCCGCAGGCGGAACCCGAACCGATGGGCAAGGGAAAAGGGAAGGGGAAGAAGAAATTAACTGGAAGATAGAGCAGATGTGGCCTGTGGGTCGCAACCAAATTCTGCGGCTCCATTTTGCGACAGACGACAAAAATTACTGCAGTGCGAGTATGGGCTGGTTACTATTTTGTCCCCGGGAAAAGTACAAAATGTTATCCCTTTCCACGTTTTTGTTAATCCCCCTAGCATGGGCACAGAGGTGGAGAAAATACTCTCTAGATTAGTCTCAGGGGGTATGTATGTCTTGTGAAATGTCAAATAATGATAAATGTCTTCCTTTCCATTTTGGCTATGCTAAGGCGACTATTTTCTCCCCTTTCAGAGGACAAAATCGAGGGAATACGATTTTATCCCCTGCCCATGCTAGGGCAGCTTGCCTACAATCCAAGCCGGAGCTGGTTTAAAACCCGAGGCGAAACCCCGTTTGAACCCAAACCAAAGGACAAGACAAAGAATACAAAAATTAATTACTTATTTGGAAGATAAAGCAGCTGTGGCATGGTCGTAATCACATCCCTCCGCAGTGTACTGCAGTATGTCCTCCTCTCAGCCGAGCCGAAGGCAAGGGAAAAGGGGAGAACACTTTAAATTCACTGAAAGACAACATGCAATGACATTTTGCCACTTTAGATTCTCTAAGTTTTGATTGTTTTGGAGTGACTCACAAGTGACAGCGAAGAATCAATTAATATATATACTATGCTACGCTATGAGGGCGGGAAATATGTGACGTATGTTGAAGCCAAAAAATTCTTAAATATGGCGTCGTTACCGCCCGCAACATGTCGGAACCGCTTACAGCACATTGTGCTGTCGCTTACATTAGCGCAATTTTACAGTTTTGACAATTTAAATCATCCTTTTGCTTTAAGGAGGAGCCTAAAAACACATGCGTGATATAACTAAGTGCTGATCCTTTATATGTTTAATCAATGATTTGAATACTAGGCCTGATGTAGGTCGAGCGTAAGAAATTTAGTAAAACATAGATGTTTTAAGATTACAAATTGTTTTTTTTATTTATATTTTCCATTCATTTATCACGAAGAGTTAAATATACATACAATGTAAAAGAGCTATCCATTTTTATACATCATGGATTGTGCAGATGGGGTTTAATTTGGTGTTAATTAATAATTAATTATTGCATTACAGCGCACGCCTCGCACGATCGTTTATGTAATGACGTCTTTCAACAATAGTCATTTATTTGAATACAATGTCAACGCCTTGCTCAAGCGAACGTGCGTAGCGGTAGCTGCAATACAGCATTGCACTTGTTACACTTAAATGACATGGCCGGATTCTGCCCTCAAAAAAAAATATTCATGGTCATTGACAAACAGTACTTACGTCATATTAAAGCTTATAATTATGCCTTTACAATCGTTTAGTTTTTATGATCAGAAAACTAGCGAGAGACAATCAGCATAACAACTTGCAACAAAATGCGCCTATATATTTTTAATAGCAATGATTTTTTATTAAAACTTGTTTTTCAAAAGTTACTCGCATTTTCTAAGCTTTGTAATATGAAAAATTAATAAGTTCATAACCAATACGCATCATTTTTTAATAAAAAATCATTGCTATTAAAAATATATATGCGCATTTTGTTGCAAGTTGTTATGCTGATATTATGTCTCTCGCTCGTTTTCTGATCATAAAAACTAAACGATTGTAAAGACATAATTATAAGCTTTAATATGACGTACTGTTTGTCGATGGCCATTAATATTTTTTTCCAGGGCACAGCTCCATACAAGTTTCGGCCATGTCCTTTCTATCAACATTGAAAAAAATTAGCAAGATTTATTACAAGACTGGCTAAAAAGAGTGTAATGTTTTTTACTGATAGGTAATATTGCCGTCATCAAAAACTATCTCCAAACATTATTGATTAAATTAAATTCTAATTTAAGGAAATATATAATTACGTTTTTATAGAAAAAAAATATCTAAGTACCTAAGTATAGAAACATACCGTTGAAGCTTTCATAAATCTTTTTTATTTCAAATTAGACAAATATTTGTGATTTTTATTTAACACCAAATTAAACATAATTTTTAACATCTAATCAACATTCAGGCTATATTCCAATTTAAACGAGCTAAAATTACTGACTGTTACTCTTATATCTACAAAAAAAAACACAAATAGTCTAAGAGCTAGTGAATATTTGTTACAATTGCTTGAAAAAAATAATAGGCAGTTCGGTTAAATGCAGGTACATGGGTATGTGCTGCTAAATACATCCATTAGCATTATTTTTATTTGCTTGAGTTATGGATACAAAAAGCCAAAATATATATAATATTTTTTAAATTTCAATCTAAGTTTTACTACAATTATATTTCATACATTTTATTCTTCATATAATAAACACAATCAGGTACACTTTCATTGTACTGGCAATTTCGCACTTTTATTTATTTTGTTTTTTTTAAAACTGACCACCCTGATGGACACGCGGTCCCCAGCCTACCTCCGCGCCATGCTTCATTCTTTTATTGTGCGCGGCAATGAGCACTCGACTACAAAAACACGTCTCGTTTTTGTTAATTTAGGTTCAAAGTAAAAAAAAAAAAAAAACACCTCAAGGGACTTTGCGGATACCAACGGGGGACGATATCGGTGTGGCGCTGTTCTCGGCTTCACTACAAGCGGCTCCGCATGACCTCCCGGACTTTGATCCCGAATTGCTATCGGCGCTCAGTCACAAGAACTATATTAATGGTTAGTCCCGACAGTTATAAAATTCTAGCCGACCTTCATTGCAAAGAATCAAATAGTTTATTTGATATACTTGCCTGGCTTATGAATAGCCAGTTAAATGTTATAGCCTTTTATCAGTGATAACTATTTCACGACTTAAAAACTAATTCCACGAGGGTACCAACGCGTCGAACTTTTCTAACTATGTACCTACAACAATAATGTTTAGATTTTGTGGTGGAAAATAATTTTACTTACTTTCGAAAATTAATGTTCAGATTGTGTAATGGGATGATAATTTAACTGTTAGCTCAACAATATTATGTATAATGTACCATTAGTCTGAAAGTTTCATTGAAGTGAATTGTTAAATTCTTTCTGAAACTAATAAAAATCTTAAACCACAACGCGTCCTGAACTGAGAAGAAGCTTAAGTATTGACAAATGACATTTTGTGTCGACAAATGACAAGTAATTAAAGTTCACGAACGGGACCAGATGTTTTTTCGGAGAAATAGTTTCGGGCATTATACTAGTTTCAATGGTTACTGATCGTCAGGTGTTGTAAATAAAGAAACCAGCAGGGCGCGGCGGGCGACTTTGCTATCGACACCCACCGCTGGGACAGCGCAATCTCGTTTCTCGAGAAACTAGCTGGCCCCCTCTCGTTACGGCTCGGCCAGCAGGGGGGGGGCGTGACACGCTTGAGTATTGGCGATCAGCCGCGAGGAAGATGCGACGTGACAGCAAGCCACATCGGCCAGCATCAGCCAGCATCAGCCACAACAAGGACCAGGTTCATCGACGACGCTAGACATTAAGGTACCTATATGCCAGTTGTCTCCAACATTTTGAAGTTTATTGGTTACATATCACTGACAAGGAATCCGTCACGATCTATAACATGATCTAGAATTTCGGGAGTTATAATAAGTGAAGACTATTTTTTGACTTTCACTAGGTGTACAAATGTACGTACATTCAATTAAATATTTTAATGAATTGAACAAATTAAGGAACTAGCTCCAAAAAAAATATTATTACATAATACCATTTTAAAAATCGTACACTAACACAGTGTACCGCCTTACACGTTCACAACAAAGAAAAAGCGACAAATGTCTTTGACAATCGACATTTCTTTTTTGGGTGAGATAATGTGGGAGTGAGTCACTGCATGTTCGATTATAGTTAAGATGTGTCTAACCTCAAAATCTTACGTGGTAAAAGATACATTCTAAATTTAAAGGCGTTGAATGAATTTGTAGTTCAAAATCTTTTGAAATTGATAGTTCATAGAACAGCTTACAAGCGAATACCTAAAAAGGGTTTTATGCCTATGAACTGAAGAATCTTATTTTAAAGTACCGATTCATCCTTGGTAAAATACATAAAGAAGTTGTGACTCATCTCAGATACTTACCGCGGTTTTTTCATGAAGATTTGTTAGGTGTTAGAGTGTTAAAGTTATTTACTACCCTCAAAACATGCTCAGTTTCCTGGTTTTATTTTAATTTCTGACGATATGGCAGTATCGTTACCCAACCGCAAACTATGACGTGAATTATGTAACAATTCAAATTCTGTAAAGAATTTTATACGCTTAACTCGTTGTATCATCTAAGAGTTAAGCTTAATTCCGATTAAAAGTCCTAAAGTCCACTTCTCCAGCTATTAGGTATGGATGGGGTTACACAGAACGTCTGTAGAAACAAAAAATGTAGTCCGTAAGAAAAATTAGACTTTAGACGCAGCTGTTCGTCCATCATCGGTTATCCTATCAGATGGCCAGTGGTTACAAAACATTTTTTAAGTCATCTAACTCCCTTAAACCTAAAAGGTTGAACTAGTGATTCACACGATTTCCCGGTCTAGATGAAGACTAATTCTTTTCATTAGAGGGATTTTTGTTTTTGTAATAATTAACGTTAAGATGAATCGAAATACCTCTTTACAGAGTTGATGGCCATATTTTTCGATACATCTATTTTGATACACATGATTTACATCAGTTGCATAGAGGATATCAAATATCCTCATTTAAACGATTGGGTTAATTGTTTCTTATATGGAAATTGAAGATAATCAAAAGCTGACCAAGAGTTACATCCAGTTAATGGGATTAAGCTATCGCGGTAAAATTATATACTTCAAAGTTATTCAAAGAGTTCAATCCAGTTATTGAATTTATCGCTTCTTGCAATAATGCGAAATGTAATCAATACGAACCCAGACGTCTTAGAAACAGACGCATTCTGAACATTTTGGAACACCAAGTTTACCTTTGCTCTTCTATACATTCTTCTAGAGGAAGAATGCTTAAAAATACTATTATAGACAATGCTTTAGACATACATCGTCTAAGGACCTTTACAACTTTGGATTTTCTTCTTTTACATAAGGTGTCAAAAGACTTACTTCTTATAGTACATTTATTGATGATAAATAAATAATTATGGTCTTTCCCTAGAGAACCACAATTCATAGGAATTACTGGAGGAAGTTCTCTGAAGGCATTAAAAAAAAAAAAAAAAAAAAAAAAAAAAAAAAAAATATATATATATATATATATATATGTATATATATATATATATATAAAAAAGGACATTTTGTTGGAATTTTTAATAATTTATATGTTTCAAAAATTTTGTGTTATTTACAAAGTTTTGTGGCAATACTGCTTAATTAACGACTGAGATCCGTACAATCCGTACCTACATTATAAGTCAACCTCGTAATTTCCAACAGAACAACTTGTTAACGACGTAGCATATGGTACGATTACTTGTTATCATTCGGCATTGAGTTTAATTTCTGCTGATGATTTTGGGTCAAATAAAAAAAAAAAAAATAATATATATATATATATATATTATATTGCGAAAATGAATAGATAAATTAACATCAAACACCACATAGTAGCACACAATATAGTATGCTAACACATTGCTCAATGGGCCTTAATAAGAGTTTATTCATTCCGTAACTTTGCTTTGCTGATCTTGTAACTTTTTTAGCTCTAGGCAGTAGACACAGCACAGAATGAGAACATTAGCATTAGTTAAAGTTAGTATTATTGTTTTTATATAATTCAAGGGAATTATTGAGTTTATACAACGCCAGCTACTACTCAGGGCGAACCAGTTTTAATTATACCATAATATCTTAGACCAAGATATATAATAGACAACCTCCTGATAATGTTGAAGCGACCTCATAAGGTCGCCTGCAGGCAGACCACCGTGAGAACGTGTCTGCCGAGGAATATAATCTCTCACGAGAGAGGTCTGCGTTTCAGTGCACTCAGCAACACTTCCTCGGCGAGCACGTAGTTTGTTGCTTGACCTCATCAGAAAAGCAGTCTGCTGGTAACAACCATTACGGACGTTACCTAAGTTTTATAACCTCTTATTGAGCGATGATGCTTCTGTCGCAATAGCTCTTTTGCTCTCTAATCATTATTCATTATAATCTATCTAAATATAAATTAAACCTATTTATAATGTGACTGGGTTATTGATCCAGGAATTGAACGAAAAGATTGTGTTAATTAAATACTTCTGTGGTATAAAGAGGACCTATTTCCTATTATAATAGGAAACAATTTACTATCTGTTAATGTCCATAATTTAACAAAAATTTTCATCTCTAAACATCTACCTGATTGTGTTTATTATATGAAGAATAAAATGTATGAAATATAATTGATGATTAAACGAACTTACCTGTAAGTGAAGTTCTATCACAATTATGTGAATACATTTTATTCGAATATAATAATATAAGATCCCTCCCATACCCAAAACCCATGAGTATAATACGAAAATTTTGTTAAATATTCTCTAAAGAATGAAGCATGGCGCGGAGGTAGGCTGGGGACCGCGTGTCCATCAGGGTGGTCAGTTTTAAAAAAAACAAAATAAATAAAAGTGCGAAATTGCCAGTACAATGAAAGTGTACCTGATTGTGTTTATTATATTCGAATAAAATGTATTCACATAATTGTGATAGAACTTCACTTACAGGTAAGTTCGTTTAATCATCAATTAGCTTCGTATTGTATTATAAATATGTTATCCAAACTAAATCCATAATAATATGTTAAAAATACCAAATAAAAGTGTAAATTTTGAAGCAGGTACTTTTTTTTTCATTTTTACTTTACCGCTACCCTATCTAAGAGAGTAAGTAACATTTTAAAGTGCAGTTAGAAAATTTTGTAAAATAGGATAGGCTCTGTTAAAACACCTTAGCAACAAATTTCACCAGCTCTTAAACTATACCAACATTGGAATTTTCTTGTATCACAAATTATTAACAATGCGAACTCTTTTTGTACTACCTATGTACATGATTAAAATAATATATTTAATAAAGTATAATATCAATGGTCATCTCTTAGCCTATATTAGAAAAATCACTGAAATAGCAATAATTTTAAATCAATTAATGGAAAGAACATTTTTGAGCTAGCAACACTATTCTGCCATACATCAAATAAAGTTAGTACTTAATAAATGAATAAATCATGTTAAAAGTTTCCAGTATACTGGCCATAATATAATAACTATAGTAATTCTAGATTAATATGAAATCGATAAAACCTGTAAAATTCCTACAACTATTCTCTTATTATTTGGTTTTCTGTAAGTAAAAGTTAAATAGCAATAAACTAGAAAAAGATAGTTTGGCAAAAAAGAGTAGAATAAATGATGGCGCCACTGTATATACATAGTCAGGTTACACTAGGGTTACACCAAGGTTACACTGATATCTATTCTATGGATCGCTGACTGTCAACGTAAAAATGAAGACACTTGATTTTCGCCATTTTGGCGCTGATTGGTGCGTTACCTGGTGTAAGCGTCCACGGAACCGAAATAAAATGACATTCAGAACGACGGTCACTACCAACAAATGTCAATTTATGGTCAATTTACTGGCACAAAAATCAACTGTCAGATGTACAGTCCGACAAGGCTCTCTTGGCACTTGAATGACATTGACATGAGGGCGCTGTTATATACAAAAGGCATCCAGAAAATAAAATCTCCTCAATTTTACTCCAATTTCAGTTTAAAAAAGCAATAGTAAGCAAAAACAACACAACATACAATAGAGATATACCGACAGAGCGAACTATCAAACAGTATCACAAGATGGCGGCGTTAGTACCGATTTTGGCCACGCGCCAAGATAGCCTTGTCGCACATAAAATGATTCAAAATCCATAGAATAAAGATCTGTGTCAGGTTGTGTTTAATAATATTATGATGTAGACATCTTCAGAGCACCTTAACGGCGTAGAAGCCGTATTTAAGCGATCTTTAGTGAAGTTTTGTTTAAAAACTATAAAGACAATTACTTTTAAATTTATACGTCATGTATTTTGGGTCTTTAATCTAAAATCGTTGAGAAGCAGAAACACGATTGGATAAAATTTTCTCGATAGAAAGTTCTCCCAAAAGTTGCTCTAAAGTCTCAGTTTTTCTTCTTTTTTATCGAAACTACAATGGGTGTAATTGTAATTTTTGTTTTAATGTGTCGGTAATAATAATATCTAAAAACGTTGAGAAACAGATTTTTGATAACTGGCTTAGTTTTAGAGAAATTAGGTAAAAAGGTCGTTTTTCTGCTATATTCTTCCGCGACGGTGCATGTCGCACCCATCAACTTATCCGTGAGAGTGACAAAGACAAAAATAAATTCAATAAATCCCCTTAATTAGAGCTTATCAAATTAATGGGAATGTTTATGGCCTTTATATACATTTGCACCATATACATTTTTAAATAAATGTGGCACTTTTATAACCTCATACAGTTCTTACTCTAGTTTTTAATGACTAAAATTGTAATTTTCAAATTATGTGACCACTTTTTTTTATTTTCTTTAAGACAGCCTGTTTGTTTGTGACTGTCAAAAACCATAATGTTTATTACATTAATTATACACATTATAATTATTACATAAGCTATGTATATATTTTATAATATTAACTAACAATGTATTATGGAAGAAAGCTAAAATATTACCAACAGAAAAAGAAAATTCTTTAATACAGAGTATAAATAAATCCATAAGTCGAAAGGGTACTGGATTCTTTTTTAGGGTTCCATACCCAAAGGGTAAAAACGATAATGAGACTTCGCCGTCCGTCCGTCCGTCTGTCATCAGGCTGTATCTCTTGAACAGTGATACTTGAAATGATACGACTTGACACGACACTTGAAATTTTCACCTGATGATGTATTTCCGTTGCCGCTAAAACAACAAAAACTAAAAACAGAATAAAGTAAAGGTTAAAGGGGGTTCCCGTACAACAAACGTGATTTATTGATCATCATCATTAAATCACGTTTCATCATCATCATCATCATTATTTTGGTTGATCATCCAGAACTCCCAATACAACTCTACTTGTATTTAGTATTAGTAACCCGGTATTATTGAGATTTCTGGTAGTAGGGTATTATCTCGCTAAGTTATAGTAATATAGATAATGGTAGGAACCTACGGAACCCTACGTGCGCAAGTCCGACTCGCACTTGACAGATTATTATTCTTTAGTTGTTAGTGAGGGTTTTTTCTTGTTTAAAATATGTAAAATATTGCACATTGTTACGGGCTTAAAGTAAACTGACCAAATTATCATAGAGTTACTAATTAAACTATTTTTTACACCCGTGATTGGGTTCATAAAACGTAAACCGAACTAAATTAGCAACAAATAGCACTCACTATTTGTTTAGACCAGTCAATTTTATTTAGAGATACCCGAATCAGCAACATTTTTTTTTACGCTATACAAGTTAGTACTTGGCTGCGATCTCACCTGATGGTAAGTGATGATGCAGCCGAAGATGTTAGCGTACTAACTTGGAAGGGGTAGTTATCTCACCCGCAACGGTTTCTACACAGCAGCGTACCGGAACGCTAAATCGCTTGGCGTACCGCCTACGTAAACCTACCGTCTTTGCTGGTAGGGTACATTATCAGGGTGTCCACTCTAAATCGTCAAAACATTTCCCTGACTTTTCCCTGACCATTTCTAAAATTTTCCCTGACCTTTTTAGCTGTAATTTAAAGTAAAAATGTTTCTCTTGCGAATGATTGTAAGAGACAAAAATTAAGTCTTCACAAACACTCAGAGATTTATGTTATTGGCTTCCCAAGGTGTCCCAACTATCAAGGTGACAATTTTCAACAATTTTCTATACATTTTTAGACTTTTACATTAATTTTAAAGATCAATCATCAAAAAGTCCTGGTTTTCCCTGACTTTTCCAGGTAGAGAAGACATTTCCCTGACTTTCCCTGACCCACAATAGCTTCCCTGACTTTTCCCTGACTTTCCCTGACCTTCCAGGTCCGTGGACACCCTGATTATGTAAAAATGCACAGTTTGAATAGAATTCTAGTACTACTTGGCAGTGATTTTAACATTTGTGATTTATAGGCTAGTTGACAATAATTTTACAAAGTTTTATACTTATAGATAGTAAAAATAAAGTCAAGTTAAGTGAGAGCTCAATGGACCAAGGTCTCTTTTTTCCTTATAGAGATTTCTCACTTACTGGAGTTTTTAGAGTAAGAAGGGCAAAATGACGGGACCTGGGGACCTACCTCCATCTCTTATAGCAGTACATATTGTAATTTTGTTTTGACATTTTCATACAATGTCAGTATGAAAATTTTAAAACAATATTACTGCTATAAGAGATGCTGGCAAATACTCTTACTAATAGTTTTCTCGCTTACTCAGGTTACTGTATGTATATACAATTCTATAAGAAACAATAATTATAAAATGTACATAATTTTGTATGGGTCAAATAGCCTATTGAATTTCGAGAATTCTTAATTTAGGGGATTTCACATGAAAAATGTATCCCCCCACCATAGGTATATGGATGAGGGGTGTAATACAAAATTCACGAAAAAAGTGTCCCGAAAAAACCTATATAAACGAGGGTACATGAGTATTTTTATGAACAACCTAAAAGATTGTAATTTATGTCTTAAACCATTACTATACGGCCTAATTCTCAAACACGAGACTGAAGTGCGATTGTATGTCTTTTAGCGTTTTGTATGTCATTTACTTCGGACACTTTTTAGCGCTGACCCCAACTCCTTAGTTAATAACTCAATGCCCCCCACATAGATAACTACTCTGCATTAACATGTAGAAAGTTAGAAGCCCTTATAAAATAACCTAGATCCTAGATAATTTCTAGATTTTCTTTTAAGATACATAATTAATTGTGAGCCACTGTATTTACAAAGTGCTAACGAACACAATATTAATGGAGATTCTTAAAAGAGACATTTATTATTAGTTATTAATTATATTTAAAAATAATAATTGTTATATGTTGTTACTTAAATACAAATGCGCTTATAAATTTTATCAATAAACTATCTATCTTCAGAACAGTCATTGGAATGATCACAAATATTCGAATTTTCAGTTCTTAAAAAAATTTTTTTGAGCATCAATTTTACCAGGCCCGTGACACTCAGTACAAATAACATGACTTAACTACCTACACTACTACTAAAATGCAGGCCCTTTAAGTATTCCATTTGTTTGTGTGAGTTAATGTCATCGTAGCCCAATAGGGCTGGCAAAACTCCACGTGTACGTGGCGACGCGACCGATGCACAATGCATTACAACTTGCAGCCCACTGTAAAATATTTGAATTGCAGTACAAATGCAATGATTAGATATTTCATGAAAACTAATTGTATTGCATTGTCTATATCTATCTATAATTTCATTAATTTCTAAGGATAAAATTAAAACAAATATATATTTATTTTCATAAGTACATAGCTTTATTCCGCGGTTTCACCCACCAGAATTTTAGGGTTTCACAAATTCCGTAGGAACTATGGATTTTTCGGGATTAAATGTAGCGTAAATTTAGTAATGTGCTAATCCAAGGTAATCTATCTCCATTCCAATTTGCAGCCAAATCGGTACAGTACCTAGTTGTGGCATGAAATAGTTACAAAAATCCAAACCCACAAACTTTCATATAATTAATCATATTTATTAGACAATTGGATATAATGGGATAGGTACTTATAAAAATCACTACAAAAATAAATAATTACAGTTCCTTGCCCATATGATTGTTTCATTTGTCAAGCACAATCTAAGAAACCTTTATTAAACCTCCGGGTTTTTTCTTAAATTTTTCTAATAAAAATTTTGTCATCTTTTATTTATAAATAGTAGCCCTATGATGATAAAAATATGAATTTGTGGCAAACCTAGTGAAATAACGCACTCGCGAAGACAGCGCCCACGAGTACCACCCGACGCGTCGCGCTCGGCGCTCTGGGGTAATACATTGACGGGAGGGTGTGAATATCACTTCTTTACATTAGTAATATTATATATTCGTTGATTTTACTGAGCCAGTAACAAATATTTATGAAAGACCAAATAATATTACTGGCTTAAGAGGGAAGAGGGCTTGCAGTTTCATCCATTTGATTAGTTTGACACCCTTTTAGATCTTATGAAAAAAAAAGAACCGCATGCACAGTTTAATTTACAAGGATGATGTGATCATAATACTTTTTCATACAAGCAAAATGAAGCGCCACGTTTTATAATTCCTTCGAACTATTGCATCGCCGTAGGCCCTTTCAACAAAAAATTTAAGGACCGGGTTCTGTATATACTCGTAATAATGTCTATGACTGCATGCATCTAGTATTCGTAAACCAATGGCACTTTACACCCACTGGTCACTTTAATGAGCAACAAAATGGTATAACTTTAAACGATGAAGGAAGATTGAGATCATGTATGTTACACACACTATTTTTCAGCCATAGGTGATTTTTTTCTTGGTTACAACTTGACTGCATTCATACAAGGTGTAATAAGCTTTATGAATACAGGTCTATTTATTTGTAATCCTCATCTATTTATTTGTAATCAATCATCCATATTAAACCATATTTGTCATATTGGTTTTTTTATATAATCCCTGAATGCTAAAGAAAATAATTAATATATCCCAAACAATATGCGATCACTATGAAGAGCCTCATGTGACACATTAGCATTAGTCAGTCACTGACTACTAGGTGATCTGACGTCAGGGCTGAATGTTTAGCCATGTGAGTCACTATGACCATGATTGTCACTTTGTCTAGTTTCCTTGTGAGCAACTACCAGGAGCCTTGGAGGATGTGAGCACTGGCCTAGGATTAGGCCTGGAAGTTTAGCTGTGTGAGTCACTATGACCACGATTGTCTAGTTTCACTATGAGGAGGCACATTAGCATTTTGGTGATGACTATGAGGACGCTTGCTGGACCTCAACACTTCTAGGGAGGTTTGGCCATATGAGTCACTATGACCATGACTGTCACTACAATCATTATCCTCGCTGAAGCTTAATTTCACTGCAGTCACTACAGTCTTGTAAAATGACACAGCATAGGGTCAGGTCTGGAGGTTTATCTATGTGAGTCACTATGACCACAACTGTCACTTTTTCCATTACATACAATCACTATGAAGACCCTTGCTGGCCTTTACTTTCACTGAACTCCTATGAAGAGGGTGAGGGTTAGGCCTGGAGATTCAACTACGTGAGTCACTATGACAGTCATGGGACTGTCACTTTTTGACATCACTATGATTACCGTCCCTGGCCTTTAGTTTCACTGCAATCACTACGAAGAACCGACATTGGGTTAGAGTCAGGCCTGGAGGTTTATCTACACTAGTCACTATGACCGCAACTGTCACTTTTTCACTGCAATCACTATGATGACTCCCGCTGGAGTTTAATTTCACTGCAATCACTGCTAAGAACCAACACTGGGATAGAGTTAGGTCTGGTGGTTTATCTATGACCACTATATAGTGTCAGTCTCCACTGTCCAGTTGCACTGCAATCACTACGAAGAGCTGACACTGGGTTAGGGTCAGGCCTGGAGGTTTATCTACGCCAGTCACTATGACCACTACTGTCAGTGTCCACTGTCACTGCGATCACTGCGAGTAGCCACGCGAGTCCTTAGCCCTGGTCTGTCAGGCCTACATGTGCAGCGAGGCCGGCGCGCCCCGGGCGGCGGGGGCGGGCGGGAGCGCCGGCTACAGCAGCGCGCGCCGGCATTCGTCCCGGTACGCGCCCGCTGAACCCCTGTTTCATGTTTGCCATCTGGAAAATACAACATTAATTCATGTATTACAACTGAAATACAGAATACTTCCTCTGTGAACACTAACAGACAGACAAACTGACTGACAGCAGAGGAGCAGTAATTCACCGTCTACAATTGGAAGCCAGGGATTAAAACCTGGCACACAGTGATCCGGACTGTTCAAAGTTGTACGAGCTCTATGCGAGGGGTAGAGACGGGGGTCACCTGGCTTTCTGCAGCTCGATCTGCCCCTCCAGCGTCTTGGCGAGGTAGATGACGAAGAGCTGCGACAGCGCCACGCCCAGCGCCACCGTGGCGATGGTGTACAGGTCGCGCTCGCCCCACGCGCGCACGAGCTCTGTGCGAGGGGTGGAGACGGGGAGTCACCTGGCTTTCTGCAGCTCGATCTGCCCCTCCAGCGTCTTGGCGAGGTAGATGACGAAGAGCTGCGACAGCGCCACGCCCAGCGCCACCGTGGCGATGGTGTACAGGTCGCGCTCGCCCCACGCACGAGCTCTGTGCGAGGGGTGGAGACGGGGAGTCACCTGGCTTTCTGCAGCTCGATCTGCCCCTCCAGCGTCTTGGCGAGGTAGATGACGAAGAGCTGCGACAGCGCCACGCCCAGCGCCACCGTGGCGATGGTGTACAGGTCGCGCTCGCCCCACGCACGAGCTCTGTGCGAGGGGTGGAGACGGGGAGTCACCTGGCTTTCTGCAGCTCGATCTGCCCCTCCAGCGTCTTGGCGAGGTAGATGACGAAGAGCTGCGACAGCGCCACGCCCAGCGCCACCGTGGCGATGGTGTACAGGTTGCGCTCGCCCCACGCGCGCACGAGCTCTGTGCGAGGGGTGGAGACAGGAGTCACCTGGCTTTCTGCAGCTCGATCTGCCCCTCCAGCGTCTTGGCGAGGTAGATGACGAAGAGCTGCGACAGCGCCACGCCCAGCGCCACCGTGGCGATGGTGTACAGGTTGCGCTCGCCCCACGCGCGCACGATCTCGATGCAGCCGCTCGTCCACACGCGCTTGCTGGCCTCCGCCACCTGCAAAACGATTTTAGGCTTTATTACCCCATACGGAACACAGTTGCCGGCACATAACTGTGTACCACTACCGGCACATAACTGTGTACCACTACCGGCACATAACTGTGTACCACTACCGACTATAAGGGTACCCTGTCGACGCGACGGGGGTTTCACGAACTTATGTCTATTTGTAGCTTTCATACCTTCGAAAAACCTATTAAGGCGTTTTTATCAGGAACAGTTAAAGGTTAAATACTAGTGTCTGTGAT
Organism: Coenonympha glycerion; assembly: GCA_963855885.1. Taxonomy (NCBI): domain Eukaryota; kingdom Metazoa; phylum Arthropoda; class Insecta; order Lepidoptera; family Nymphalidae; genus Coenonympha; species Coenonympha glycerion. Next base: position 8,134,523 of record OY979650.1, read on the forward strand.
CCCTAGGAGGTGTAAAAAATTCAAGGGCCTAAGTTTAACCCAATCAGAAGTTACGGCCGATTATATCCAGCCCTTGTTGGAGCAGTCCATGGAACGAGACTCACGGGGTAGTTCTGCACCCCGTAGCCGCACATGATGTTGATGAGGCCGGAGCTGATGTCCGTGGCGTTGATACAGCACGAGAAGGGCACCCCGCAGCGCTCCACGGAGGGCGAGGAGCAGTTGAAGTACTCGTTCTTTGACCAGTCCATATAGCCGTCTGACGTCAGGCCGCAACAGTGGAACTGAAAATGGAAAAGAACATCTTGTATGTAAGTATTATCCAGTATTTACATTAATTCTCCGTGAAGCTGTTCTGCCAATCTCGTGACACAGATGTCCGCACTCACGTCTTTCTGCGCGAAGTCGATGAAGTTCTGCAGGTCCGGGTCGTCCCTGTACAAGCCGCACCATGCGCTCCGTGAAGCTGTTCTCCAGGATGCCGTGCAGCGAGCGCGGGAACACGAAGCCGCCATCTCGTGACACAGATGTCCGCACTCACGTCTTTCTGCGCGAAGTCGATGAAGTTCTGCAGGTCCGGGTCGTCCCTGTACAGCCGCACCATGCGCTCCGTGAAGCTGTTCTCCAGGATGCCGTGCAGCGAGCGCGGGAACACGAAGCCGCCATCTCGTGACACAGATGTCCGCACTCACGTCTTTCTGCGCGAAGTCGATGAAGTTCTGCAGGTCCGGGTCGTCCCTGTACAGCCGCACCATGCGCTCCGTGAAGCTGTTCTCCAGGATGCCGTGCAGCGAGCGCGGGAACACGAAGCCGCCATCTCGTGACACAGATGTCCGCACTCACGTCTTTCTGCGCGAAGTCGATGAAGTTCTGCAGGTCCGGGTCGTCCCTGTACAGCCGCACCATGCGCTCCGTGAAGCTGTTCTCCAGGATGCCGTGCAGCGAGCGCGGGAACACGAAGCCGCCATCTCGTGACACAGATGTCCGCACTCACGTCTTTCTGCGCGAAGTCGATGAAGTTCTGCAGGTCCGGGTCGTCCCTGTACAGCCGCACCATGCGCTCCGTGAAGCTGTTCTCCAGGATGCCGTGCAGCGAGCGCGGGAACACGAAGCCGCCATCTCGTGACACAGATGTCCGCACTCACGTCTTTCTGCGCGAAGTCGATGAAGTTCTGCAGGTCCGGGTCGTCCCTGTACAGCCGCACCATGCGCTCCGTGAAGCTGTTCTCCAGGATGCCGTGCAGCGAGCGCGGGAACACGAAGCCGCCATCTCGTGACACAGATGTCCGCACTCACGTCTTTCTGCGCGAAGTCGATGAAGTTCTGCAGGTCCGGGTCGTCCCTGTACAGCCGCACCATGCGCTCCGTGAAGCTGTTCTCCAGGATGCCGTGCAGCGAGCGCGGGAACACGAAGCCGCCATCTCGTGACACAGATGTCCGCACTCACGTCTTTCTGCGCGAAGTCGATGAAGTTCTGCAGGTCCGGGTCGTCCCTGTACAGCCGCACCATGCGCTCCGTGAAGCTGTTCTCCAGGATGCCGTGCAGCGAGCGTGGGAACACGAAGCCGCACACCGCGCCGCCCATCTCCACTAGGAACAGCACCAGGAGGCACAGGGAGTACTGGAATCAGCATCATCACGTATCAATCAAATGCTCACCTCTATAGTTCCTATGGCCGCCTTCTAGCTCCATCGTCAGACCCTGGTTACCATCTGACAAGTAAGTACAATCAGGTTAGCTCAGAGGAGGTTAAATATACCCGGGCCTGCAAAGGACGTGCTGCTCTTCCTGGCGGCAACTGGACTTGTAGGGGAATTATAGGCAGCGGCGAGCACACAAGATCGGTAACGGTCAACGTGCTACCGGGAACGAAGGAAGCCCTGAATAGCCGCGACAACAAGAAGATAAGAAGATAAGTACCATCAGAAAAATACTTGTCAAGACGCATCAAACGAGCCCAAACTCAAGGAGTTTTGGAATGAGTTAAAGGACATAGTATTGAATGGAAGCAGGCGTTATTTTGCTGAAATCCATAATAATTAGCAGGACAGATTCATTTGTTTTGCTATAATTCGCTACTTGAAGATTTTATGTGGTACAATATGCAGGAACACTACCCACATGAAACACCATACACAATTTTCCAACACTTTCTCCGACGTAAAGAAATCTCTCCGATTTCGCATTGTAAAGTCAACATCTCCTGAGGATGTCCCGGTGTCGGAAACGCGCTTCCAAACTCCTCCAAAACGGCTCGGCCGATCGTTGTGAAATATTCTGAGTATGTTCGTTGGATCTGGGAGTAGGTCGTAAGCTATTTTTATATCCCTAATGGCAAACAAACTTTTACCGGGTCAGCTAGTGTAACAATACAAGTTTGATGTGTGTTGCCAATGAATGAAATCATAATAGGACATAAAATTATTATCAATTCAAACAGTCATAATGTCAGGAGGCGGTTTAATCTCTGCAGCCTGCAATCATGGTTTTACCGATTAGTTATATCCTCAATACTATAGCAACTAAATTGAACTATACGTTGTACCCCATAAAATACATTTTATTTGCATGGATATATCAAGTTGAAGTGGTGTGTATATAAGATACTGTAACTGGCGAAATTACAGGGCATGGAGGGAAATCCTATTTTTTTTTCAGTTTGCAAATAAAAAAATTGTTTAAGAATGTACAGGTAAAGAAGCGCTATATATGATACATTATAGTTATCTCGCTTTAGTAGGACTGATTAATTTGTTTTGCTATAATCCGCTACTTGAAAAAATTCTAATATGCAGGAACACTGCCCACTTGAAACACCACACACAATTTTCCAACACTTTCTTCGACGCACGTCTAGAAAGTTTACGACTAAAGGGTTATATTTTTACCTATTGGTATGGAACCCTAAAACCATCTAAATTTAAAACCCTGTCTCTGATATCATCGGCTACTTCCTGTCTAAATGTTGAACGATGTAATTATAAATTTAAAATAACGATAATAATATTTACACAGTTATATGTTATCTGGCACACAAATGAATTGCGGTTAAAGTAACAGGCAAACAGTAAACTATAGTTAGGTAACATTCTGATTAAAGAGTTTATTCATGGAAACTATTATTTGGCTTACTCTGAAAAGTGACAATACGAATTAATAAGTGTTTTTTTTTTTCATTTTTAAGGTTTCATACCTCAAAGTAAAAAAAACGAAACTCTTGTAAGATCACTTTGCTGTCCGTCTGTGTGTCTGTCTGTCACATTCCTTTATTTCAGTATAAATATTAAAAATATCGACATTTAATTTGGAATAATTGTAGCCTACAACTATTCCAAATTAAATTGTAGGTACTAATGGCCTGACGTCATTGCTATCATAAAAAATTGAAATTATTTTTATTTTTAATTAAAATAAAAAGAGACATGTGGCACTCGGAGACTGCTGCGGTAAAGCATTTTAATTTCATTGTCTCTCTAGTTCTGCAAATCGCCATTGGCGAAAATTCTGCTAATAGATGGCAAAAATAAAAACTAAAAAGTTTGTGAAGGTGCACTCTCCTGCATTCATGGTACCCTGGTACCAAAAGATCTACTTTAGGGGTGTTAGGTTATTTTCGTTACAGAATTTCTGGATTCGGTCTGCACGCTCTAAGCCCGCGATAGAAGTTATGCAATAGCTTAAAAGGGGGAAAACCGGGGCGTTGAAATTTCAAAATGTGACAACAATGTTGAGTAGAGTATCACATGAAAGGGCGTTACTTGTGTATGCTAAAACCAATTTTTATTTATTTTTATGCCTGACAGTTTTTGAGGTATTAGCTAAACTGTCAAAAATCTGTTCCTATATAAAATTCTCGTTTCCATTTTTGTTACCAAATTCCTCCAAAACGGCTGGACCAATTGTTATAAAATTTTCTGTGTATGTTTGGTAGGTCTCAGAGCTTCGATCTTTTTTTTATATCCTTCCTCTATGCACGTAGCATGTTTGTGTGTACAATTACAAAATACTCACAAACTTAAGTAAGCAGGTGTTCTCCCTCAGTGCTCCGATGCAGCCCGCGAAGCTGACGATGAACACCACACTCCCGAGAAGAGCGATCAGGAGACTCACGTTCAGTATCACGTCGTACACTGTGTCCAACTGAAACATGATTCAACATGATCAATTTACCACAATACCTGGCACAAGTTCTGCCTCCCAATTGGCTTACATAAATCAGGGAACCAATCAGATGGCAGAATTCGTAAACGATTTTGATAACGATGAATACGTTTTTCTTACTCAATCAAAGGACATGTTGCGAAATCTCGCTACACGTGGGGCAATAACATAGAAAAACACAAAGCCTGTTGCACTATCTGTCACACTTACAGACTTTACGACAGGCAAAAATCCTTTGCACAAGTAAGCAACTGGCACGACATACCATGCTAGGTTGGTAAGTGCATAAAAAATACAATAATAGGATTTTTGCCTCCATTTTCTTAGTTAATAACCTAGTCACGGTTACGATGAGCTTCTTCAACAGTCTTGCCTAGGCACCTTATTTAACACAGAATCACATAGAGTTGTCAAACTTTTTCATGAAATATAAGACTTACCTTTATATGGCCTGTTGCCTGCCACTTGTCTATGAATGCATACAGTCCAACAGCAGTGATCAGTCCCCCCGACAGCTGCAATTTCAAAATTGTAATGTTGCCATTAGTGTTACTACAACAGCTTGCACAATTTACAACAATATTTTGCCTGCACTATCAGTTAATAACAAACTGACTGAAAACAGAAGAGTGTGGGTGGCGGTCGTATGAAGTAGGAGCAGAAGACAGCAGAAAAACTTCTGCCATTCAGTTATATGACTCCTCAAGGTGCAAAATATAGATTCTCCAAATATAGTGATAATAACAAAAAAAAACCGACTGAGTTTGTTGTGGGCTTCTTCTCAGATCAGGATGCGTAAGAACCCTCGTAAACTTAGTTTTAAGTTGTTAAATAGTTATCGCTATTTAATAGCTATTTATAAGAGTGTGACTATTCATAAGTGCTTGTAAAATGAGCCTATATGTAATAAATCATTTGAATTTAGACCGTAAACCAGAGAAAGATTAACCCCTTTTTACATACTCTTGATAGGCCTCATAAGAAGGCTCAGAGTCACTCAGTGGGTGATGGAGAGAGGTATGCTCAGAGTTTCTTGATGTGATCAAATCAGAGATAAGAACTTCCCTAGAGGAACCAGAGTCACCGACATAGCTCAACATATAGCGGAGCTGAAGAGGGAATAGGGAGGGCACATAGCTTGTAGAATATAGCTTGTAGAGGGCACATAGCATGAAATAAATGATTTGAATCTTGAATCTTTGATTTTCTAGTTACACACAAGTTATGCAAATTGTTAATAGATAAAATTATGTAAACCTTAATTGATATTTTATGTGACTTAAATCATAATAAAAGTATGTCATACAATATTTAACTATCCAAAAAAACTTAGAAAGTATCCAGAAGGTGCCCCAAATTTCAATTTTTTTTTTTTTTATTGAAAATACAGTGTATATGTTATTTTGTATTGGCATTAATAGATTCTAAAAATGTAGCCACTATGTTGATGATTAAAGTGAGGAGGACAAAAAATACAAACGGGTATTTTTCATATTAATATTTACCTAACTAAAATCAATAGCACCACAGTAACAGCTGTGGTAGTTAGGTACCATAATTTTAACAAAACATGTTATCCACCGGAAACTCAGATAAATCAAATGAGAAAGCAACTATATATATGCATATTCCATCCACGTACGGCATTTCCCACAGTATCACAAAAGGTTGAACAATGATTCATGCGAGATTCACGAAACAAAAAAATTAAAACAACCATTCACACAAAGTTAAAGCTGTATATGAAAACACACTTAAAAACGCCATTACATTCGAATCAATTACTACAAGCAATTCAAATGGATATTTTATGTTATACTCACCCAAAATATAAAATTTAAAACGAAAATCATGTACTTCACACACCCGCTGACATAGGTAAAATTAGGGCCCCGACGACGATGCATTTTGATTTATATTTTAATTAAACAGTGTAATTAAATATTATTAAACTATTTATAACAATAAACACGGTTTAATAGTCTTTAGATAAAAAATAGCACAATATATCGCCAAATATTAATTTGTAAAAAATACACAAGATGCGCGCCGCCCTCGGCCTCGCGCATGCGGCATAGACTAAAGATTTTTTAAGAGCTGTCAACTGTCAAGTCAAAAGTAGTGTTGCCAGCACGGTCATATCATAAGTTACCTTAAATAAAATAAAAAATAATAATAAAGATATTACTCCGCGGTTAATAGCCTCTTCTGGTGACAGAAATTTTTTGAGCAAGGAATCAGCCTAGCTGTGTGCAGTAATGCAGCCAGTATTTTTGGCACACTTCCACGCGGGCATACTTGTACAGTAATTTGAAAAAGTTTGCGATTTACTTATGGCAACATTTTCAATAAATAAAAGAAAGGATATGTAATATTATATAAATATAATGAATATATTCGGCTACAACGAACTCGTTAGTGCGAGCTAACTGAAGACAGTGCCATCAGCTATCGAACGATGGAAATCACACATGAAAAATATAAAACCCCACCAACCCCGCGCTGGGCGGTGATACAGTATTCACTGACCACGGGGAGCCACCAGACCCACCATACCATCAGGCCACAAGCCAGGCGAAGAAGGCGAGGCCTTAGCCCCTTACCGGGGCTAAAAGGACAACACTGGAGGATCGTAGCTTCACTCTGTCACTAGCCATACCTAACACATAAGGAAGCAGGCCTCGAGGCCTGTAGTGTACCCCCGTGGGGACTCATTCTCCATGGAGAAGACCACAACATAGAGTTTTGTTTTAAGTGTTATTCCAAACTTTGCTCCTACCGAGTGTCCCACAACTATCACGTCTTTTTTGTAATTTTTCAAATTACTCAAGAGGACATTAATCCACACATCAGCTACCATTTGGGGAGAAATATGTAATATAACAACACTGATAAGACATCACTACCATAGAGCCAAAGAGTTATTATAAATCACTCTGTCCATAGAGTATCAAAACTAGTTTGACAGTGGGTTTGGGTGGGTGACATTTTTTTTTTTAAATGGCGCGAAAGCTGAGGAAGGTTTTGCTTTTGTCATAGGGTTGTGGTGTTTAGTTCTTTGAATCATTCATAAAATTTTTCTCGTAAACAAGATGCAAAATGGATGCGTATCATTCAGAGTTGTTCTCAAAGAGTTGTTCAGATTAGGTACCCACAGACCAAGGAACTTTATAGAGTACCAATCACCCGCTTCCATTCGAATATTAGATAGGTACACGGACCTCTATTGTACCTATAGAGGTCGGTGGATAGGTACTAATTAGTTCCTACTTTAAAATTTAGATATCGATAGGCACGTGGGCACACCTAATATTCATGAATTTTTAGTAGCGGGCGCTCATATAAATTGATTCTATGACCTTTATCATCTTTAGTGAGGCTCGCGGGCCTCTGTGTTCGCTACATTATTTAATTGTTATGAAGCTCTTTTTTATTATAGGGTATGTATCCATAATTTACTAGAATCTAGTTTTTTAGGATTTATTGTGATACCTAAATTTGAAAAGGTAAATGGGGGTTGTACCTACAAACATATCTACAAACTTTCACTTTTATCATATTTAAAAAAAAAGTGAAAGTTTTTGAGAGAAGAAAGAAAGGGTTTGGACCCCCAAACCCCCTCCCCCCCTGACTACGCCCATGGACTGCCCTGTGGTAAGACGACTTTTTCCTAAAAAAATACATATAGCCTATGTTACTCGGAATGATGTAAGGATTCTAACGATATCCCATGTCTAAATCTATACAGCCGTTCAGAAGTTATGGTTGAATAAAGAAACTGACACACATACATACACGATTCTTTTACATAAACTTATCTATTACGAGTACTAGCTGACTGGGCAAATGTTGTTTTGCCATCAGGGCAAATAAAAAAAAATTATTACGACTTATTCAGTCGAGCATTTCGGAGGAGTTTACTAATATACTAATTTAAAGCGTTTGTTTGTAATTAATTTACTAATTTACTAACAAACGCTTGTGGCACGATAATTTATTTAATCTATTAATTTTAGTTTTTATTTAAGTAGGTAGGTGGAAATATTCTTGAAAGCGTCCCGCTTTGCCACGGCAACAAAATGGTCAAGTTAGTTATGCTTTTCCTTTGGTTCTGTTAGTCTAGCGTTAGCTTCCTGCAATGCATCAAGATGGCAGGACAGGCGGTTCCCTGAGGACTTCATTTTCGGCGCGTCGACTTCGGCTTACCAGATAGAGGGAGGATGGAACAGTGATGGTAAGGCGAAGCGATCTTCAAACGGACACAACCACTGATCTCTATATCCTATGGATTAATCATTCTCTACCTACGTAATCTAGGTAACAGTTCCTTTTTTGTGCCGATCTGAAGCACCACATCCTAACGTCCACGGTACCAAATTGGCATTTGTTGCTAGAGACCGTCGTTTTGAATGTCATTTTATTTTAGTTCCACGGACGCTCACGCCAGGTTACGCAACAATCAGCGCCAAAATGGCGAAAATCAAGTGTCTTCATTTTTACGCTGACAGTCAGCGATCCATAGAATAGAGATCAGTGGACACAATGGATATACGATTTTTTCGAACGTGGTAGAATTTTTAAAAAAGTAACGCCTATGGCTCCAGGTTTGTTACACTCCTGTCCTCTTTCCAGCCCCAGTTCCACCCTGCAAATTGAGAACTGCAACCATAGATAAAAAATTCTCACTGTAGGTACACATCCGCCGGATTTAAAAATGGAAGTTGATTGTGAGTTGTGACCAATTAGATTTAACTCAAATCTAGCATTTTTTATTTTTAAAACGGATACTTATTATATTATACCTAACAATATAACTTATACTAAGTATCACAAAAATTATGCTACAGATTTCGCCATCTTGGATTTGAAAATAAAACTATACGCGGATCCCGATTCGAACTGTTAGGTACCTTTTAATCGGGATAGTCTGCACCGTTAGGCCAGGTCAATTCAAATAATCGGTTTCGGAAGTAAGTAGTAATGATCAATTCATATTTTGATCTTCCAGACAAAGGCGAAAACATCTGGGACCGGCTGACTCACACCAACCCTGGCTACATTACAGACAGAAGCAACGGAGACATCGCCTCTAACACATACACCAACTACGCGGCTGATGTCCAGATGATGAGACAGCTAGGTCTTAACGCTTACCGATTCTCGCTGTCCTGGTCGAGGATTCTGCCAGACGGCCTTTCCAACACTGTTAGCAAGCATGGCCTTACTTTCTACAACAACTACATTGACGAAATGCTCAAATACAACATCACACCCATCGCTACCTTATACCACTGGGATTTACCGCAAAAACTGCAGGATTTAGGCGGCTTTATGAACCCACTCATGCAGGAATGGTTTGAGGATTACGCCCGGATCGCTTTCGAGAACTTCGGGGATAGAGTGAAACACTGGCTTACTTTCAATGAGCCTAGAGAAATATGTTATGAAGGGTACGGGTCTGATATGAAAGCTCCTGCTTTGAACAGGACTGATATAGGAGCTTATTACTGCGCGAAGAATCTACTGGTAGCTCACGCGAAAGCGTATCGTGCTTATGTGAATGATTTTAAGCTCAAACAAAAAGGTGTGTGTGGCATAACTATTAGTGTTATGTGGTATGGACCTGCGACGGATTCTGAAGAGGATGTGAGGGCTGCTGAAATCAAAAGGCAAGCTGAGGTTTGTTTCTGTGGTTATTTAGATTTTTTTACTTTAGATAGTCTTGCGGTTGACTACAATCATGTCTGATGGACAGTAATGATGAGGTCCAGGATGGAGCGCGCTTGCCTAGAAAATGCCTATATTCACTCTTCTCTTGAAGGCACCCAGGTTGTACTTGGCTGTGAACACAGAAGCTGGAAACTTGGAAAGGTGTTCCACATCTTAGCGGTACGTAGCAGAAACGTGGAAGAAAAACGTTTCGTTCGAGTTCGCTGGACATCAACCACATACGGATGCCTCATCTCTCGGCGTCTTGCGGTTCTGTGGTAGAAAGGTGAAGGAGGTACTAGATTGTCGAGTTATTGAGCACACTCTTTTTTTTTTTTAAAGACAGAAAATGCTTGACGCATACCCCTTCGACAGGGGAAACGAAGGGGTTATGTGGGGCTTGCACCCACTTAAAACTGTCTGTACCTTCTACAAACCTGCTGGCGGGAGTACGGGATTCACTATCGTATTCACCGCGCTCCCACCAGGGGTTTTTATAGACCTAAGCGGATTTATACCGTGCCAACTTCGCAATGAACCAATAATTAATTATGATCATTAATCAATAATTATGCATACAAAACACTCTTATTATTTAGGTTTATTCCGTGACACGATGCAAATTAATCGTCCAATCCGAATCAATCTAAATCTAATTAATAATTTTACGCTGCCGAAATAGTAAACAAAAAACATGTTTTAAGTGAAGGTTACAATCATACTTTATGCTTTACCTATATACTTCTAACTTCTACATAAGCAAATTTGCAATTATAAGTTTCCTACTACTAATGGGCCGAGAGAAAAACATGGGTAATATATAAAATAGGTAAATAAACTCATTTTTGTTTCAGTGGGGTATTTACGCTGAACCAATTTTCTCCGAGCACGGCGGCTTTCCCAAGGAATTCTCCGAGATAGTGGCGCAGAAGAGCGCAGAGCAAGGCTACCGGAGATCCCGCATGCCAGCGTTTACTGATGAAGAGAGGAAGCTGGTGCAAGGTAATTAATACTTTTGGAGTGCGCTCAGGAACTCCACAATTTAGTACCTCTCTCACCTTTCTACCACAGAACCACAAGACGCCGAGAGAAGTGGCATCCTTATGTGGTTGATGTCCAGCGATCTCGAACGAAACGTTTTTCTTCCAAGTTTCTGGTACGTATCGCTAAGGTGTGGAACATCCTTCCGGCTTATGTGTTCCCAGCCAAGTATAATCTGTTTTTTTTACATTATACAAGTTACTACTTGACTGCGATCGCACCTTATGGTAAGTGATGAAGTCGAAGATGATATTATCGTACTAACTTGGAAGGGTTAGTAAATTCACCCCACCGGCTTCTATTCTAGACAGCATCGCACCGGAACGCTAAATCGCTTAGCGGTGCGTCTTTGCTTGTAAGGTGGTAACTAGTCACAGCCGAAGCCTCCTACCAGACCAGACCTGAGCCAATTTAGAAATTATAAAATTCTGTATGGATTTTTGAAGTTGACCGTACATGTATATTTTTCAAGGCTCGTCAGATTTCTTCGGCGTGAACCACTACACGGGGAGCCTGATTTCGGCCACTCGGTACAAGAAGATTCATCCGGTACCCTCGATGCCGGACGACATTGGGTTCGGGTTCTACAAGCCACCTGATTGGACCAAATCTGCTTCAAAGTGGTTGACCGTAAGTACACAGACGAACAAAAATTTTGTTTGATACCTTAATCTATTCTCAATTTTTTTTTCATCGTTGGTTAAGTACGTTACTAAATTTTTAGTGAGGATTCCTTTTCTTTTCTAGCAATAAAAATAGCCTATGTTACTCAGGGGGGTGAATGTAGCTTTCTAATGTTCAAAAAATTTTTTTAATCCGCACAGTAGTTTTTGAGTTTATTCATTACAAACATACACACAAAAATACAAATCTTTTATCTTTATAATTTATCGTAGAATGTAGATGTAAATACGACTAAGTGAGCAGAGGTCCTCGAAAATTAACATTTTGCAGAGAGGTCTCATGATGTAGACAAGGATGCAGAACAACATTGAATCAAATAAGAATTTTATTAGTAGGACGGATTAATTTGTTTTGCTATAATCCGCTACTTGCAAAGATTCTGTATGGTACACTATGCAGGACCTCTGCCCACATGAAACACCACACACAATTTTCCAGCACTTTCTTTCTGACACCGGGACATCCTCAGGAGATGTTGACTTCACAATGCGAAATCGTAGAGCATTGTGACTGTGAGCTCTATGCTCCTATATATTTGAGCTGATAGCAAAACAAATTAATCTGTCCTACTAATTATGGATTTCCGCAAAATACCGCTTGCTCCAATTCAAGAATTTTATTTATTTACTTAAAAATTCATTTGTTTACAGCTAACGCCGAACAGCCTTTACAACGTTCTAACACTTCTCACGAGGAAGTATAACAGACCGATACTGTACGTAACAGAAAGCGGCTGGTCGGAGAGACCCCGAGACGGGTACTATGTAGACGATAGCAGAGTCAATTATTACAGGGTTAAGCTGAACGAGGCATTGGACGCTCTGGAAGCCGGCGTGGACCTCAAAGGGTACATAGCGTGGAGTTTAATGGACAATTTTGAATGGACCGAGGGATATTTGTAAGTATTTGATGATATATTAGTAATATTTTAGTCTTAGGTACAGCTATTGAAAAGAGATTTTACAATGCCTTCACATTTCTCACCAAGGACTGAAAAAAATGTATACCTCCTTAATGTATTCGACGGAAAGCGGCGGCGGAAGTCAGAGAGATCCCGAGACGGGTATTACGTAGACGACGGAAAAGCCAAGTATTAAGAATTACGTATCATCGCAAAAGAACCTTCACATTAATATTTGTAGAATATCATGGTGAGGGGTAACTTGTACCCCACACGAAAAGCCGAATTAATGCAAAGACGCACAGAATTGCTTTTACTTTTTAACAGGCGCAGAACGAAACTTCATTTTATACAATAGTCGAACCTCAAAATGAATATTTTGAGTGAATCTCAACTAATGTAGTAGCAGATATTGCTTTATTAGCTAGCCTTAACACTAACCGATATTTGAAAATTATAGTTGTCCTGAAAGGTGTGACCCTTAGAAAATGTTAATTTCAAACTAACTTCGAGCGTAATTAAACTAGGTATATCTGCATGTAAGTAGGTACACCGTACAAGTAAGACATCATACTATTTAATTTATGTCAGCATTTTTTTTAAAACAAACAAAAAAAATTAGGTACAAATAAAAACAACTATTCTTGATATCTCTATGAGATCTATGTAAACCAAGTTTCGCAATAAATATTATTGAATTGAATTGATTTTTTTTTTTCATTTCAGGGAACGCTTCGGTCTATACGAAGTGGACTTTGCGAGCGAGCAGAGAACACGCACGCCGAGGAAGTCCGCGTTCGTGTACAAACAGATTATCAAGACGCGCGCAGTGGACCCGGACTACGAGCCGCACACCATGACCATGTGGATCGACGAGGGACACTGATGCGCGGAGAGTTAGGATCATCATCATTATCGTTCGTGTACAAACAGATTATCAAGACGAGCGCAGTGGACCCGGACTACGAGCCGCACACCATGACCATGTGGATCGACGAGGGACACTGATGCGCGGAGAGTTAGGATCATCATCATTATCGTTCGTGTACAAACAGATTATCAAGACGCGCGCAGTGGACCCGGACTACGAGCCGCACACCATGACCATGTGGATCGACGAGGGACACTGATGCGCGGAGAGTTAGGATCATCATCATTATCGTTCGTGTTCAAACAGATTATCAAGACGAGCGCAGTGGACCCGGACTACGAGCCGCACACCATGACCATGTGGATCGACGAGGGACACTGATGCGCGGAGAGTTAGGATCATCATTGTCATCATCTTTAGCTCGTAAATATGAATAAAATTACTGATATCACCTTTTTCATTAATTATATTGTCTTAACAAGATAAAATAATTTTTCAAAGTATAATATACTAACTTAAAAATAAAATAGTAGTTCAGTTTTAAAATTAGTTCCTTCAAAATCAGCCGTTTCCTTCTTTTTTTTTGCGACGCATTTTAGTTGTAGATGTTCTTTTATATTATTATTATTATTAAGATGTGTTTGTAGATGTTGTTTTTGGTGTCTTAGTGTGTTATGATTACTTATATTATGTTCTTTAAATAATTTGATTACTGTCGGCGACGCAAGGTGTACAGAAAAACTCATAAGAGTTTATGACTACACCTTTTATAATTATATAACTGGATGTAAATTTTTTCTATGTTTAAATAAATAAAAATAAATAAATAAATTTTGTTGTTAAACCTAGTAAAAAGTTATTACTTAAATGGAAAATTTCAAATAAGAAATTAAAGATCATTAATTATATGAGCATTAGGCATTAGGGTGCATTGCTTTTGTTAGTTAGAACTAGTTAAAAAGTTTACATACAAACGTAATTACCTATTTATTTTTATTTAGATATTTCACCTAGCACGTGTGTATACTAACTAGATTTGTAGACGTCAATTAATTAACAATCAATCATTCGAAATGAAGATACAATAAAATATATTTTTATACTCAAGTTGAAATCTAGAAAAACAGTAAACAATATATAAAAGTTCAATTATAATCTGAGAACAATGGACAACAGAGTTTATTCAATATACTGAAAATACTTCAGCGATTGGAAATGTATAATATGTTTTTAACTCACGTGTTAAACAAATACTAATAATTTAAAAATATTTTTAGAAACAAGCTTTTATACGTTTTATCCGTTTTATTTTCAGTACAGCAGGCAACAAGGTCTCTGTTTACGATCTAGCACCAAAGTACACGTCAAGACGAATCAAATGAGTCCAAACTGGATGGGGTTGTGTCGTTTTACAACCGAGTTCCTGTGGCCATCTTTTAGTTGCACCATAAGATCAGCTGTGCTATTCTACAAAATGAAATTGCTGCCAGACAGCTGCCAACCCGAATATGGCATGCAAAATTGTACTCTATTACAACTGACAAATTCATAGATTCAGAGATGTACGCTCGTTGCTGTTTTGCAGAATAGCACGGCAGCGCCATCATCATAATTTTACATTGTCATCCAGTTTACACCGGCGTACAAAATTCCAGTTCAATCGGTAACCGGGAAGTTGGTCAAAGAACAGTGGCAGAAATGTACACAAATAAAGTTTAGCGTCTATATGTAACATTTATTACAAGACGATTCCAGTAAATAACTGAATTTTTTCAAGGTATCACCAGTTATTGTAAAGGACGGGTCAAAAAATAAAATATTTAAAGAAATTCAATTGATTACTGATAGGTTCCGTTTCCACACTCCTGACAGCTAGTGTTGCCGGATGACAAACTTTTCCACTTTTATACTCCATCTTTTTGACGATCGGTCCACTTTTGTACGAGAACAACATGTAACAGATACTAAAGAAAAACTTACTTTCAGGTACTACGTTAATTCTTAGCTGATCTAAGAATTAACGTAGTACCTGAAAGTAAGTTTTTTGTATGTAGAATACAAGACAATAACTGTATCGATTTCAATTGTTTCTTTTTTGCATTTTATTTTACTCGAATATATTATTTACATAAAAAGATTACATTAGTTTAGGGTTTTCCACTGCATTGGAGTAAATCTGAATATTATTATTCCGTGTGAGCTAGTCTCACTTAAATAAACTACTTGAAGATTTGAGATTATTGGCAGAAGACCAAGGGCGTCGCCAGCCGATGGCGCAGGGGGGGGCAAGTTGACTTTACCCACTACAATTCATACTTTTCTCTATGAATGAGAAAAGTAGGTATGAAATGTAGATAAAGTCGACAGCACATGAAGCTTTTCACTTGTACTGCCTTACATCTACAGCGATTGTAATAACATTAACAACCAATTAACAACAGTCCTCCGGAGATGTTGACTTCACAATGCGAAATCGTAGAGAAATTGTGAAGTCAACATCTCCTGAGGATGTCCCGGTGTCGGGACGAAACGTGCGTCGAAGAAAGTGATAGAAAATTGTGTGTGGTGTTTCATGTGGATGGTGTTCCTGCATATTGCACCATACAGAATCCTTTCAAGTAGCGGATAGTAGCAAAACAAATTGGTCAGTCCTGCTAATTATGGATTTCCGCAAAATAACGCCTGCTTCCATTCAGTATCTTAGTACTCACCTTAGTACTATATACATATATATTCTGTGACAGTACAGAGTCCAATGTGTAAAGCTACACGAGCGAGCTCTTTACTATGCAATAAAAAACTTGTAAATAAGTTATAATAACATTTATTAGAAAAATAGAATAAAAATGAGTTTGAATTTGAATAAGTGTACAGCGTACAGTGTTTTTTTTTAATTACCAAATTTTAATACTATAGCGGTCGTTGTTTGTTTATATTAGGTTAAATAAAAAATGGGAAATGCTTTCCAAAAAACCAACTTCAAATGCCACTACAAAGAGTGAAATAATTTTTAATGTACTCGTAGGTCAATTCGAAGTCGGGCAATGTTTCATACAATCCCTAATAGTCCTTCTTACTTACTTGATGTGCGAAGCAATGACGAAGTCATAGTCAATCGCCCGACTTCGAATTGGTGTAGGTACCTACATTAAAAATTATTTCACTCTTTTTAGTGGCATTTGAAGTTGGTTTTTTGGAAAGCATTTCCCATTTTTATTTTTTACTTTTTAGTGGAAAACAATAAAATGCACAAGGCGTTGCAAAAATACCCAAATCGCTTGAGGTGTGTTCATAAAATCTGAAGAGATCGCTCAATTTCACCAAGATCCCATCATCAGACCCTGACTTGATGACTTTAGTCATCAAATCAGTGTCTGTTAGCAAATGCACCAGTAACTATAAAAAATACCCAACTCGCTTTAAGTATACTAGTAAAATTTGAAGAGTTCCCTCGATTTCACCAAGATTCCATGATCAGATCCTGACCTGATGACCATAGGACAACTTGGAAAATACATATTACTCTTTCAAATAATACCCAAATAGTTTCAAGTGTCCATATAAAATTTGAAGAGTTCCCTCCATTTCTCCAGGATCCCATCATCAGATCCTGACCTGATGGGACCTTCTGGAAACTATACCCTTTTAAACAAAAAAATAATTTTTCAAATCGGTCCACGCGTCTTCGAGTAATCGGTAATCATAGATAGATAAAAAAAAAAACAAAAAAAAAAGATTCCGACGAATTGAGAACCTCCTTCTTTTTTTGAAGTCGGTTAAAAACATAATTTTCGGGGATTCATTGTAAACTTCTCGACCACTTTATTATTAAAATCTAAGTTTCCATGTATAAGTTTTCGGTGCACACTTAGGACTTAGGACTTTGGTTGCATTATACTTATTTGGCAACTTTTTTAGAATCTCTAGGGGGGGGCAGCTGCCCCTCCCTGCCCCCCCTTGGCGACGCCCTTGCAGAAGACTACACTTTTTAATAATACTGAAATCTATTACAACCGATTATTTTGAGCATAGATTATTTTGTCTTGGTTGTTTAGCGTTTCCGAAACACCCCTGTAATTCAATATTGATTTATTAACTCAATTTGAATTTTCTTTCAGTCTAGTTTTTTAATTCCGGCATCTCGCAACACTGTCCGTCAGCTACATGGCTACCAACGTCAACAGTGACAAATTCTTGGACAAGTGAAAAGTATTTATCAAAGAGTATTTAGTGTATTGTCTATGCTCTCGGATGCTTCATGGCGGAGGTCGTTGTTGTTATAATACTCAGATACAATATTTTGAAAACACATATTAATTTTTCTCCACTTTTTTGTAAGAAAAATCTTTTAGCATTGAGTTCAGGCTTGCAGGCCCAACCAAAAAAATATTTTTTCATTTATAGTTGCAATAGCGTAACGTGAGCGAAAGCGATGTATGGGCCCGCACCATTGTTCTTTCAGTTGTAAAATTTGAATACAGACAAACGAACAAACATCGAGACAGGTGAAACTAAGTAGTTTGAACGCCACATTTTTGACGCGTTTTGAGGTAACAAATGCAGAGGGATCTATGATAATAAAATCAAGATGAGCCCATCCGAACATTTTACGTAAACCTTCTTCATACAAGAAAATGTAGAGTCATGTGTCGAAACTCCTACGTCGTTGTGTACGTACGAAATACTGCGTAGACAGCTTACTACTGACGCCGGAGGGGGGGTTTTGCTCCCATAAACTGGCGACATTTTTTCCCGCGGTCTGCCGGGTCTATAGTATATGTATAGTTGTCTTTGAGAGGGATATACTTAATTGGTCTAGAAGAGATCACGGAGGTTACCGAACGCTGCCCAACCCGAGCTGGATTCAGGGAACAACATAATTATAGGTATCCCAAAATTGGTCCTACCTAGCTGCACCGTATGTCCGAGGTAAGTATATGAGTAGACCGATATATTTTAATTATTTCTGGCTGGCTATATCGCCTGGTGATAGACGGACGGACCAACGGACAGACCGACGGACGGACCGACGGATGGACCGACGGATGGACAGATGGACGGTGAAGTCTCAGTAATAGGGTCCAGTTTTTTACCTTTTGGGTAAGGAACCCTAAAAATGAAAGCGTATGTTTAAGGCTCACTTTTTTTATGGAGTACCTAGGCAGGAAATGCAATCCCCGAAAAAAGGAGTTTCCCTATCCGTCCCTAATCCCTATTCCGTCAGGGGAAATGGAGTCTATGGATAGGTAGGATTACTTTGCTACCAAGATAAGGGTGTACACTAAATAAAAAATATAGTAGTTGTCTCTTATCACGGTTGACGTAGGTAAGTACGAATACCCCCCCGATGGATTCCAATCTTGTCGCGATGGGGGGGCTCAGTAGCCGTGGTTGGGCCCCACGGTGAAGCCAAAAGGAATCCAGGAGGGGACGCTCGGAGTGGGCCTGGAGATGGGCCCGCTCTGGATGCGTCCAAGAGGGGTGCGGGGGACAGAGTTTTCTGTCTCCTGCAGCCAGGAGGGGTCGCGGGAGGAGAGGCGTGTCGGTGTGTCGTTGCCGCTCTCCCTATCTTCCGCGACCAAACGGTGGCGCACTGTTAGATGCGTCGGCGGCGGGGCCGCAGGGGAAGAGGAGCGTCGGTGTGTCGTTGCCGTTCTCCCTGTCCTCTGCGGCCGTTTGGTGGTTTGCGGCGGAGCCAAAGATCAGATCCGCCGCGGGGTATGGGAGGTCGATGCCTGCGAAGTACAGGAGCAAGCTTCGCAGGTATCAACTTACCCGTGCCCACGGCCCCTGGGTGGCGGTCCCGGGGGGGTCCGTCGCCTTACGGATGGGCGCCGAGGAGGTAAGGCCGGCTTAGGTGTTTCTGGCAGGCCTTGGTGTTGGAGGGGAGCTCCATGCTCCACCTCGTGGAGGGGCTGCGCAAGCGGCCGGGCACCGGCGGGTTCGCGGAGGTTTGCGCAAGCGTTCCCGTGTTCCCGTCATACGGTGCGAGGAGGAAACACCGTGGGGTTTAGCCGGTAAGAGTCCGGCATAACCCAGCCGCTCCCCCGGGCGACAGGGTATTCATGAGAATTCCCCACGATAAAAAAAAAAAAAAAAAAAAAAAAAAAAAAAAAAAAGGTAAGTACGAATAAGACTACTCGTATTATGTAACGTACTAGAATTTACAGATAAGCTGTTTTTGTTTTTATTTGTAAGTGAAAACCTCGAGGTTTTGATTAGATAAATATCGAAAAAAGGTCTGCGTCACCCATATCCGAAAGTATCAGTTATGTAATAACATCCTCTCAACTCTCAACTAATCTTATCTATGTAGAAACTGCACTTGTAAAATGTTTACTACTCAAGGTTCAAATAAAATTGTTAATAATAATAATAATATGCTTTATTACTCCAAAAACTTAAAGTATGTCTTATTATATACTAGCTGACTCGGCAAACGTTGTTTTGCCATTACGGATATAAAAAAATAGATAAATTGAGATTTAATCTATCCTATCTCTCAAGTTGGATCGAACTTTTTTTTTTTTTTTTTTTTTTTATCGTGGGGAATCCTCATGGATACCCAGTCGCCCGGGGGAGCGGCTGGGTTATGCCGGACTCTTACCGGCTAAACCCCACGGTGCTTCCTCCTCGCACCATATGACGGGAACACGGGAACGCTTGCGCAAACCTCCGCGAACCCGCCGGTGCCCGGCCGCTTACGCAGCCCCTCCACGAGGTGGAGCATGGAGCTCCCCTCCCAACAGCAAGGCCCGCCAGAAACACCTAAGCGGGCCTTACCTCCTCGGCGCCCATCCGTAGGGCGACGGACCCCCCCGGGACCGCCACCCAGGGGCCGTGGGCACGGGTAAGCCGATACCTGCGAAGCTTGCTCCTGCACTTCGCAGGCATCGACCTCCCATACCCCGCGGCGGATCTGATCTTTGGCTCCGCCGCAAACCACCAAACGGCCGCAGAGGACAGGGAGAACGGCAACGACACACCGACACTCCTCTTCCCCTGCGGCCCCGCCGCCGACGCATCTAACGGTGCGCCACCGTTTGGTCGCGGGAGATAGGGCGAGCGGCAACGACACACCGACACGCCTCTCCTCCCGCGACCCCTCCTGGCTGCAGGAGACAGAAAACTATGTCCCCCGCACCCCTCTTGGACGCATCCAGAGCGGGCCCATCTCCAGGCCCACTCCGAGCGTCCCCTCCTGGATTCCTTTTGGCTTCACCGTGGGGCCCAACCACGGCTACTGAGCCCCCCCATCGCGACAAGATTGGAATCCATCGGGGGGGGAAGTTGGATCGAACTGCACATGGTGTGCGAATTTTATTATAATCGGTTAAGTGGTTTAGGAGTCCATTGAGGACAAACATTGTGACACGAGATTTATATATATTAAGATTATACTATTGCGTGCGAATGGAGAGGCCTTAGTCCAGCAGTGGACTGATATGGGCTGACGATGATGATGATGAAGATTATACTTATGTATGTATTCAACTTCATTAACGTAAATCTTATAGTTACTTTTTATCCTAAGGTTATCATGATTTATGACAATTATTTTAAGGGTGGGGACTTCCCTTCTAAAAGGGCTGTTTAATTCTCCCATAGATAGTGCTTCTGAAGCTGAACTAGGGGTTTCCTATGATTCAGCTTCAGTGCCTTCTTCCCGCACGCTTTTATATAATGGTGCTACGAAGTTGTGAACATTATTTTAACTTTTTTTGAATTTCTTTCCATTTGAGCGATTGAAAGCTTTTTGTATTGACTTCTGTCGATCGACAGCTTTCTGTAATGACTTCTGTCAATCGACAGCTTTCTGTAACGACTTTTGTTGATTTTCTTTTAGGATGGCTACATCATGATAGCTTGAGTATCTAAAGTTTAAGCCCGATCTGAAAGTCAGACGACATTGCTCGACAGATTTTTATGAAAATTTTTGCCGACGTTCGATAAGTCTGAGAATAGTCGAAAGCTATTTTTCAGACGTCTTAATGGCAAAACAACGTTTGCCGGGACAGCTAGTCTAATATACACAGCGGTGTTTGTCACCAAACTCTTCCGAAAGGGCTCGACCGATTTTTATGATTTTTTTTTCTACGTTCGGTACCTAAGTCTGAGAAAAGGTCGATAGCAATTTTTCATAGATGGGCCAAAAATGGCAAAAAAGAAACCAGTTTTTTCCAATATTAAAAAAATTAACCCATATGAGATCGAACATAATTCTGTATAGGCACCAGAGACATAGTTATCAGATTTTTGCACAGCGAGATTACCTCTAAGTGGTTCTGATAGCCCCCTTGTTGACATCTCCGATATAAATGCTACTCAAGGCCCCTCGCGACACCTCAGTGTCAAGTGCGGTTGGAGCAACACGCTGCAATGAAGCTGCTCATACTGCTTGGGTATGTTTTTTTTATAAGATTTAACGAAATTTTAACTTTCACATTAATTGTTTATATATTTATAATTAATTGCGCTAGGCCCATAACCTGATGCAGGACCGACGATCCCTATTCCCTGGGGCTATGCTTAAATGTTTTTGCAAAGGGCATTTTTGTGATGGGAAAAACCATTGGTCTCGTGACACTTACCGTTACCAAAACCTCTTAATATAACAAATATCTGTAGTGTAGTCTGCTTTTAAATTTTGAACCCAGACTCTCAATAGACAGGCGCTATACACATGTAATTGTTCAAGTTTTCATTTCTGTCGGCACTCCTGGAGTGCTACTGTTTGTTTTTAGTTCCCTGGCAGCCATCTGCGATGCATCACCGCGCCACACCAAGTTTCCTGACGACTTCCTCTTTGGAACTGCGACCGCTTCCTACCAAATTGAAGGAGGATGGAACGCTGATGGTAATTGTACATTATTATTTTAGTAGCCTATCTTACGAGTAGAAGATAATTATAATATATTTTATTTTATTTCTTTAACATAAATATAATTGCCATTGCATTTACCAAACGCATCAAATTATAAAATTAATAATCCATTGATCGTTTCAAAACAAATCATTTGTTTATTCTAAAACAAAGCATTTAAAAAAATTATCATTGTTCGTGTCTATTCTATTCAAAGTATTTCGTGTCAGTAGCTTGTTCTACATAATGTACGTCTTTAGGGCTCAATTTTTTGACGGCATAAAACTATATTTAAAAAATAAATAAGAATGGTATTAGCATTTCTCAAATCTTTTACTTGTTCCTTAAAAATCTCTCTCTTTATCTCCCCTTTTTGGAAATCAA
This sequence comes from Coenonympha glycerion, assembly GCA_963855885.1. Lineage (NCBI taxonomy): Eukaryota > Metazoa > Arthropoda > Insecta > Lepidoptera > Nymphalidae > Coenonympha > Coenonympha glycerion. The sequence continues at coordinate 8,157,138 of OY979650.1, forward strand.
TCATCATCCGCTAAAAGAGCTGCAATATTTTACTAACCGGGTGCAATACTTTAATATCATTGGGTAATAAAAATTTCTACGAAGGCCTTTGATGCAGGTATAGGAGGCGGTGGCTTCATACAGATATACCTGCGACGGCGGCCGCCATTTTGGTTCACCTTTATTACTGCGTACCATTTTCCAATTTATCTTTCCTAAGTTCCACCTTTGTTTCACTTTTCGGATATTATGCTAGTGAAAATTTTTGATACTAATTTGTTACAGATAAGGGGGAAAACATCTGGGACCGCATGACCCATACTAACCCCGACGTCATCAAAGACAGAAGCAATGGCGACGTCGCAGCCGACACTTACAACAACTACAAACGCGATGTCGAGATGATGAGAGAGCTCGGGCTCGACGCGTACAGGTTCTCGCTGTCCTGGGCGAGGATCCTGCCGAACGGCTTGGCGAACAAGGTCAGCGACCCCGGCGTCGCGTTCTACAACAACTACATCGACGAGATGATGAAGTACAACATCACTCCGATGGTCACGCTCTACCACTGGGACCTGCCGCAGAAACTGCAGGACTTCGGAGGATTCTTGAACCCAGATTTCCCGATATGGTTCGAGAATTACGCCCGGATAGTGTACGAAAAGTTCGGTGACAGAGTCAAGCATTGGATCACCTTTAATGAGCCCAGGGAAATTTGCTACCAAGGTTATGGTGCTGTGGAAAAAGCCCCTATTTTAAATGCCACTGACGTGGGAACTTACTTCTGCGCGAAGAATTTGGTTCTCGCCCATGCGAGAGCTTACCATGCTTATAATGAACTCTTCAAGCCAAGCCAGGGTGGTGTCTGCGGCATCACTATCAGTGTCAACTGGTTCGGGCCTCTCACGGATTCGGAGGAAGATGAGTTTGCTGCTGAACTTATGAGGCAAGCCACTGTAAGTTGATTTTAGTTTTTGTTCGATTTCATTTCATTCATATTATATTTAAGAAGAATTAAAGTTGGAATCGCACAATTGGAGGGTAATATAACCCATGTATATATACTAGGACACCGCTTTCTTGGTAGGTTTAACTTTAAACATAGTTTAATTTCATACAACATTAATAATGATACGAATTTGAAGAATCTTTTTAATAGCTACATTAATCATCTTGTTGTGCGAAGTGGCCAACTGAAACTACACCTTGACTAGGTGAAATCAGCCGTGCTATTCTGCAAAACAGCGACGAGCGTACATCTCTGCATCTATGAATTTTTCAGTTGTAATAGAGTACAATTTTGCATGCCATCTTCGGCTTGGCAGCTGTCTGGCAGCTGTTTCAGAGATGGAAATTTTGTAGCTTAGCACTAAGAAATTTTTGAAGCAAATAATTGATTCGTGCTGGGATTCAGACCCAGCTCTCTCAGCTTCAGCTTTAAATATTTTCTACAGTGCACCCAACCCGATTAGTATCCAAAAGTGATGTGAGATCTTTTGTTGCAGTGGGGACTATACGCTGAGCCAATTTTTTCCGAGCAAGGAGGCTTCCCAAAAGAAATCTTCGATATAGTCGCAAGGAAAAGCGCAGAACAAAATTACCCGATGTCTCGTATGCCAGATTTTACTGATGAGCAAAAGGAGTTCATACGAGGGGCTTCAGACTTCTTTGGAGTCAACCACTACACAGCAAATCTTGTTTCTGGTACTGATTATAAAAAGGACCACCCCGTACCATCGATGAATGCTGACATTGATGTGGGGACTTATGTGCCGCCTGAATGGGATAAAGCAGCTTCTTTTTGGCTGACAGTAAGCACCTTTTTATCATATTTATCCTTATACATCAAGCAGTATAAAATATCGCTTGAAAATGCTCCGCTGAGTCGAGAAGTGCAGTGGGTAATTTAATACTACTTAACAGTATTCTTGATGGAATTTAAGTGCTCATTGCTTTTTGAACAGTATATTTATTTTTCAGTTTTGACGGATCAGCTAAAAATACTTTATAATAACTACAACATATATTGTACGTAGAGCATTACTGTGTTTCCACTGTCTTCAGTTTTGCTTTGCTCACTTTAGTATGGTTACACTGTTACTATTTCTGATATAAATAACAACTTAGTGATATTTTTTATTCAAATATACGTTTTCTATTATATTTGCTAAGGATGGACCATACCCATATAGTAACGGCCGCTTCTATCTACAAAGCTCATACAAATACAACGCTGCTGCGAATCGTCTTCGTCTATCAACCCTTCATGCCTTATCATATAAATAGAGGGATTTCTGACACAATATCCAGGACCTTTTTCTCACTATCAACCCTAAAAATCTCCTGAATTATTACTTGATTTAGTTGCGTGGCCATAGCTAACGGAGTATTTACCATTGGTTCCTCGTATTGTACAATGATCCCTTTAAATATAAGAAATGTAGCAGTGATATTGTTCAATTATGATTACGACATTTCTTAATACTTTTTTAACTTTTCAGCTCGCGCCAAACAGCATTTACAACGCTTTATCTCACCTCCACAAAAAGTACAACGGTCCTATTTTCTACATAACAGAGAATGGTTGGTCACAAACATTAGAGGAAGGTTTACAAGATGACGCCAGGATCAAGTACTACAGGGCAGCTCTGAACAGCGTGTTGGACTGTCTCCACGATGGGATTGATGTCAGAGGGTACATGGCTTGGAGCCTGATGGACAACTTCGAATGGATGGAAGGATACACGTAAGTTTAACGTTTCCGCACAAATGGTTATTATTTCAGTGTTTTCGGCAAGTTTAGTATACTTGACTGGTGCAAAGGTTTTCCAGAGATTCCATGAGGGATTCAAAATAGGCTTTTTACTAGCTTTGTTCTAAGAAAAATTTTAGGACATGTTGAAAGATCAGGCTGAAACCTATGCAAGGAGCACCAGTAATTTAAGACATCTTATAAGTTGGAATCTCTGGGCAATCTTATCTGCAGTATAACTTGACACTAGAACAAATTGGGAAATAAATCATTTTTTTTTTCATTTCATACAGGGAACGCTTCGGTCTATATGAAGTGGACTTTGAGAGCGAGCAGAAAACACGCACGCCGAGGAAGTCTGCATTCGTGTACAAACAGATTATCAAGACGCGCGCAGTGGACCCGGACTACGAGCCGCACACCATGACCATGTGGATCGACGAGGGACACTGATGCGCGGAGAGTTAGGATCATCATCATTATCGTTCGTGTACAAACAGATTATCAAGACGCTCGCAGAGGACCCGGACTACGAGCCGCATACCCTGACCATGTGGATCGACGAGGGACACTGATGCGCGGAGAGTTAGGATCATCATCATTATCGTTCGTGTACAAACAGATTATCAAGACGCGCGCAGTTGACCCAGACTACGAGCCGCATACCATGACCATGTGGATCGACGAGGGACACTGATGCGCGGAGAGTTAGGATCATCATCATTATCGTTCGTGTACAAACAGATTATCAAGACGCGCGCAGAGGACCCGGACTACGAGCCGCACGCCATGACCATGAAGATCGACAAGGGACACTGATGCGCGGAAAGTTAGGATCATCATCATCATTATCGTTCATGTACAAACAGATTATCAAGACGCGCGCAGTGGACCCAGACTACGAGTCGCACACCATGACCATGTGGATCGCCGTGGGACACTGATGCGCGGAGAGTTAGGATCATCATCATTATCGTTGGTGTACAAACAGATTATCAAGACGCGCGCAGTGGACCCAGACTACGATTCGCACACCATGACCATGTGGATCGCCGGGGGACACTGATGCGCGGAGACTTAGGATCATCATCATTATCGTTCGTGTACTTCGTGTGCAGTATTAATAAAAATTATACACTTTTTACAGGTTACACAAGGTATATTTTACTATTTTATTTTGTAAGTTAAATTATTATAAAAATTGTGAGTAACTTTGTATAGTTGTTTTTATTATACACCTTTATCTAAATTGAAGAAAAAAATACACTCTACATAAGCGGCTGTTTTTGCGACAAAATATAATTAGATTGTGAGAACTCAAAATAACTTTGGTACTTGATGATGAACGACAACATTGCAACCAGCTTGAGCGGCAACTATGCAGGCGAAGTTTGCAGTTAAACTTGTTAGCGACCCCAGTATTACTAATAAATTGGAATCTTTGGAAAACCGTAGCGACGTTAGTTCTCTATTGTATTTTATCGGATGTTCAATGTGGAGTTTCTGAGGAGTTGTTCAATGTGATCCCACCTTCAACTTTCACTTCGGCCCAGAAATACGTTCCATCATCAATTAGGTTTCATGTGTGCATGTGATGCTATATTGTGCCATGGCATTTGGCAATGTACTCGTAAGTTTTGATATGGCAACGTAATTATTATATCCAATTCACTCCATATTGTGTTAGTAACATACCCATTTATTGTACAACTTAAACAAAAAAATATATTTGGTAACCAGTAATTTACCCCTCCAAGTTGTGCTGTAATGTAAAAAACTCAAAACTTGAGGTAGTCTCATAAGAGGGGCTAGTACAGGTTTTTGTGAGAGTTTCGAGTTGACTAGAGCATCGTACATACGAATCGAATTACTCTATACATTTATAGCAACGCCATTTATTGATAACCGACTCAGTCAGTCAGCGACTGTGTATTGAGATGTATGGAGGAATTCGATTCGTTTGTGCGATACGAGTCGACTTGAAATTCGTACAAAAACACGTACTAACCCCACAGTAGGTACTAATTTAGTAGCTAGCTGAATGCCTAAGAAACGTACCGGTCTATATACACACACACACTCGTACACACATATATACATTCACACTCACCCACTTTTACTTAATAATACTACCTTAATTGCATAAACCTAAAATCTAAATTTGTATGGTCTAATAACCGGTGGATCCAAGGGAGGGCTACGGTGCCCGTAGCACAGGTTTTCCTAGTACGGGTGCCAAAGCACTCCTTTTGGTTTCAAAATTTATTGCTTACATTTTCTGTGTACTAGATCTAAGGAGTTTTTTATTGTGAAATTTTTTCTTGGTTAAAATAAATAAATTATTAAATTACTAGCTGTTGCCCGCGGTTGAATTAGATTACATATACCGTAGAATTCCTTGATTTTCGCGGGATTCTGGTGTGATGTTGTACAGAAACCTGTTCTTACTTCGTACGGGTTATCTTGTGGTGATCTTGGAAACTCCTTTTTTTAATAAAAAATATAAAGTTTCATTAAAACGTAGTTGAAAGATCAAAAGGACGATTTTAACTGTCGATATTTCGACCCTATGGCACAGGTCGTGGTCACTACGTGACCACGATTTGTACCAATGTATCGAAATATCGACAGTTAAAATCGTCCTTTTTTTCATTGTGATTTTTATTCTGAAACCACGAAGTATGTCAAAAATTATTAAATCATGTGAAAAGTTGTAAAGGTGGTAGAAATCTTCTTTCAGAGTTCGGCCGGGTAGGTACCACTGGGATAAAATACTCTACTAACAATATTCCCCAGCCCAACATAAGAGTCTGTTAAAAATCTTTGGTTCATCTCAATACAATCCCAAGCATCAGAATTGGCAATGGCTATATATTATTTCTTTATGTATGAAAAGACCTGACGGTCAATCGGTTAGGACCAGTTAAGACCTGACAGTTAAAAATATTTGTAAACCATTATTTTACTCTTTCCATGTTGCGGATATTAAAAAAAGACGGCACTCTGGGAATGTCCACAAAAGTGAATGTCTCAAGTCTCAACAGTGCCATCTTAATATTAAGTCAAGGAACAGTACATTACGTCATGACAATTAATTATTATAAACAAAAATTCGGTAGTACCTATCTCCAAGTTTTACATTCAAGTTCCACATAATTTGTAGAGATGGCGCGATACGGTATAACGTCGTGATAAATTCATGATTTTTGTTCACCCTAAAAGTGAAAAATCTTAAACCATACAAAATCTTCTGCCAAGCATATTTATTTACGGCTGTAAGGGTACTCCAGTCTGACTTGAGCCCTTACGTCCTAGCCCTAGGTGCTTGTCCATTCCGAGTTTCAAGTCACCTACTTGAACTCATCGATAAAGGTCCTGATGTCTATAATTTCTGAACTACAAAAGTGATGATGATAAAATTTACACGGAATAATTTTTAAAGAACCTACTTTCTAACAAAAAAAGAATGAATGAAATCGGACAACGGGTAAATGAATTATAACTAAATACATATTTTGACTTTGGTGCCGTCTTACAGGGAAACCATGATGAATTCCGGGACAAAAAGTATTCTATGTCCTACCTCGGAGTATGAACTATAATCATGTCAAGTTTCATTTAAATCCATCCAGCGGATTAGCCGTGATGCGCGGTCGTGAAACAGACAGACAGACAGACAGACAGACAGACAGACAGACAGACAGACAGACAGACAGACAGACAGACAGACAGACAGACAGACAGACAGACAGACAGACAGACAGACAAAAATGAAACAATTTACAGTTTTGGCTTCAGTATCGACTAAATAGTGTCCTCCAACAAAAATTTTCAAAATATCTTCAATGTACAGAATTCGACCCTTTACAGTTTTATTATAAGTATAGATTAAATATGATAAGCCTTTAATTAGGTTGACCCTAGAGTTAAAAGTATTTTGCGGCACCAGCCTGGTATGCCCTATTTTCAGCCACGCAGACGCGTTGACTGCAGGTGATATAAAACAAGTGCCTGCACCTGACAGTAGGAGCTCTGAGGTATGTCAGGAACGTCATACACCAGGCTCCAGGACGCTCACCGTCGAGGAGTTTGTCCACACCAGATTCAATCGATGACCTCAATTACATTTTTGAACTTATATCCTTTAGCAGTCGTAGATATAGAATAAAGTAACATGGCGATAGCTATACTTCCTATGTACCTATTACTACACTGAGTATTTTTAACCTAAATGATGATAAAAAAAGCCGGCCTAGAGCAAGTCGAAATCGCGCACCGAGGGTTTCATAATAATTTAGAAAAAGCCATCGGAATCAATTTGTTTTACTGAACCGCAAACCTAACTTTGTTTTTTGAGGTTGATTGCTAATACCAACAAAAGTATAATAGATACAGAGTTGATTATGTTTTTCTCGTAAAATATACATTATATTTCATACATTTTATTCTTCAATAATAATAAACACAATCAGGGTACACTTTCATTGTACTGGCAATTTCGCACTTTTATCTATTTTGTTTTTTAAAACTGACCACCCTGATGGACACGCTGTCCCAGCCTACGTCCGTGCCAAGCTTCATTCTTTTATTGTGCGCGGCAATGAGCACTCGACTACAAAAACACGTCTCGTTTTTGTTAATTTAGGTTCAAAGTAAAAAAAAAATAAGTGTTCAGTGTTAAAACTTGCTTAATTTTCTATACTGATAATGCTTAGACGCTAGTAAAATTTATTATTATAACAAAAATAAAATCAAATCAAAACATATAATTGTGCATTCATCTTCGTCAGACTCCGAGGAAAGAGGGTAAGTGAAAATTAACCTTTTTTCCCAGATATCACATCAACTCAAATATCAATGCCGACGAAAGTGTGTCCAAAAATTGAAATCCTAAGGCATCTCTAAGCTAACTTGGAGGGTATCACATTGAGGTTATCACGAAAGTATAGCATGATGCGCGAAATAGTCCAGGCATCTCTAAGCTAGCTTGGAGGGTATCACGTTGAGGATACCACGAAAGCATAGCATGATGCGTCAATGCTCCTGGAGGTTGACTGCGGGTCAACACGAAGGATTTTAAAAATACCTCAAAGGACTTTGCGGATACCAACGGGGGACGATGTCGGTGTGGCGCTGTTCTCGGCTTCACTACAAGTGGCTCCGCATGACCTCCCGGACTTTGATCCCGAATTGCTATCGGCGCTCAGTCACAAGAACTATATTAATGGTTAGTCCCGACAGTTGTAAAATTCTAGCCGACCTTCATTGCAAAGAATCAAATAGTTTATTTGATATACTTGCCTGGCTTATGAATAGCCAGTTAAACGTTATAGCCTTTTATCAGTGATAACTATTTCACGACTTAAAAACTAATTCCACGAGGGTACCAACGCGTCGAACTTTTCTAACTATGTACCTACAACAATAATGTTTAGATTTTGTGGTGGAAAATAATTTTTACTTACTTTCGAAAATTAATGTTCAGATTGTGTAATGGGATGATAATTTAACTATTAGCTCAAAACTCAATAAGTTAACAATATTATGTATAATGTACCATTAGTCTGAAAGTTTCATTGAAGTGAATTGTTAAATTCTTTCTAAAACTAATAAAAATCTTAAACCACAACGCGTCCTGAACTGAGAAGAAGCTTAAGTATTGACAAATGACATTTTGTTTCGACTAATGACAAGTAATTAAAGTTCACGAACGGGACCAGATGTTTTTTCGGAGAAATAGTTTCGGGCATTATACTAGTTTCAATGGTTACTGATCGTCAGGTGTTGTAAATAAAGAAACCAGCAGGGCGCGGCGGGCGACTTTGCTATCGACACCCACCGCTGGGACAGCGCAATCTCGTTTCTCGAGAAACTAGCTGGCCCCCTCTCGTTACGGCTCGGCCAGCAGGGGGGGCGTGACACACTTGAGTATTGGCGATCAGCCGCGAGGAAGATGCGACGTGGCAGCGAGTCTCCACCAGGTTCATCGACGACGCTAGACATTAAGGTACCTATATGCCAGTTGTCTTCAACATTTTGAAGTTTATTGGTTACATATCACTGACAAGGAATCCGTCACGATCTATAACATGATCTAGAATTTCGGGAGTTATAATAAGTGAAGACTATTTTTTTACTTTCACTAGGTGTACAAATGTACGTACATTCAATAAAATATTTTAATGAATTGAACAAATTAAGGAACTAGCTCCAAAAAATTATTATTACATAATACCATTTTAAAAATCGTACACTAACACAGTGTACCGTCTTACACGTTCACAACAAAGAAAAAGCGACAAATGTCTTTGACAATCGACATTTCTTTTTTGGGTGAGATAATGTGGGAGTGAGTCACTGCATGTTCGATTATAGTTAAGATGTGTCTAACCTCAAAATCTTACGTGGTAAAAGATACATTCTAAATTTAAAGGCGTTGAATGAACTTGTAGTTCAAAATCCTTTGAAATTGATAGTTCATAGAACAGCTTACAAGCGAATACTTAAAAAGGGTTTTATGCCTATGAACTGAAGAATCTTATTTTAAAGTACCGATCCATCCTTGGTAAAATACATAAAGAAGTTGTGACTCATCTCAGATACTTACCGCGGTTTTTTCATGAAGATTTGTTAGGTGTTAGAGTGTTAAAGTTATTTACTACCCTCAAAACATGCTCAGTTTCCTGGTTTTATTTTAATTTCTGACGATATGGCAGTATCGTTACCCAACCGCAAACTATGACGTGAATTATGTAACAATTCAAATTCTGTAAAAAAAATTTATACGCTTAACTCGTTGTATCATCTAAGAGTTAAGCTTAATTCCGATTAAAAGTCCTAAAGTCCACTTCTCCAGCTATTAGGTATGGATGGGGTTACACAGAACGTCTGTAGAAACAAAAAATGTAGCCCGTAAGAAAAATTAGACTTTAGACGCAGCTGTTCGTCCATCATCGGTTATCCTATCAGATGGCCAGTGGTTACAAAACATTTTTTAAGTCATCTAACTCCCTTAAACCTAAAAGGTTGAACTAGTGATTCACACGATTTCCCGGTCTAGATGAAGACTAATTCTTTTCATTAGAGGGATTTTTGTTTTTGTAATAATTAACGTTAAGATGAATCGAAATACCTCTTTACAGAGTTGATGGCCATATTTTTCGATACATCTATTTTGATACACATGATTTACATCAGTTGCATAGAGGATATCAAATATCCTCATTTAAACGATTGGGTTAATTGTTTCTTATATGGAAATTAAAGATAATCAAAAGCTGACCAAGAGTTACATCCAGTTAATGGGATTAAGCTACCGCTGTAAAATTATATACTTCAAAGTTATTCAAAGAGTTCAATCCAGTTATTGAATTTATCGCTTCTTGCAATAATGCGAAATGTAATCAATATGAACCCAGACGTCTTAGAAACAGACGCATTCTGAACATTTTGGAACACCAAGTTTACCTTTGCTCTTCTATACATTCTTCTAGAGGTAGAATGCTTAAAAATAATATTATAGACAATGCTTTAGACATACATCGTCTAAGGACCTTTACAACTTTGGATTTTCTTCTTTTACATAAGGTGTCAAAAGACTTACTTCTTATAGTACATTTATTGATGATAAATAAATAAATATGGTCTTTCCCTAGAGAACCACAATTCATAGGAATTACTGGAGGAAGTTCTCTGAAGGCATTAAAAAAAAAAAAAAAAAAAAAAGGACATTTTGTTGGAATTTTTAATAATCTATATGTTTCAAAAATTTTGTGTTATTTACAAAGTTTTGTGGCAATACTGCTTTAATAACGACTGAGATCCGTACAATCCGTACATTATAAGTCAACCTCGTAATTTCCAACAGAACAACTTGTTAACGACGTAGCATATGGTACGATTACTTGTTATCATTCGGCATTGAGTTTAATTTCTGCTGATGATTTTGGGTCAAAAAAAAAAAAAAAAAAAAAAAAAAAAAAAAAAAAAAAAAAAAAATATTTCGCAATATAATATATATATATATATATATTATATTGCGAAAATGAATAGATAAATTAACATCAAACACCACATAGTAGCACACAATATAGTATGCTAACACATTGCTCAATGGGCCTTAATAAGAGTTTATTCATTCCGTAACTTTGCTTTGCTGATCTTGTAACTTTTTTAGCTTTAGGCAGTAGACACAGCACAGAATGAAAACATTAGCATTAGTTAAAGTTAGTATTATTGTTTTTATATAATTCAAGGGAATTATTGAGTTTATACAACGCCAGCTACTACTCAGGGCGAACCAGTTTTAATTATACCATAATCAAAACTGAAGAGAAAGTATAAAAATTTGCCACAGCTTTGAAAAACAAATCGATATGTTGTTTACAAAATCTTAGACCAAGATATATAATAGACAACCTCCTGATAATGTTGAAGCGACCTCATAAGGTCGCCTGCAGGCAGACCACCGTGAGAACGTGTCTGCCGAGGAATATAATCTCTCACGAGAGAGGTCTGCGTTTCAGTGTACTCAGCACCAAGTACGCAACACTTCCTCGGCGAGCACGTAGTTTGTTGCTTGACCTCATCAGAAAAGCAGTCTGCTGGTAACAACCATTACGGACGTTACCTAAGTTTTATAACCTCTTATTGAGCGATGATGCTTCTGTCGCAATAGCTCTTTTGCTCTCTAATCATTAATCATTATAATCTATCTAAATATAAATTAAACCTATTTGTAATGTGACTGGTTTATTGATCCAGGAATTGAACGAAAAGATTGTGTTAATTAAATACTTCTGTGGTATAAAGAGGACCTATTTCCTATTATAATAGGAAACAATTTACTATCTGTTAATGTCCATAATTTAACAAAAATTTTCATCTCTAAACATCTACCCTGATTGTGTTTATTATTATTGAAGAATAAAATGTATGAAATATAATTGATGATTAAACGAACTTACCTGTAAGTGAAGTTCTATCACAATTATGTGAATACATTTTATTCGAAAATAATAATATAAGGTCCCTCCCATACCCAAAACCCATGAGTATAATACGAAAATTTTGTTAAATATTCTCTAAAGAATGAAGCTTGGCACGGACGTAGGCTGGGACAGCGTGTCCATCAGGGTGGTCAGTTTTAAAAAACAAAATAGATAAAAGTGCGAAATTGCCAGTACAATGAAAGTGTACCCTGATTGTGTTTATTATTATTTTCGAATAAAATGTATTCACATAATTGTGATAGAACTTCACTTACAGGTAAGTTCGTTTAATCATCAATTAATCTCTATTACTCGTAATTATTTCAGATTTTTCGACTGGTAAATTTGGGAGATAAGGGGGGGGGGGGGAGATAATTATTTTAACCACAATCAGTCAGGCCAAAATTAATGGAGAGCAATGCTAGATCGCACCTGTGTATATCAAATCATCCTTATTGAATACAGTGAGCTTGTAGTTCCGATATATGCAGAAGGTTTACCAATGTCCTTAGGGTCCAATACAATTCAGAGTGCTGCTGGGGTAGCCACGGTTCAGCAATGCTTCGTCAATTTTTGCAGAGGCATGACCAGATGTTTTTGACGCACCTGGCGTAAAAAAACCACCTCGCTGCTAGGGTAGCTAGGCCTTAATATATTATAACGGCATCGATTAAGGAGTACATTAATCAGAGGACTAAATTAGTTATAAGATACCAACATTGTTAGTAACCTAGGTACTCACTCGGAAGACCTAACTTGATCAGTATGTAATTGTTGTTACTAAGGCAAATAGAATACTTGTTGCAATTGTTGTCTGAAATAAATACATAAATTGAAATAATATCTTAAGAAATGTTATCAGCTTTCATCCACAGAGATTACCTCTAAGTGGTTCTGATAGTCCCTTACTGGTCTGATATAAACGCTGCTCATAACTGTTTTGCCACAGTGTCAAAGCTCGGTGTCAAAAATACGCTGCTGTAATGAAGTTGTTAATACTCCTCGGGTATATAATAAAATCAATCATTCAATACACTCTTTCATAATCCCTACTTGAATAAGCAAAATTGGGTGCAGAAAATCTCAATTGAAATCAAATTGGCTCTTTGGCGAGAGCAAAATTCAATAATGATTTTATGGGACTCTGCGCTTTCTCTCTCCTGATGGAGAGCAAAGTTTTATCGTCTTTTATTTAATTTTATAGTTTTCTGGCAGCCGTTTGCGATGCATCACTGCGCCACACCAAGTTTCCTGACGACTTCCTCTTTGGAGCTGCGACCGCTTCCTACCAAATTGAAGGAGGATGGAACGCTGATGGTACGTAATAGACTTCCTAATGAATACTTAAACGCACACATTTTATAAACTTTTCACTTTAGGTAAATTACGCTAATTACTTGAAATTTTGAACAAGCCTGAATTCGAAATAAATATTAATGGCAACATTGAAACTCTGATAATATTACAGACAAGGGAGAAAACATTTGGGACCGCATGACCCACACCAAGCCCGACGTTATCAAAGACAGAAGCAATGGCGACGTCGCAGCCGACACCTACAACAACTACAAACGCGATGTCGAGATGATGAGAGAGCTCGGGCTCGACGCGTACAGGTTCTCGCTGTCCTGGGCGAGGATCCTGCCGAACGGCTTGGCGAACAAGGTCAGCGACGCCGGCGTCGCGTTCTACAACAACTACATCGACGAGATGATGAAGTACAACATCACACCGATGGTCACGCTCTACCACTGGGACCTGCCGCAGAAACTGCAGGACTTCGGAGGATTCTTGAACCCAGATTTCCCAATATGGTTCGAGCATTACGCACGAGTAGCGTACGAAAAGTTCGGTGACAGAGTCAAGCATTGGATTACTTTTAATGAGCCCGAACAAATTTGCTATGAAGGTTATGGCCATGTGAGCAAAGCCCCTATACTGAATGCAACCGATGTGGGAACTTACGTCTGCGCGAAGAATTTGGTTCTTGCCCATGCAAAGGCTTATTATGTTTATAATGATTTTTTCAAGCCGAGTCAGCGTGGCGTTTGTGGAATCACGTACAGTGTCAATTGGGTGGGGCCTCTGACCGATACGGAAGAAGATCTGAATGCTGCTGAACTTAGAAGACAAGCTAACGTAAGTCTTGAGATTTTTATTTGTATGTATAGAGTTCAATCAGATGGTACTCTCTTTATGAAGGTCTTTACTCTGTAGCACCTATCTAATAGATTAACTACCAGTTTATTTTGCTTGTATCAAATGACACTGGGTGGCACCATAGAACTGCACAAATAAACCAAAAAAATGTCTCTTGTTAAAAGGTTTCATATCGACCCCGGACAACTTGACAGAGCGACACTAACAAAAGAGCGCACTCAAAGCATCACAAAAGGCAAAACCCACTTGAGTCAATATAAAATTAGCAATTATTACTGTATAATGAGGCAGAGTATCTAGAATGCTAACTGCATTACGCTTTGTTTTTTTGTATTTTGTGTTGGCCAAAATAACTGCCATGTTTTTGGTCACCTGTGGAGTCGCAAAGGTTTCCTTACTCAGTACTCTGTGGTTACGCGGCCAGCATTCATGGTACCATCCGTCGCTACTGTGGTATGGAGGATTTTTTAATTATAGCCTGTTCTTCCACTGATGAAAATATTTGTTTTAGTGGGGTATATACGCTGAACCTATTTTCTCCGAGCAAGGAGGCTTTCCCAAGGAAATCTTCGAAATAGTCGAAAGGAAAAGCGCAGAGCAAAACTACCCCACGTCTCGTATGCCGGATTTTACTGATGAAGAAAAAGAATTCATTCGAGGGAGTTCCGATTTTTTCGGAGTCAACCATTACACGGCCTTCTTTGCTTCGGCGACTGAAAACAAACAAGACTACCCCATACCTTCAGTGTTAGCAGATATTGATGTTGGGGGTTATGTGCCACCTGAGTGGGAACAATCTGCTTCGAGTTGGCTGAATGTAAGCATACGTCGTTTAATGGTACCTTAATATTTTTAACCACACTGGCTGTTTGCATTTTTATATAACATCTCGTCGTTTTAGAGGATCCTCTTTAATATCATGACGCCAAAAGTGATCTGTGAGTTTGGTAAATTGTTACTTGTTCATGCTAAATGAATCAACCGATTTAGCTAGAATTTGGAATAGAGATTAATTCCGGGGTAAACATAAAAGCTACTTTTATACCGACAAAATTCAGCAGTCTTTTCATGATTTGCGGCAACAGTTGGCAACAGTAAGAAAAAATATTTCTCTCGGCTTATCTGCAGGCCAGACACGCTGCACTATTTCATTTGGATACGATTACTTACTCCTGCTATGGTTTAATTTGTTTCTTTATTAGATTCATATCACAGAATGTGGTCTAATAGTTAATAGGTACCTATACTATTAGAATGTTGTTGAAGTAAAACTTTGTCTTCTACGTTGCAACTCGTACGTCTACGTTGTCTATTAATACTTCTTTGTTTTTCAGCTCGCACCTAACAGCGTCTATAATACCTTATCCCACGTGCACGAAAAGTACAACGGTCCGGTCTTCTACATAACAGAGAACGGCTGGTCACAATTTTTAGAGGAGGGTTTACAAGATGACTCCAGGATCAAGTACTACAGGGCAGCTCTAAACGGCGTGTTGGACTGTCTCCACGCTGGTATTGATGTCAGAGGGTACATGGCTTGGAGTCTGATGGATAATTTTGAGTGGATGGAAGGATATACGTAAGTTAAACGTTTCTGAAATTTTTTATTACATTTTTGGTTTTAGGTAAGAGCAATTTAAGTAAGACATGCAGTTTTAAACATGTGATTTAGCTGTTTTGGTTTTTTTTCTCACTTTGCAACTATTATTATGCCTGATTGAAAGCAAAGGTGAGGTGTTGATAAATGTTGTTCTAAGTTCTAACAATTTGAGTACACTTTCATAATGGCAATACTTTTAAGACACGATGAAAGATTAGGCAGACCTCTTTCTCCGAGGCGGATGAAGGCAGCAGTAATTGAATCCGCCTTGAAAACTCCAAATATTGAGAATGGTTTGTTTCTCGGAATGAAAAATAGATCTCTGGGCATTCTCATCTGCAGCAGAACATACTACGGAAAGCAATGATGAGGTCTTGTTTTTTTGAACCAAACAAAACTCTGGGTGTTGAGAGTGCCGTGTCTCTCTCTGGACATCCTGAGCCGCTGCAAAATATGACACTGGACTTGATTGAGAATAAAAGTTTTATTTTTTACAGGGAACGCTTCGGTCTGTACGAAGTGGACTTCACAAGTGAGCAAAGAACACGCACGCCAAGGAAGTCCGCGTTCGTGTACAAACAGATTATCAAGACGCGCGCAGTGGACCCAGACTACGAGCCGCACACCATGACCATGTGGATCGACGAGGGACACTGATGCGCGGAGAGTTAGGATCATAATCATTACCGTTCGTGTACAAATAGATTATCAAGACGCGCGCAGTGGACCCGGAACACGAGCCGCACACCGTGACCATGTGGATCGACAAAGGACAATGATGCGCGGAGAGTTAGGATCATCATCATTATCGTTCGCATACAAACAGATTATCAAGACACGCGCAGTGGACCCGGACTACGAGCCGCACACTATGACCATGTGGATCAACAAGGGACACTGATGCACGGATTGTTAGGATCATCATCATTATCATTCGTGTACTTCGTATGCAGTATTAATAAAAATTATACACTCAAGTACCATTTTGACAGATAACACAAAGTAGCTATTATCAACGAATATATTATAATACCTATCTATACTTATAATAAAACTGTAAAGGGTCGAATTCTGTACATTGAAGATATTTTGAAAATTTTTGTTGGAGGACACTATTTAGTCGATACTGAAGCCAAAACTGTAATTTGTTTAATTTTTGTCTGTCTGTCTGTCTGTCTGTCTGTCTGTCTGTCTGTCTGTCTGTCTGTTTCACGACCGGGCATCACGGCTAATCCGCTGGATGGATTTAAATGAAACTTGACATGATTATAGTTCATACCCCGAGGTAGGACATAGGATACTTTTTGTCCCGAAATTCATCATGGTTTCCCTGGAAGACGGCATCAAAGTCCAAACGTTTTTTAGTTATAATTCATTAACGCGCTGTCCGATTCCATTCATTCTTTTTTTGATAGAAAGGAGGTTCTTTAAAGATTATTCCATACAAATCTTAACATCATCATTTTTGTAGTTCAGAAATTACAGACATCAGAACCTTTAAGTTCAAGTAGGTAGGTGACTTGAAACTCGGAATGCACAAAGAACCTAAGGCTAGGACGCAGGGCTCAAGTAAGACTGGAGTACCCTTACAGCCGTAAATAAATAGGCTTAGCAGGAGATTTTGTATGGTTTAAAATTTTTCACTTTTAGGGTGAACAAAAATCATTTAACTGGCGTTATCGCTACGTTATACCGTATAGCGCCATCTCTACAATTTATGTGGAACTTGAATGTAAAATTCTGAGATAGGTACTACCGAATTTTTTTAAATAAAAATTAACTGTCATGTTATTTACTGTTTCCTGACTTTATATTAAGATGGCACTGTTAACACATGAACAGATTTAAACTTTATCATCCGCAATATGGAAAGGGTAAGATAATGGTTCACAAATATTTTTAACTCTTAGGTCTTATCGATCCTAACCGACTGACTGTCATCTAAGGTCTTTTTATACGTAAAGAAATATATAGCCATTGTCCATTCTGATGTTTTGGATTGTATTGAGATGAAACAAAGATTTTTAAAAGACTCTTATATTATGTTGGGCTGGGGAATATTGTTAGTAGAGTAATTTATCCCAGTGGTACCTACCCGGCCGAACTCTGAAAGAAGAGTTCTACCACCAGTACAACTTTTCACATGGTTTAATAATTTTTGACATATTTTGTGGTTTCAGAATAAAAATCACAATGAAAAGGACGATTTTAACTGTCGATATTTCGATACATTGGTACAAGTCGTGGTCACGTAGTGACCACGACCTGTGCCACTGGGTCGAAATATCGACAGTTAAAATCGTCCTATTGATCTTTCAACTACGTATTAATGAAACTTTATATTATTATTAAAAAAAAAGAGTTTTCAAAATCACCACAAGATAACCCGTGCAAAGTAAGAACAGGTTTCTGTACAACATCACACCAGAATCCCGCGAAAAATCAAGGAATTCCAGTAGAAAGGTATATTATGTAAAAAAATCGTAATTCACGGGGGCGGAGCCGCGGGCAACAGCTAGTAATGTTATATTTGTTAGTTTTTATAAAAATTGTAAAGAATGATGTACAGTTGTTTTTGTTTTAAACCTTTACCCGAATTGTAGTACAATACATCTACAGAAGCTGCTTTTGCAGAAAATAAAATATGATGAGCTTGTGAGAACTAGAATAACTTAGGTACTTGATAACGAACGATAGCACTGCAACAAGCTTGAGAATTTTCAAATTACGTAGGCAAAATGGGCAGTTATTTGCGACTCCAGTCTTATTAACAAACTGGAACCTTTGGAAAACCTTTGAAACGTTACATCTCTATTGTGTTTTATCGGATGTATAATGAGGAGTTTCTGGGAAGTTCTTTGATCTGATCCTCTATTCCATTTTCACTTCGGCGTAGAAACACGTTCCATCCTCTGACACCTGATGGTTGATAGTCCACAGTTGGCCAGATCCTTCTTTCCACACACGTGCAAACTATGGAGCCAGCTACCAGCAGCAGTGTTCCCTCAAAGCATGGGTTTATTCAAGGATAAGCAAACTTCACAAAAGTCGTCACATGCTATTCCTCTGGTGCTGCAAATGTCTAAGGTTCATGGGCGGTGGTGATTACTTAACTTAAGGGACCCGCAATCTCAAAGGAATGTACAGAGTGTCAACCAACAGTTTGCATGGTAGACTCTAGCCAAATCCTTGACTTGGCGAAGCGACTCGTGACAGAAGAGGGCCGTAAAGAGGGAGTCTATCTCTGCGTTGTGTTCCTCATTTTCATTTTAATATAGCTTGTATAAGGGTGCCAGTTCTCCAAGGCGTAGCTTATCACCCTCGAGAGTATTGAATCACTAAATTGGTACCTTAGTGCTCGCAAGTGGTCTACGGTGACGCGACGGCCAGGCAGTACCTACTTGTCTGTCAGTCAGGTAGGTATTTGTCTGGAGAATTGGCGTAGCGATTGGTGTTGGTAAAATCTGTATTTAAAATTTCTCTGTAATATGTGTTTAAGCTGAATGAATGATTATTTATTTATTTATTTCATTACTGAGGGTCACGACCACTTCCAATAACGATTTTCTTCAGGATGAAGTCGCGCCATGTTGCTCTGTTGATTGCGACGTGCATCTGGACTTTCGTATCCAAAGAGAACGTGCTTTTACTTTAGACTGAACTCTACTGGAAATGGTCTATGGACCGAGAATTTTAACCTAATCAGGTTTCATATGTGCATAGTAACGGTCTATTTATAGATTGTTTTCGCTTATTATTGAAAACTAGCTGTTGCCCGCGGCTCCGCCCGCGTGAATTACGGTTTTTTTACATAATATACCTTCCTACTTGAATTCCTTGATTTTTCGCGGGATTCTGGTGTGATGTTGTACAGAAACCTGTTCTTACTTTACACGGGTTATCTTGTGGTGATTTTGAAAACTCCTTTTTCTTACTAATAATATAAAGTTTCATTAGTACGTAGTTGAAAGATCTTAAGGACGATTTTAACTGTCGATATTTCGACCCATTCCAATCCATTAATTGTGATTTTTATTCTGAAACCACGAAATATGTCAAAAATCATTAAACTATGTGAAAAGTTGTACTGGTGGTAGAACTCTTCTTTCAGAGTTCGGCCGGGTAGGTACCACTGGGATAAAATACTCTACTAACAATATTCCCCAGCCCAACATAATATAAGAGTCTTTTAAAAATCTTTGCTTCATCTCAATACAATCCAAAACATCAGAATGGGCAATGGCTATATATTTCTTTACGTATAAGAATACCTTAGATGACAGTCAGTCGGTTAGGATCGATAAGACCTAAGAGTTAAAAATATTTGTGAACCATTATCTTACCCTTTGCATATTGCGGATGATACTCGTAAAGACGCGGCACTCCGGGAATGTCGACAAAAATGAAAACTTGTCTTAACAGTGCCATCTTAATATAAAGCCAGGAAACAGTAAATAACATGACAGTTAATTTTTATTTAAAAAATTCGGTAGTACCTATCTCAGAGTTTTACATTTAAGTTCCACATAAATTGTAGAGATGGCGCTATACGGTATAACGTAGCGATAACGCCAGTTACATGATTTTTGTTCACCCTAAAAGTGAAAAATTTGAAACCATACAAAATCTCCTGCTAAGCCTATATATTTACGGCTGTAAGGGTACTCCAGTCTTACTTGAGCCCTACGTCCTAGCCCTAGGTTATTTGTGCATTCCGAGTTTCAAGTCACCTACCTACTTGAACTTAGCGCTAAAGGTTCTGATGTCTGTAATTTCTGAACTGCATAAGTGATGATGATAAGATATGTATGGAATAATCTTTAAAGAACCTCCTTTCTAACAAAAAAAGAATGAATGGAATCGGACAACGCGTTAATGAATTATAACTAAAAAACGTTTGGACTTTGATGCCGTCTTCCAGGGAAACCATGATGAATTTCGGGACCAAAAGTATCCTATGTCCTACCTCGGGGTACGAACTATAATCATGTCAAGTTTCATTTAAATCCATCCAGCGGATTAGCCGTGATGCCCGGTCGTGAAACAGACAGACAGACAGACAGACAGACAGACAGACAGACAGACAAAAATTAAACAAATTACGGTTTTGGATTCAGTATCGACTAAATAGTGTCCTCCAACAAAAATTTTCAAAATATCTTCAATGTACAGAATTCGACCCTTTACAGTTTTATTATAAGTATATATAGATTTTGTTAAAAAGGCAACATAAGGTATCAGCATAACCAATTTTACTAAATTAAGTTCATTAGTTGTTGTTTACAAAGCTGTTAAATTAATTGCAGTTTTTTAACTATCCCACGGGAACTCTTTATTTTACCGGGATGAAAAGTATCCTATATGTTGACCAGGGACATAGGCTACCACCACACAAAATTTCATTGGAATCGGTCCAGCCGTTTCAAAGATTAGCCCGTACAAACAGACAGACAAACAGACAAACAACAGATTTATTATATGTATTGATGATGATAAAGGAATAGGATAATACTACTTGGATTAAGATAAACCGATCACCATCTAAAATTATGAGTGACATGACTTATACCTAATACTTTAAACGGCGGTGGACACACTCCCTATACACGTAAATGCATGACTTTTTGCGCTGTTTGTCCTTTCTCGGTTGCGGCGGAAAAACGGCCTTACAAATTTACTGATACCCTTTGCATGACTCGTCCCCAATCGTCAAATTGCAGAATTCGGAAGTCTTTACTTTGTCGCTAGTTTTAGCTTATAGGTGTACACTTACATCATTACCTTAAGGAATCTCCTTAGATATATTCCACCATGATTCCACCCTCAATTTCATCTTATCTACGCATGTGGATGACTTAGAAACAATGAAACCCAAAAGCCTTCCTCCAAAAAAAAAGGGGTTCGGTTTTCCAAAAGGAGTATCATCAGTAAGTGCCTTAGTGACTGCCTTAATGACAACTGAAATCAATTACGCCTTACATCATGATAAAAAAGCAGCTTTCAAAAGCCTGATAAGTAGGTAGGTACTCTTTTAACACAATCAGTCAGAGCAATGTTGGAGAGCATCTGTCCATCAAATTCATACTCAATTCACTGAGAAATACAGTATCAAAAGAAATGTTATCAGCTTTCATCCACAGGGATTACCTCTAAGTGGTTCTGATAACCCCCTGCTCTGATATAAAGACCGTTAAAGGCCCCCTCGCTTTACCTCAATGTCAAGTTTAGTAGCATCAACACTATATAATGAAGCTGCTAATATTCCTCGGGTATGTAGACTGAATACACCTTTTCATCATATCAGCAAAAACATGCAAGACAGACGGACGGACGGACAGACGGCGAAGTCTTAGTAGTCGAGTCCCATTCTACCCTTTGGGTACGGAAGCATAGAGCAAACGTGATTTTTTGGTCGATAATACAGAACTCCCAATTCTCTACAAGTTGTGTTAGTAGGTAGTAGCCAGATCTCTCAATAATAAAATTTAAATAATGAAATTTTATTATTTAGAGTTCTGGCTTCTGCATCAGCTACGTTATATAAATAATGGTACGGAACCCTTCGTGCTCGAGTCCGATTCATTTTCGACCAATTATTCTAAATAGACAAAAATGTATACGAATACACACGCACATGGCGATGGCCACTGGAATCGAGAACCAGGCGTGTTGTGATCTCAGTGTAAGTGTGTGTGGTGTGTGGTCATTACCTGTTATCAATGTTTGGTATCATCACTCTACTTATTTTTCACAGTTTTCTGGCAGCCATCAGCGATGCATCACCGCGCCACACCAAGTTTCCTGACGACTTTCTCTTTGGAACTGCGACCGCTTCCTACCAAATTGAAGGAGGATAGAACGCTGATGGTAACTAATGGAACTCCCGAGAAATATTTATTTAATTTCTAAATTAAAATCTACATGTTATAAAACTATTAAAAAATATTTTAAAATCTAGACGGCTGCCAAACAGCTGTTTTTTTCCATTGCCTTATTATATCTCAATATTTATTCTTCGGGCAAAATAGGGGCCAGCTTTTTGGTCACTTGTTGTATCGACCATGCTAGGCATAAAAAATTCTTAAAAAAAAATTTTTAGCTTCCAGTCAACTACAGTCCCATGGTTTCGACATCAAAAGGCTCAAACAAGTAGGTACCCAATGTCAAGGGGGCCATAATTGAACCTTTTAAGGTTTTCAGTGAATTTTGTACCAGCCCTGTTTTGGGTTCCAGGGAGATGGGACGGCTCAATGCAATTTGCTCCCCATACTAAATGCCTTCCTGTCCAGTCTTACCGAACAAACCAAAGTCCACGTTATAAATTAGCACACATTTGGCATAACGACACTTTGATAATTTTACAGACAAGGGTGAAAATATCTGGGACCGCCTGACTCACACCAACCCCGACGTCATTAAAGACAGAAGCAACGGTGACGTCGCAGTCGACACCTACAACAACTACAAACGCGATGTCGAGATGATGAGAGAGCTCGGGCTCGACGCGTACAGGTTCTCGCTGTCCTGGGCGAGGATCCTGCCGAACGGCTTGGCGAACAAGGTCAGCGACGCCGGCGTCGCGTTCTACAACAACTACATCGACGAGATGATGAAGTACAACATCACTCCGATGGTCACGCTCTACCACTGGGACCTGCCACAGAAACTGCAGGACTTAGGAGGGTTCTTGAACCCAGAATTCCCAATATGGTTCGAGCACTACGCCCGGATAGTGTACGAAAAGTTTGGTGACAGAGTCAAGCATTGGATCACCTTTAATGAGCCCAGGGAAATTTGCTATTTAGGTTACGGGTCTACGGGGCTTGCTCCTATGTTGAATGCCACTGACGTAGGAACTTACTACTGCGCGAAGAATTTGGTTCTCGCCCATGCGAGAGCCTACCATGCTTATAATGAACTCTTCAAGCCAAGCCAGGGTGGTGTCTGCGGCATCACTATCAGCGTCAACTGGTTTGGGCCTCTTACGGATTCGGAGGAAGATGAGTTTGCTGCTGAACTTATGAGGCAAGCCACTGTAAGTCCTATTTTTAAATTTCAAAGATATACAATAGAAAAAAATGGAAAGCCTTCACCCAGTAAACTGCTGAAAAAAGCTTATATTATATACCTGCATCTCATCAGATCAAGCGATTCAATGAGGGCTTTGAAATTAACTTTAAAATATTTTTCGGTCTCAGCGGCAATGATTGTTCAGTCACCGTTAGATTTTACTTTTTTGGTAATCTTTTTCTGTGGGTTCAAACATAGTCGACATTAGTCACGTCACGACATTAGGTTGGTCGTTAAGATTTTAAAGAATTAAAAATTTAAATTAAAATTAAAAAAAAAAAAAGATTTAAATTTTCAACAACAGCTTATTATGCCATAGACGTGTTGCGCTAAAAGCTCGAACTGAAGCTAGTAAATATTTCCGTCTGACCAGAATTGGAAGTGAATTATGAAAATTTTAATCAATTGATTGACTGCTGCAATCCTAACCCTAGAGCTTCGACTTTAACAAGCTGATTATACTAAAGCGATGCGACATACTTTATTACAGTGGGGTCTATTTGCTGAGCCAATTTTCTCCGAACAAGGAGGCTTCCCCAAAGAAATCTTCGAAATAGTAGGAAGAAAGAGCTCAGAGCAGAACTACCCCATGTCTCGTATACCAGATTTTACTGATGAGGAAAGAGAGTTCATACGAGGAGCTTCAGATTTCTTCGGAGTTAACCACTACACGGCCAACTTAGTTTCGGCTACTGATTATAAAAAAGACCACCCCGTACCCTCGTTGTATGCAGATATTGACGTGGGGACATATATGCCGCTTGAATGGGACAAGGCAGCTTCAAATTGGCTGACTGTAAGCACTTTTTTATCGCTATCAAATATGTAAGTAACAAAACAAGATTGAGAAGTGCAGTGAGCAATATAGCATTGACAAGTTTTAAGGCACATTATACTTTACTTACTAATTTAGGATCCCTAAAAACAAAGAAAAAGAAAAACAGAATAAATTAAATTTAACAGTAAAAGATTTAAAAAATAACAAAATTGATATAAAAATTTAAGCTAAAGCCAAATAAATAAATTAAATATTTAAGGAGGCTATATAAAAACGTGATTTTTACGCGGTTTTCTAGACGAATACAGTAATATTACGAAACTCTTCACCCGCAAGTCTGACTCGCACTTGGCCGGTTTTTGATACTAAAAGTATAAGTTTTAATAGAACTTTTTTAGATTCGCTTTTTGCCAATTATGGACTTGTCCAAAGTAACGACTTCTTCTTACTGGCTATGATTCTTTTCCATCATTAGTTGGGTGGCCATTGCTAGCGAAGTATTATTCATTTATATTTCGTATTTTTTAATATAATATAACCACCATTTGTTAAAGGCCATTTCTTAATCACATTTCAGCTCGCGCCAAATAGCATTTACAACGCTTTGTCTCACCTCCACAAGAAGTACAACGGTCCCACTTTCTACATAACAGAGAATGGTTGGTCACAGACATTAGAGGAAGGTTTATATGATGACCCCAGGATCAAGTACTACAGGGCAGCTCTGAACAGCGTGTTGGACTGTCTCCACGCAGGCATTGATGTCAGAGGGTACATGGCTTGGAGCCTGATGGACAACTTCGAGTGGATGGAAGGATACAAGTAAGTTAAATGTTTCTCCTTAATTATTTAATTGTTTTGGTCTTTATTTTAATATACTAGCAGATACCCGCGGCTTCGCACGCGTAAATTTTAGTTTTAACTATTCTACGGGAACCATCCATTTTCCGGAATAAAAAGTACCCTTTGTGTTAATTTACATGAAATCTATCTTCATTTCAACTTTAAACCAAAAATTTTCAGTAGTTGTGCGTGAAGGAATAAATTTTCTCCCGCATGACTATCTGTTTTTCCCTATTATCACGAAAACAATGGATTTTCCCGAGAAAAAAGTAGTTGATTCTAGGATGTAATCTATCTCCAGATCCAAATTTCAGCCCAATCGGTTCAGAAGTGACGGCACGATGGAGTATTTCTCCCGCATGAATATCTGCTACTTAACAATAATTTTCTTAGAAACCATGGTTTTTCCCGGGATAAAAATATGTCTAGGATAAAACCTATCCCCTTTTTGAATTTCAGTCATATCAGTTCAGTAATTACAGCGTGAAGTAGTATTTTTCCCGCGTGCATATCTGTTTTTAAGTTTCCCCGCGGAAACATGGATTTTTTTAGGATAAAAAGTAGCCTTTGTATTAATCCAGGATAAAATCTAACTTCATTCCGCATTTCAGCCACATCAGTTTAGTAAGTAACGCGTGAAGGAATATTTTTCCCGCGTGGATTTCTGTTTTTCACTATGATCATACTCGTAGAAGTCATGAAATTTTCCGAGATGAAAAGTAGCCCTAGCCTAGGTATTCAATCCAGAATAAAATTTATCTTTTTCCAATTTCAGTCATATTAGTTCAGTAATTACAGCGTGAAGTAAGTAGTATTTTTACCGCGTGAATATCAGTTTTTTAGTTTTCCCGCGAACATCATAGATTTTTCCGGGATGAAAAGTAGCTTTTGTATTAATCCAGGATATAATCTATCTCGATTCTAAATTTCAGCCAAATCAGTTCAGTCATTACGGCATGAAGGGAATATTTTCCCCGCGTGGATTTCTGTTTTTCACTATTATCATAGAAACCATGAAATTTTCCGGGATGAAAAGTAGCCTAATGTATTAATCCAGGATAAAATCTATCTCCTCTCCGAATTCCATTCATATAAGTTCAGTAATTACAGCGTAAAGTAGTATTTCTCGCGTGTGAATGTCAGTTTTTCAGTTTTCCCGCGGAAACCATAGATTTTTCCGGGATAAAAAGTAGCCTTCGTATTAGTCCAGGATAAGATCTATCTCTATTCCAAATTTCAGCCAAATAAGTGGAGTAATTACGGCATGAAGGAATATTTTTCCCGCGTGGATTTCTGTTTTTCACTATTATCATAGAAACCATGAAATTTTCCGGGATGAAAATTAGCCTATGTATTAATCCAGGATAAAATATATCTCTCGAATTTCAGTCATATCAGTTCAGTAATTACAGCGTGAAGTAGTATTTTTACCGCGTGAATATCAGTTTTTCAGTTTTCCCGCGGACATCATAGATTTTTCCGGGATGAAAAGTAGCTTTTGTATTAATCCAGGATATAATCTATCTCGATTCTAAATTTCAGCCAAATCAGTTCAGTAATTACGGCATGAAGGAATATTTTTCACGCGTGGATTTCTGTTTTTCACTATTATCATAAAAACCACGGAATTTTCCTAGATGAAAAGTAGGCTTTGTAATAATCCGGGATAAAATCTAGCTCTTTTCCGATTTTCAGTCACATTAATTCAGTAATTACAGTGTAAAGTAGTATTTCTCGCGTGTGAACATCAATGTTTCAGGTTTCCCGCGGAAACCACGGATTTTTCCGGGATGAAAAGTAGCCTTTATATAATCCAGGATACAATCTATCTTTATTCATAATTTCATCCATATCAGTACAGTAATTACGGCGGGAAGTAGTAGTGAATATCTGTTTTTCCCTTCTCCTGCAAAACGCATGGATTTTTCCAGGATGAAAAGTACCCTATTTTTTAACCCAGGATATAATCTATCTCCATTTCAAATTTCATCCAAATCGGTTGTGTACTTGCGGCGTGAGATTTTTTTTCCGCGTGAATTTTGGTTTTTAACTTATCCCACGGGAACCATGAATTTTTTCGGGATGAAAAGTAGCCTATGTGGTAATGCAAGATATAATATACCTCCATTCCAAATTTTAGCCAAATCGGTATAGTAGTTGCGGCGTGAAGACGTATTTTAACTTGATAAAATCCAAACTTCGGACCCCCGTTTCACCCCCTTAGAGGGTGAATTTTGAAAAATCCTTTCTTAGTGCTCCCCTAGACCTCATAAGGTATCTGTGTGCCAAATTTGGAGTCTCTAGACACAGCGGTTTGGGCTGTGCGTTGATATGTCAGTGAGTCAGTCAGTCAGTCAGTCAGTCAGTCAGTTTCTTCTTTTATATATATAGATTAATATGCTAGAAATTATATAATATAATTAGTATACCAACAATCCAACTTGGCTTTTTTTTTTTTTAATTTATTTAAGTCAAAAAATACAAGCATAAATTACATTTACAAAATCTCGCCAAACTGGGCTACCAGTTTGTTGGCGAGAACGCGCTCTTTTTACATGAATATTATGCGTCTAATTAAGTACCTAATTAACAATTATTATTACCTAGATTATTTATGAAGCTATTACTACTGCTTCTATACTTATTACTTACTACTATATAAAGATATATTTTATTTTACCACTTATTATTAATTTACAAATACTATAAAAAAATATATATATGTATATATATAAATATATATACAATTATATAAGACTACTAAATGTTAGCATGTTAATTAGTCCCTACGCAAACATAGTGTTTTTTAGGGTTGCATACCAATTTGGTAAAAATGGAACCCTTATGGTGAGACTTTCTCCGTCCGTCCGTCCGTCCGTCCGTCCGTCCGTCCGTCCGTCCGTCCGTCCGTCCGTCTGTCACACTCGATTATTTCAGTAACTATCGAAGCTATCGACTTGAAATTTAGAATAGTTTTAGGTAATAGTGACCCAACGCCATTGCAATCATAAAACATTGAAAATTGTTTTTATTTTTATTTAAAAAGGGGGGTAAACCGGGGCTTCGAATTTTCAAAATGAAATAACAATATTGAGTGGGATATCATATGAAAGGGCGTTACTTGTGTATTCTAAAACCGATTTTTATTTATTTTTATGCCTGATAGTTTTGGATTTATTGAGCAAACTGTCGAAAAAAATACCGTTCCCCCCCCCCACCCTTATCTCCGAAATTTATCAATCGAAAAATCTGAAATAATTATGATCAATAGACGTTAATGTTTATTTTACAGGAAAAATAAAATCAACTCCCTAACTTTTATACTTTTTACCCGACTGCAAGGAGGGTTATGTTTTTCGCGCGGATCTTGTATGTATGTATGTATGTATGTATGTATGTATGTATGTATGTAAATTTCTTTATGACCACGTATCTTCCAAACGGCTGGATGGATTTTGACGTTAATGGTATCGTTAGATTCGTCTCATTAACCCAAGTGTTCTTAGATAGGTTTTTGAAAATAAAAAACAAAATGGCGGATTTTGGGCCTAAAATTGTCAGTCATTTACAAAATATTTATAACCAAACCTATCGAGTGGGGTATCAAAATGAAGGGAATTACAAGGAGATTACAAAAATATATATAAGTCATATGTTTCAAATTAATTTGGAATTATAAACAGTCGATCAATGCGTTCAAAATGGTAATATTTGTAGTTTTTGATAGCGTTAATCTTGTATTGACCAAATGTGTGTCGTACTTTATATTGTGCATTTTTACTTGGTATATCATAGCATAAATCGAAAACATAATTTAATATAATCATTAAACAATTATTTAACATCTGTACTTTCGCTACTCGCTCTAGATAGCGCTGTGTGTACTTTAAGACGCGCTCCACCGCTCGTCAAGTGTGGCAACTAAAAAGCCTGAAATAAAATAAAAATTAAAAAAATCAAAAAACCCGACTGCAAAAATGTCAACTAAAATGCAATAGGTCCCGCCTTCTATATTTTTAAATTGAATGCGAAAATTTAACTAAAGCTTTCAGCTCATAATGTTGTTTGTTAAAATGAAGTAAAAATTGCATCGTTTTAAGTTTTTTATAATTTTGTTTTCGTTGTCCGCCTTGTTTCAGTCTTTTAAGTTATTGCATTTTAGTTGACATTTTTGCAGTCGGGTTTTTTGATTTTTTTAATTATTTATTTTATTTGATAATAACAATAAACCACCAAAAACAAAGTTACGTTTGCGGTTCGCTAACAAAAGTACCTACATGTAAATTATACTCGTAAATTCATGAACAAAAGTAATTATTTCAATGTTTTACTTCTTTTATGGTATGGAACCCTCAGTGCGCGAGTCCGACTCGCACTTCGCCGTTTTTTTTTTAATATTATAGGGAATATATTATTTATTTATGATTCATGAATTCTGTAAGAGAGTAGAAAGAATTTGTACACAGCCAATGAAAGAGACTCTTCTTAAATTGTTTAGTTGTTTTATTTTTTAAAGATTCGTCCAGCTTGTTATAAATGTTTATGCAAGTTTTTTTCTGTTTGTTTCCGTTTATATTTGGTGTGGCATAATCGCGAATAATTATTTATTTTATTATAATTAACGTTCAAAAAAACTTTTAAAATACTCCTTGTGCCTATGTACGAACAATGCTATTTCGTAAATATATAAACATGGCAAGGTGAGTAAATTGTGCTTTTTAAATATTGGTCTGCATGAGGCCATGGGCTCCATTAGAAACATTTTGACATTCTATTGGCATTCTATCGAGAAAAGGCTTACACTTGGCATTTTTCTTTCGTTCAGGGAATGCTTCGGTCTATATGAAGTGGACTTTGAGAGCGAGCAGAAAACTCGCACGCCAAGAAAGTCTGCATTCGTGTACAAACAGATTATCAAGACGCGCGCAGTGGATCCGGACTACGAGCCGCACACCATGACCATGTGGATCGACGAGGGACACTGATGCGCGGAGAGTTAGGATCATCATCATTATTTTTCGTGTACAAACATATTATCAAGACGCGCGCATTGGACCCGGACTACGAGCCGCACACCATGACCATGTCGATCGACGAGGGACACTGATGCGCGGAGAGTTAGGATCATAATTAGTATCTTTAATATCCAAAGGTCGAAGATAATATTATAAGCTAAAGAGATACAGAAAAAATGTAATAAAATCTAAAATATTAATAAAAATACCTCACTCAAATACAACTTTTTATAGGTGACACTTTTTTATTTTGTTATATTTTGAATGTTCAATTATTATACAAATTGTAAAGAATATTTTATGGTAATTTTTATTTTAAACCTTTCTCTGAATGGGGGATAAAAAGTATTTAAACCCTACATAATTATACTTGTTGTTGCTAACTGCTTTTGCAGAACAAAAAATTATGAGTTTGTTATACCTGAAATATTTATAATTTTGATATAGATAATTTAGATAATTTGCTTCTCAATGGTGAGTGCAAATATTATTCTTAAAGGTAAAATTAAGTCTATCAACAAGAAATCAGGATAGGCTATGGTCAAACTGCTTATGGCCAAAAATTGGCCGTAAAAAGGGATTAGGGACAAACAAATTGTTATACAAATAGAAGAATAGCGTTCACTTTAGACTGATCTATACTGTAAAAGAACAGTGCACCCAAAGTGTAGACTGTGCTGTGTGGATCACCTATACGTAAATCATTAATCAGGGTTCATGCGTGCATAATAACGATCTAGTAATAGATTTTTTTGTTTATTATTGAAAATATAGTAATAGGATAATGTTATATGGATAAAGACACATCGATCACCATCTCAAATTAACAGTTATGACTTGTAACACATACATACATTGGTATTATTATGTATGTTTTATTGAGATTTAACAACTCAAATGAGTTTAATGTTATTATCGTGACCGATGATGAATTACTTTAATAATATCTGGGTGACCGAGCTTTGCTCGGTAGTATATCTATCGGCCAATTGATGGCAGCAGTAGTCATATTTTTTTTGGTTAATTCGATTTTTTTAAATGAAACCTAGCTAGATCGATTTATCGCCCCCAAAACCCCCTGTATACTAAATTTCATGAAAATCGTTCGAGCCGTTTCCGAGATTCAGATTATATAGAAATATATGTAATGAAATGAGTGACATTTCATTCATTTGAATTTGCCGCGCTTCGCGTATCAGCTGTCGCGTATCTATGATATTGATCTGTGTCGATGATTTAAAATGGCGAGGGACGCTGAAATTGTTGTGTGCATTTTTGTCGTAATAAAAACTCATAGAAAGAATGTGATTGAGGACTCGAGATATAGTGAACTTTAAATGTCGTTTCTTTGTTATTTCAGGTGAGATAGAAGTGTAATTGTCGTAACTTGATAATAACTAGATAATTGTAAAATAAAACAAAACTTGTAATAAAACAAAACTTTGTTATTTCAGGGAAACAATTTGTGTTTAATTTTGGAGATCCTCAATGTCTTATAAAACGACATTTTTGTGAACTAAAAGAAGATGGACCGGCTTCAATTTGAGTTTACAATAATAGCCTCAAATGATGGCAAATCAAATGTATTAGCTATAACCTCAATATCTACTGAAGAAGGAAAATGTTATGTTTTACCCGAGGAACTGAAGCCGGTGAGTCATCATACATATATTGTTAAAACGAACACTTTCACAAAAGTAAAAAATAGCATTAAAAAAAGACACCAGAGTAGAAAAGTATGGATAAAGTTGGATGAAAATCTAAAGAAGACATATGTAGATGAGGAAGGTAATATGCAATTTTTAGATCAATATTTAGATGAAGTGAGCACAACACAAGCAAAGGACAAAAATGACACTTTGCAACAAATCTTGGAACAATTAATAGAAACTACAACTAAGAAAGAAAGTCAACATAACTTAAAACATATCTCAGAAAAATTTATTATTGAAAAATTCACAAGCAAAAATCCTAATGCGATGCAATGGATAGAAATTTTTGAAAAAGAGTGTGCGCGCTTTAATATAACAAAAGATGAGACAAAAATAGATATTTTGAGGTTATTTTTAGATAAACCTTGTTTGGATTGGTATAGCTCGATGATCATAAAACTAACAATAAATTCTGAATGGAGTGAATGGAAAGACAAGTTTTTAGAAACTTTTAAAAACCAAGGATGGGACATAGTCACATATGCTCTCGCATTTAGGTATAAAGAAGGACAGTTAATTGATTATGCCATAAAAAAAGAACGGCTTTTATTAGATATAAACAAATCTATAGATTCCAAAACAATGATAGATCTTATTGCAACTGGTTTACCTGGATTTATCTTAAATAAGTTAAACAGGGATGAACTCAACAACACTACTGACTTGTTCAACGAGATAAGAAAATATGAAGGCACGATGTATAAGAAAAACTCAACTAACATAAAGAGCAGTACATTTTATAATAAAAATAAAACTTATGAGAAGAAGTCATGTAAGACTTGTGAGTCTTTGGACAAAGGGATTAGATATCATCCGGAGGAGTCATGTTGGTTCAAGAAAAATAAAAATGAACCTGAAAAAGATCTTAAAACTAAAAATGTAAACAATAACTCCATAATTGAAGTAGACATAAATACTGAGAAAAAAACTAGTAAGCACACCATTAATCAAAATCAAGCTTTTATTAGAAAATAAACTAGAAGTGAGTGGTATTTATGATTCAGGCTCACAGATTTCTATAATAAATTCAAGATTAATAAAAGTAAAAGAAAAAAAAGATGATGTGAACATAGCATACATGAGAACGGTTAATGGTGTGAAGAAGATGGATGGCTTGATAACAATAAAAATTAAAATATTTGATTTAGAAGAAGAGGTGGATGTATACATAGTAGAAAATGAAGATTTTGATGATTTCATAATCGGATTAGATATGATAAAGAAATTCAGATTAACCCAAAATGAGAACTTGCAGATAGAACAAAAGAAAATAACAAATAAAATAGACAGGATGTCTAAAGATAACAGAAATGAAGATAATAATATAAAAAAATATACAGTAAATTTCAATGAACACATACAAACAGAGGAATTTATAAGTATGACAGACCATTTAGATAATCAAAAGAAAATTGAGATAGAGAAAATTATAAAGGAATATAAAACAATATTTGCTAAGGACAAGTATGATATAGGTTCAGTTAAAGATTATGAAGCTCGCATAGATTTACAAGTAAATAAATATTGTAGTAAAAGACCATACAGATGTACAATACAAGATAGATTAGAAATTGAAGAGCAAATATCGATGTTACTAAAGAACAATTTAATAGAAGAATCATACAGTCCTTTCGCTGCTCCAGTGACATTGGCGTTTAAAAAAGGTGAAAATAGAAAATCCCGTTTATGTGTAGATTTCAGAGAGTTAAACAAAATAGTTATACCACAAGCTCAACCATTTCCTTTGATAGATGATCTAATTATTAAAACTAGAAATTGCAAGTATTTTACTACACTAGATATAAACTCAGCATTTTGGGCAATACCATTACGGGTGGAAGACAGAAGTAAAACAGGATTTGTCACACAAGATGGCCACTTCCAGTGGACCTGCCTCCCTTTTGGCTTGAAAACATCACCAGCAATTTTCCAGAGAATCTTAAGCAATATTCTAAGAAAACACAATCTCACAGGATACTCTGTTAACTATATCGATGATATTTTGATATACTCGTCTACCTTTGAAGAACATCAGACAATTTTTGGGAAAAATAAACTTCTACCATGACTATATACCAAGAAGTGCAATTATTTTAGATCCATTACACAATTTATTACGAAAAAACGAGAAATTTGTATGGTCAGAGAAATGTGAAGAAGCATTCAATCTGATAAAAAGATATTTATGTTCGCAACCGGTCTTGGAAATATTCGACAAAGACTTACCAATCAAAATCTTTACCGATGCATCTTTGGAGGGCATTGGAGCAATATTAAAACAGACACAACTAGATGGTAAAGACAAACCGGTGGCATATTTCTCAAAAAAATTGAATGAACATCAAAAACGGAAAAAGGCTATATATTTAGAATGTCTTGCTATGAAAGAAGCTGTTAAATATTGGCAGCACTGGCTCATCGGAAAACAATTCACCATTTACTCAGATCACAAACCTCTAGAGAACATGAACATTAAATGCAGGACAGATGAAGAATTGGGTGACCTCACATACTACCTATCTCAGTATGACTTTACCGTAAAATATATACCTGGTAAAGAAAATGTAGAAGCAGACTGTTTGAGCCGAAACCCTGTATTAGAACCAGAAGATAACAGAGAGGAAACATTGAGAATAGTTAATTTAATACAAATAAAAGATATAGTTGGAGACCAAGAGAAAAATGAAACAATAAGAGAAAAGAAACAAAATTTAATACTAAAAAATAATATCTATTATAAAAAAATAAAGAAACAGGAAAAGATTATCCTCTCAGAAGAATTTAGTAAAAAACTTATAAAAAAGGTGCATGAAGATTTATGCCATATTGGGATCAGACAACTGCAGAAAAAAATAAGTTCAATATATACGGCTATAAACCTAACAAAAAATATCATAAATATTTGTAAAACATGTGAAATATGCATAAAAAATAAATCAAGATGTCAAAAAAAAATTGGATTAATGTCACAACTGGGACCAGCTACCAAACCATTTGAAATAATGTCAATGGATACTATTGGTGGATTTGGAGGATCTAGGTCTACAAAGAAATATCTACACCTTTTAGTAGATCACTACACAAGATATGCATTTATTGCGACTTCGAAAACCCAGAATGCATGTGACTTTATAAATTTAACAAACAGGAATTATCCTGACAGATCAATATCCGGGCATAAATTCGAGAGAATTTAAACAATTTTTGCAGGAAAATAATATTAAACTAATTTTTACAGCCGTGAATACACCATTCTCGAACGGCTTGAATGAAAGATTAAACCAAACAATAGTAAATAAAATAAGGTGTAAAATGAATGAGAAAAATAATAAGAGAACATGGACAACACTGGCAAGAGAATGTATACAAAAATATAATGAAACAGAACACTCCGTTACAGGTTTTGCACCAAAATATTTACTGGATGGTACAAATGTCAGTATTCTACCAAATGAATTTAAAACGATGGAAAAGGAAGACCAGTGGATTGCTGATAGAAGATTGGCATTAGAGAATACAATAAAATCTCATGAGTATAACAAGAAAATATTTGATAGAAATAGAAAAATGCAAGAATTTAATGTAGGAGACAGTGTATATGTAGAAAATGGAAATAGACTGAATAGAAAGAAATTAGACGAATTAAAAATAGGCCCTTTCAAAATAATAGAGAAAATATCGAATTCCATTTATAGGATTGATACAGGCAACAGAAAAACAGAATCAACATTATTTCATATAACAAAATTGCAACCTGTCATAACAGAGGCTGAAGAAGATGAAGGAGATGATAATGAATATGAAGATGACTTATAAGTACATTTTACAGATATATTGCTTAGAATTTTCGCTCTTAGGGGGGGAGATGTAATGAAATGAGTGACATTTCATTCATTTGAATTTGCCGCGCTTCGCGTATCAGCTGTCGCGTATCTATGATATTGATCTGTGTCGATGATTTAAAATGGCGAGGGACGCTGAAATTGTTGTGTGCATTTTTGTCGTAATAAAAACTCATAGAAAGAATGTGATTGAGGACTCGAGATATAGTGAACTTTAAATGTCGTTTCTTTGTTATTTCAGGTGAGATAGAAGTGTAATTGTCGTAACTTGATAATAACTAGATAATTGTAAAATAAAACAAAACTTGTAATAAAACAAAACTTTGTTATTTCAGGGAAACAATTTGTGTTTAATTTTGGAGATCCTCAATGTCTTATATATATATACATATATATACAAGAATTGTTCGTTTAAAGGTATAGGATAAGAGAGTGACAGGCGCGTAGACACACACCCAACACGGCCATACTATATACTGCCACATACCGCATACCGTATACGGCCTATAATAGTATAGGACAGAATATCTTTAAACATAAATAGATGCTATTGCCCTTTTATGCTATTCTGTAGCCATAGCCAATAGTTACCTAATGTATGACTGCTAATTTGGCACCGTTTGCTCTTTCTGGGTGATATACCGGTGACGGCTGCGGTGTACAAACGGCCTTACAGCTATGTACTGGTACATCATTATCTTACGTAATCTCCCTTGCACTAATTTCATGCTCGATCTTACCTTATCCTTATATACACCTTATATATACCTTACCTTACCTTATATATAGGTGACCTAGAAACTGTCAAAACTCAAAACTAATGTCGAATGCCCTACTGGAGTCTTTTCAGTAGATACCAATGTAGCGCCTAGTTTAATGTACAAGATACGGACCGGTCACTGTGATAATGCCTTAAATGAAATTGCTGACCAAAGATTTTAGAAATCTGACGTTTGCAGCATTTACCTGTAATGCTTTATGTTCAGTCACACATCAAGAGTCAAGACGGGGTTTATTCTCACCAGATTCGGATGATGACCTGATGACAGATTCTAATTCCATTAGCAATCGTGGAAATAGTAGAATAGATAGTAACATGGCGACGTCTGCAGTTCTTAAGTGTGACAACGCTGAGTATTTTATCAGCTACATCATGATAAAAAAATAGCTTGCATTACCCATGATAGGTATTTTTTAACCACAATCAGTCAGACCAAATGTTAGAGCACACCTGTCTCTCAAATGCATACTCAATTCACTGAAAATATAACATCAAAATAAATTTTATCAGCTTTCATCCACAGAGATTACCTTAACTTAAGTGGTTCTGATAGCCCCTTGATATAAATTCTGTTCAAAGCCCCCTCGCTTCACCTCAGTGTCAAGTTCGGTGAAAGCAACAATCTGTTATGAAGTTGTTAATTCTTCTCGGGTATACGATTAATCAATTAATACACTTATTCATCAATACATTTTTACCGTATTTCAATAACGAAAACTGGCTTATATTGGGATTGGTGTATAGCGAGAGTATAGCAAAGTTGTAACGCACTTTATTGTTTTTTTCACAGTTTTCTGGCAGCCATCTGTGATGCATCACCGCGCCATACCAAGTTTCCTGACGACTTTCTCTTTGGAGCTTCGACCGCTTCCTATCAAATTGAAGGTGGATGGGATGCAGATGGTACGTCATAGACCTCCTAATGAATAATATAATGCAAACTTTCGCTAAGGTACATTACGCTAAGTACTTTAAATTTGACCTACCTTGACCTCTTCATTTTTGAGTAAGCCGGTTTATAAAATAAATATAAATGGCAATATCATTGAGTTACTAATGGGCAATACTGATAATCTTACAGACAAGGGTGAAAACATCTGGGACCGTATGACCCATACCAAGCCCGACGTCATCGAAGACAAAAGCAACGGCGACGTCGCAGCCGACACCTACAACAACTACAAACGCGATGTCGAGATGATGAGAGAGCTCGGACTCGACGCGTACAGGTTCTCGCTGTCCTGGGCGAGAATCCTGCCGAACGGCTTGGCGAACAAGGTCAGCGACGCCGGCGTCGCGTTCTACA
Organism: Coenonympha glycerion; assembly: GCA_963855885.1. Taxonomy (NCBI): domain Eukaryota; kingdom Metazoa; phylum Arthropoda; class Insecta; order Lepidoptera; family Nymphalidae; genus Coenonympha; species Coenonympha glycerion. The sequence continues at coordinate 8,194,966 of OY979650.1, forward strand.
ACAACTACATCGACGAGATGATGAAGTACAACATCACTCCGATGGTCACGCTCTACCACTGGGACCTGCCGCAGAAATTGCAGGACTTTGGAGGATTCTTGAACCCAGACTTCCCAATATGGTTCGAGCACTACGCCCGGATAGTGTACGAAAAGTTCGGTGATAGAGTCAAGCATTGGATCACCTTTAATGAGCCCCGGGAAATTTGCTACCTAGGTTATGGGTCTGAAGGTCTTGCCCCTATGTTGAATGCCACTGACATAGGAACTTACTACTGCGCGAAGAATTTGGTTCTCGCCCATGCGAGAGCTTATCATACCTATAATGAACTCTTCAAGTCAAGCCAGGGTGGTGTCTGCGGCATTACTATCAATGTCAATTGGTATGGGCCTCTCACGGATTCAGACGAAGATGAATTTGCTGCTGAACTTATGAGGCAAGCCACTGTAAGTCTGATTATCAAATTTCGAACATATACAATAGAAAAAATGGGAACTGCAGAAAAATCCCATGCCCTTATATAAAGTGCCAGCTTCCCATCAGATGATGTCAATTCAGTGTGAGCTTTTAAATTAACTTCAAAATATGTTTCTGTCTTAGTATTCTCAGTGCCAATTTTTCTTTAATCAGTAATTTCTCACTAGTTACACGCTTTCTCAGTGGGTTCAAACATAATTGACATTAGTTAGGCCGCAACATAAGGTCGGTCGCTATGATTTTGAAAAATCTTTTCAACAACATAGCTTCAATTTTTGCCATCGTCGTGTATCAAATGGTCAACTGAAGCAACCGAATCCTTCCATCTGACCAGAACTGGAAGAATTTCAGTAATTGACTCGCGCTAGAAAAGTAAGCCTAGAGCTTCCACTACACCGCATTGCACCCAACACGCTTAATATACAATAGTGATGCGAGATATTTTGTTACAGTGGGGTCTATATGCTGAACCAATTTTCTCCGAACAAGGAGGGTTCCCCAAGGTAATCTTCGAAATAATAGGACAGAAGAGCGCAGAGCAGAACTACCCCACGTCTCGTATACCAGATTTTACTGATGAGGAAAAGAAGTTCATACGAGGGGCTTCAGATTTCTTCGGAGTCAACCACTACACAGCCAACTTGGTTTCAGCTACTGATCATAAAAAAGACCACCCCGTACCCTCGATGTATGCAGACATTGACGTGGGGACATATATGCCGCCTGAATGGGACAAATCAGCTTCGGAATTTCTGACAGTAAATATCTTTTATATTCATTATTAAATGAGTAAGCATTACAAAATCGAGAAGTGCAATGTGCAAGCATTGACTAGCTGTTTTTAGGTACAACTATTCATAGTTTGCATTGTCTTTAATCATGTTTTACAAAGCAGACTACAGTATGGCAATACACTGTGTTCCCATTTTTAGCTTTCTATACCCAAAGGAAAAAACGGGAACCTACTACTAAGACTCCACCCTCCGTCTGTCCGTCACCAAGCTGTATGTCTGGAATTGTGATAGTAAGACTTTTTACAGATGATGCATTTCTTTTGCCGATAGATAAACAAATACTTAATAAAAAGCAGAATAAATAAAATATTCAAGGAGGTTCCAGGCTTTATAAAACATACGTGATTTTTAAGCCGTTTTTTCATGATAATGGTGTCGATTCTGTTGGCGTTTCTCTAAACTAAAAATCGTTAAAATTAGAGTTAGAGAGGTGTGCTATTCAGAAGACACACTAAATGACAGCTCTAACTTAAAATTTAGTTTGACAGCTCCAAACTATTCAATTTAGATTTTAGAGAGCAAAAGCTATTCCGTTGTACGCGCTAACTTTCTAAGATAAGAAAAGTCAACCTAAAATTCTTTAAATTAAGAGAGGACCTCAGGAGGTGCCGACTAAATTTAACTCGTCAGCCGTGAAGTCGAAAACCACGGATTTTTTATTTAATATTGCAAGTAATATTTTTAATATGATTCAAATTTAATATTACTAAGTGAGAAAATTAGAAAAAAGTAGTAATTTTATTTATTAATTTTTACTTGCTGGTATGATAACCTCAAAATCATAAATTTAAAAATTTAAATCGTCTCAAAAGCTCCTCTTGCTTTTTGTTTGCCCTTTTCCTAGTCTTATTATTCATCTTTAAGGAGCACACCACGGGTGTGCCCGCGAAATTCAAATTTTTTGTGGTTTTTTCGCGATTTTTAAGCTGGTAAGACATAATAGGCTTATGACAGTCAAATAGCGATAATCCCAATATCATATCCACGTGTTAATATAAAAATCTCTGCTCGAAAATGTCGAGTTGAAGAAATTATTCCGAGATTTGCGAGTTACTCACACAAAACTCGATACTCGGACTAATTTCCTAGGATACACATTTTTATGCAAAGATTTTGATATAATCATGTAAAGATGATACTGCCATTCGCGCAAATTGACGTCGTTGATCATAGAGTATATTGAATATGATTTCGCCTTAAGTAGTTTTCAAATCTTTACTTTTATTTTCTAATGATAAATACGTGGAATACCCAACTGACAATTGACAAATGACAACCGTGATATGAGTATAGACAAGGTATAGACAATTAATCAAAGATAATAGGCGTAATTCACGACGTGATGAACTAAACAACATATCAATTTTCGGCACTTTGTAAGGTAATTAGACCAAAACAAATCAATGAAATTATTACTTTTGTATTTTGAGTAACTTATTTTGATATTTTTGCATCAAATTATTTTAAAAATTTATAGGCAAAATAAAAAAACAACATTTGTAGTTTCTTTATCATAAATGGCAGCACTACACTAATCACGTGTAACTAAATTTAAACGTCAGTTTAGCGAGCCTTTTAGAGATTCTTAATTTAGTTGAAGCTGCCAAGCGAATGTCACTTAGAGATACAGACACCTAAATTAAAATATTTTAGTTTAGTTTAGGTTTAGAGATTTTGCACAACAGAATCGACACCAATGTAACGGAATCAAATTGCCATTCTATTAAATTCGCTTTTTGCTAATTATGGACTTGCCTAAAGTAACGTCTACTTCTTGGAAGCTACGGTTCTTTTCCATTAATAGTTTATTTTAAAATCACCACCACATTTTAAAGAGTACTCACTTGTTATTCATTTTTCAGCTAGCGCCAAACAGCATTTACAACGCTTTGTCTCACCTCCACAAGAAGTACAACGGTCCCATCTTCTACATAACAGAGAATGGCTGGTCACAGACATTGGAGGAAGGTTTATATGATGACCCCAGGATCAAGTACTACAGGGCAGCTCTGAACAGCGTGTTGGACTGCCTCCACGATGGCATTGATATAAGAGGGTACATGGCTTGGAGTCTGATGGACAACTTCGAATGGACCAAAGGATACAAGTAAGGAAAAGAAAGATGAGATATGGTTTGTATATTTGTTCTAATTCTTTCTCAAGTCATCTTGAAATATAATAAGGGGATAAATATAATGATCACCATAAAATGCTTTGATACCCTGAGTTCTTTTGCATAAAAATATATACTTAACACCAGCAAAATAACGTCCAAAATTACAATACTACTACCTATTTTAGTCACGACTGTACTTCAAAATATATTCAAACACCAAATGAAGTAGAGGATCACCAAATCTTAGCGAGCAAATTAAAGCGCAATTTCTGCCTAAGAAAAACCACTACGATTGCCATACAATGTAGGCTTATTATCAAATACTAGCTGTTGCCCGCGGCTCCGCCCGCGATTTTTTTTACATAATATACCTTCCTACTGGAATTCCTTGATTTTTCGCGGGATTCTGGTGTGACGTTGTACAGAAACCTGTTCTTACTTTTCACGGGTTATCTTGTTGATGCCATATTAGGTTAAGCACGACCAGCTACGTTCAGAGGCCAGAGCTATTCCGATTGGCAAGAGTTTGGGACTTGAGGGCACTCCGACTCGGATAACGGATAGGTGACATAAAAATGCTATGCAATAGCTTTACCGCGGCAGCCTCCGAGTGCCACACGTCTTTTTTTCAGGAAATGCTTCGGTCTCTATGAAGTGGACTTCACGAGCGAGGAAAAAACACGCACGCCGAGGAAGTCCGCGTTCGTGTACAAACAGATTATCAAGACGCGCGCAGTGGACCCGGACTACGAGCCGGACACCATGACCATGTGGATCGACGAGGGACACTGATGCGCGGAGAGTTAGGATCATCATCATTATCGTTCGTGTACAAACAGATTATCAAGACGCGCGCAGTGGACCTGGACTACGAGCCGCACACCATGACCATGTGGATCGACGAGGGCCACTGATGCGCGGAGAGTTATGATCATCATCATTATCGTTCGTGTACAAACAGATTATCAAGACGCGCGCAGTGGACCCGGACTACGAGCCGAACACCATGACCATGTGGATCGACGAGGGACACTGATGCACGGAAAGTTAGGATCATCATCATTATCGTTCGTGTACAAACAGATTATCAAGACGCGCGCAGTGGACCCGGACTACGAGCTGCACACCATGACCATGTGGATCGACGAGGGACACTGACGCGTGGAGAGTTAGGATTATCATTATTACCATCACATTACATTCTCAAATTACGCACTCAAATAATTCATGTCTTTCGTTACATTTTGTAAGTTAAATTATTATACAAATTTTAAAGAAGCTTTGTGGTTGTTATCTTTATTATTTATCTTTATTATTTATCTTTATTGTTTATCTTTATTATAAACCGTTCTCCTATTGTCCTATCATATTGGGGACAAAAAAATATTAAAACCCTACATAAGTATTGTTGCTAACTGCTATAATATGATTTTTACTTTTAATGATTTTGTGATTACTAAATATAACTTGCTCCCCAAAGGTGAGTGTGCTTGTGTGTTTTCGAAGATGTGCGAAGTCTATCACCAAGAAGATTGCATAGGCCGTAAAAAGTGAGAAGGGTCAAACATAATAATTTAAGTATTAAAAATAAACGAATAGCTGTCACTTCAGACTGTTCTCTACTATAAATGACTTATGGACCCAGAGTGTGGACCTCACACCTTTTTTATTTTTTTGTTTATTATTCGGATTCTTTTGTTTTTCATTTGAAATATTGAAATAGGATAATGTTACGTGGATTAAGATAAACTGATCACCACCTGAAATTTGATAATTTCAGAATGTGATCGGTTTATCTTAAGTTTGTCTGACTTGTACACTTAAGTAGGTTTAATCAGTATCTTTAATGTAAAGGCTGACCCTAGAGTTTAAGAGTCTGATGTATTTTTTTTTCATCAAATTATGTATGCGACACCTGCCTGGTTCAGCCATCGAGTGCAGGTGCAGTAAAACGAGCGCCTGATCATAGGAGCCCCAAAATATATATTCAGGAATGACGTTATATATCGGGACACCAGGACGCTCACCGTTGAAGAGTTTGTCCACACCAGATTCGATCGAAGACCTTTAATTAATTTTTTAAACTACGTTCCATTAGCAATCGTAAACATAGAATTGGGTCTTACACTACTTTTGAATTGATAAAAAAATATTACTTTATTATAAACTAGGATAAAAATAATAACGTGCAGTGAAAGAAATATTAAAATCCAAGGAAGATTTACAAAGTTACAGGCGTTTAAACTTTGGAGTGGGGGGATCTTGTATCCCTTTCTCGCAAAACGAAAATTTGTATGAAGCCGCACGAAGCTACTATGGCATTGGTAAGGTGTGACGTCACAATTTCATGTTGCTATCTCTGTCTAATCACAAATCTTTAAATGCTTATAACTTTTTTGTTATTTGATCGATTAAATTAGTTCTTTCAGTGCACTTCATTATTTTAATTCTACTTTATAATAAAGGAATAAAAAAATTGGAGTCAAATACCCAATAGTAACTACGAGTATTTTTTAAGCTACGAGTACATCATGATAACAAAACAATTTTGCATTACGCATGATAGGTATTCTTTAAACCACAATCAGGCCAAAATTAATGGAGATCAATGCGAACACACCTGTGCGCACATGTGTCTATCAAATCATCCTTATATACGGGAAGCTTGTGGCGCCAGTATATGGAAAAAGCCTCAAACGCCCAGCGGGTCCAAAAGAATAACGGGTTCAGAGTGCCGCTACGGTGGCCACAGTTCTGCAGCGCTTCGGTGATGTTCTCAGAGAACAGATGGTTATGACGCATTTGTCGTAAGAAAATCGCCTCGCTGCTGACTAGGGTCTGCGGATGCAGCAAAAGCATCCTGCGCATAATTGCTGACTAAATGGATAGTCCTTTAATGAATGTACTTCATTTAGTCCTTTAGTGAAGCGTTTAGCAAAGGACTAAAAGTCATGTCAGTTATAAGGTACTAAGAAAGATTTGAAGTTTTATTGTGACTATAAAGTGTTACTATAAAGTGAAGTGTAAGTGTTGTTATATTAGTGTTTGGAAAGTTTAGCTTTTCCACTTTCTATTCTTTTTCAGAGGTTAGTACATGAAGGGCACGTGCCTTCACTCTTTTCCAGCGTACATTACTCCGATTCATAAAAAAGAGCCAAAAAAAATGGTTGAAAATTATCGCCCTATCTCAAAGCCATGCTTAGTAGCTAAGATATTTTATCGTATTATATAATATGATCTATGATATACTGCTATCAAATCCCAACTTAGTCTGAAGCAACATGGCTTTCTGAAGGGTGGATCCACTGTTTCTAATCTCGTACTCTTCCTTGATTATGTTTCGGATAAAAAAGGATAATCAGGACCAAGTCGACGTAGTGTACACGGACTTTAGTAAGGCTTTTGACAGAATTGATCATAACCTCCTCTTACTCAAACTAGCCTCCCTAGGAATTAGAGGTGACTTGTACCGCTGGTTTTCTACCTACATAGATAAAAGACTTCAATCGGTAGTGCTTAATGGCTTAAAATCTAACTGGACATTAGTACCCTCAGGTGTACTCCAGGGGTCACTACTAGGAACATTTTTATTTTTATTCATGACATAGACCACTGTTTTCTTAATTCAATTTTTTTACTTTTCGTTGATGATCTTAAGATCTTTCGCAAAGTACACAGCAGTTTAGATGCCAACCTTCTACAAGACGATCTTTTTAGACTGGACCAGTATTGCATCAATAACAGACTCGATCTCAATGTATCTAAATGTAATGGTATTTCTTTTACCAGGAAAAAAGAATAATTTAATTTTGATAGTTCAAAACAACAATTAATACTCTCTAGAACTTATACTGTTAAAGATCTTGGCGTATTACTTACTCTAAACTGATATTTGATCCGCATATAGATACTGTCACGAGCAAAGCATATAATGCGTTAGGCTTCATCATGCGTGCTAGTAAGCCATTCAAAAAAAATGAAAACGGTTATAGTTTTATACTGCTCTTTGGTCCGCAGTCACTTCGAATATGCTAGGCAAATCTGGAACCCCTCATACCAAGTTTATATCAACGAATTGGAAATCATACAGCGCTTTAAGTAATTTTTGACGACCTCCGTGGCGCAGGGGACGCACGCTCGGATTCGAGTGGGAGGTCGCGGGTTCGATTCCCACCACGGGCTACTTTGGAATTTTATAATTTCTAAATTGGCTCAGGTCTAGTCTGGTGGGAGGCTTTGGCCGTGGCTAGTTACCACCCTACCAGTAAAGACGTACCGCCAAGCGATTTAGCGTTCCGGTACGATGCTGTGTAGAAACCGTTGGGGTGACTTAAATTACCCCTTCCAAGTTAGTACGCTAACATCTTCGACTGCATCATCACTTACCATCAGGTGAGATCGCAGTCAAGTACTAACTTGTATATCGTAAAAAAAAAAAAAATCTACCAAAGATACCTTACGAAAAAGCCTGCTCTGATGTTCACCTCGTCTCTCTCAACGTTCGCAGAAACATCGCGGATGTTTGCTTTCTAATCAACTTAGCGAGGGGGCTAATTTATGGAAAACAACTATTACGATTCTATTTCTTTAGTCCCTTTTTAATTAAACTTTTGACACTTCCACTTTTACTAACTTCTTTTACCAACCTTCTATTAACTTCTACCACTTGATACTCAAACTCCTTTTTTCTATCTTTTGCTAAGATAATTAATTAGATGTAGTACTATTTAGCTGTAAGTTTTCCAATATAAAATAAAATAAAAATAAGTAATTAAAAAATTAAAACACACGACTGCCCTGTTATAAAACGAACTAAAAGTAAGAAACAAGTTATTTTAGTTGAACAGATAAATTCATGTGGCAGTCGGTGGACGGTGTTCCTCAGAACAGCCCCCCTCAGGTGAAGCAAGGATTCAACAATAACCCATTACAATATGTCCAAATGTCTTTAGTCATTCAGAAGTTATAGTAAATGGAAATAAACTTACTTCCGTAGGTAGGTACATAATTATACCATACATACAATCTTTTTTTGACAGTCGTATGAAAAAGGTTTTTTTTGGGTGTACATCCTACCTATGTAAAATTATATATTAAATATATATTTTTTCTGTTACTACTCTCCAATACCTTCATTTTGATACCCATGGTGTGATAGTTGAAGAAAAAATTTTGTTATCCACTTTTGAAAATGGCGCCTCACATCCGCCATATTGATATTTTCCAAAAAAAAATACAGCCTATGTTACTAGGGAGGATCCAAGGATTCTAACGATACCCCATATGTCCGTTCAGAAGTTATGAGGAATAAAGAAACATCACATACATACATACATACATACATACATACATACATACATACATACATATATACATACATACATGAACCCTAAAAACATTACACTCCTTTTTTTGGGCAGTCGTGTAATAACCTAGGTAAGTATTAACATAGTGATAAGTACTTAATTGTTGTTACTAGCGCGAATGGACTAGTTGTTGTCTGAAATAAACTGTTGTTTTCAAACAACAATATCAAAAAAAATGTTATCAGCTTTCATCCACGGAGATTATCTCCAAGTGGTTCTGATAGTCCCCTGCTATAATATAAATTCTGTTCAAAGTTCACTTGCTTCACAGTGTCGAGTTTGGTGACATCAACAAGCTGTTATGAAGTTGTTAATTCTTCTCGGGTATATTAACATACTTATTCCTCATCACTAAAATACAATTTTTAATCGTTAGATATATTTTTAACCTATTCAAATAACAAAATTGGCTTGTTGGTGTAGTGTTGGTTTGTGTGGTGTTGGTAGTTGGTGGTGAATTGGTGTAAAGCGAGGGAAAATTTCCGCTTTATGCTTATGGGACTTTGTGCTTTCTCTCGTCGGACTGACCAATCAGTCTGCTCAAATGAGAGCAATGTTGTAACGCAATTAATTTATTTTTTACAGTTTTCTGGCAGCCATTTGCGATGCCTCACCGCGCCACACTAAGTTTCCTGACGACTTTCTCTTTGGAACTGCGACCGCTTCCTATCAAATTGAAGGAGGATGGAATTCTGATGGTAGGTCACAGAGCTCCCAAAGAATAATGTATCGCACACGATTTGTAAAATTTAAAATATTTAAAATTTTATTTTGACTTGACTTCATATTGAAACTCTGATAATCTTACAGACAAGGGAGAAAATATCTGGGACCGCATGACCCACACCAAGCCCGACGTCATCAAAGACAGAAGCAACGGCGACGTCGCAGCTGACACCTACAACAACTACAAACGCGATGTCGAGATGATGAGAGAGCTCGGGCTCGACGCGTACAGGTTCTCGCTGTCCTGGGCGAGGATCCTGCCGAACGGCTTGGCGAACAAGGTCAGCGACGCCGGCGTCGCGTTCTACAACAACTACATCGACGAGATGATGAAGTACAACATCACTCCGATGGTCACGCTCTACCACTGGGACCTGCCGCAGAAACTGCAGGACTTCGGAGGATTCATGAACCCAGACTTCCCGATATGGTTCGAACACTACGTCCGGGTTGTCTACGAAAAGTTCGGCGACAGAGTTAAGCACTGGATCACCTTTAATGAGCCCAGGGAAATATGCTCCGAAGGTTACGGGTCTACGGGGCTTGCCCCTATTTTGAATACCTCTGACGTAGGAACTTACTACTGCGCGAAGAATTTGATTCTCGCTCATGCAAGAGCTTACCACGTTTATAATGAACTCTTCAAGCCGAGCCAGGGCGGTGTCTGCGGCATCACGATCAGTGTCAACTGGTTTGGGCCTCTCACTGATTCGGAAGTAGATGAGTTTGCAGCTGAAATTAGCAGACAAGCTAGCGTAAGTCTTGAGCTTTTTAATTGTTGCCGCTGCCCCCGCCACAATGTCATCTGAAGATGAGACACCGCCGCTAGGATACAAAAATATCTAAAAAAATATCTCATAATGATTATACCTCACTACGCACCAAACAATTCGTTACTACTTCTAATGCAGCTGGTACATTAGTGGAGGAGAGATCTATAGATGATAGCGTTCAGCGACGCATGATGCAAGGAAGAGCCAGCACTTTTGGCAAAAGGTAGAGCGTGGTAACCTAATTATTTTATTCATTCACACAGCCTCTCACTTCTATATTTTTATCAGCCGTGCTATTCTGCAAAACAGCGACGAGCGTACATCTATGAATTCGTCAGTTGTAATAGAGTACAATTTTGCATGCCATATTCGGGTTGGCAGCTGTCTGGCAGCTATTTCATTTTGTAGAATAACACAGCTGAACCGGGGCACCAAAATTCCAATATGAAGTAGCAATATTGAGTGGGGTATCATATGAAAGGGATATAACAAGAAAATCTAACACCGATTTTCAGTTATTGTTATAGCTTATAGTTTTTGATTTATTGGGTAAAATATCGAAAATAATACTGTATGCCGATGAAAATATCTTTTCACAGTGGGGTATGTACGCTGAACCTATTTTCTCCGAGCAAGGAGGCTTCCCTAAGGAATTCTTCGAAATACTTGAGAGGAAGAGCCCAGAGCAAAACTATCCCACGTCTCGTATGGCGGACTTTACTGATGAGGAAAAGGATTTCGTTCGAGGGACTTCTGACTTTTTCGGAGTCAACCATTACACGGCCAACTTGGTTTCGGCGACTGTAAACAAACAGGACCACCCTATAGCTTCAGTGTATGTAGATATTGATAATGGTATTTATGCGCCACCTGAATGGGACCAGTCTGCTTCCAGTTGGCTAAAAGTAAGTATAATACGTCATAATATGGTACTTTATTTTTAACCATACTGACTGTTTGTGTTTCTAATTATAGTTCTTAGTTCATCCTATCATAAAAAAAAAGTTTTATGTGTGTACGTTTTTAACTTCTTCACTAAAATACCAACCGATTATGTAGGAACCTTTTTATGTCGAAAAAATTCAAAAAAAAAAATATGTTTTCCCGGAAAAATATTTCTCTCGACTTCTCAGTAGGAAGACAAGAACGCAAAATTTTCATTCCTAACATCTGGTTTAGATAATTCCTATCACAGAATAATATGGTCTAATAGTAACTTATTAGGTAGGTATACTAAAATGTTGAAAACTCTGTTGTCTTTTCAAACGTCCTTATTTTTCAGCTCGCACCTAACAGCGTCTACAATTCTTTATCCCACCTGCACAAAAAGTACAACGGTCCGATCTTCTACATAACGGAGAACGGCTGGTCACAATTCTTAGAGGAGGGCTTACAAGATGACTCCAGGATCAAGTACTACAGGGCAGCTCTGAACAGCGTGTTGGACTGTCTCCACGCTGGTATTGATGTCAGAGGGTACATGGCTTGGAGTCTAATGGACAACTTCGAATGGATGCAAGGATACACGTAAGCTAAACATTCCTGTTGTGCTTTTCTACAAAATGAAATAGCTGCCAGACAGCTGCCAACCCGAATATGGCATAGCAAAATTGTACTGTATTACAACTGACAAATTCATAGATGTACGCTCGTCGCTGTTTTGCAGAATAGCACGGCTGCTCAAAAACTTAATTATATTTTAGGGGTATAGGTAAGATTAGTAACATTCAGCTGCCGTGTAATCGATCATTAGCTTGGATTCGTCATAAGCTTGCACTTGGCGACTATTATTATGCTCGATGGACAGTATTCATCATTCTTGAAATTTTCTAATAATTTAATTTTTGTCACTTTTATGACGGAAATATTTTTTAAGATACGTTGAAGGATCAGGCAGTGATTCCTCATCTTAAAACAGTAGACAGCAGTAATTGAACTCATCTTAAAACTCCGGGCATTGGGGAATGCTTTTTAATACATCTCTGGACATCAGATTTCGGATTACAGCAGCAAAACCTAACACTGGATCAAATTGAGAAATAATAGTATGTTTCATTACAAGTGCGGAAAGGCTGTTATTGCAAAGAGTTCCGACAAATGTCTACCCGAGCCGAGGCGCAGCCGAAAGCGAGGGTTGACAGTCGGAACAAGTTGCAATGACGGTTCCGCACGTGTACTGAACGATTATTGTTAATACAGTTGCGAAAAAATGAAGCAATTTAATAAAATAATAAAAACACAATAAACTCAACTAACTTAACATTTTCTGAAAAACTATTTGCTTTTTTCTCTTCTCTCCACGCAATAAATTCGTCGTATGTAGATATGTAGCGACTTTTTGACTTTTCCGGTAAAATGTTCTCCGAAGCATTTTGTGCAACAAACAACTAAACTCGCAAAGAAAATTTCTGAAACATGGCGCCAACCGTAGAATATAAGCAGTTTTTTTTCTTCACCCATGATTTAAAAAAATAAAAAAAAAATTTGGTCATAGACTAAATAATATTCTGGTACGCAAAGGGAACTATGCCCATACAGCCAAGTCTTCAGTAGAATTTTTTTTATTGATATGAAATGAAAATGAAATTTAATGAGATGAAATGAAACCTAACCAAACTTATTCAATCAAATCTGATATTGAAACAAATTAGTAGCTCTTTTTTTTTTAGAAATATACGTATTTGCATGAATCATAAAAACTTCTATGAATTTTTTTAGTAAAAACTTCATGGTTGGTTTTTCTTTTCAATAGACATTATTTTGACAGTTGGGAAAGATAACGCACGAGTTCGGGAAAGGTAAAAAAAAAGCACGAGTATGTAATAGCCCACATCCCGAACGCTATACGTCCCTGCAATACGCCACTTTTTGAGCAACTGTATTAAAAAACATTTTTCTTTCGTCCAGGGAACGCTTCGGTCTATATGAAGTGGACTTCGGGAGCGAGCAGAAAACACGCACGCCGAGGAAGTCCGCGTTTGTGTACAAACAGATTATCAAGACGCGCGCAGTGGACCCGGACTACGAGCCGCACACCATGACCATGTGGATCGACGAAGGACACTGATGCGCGGAGAGTTAGGATCATCATCATTATCGTTCGTGTACAAACAGATATATATGAAGATCGAAGGTGTTAGCTTTAGAGACAAATATAACATCAAATTTAACATAAATGAAAGCAGTATTATTGTACATGAGTTACAAAAGGTGTTTCAATGTTATATTTTGTAAGTTAAATTATTATACAAATTTGGAAGGAATATTTTGTAATTGTTATCATTGTAACCCTTTAACTGTTCAGGGGCCTTATTCTGTATCGTTCACATAGTTAGTTAGTAACCCAAACTGGGTTATTAACTAAGAAAACGAAGGCAAAAATCCTATTTTTGCACAAATTACCAACCTAGGTCGGTATGGTATCATATCAGTATACCATGCTAGTTGCTATCATGTACAAAAAGAATACAAAAATAGGATTTTTGCCTCCGTTTTCTTAGTTAATAACCCAGTTTGGGTTACTAACTAACTAAGTGAACGATACAGAATCAGCACACAGGAGACTTACATCAATCTAAATATATAAAAGACTAGTAGGGTGCGTGGATGCGCGGGCCACATGTGGCCCGCGTGCTGTCTTCCCGCCTATAAAAGTATCATCGTCATACATTTTCTAAGGAAAAATAAATTCCGCCATTTTGATTTTTTTTTTCTATCCATCGAATAGACCTTCGAGTCCTGATCAACTCTTGTCAAGAAACCGTTCTTCCATCTTGTATACTTTCCGAGTTATCGGCGAAATTCGTATGGAGGCCATTTTGAATTCGCCATTTTGAATTTTTTTTCAGCTCACTGGCAGTTGGATGACATTTGGTCGAACACCCCCCACCTATCTGCAATACCCTTGGCTGCGCTCTTCACCCGTCTTCGAAATCCTCAATCATCAGCTCTCGCTATATTTTTCTTCCTCAAGAATTTTTCCTTTCTATACAAAACGATCAGTGAAAAAAAATTTTCCATACAAAATTGTTCAGGAGAGGTGATTCAATCAGTCAATCAGCACAAGCAGCTATATATATTAAAGATACTGACTGACTGACTGACTCACTCACACATATCAACGCACAGCCCAAACCGCAGGGTTCAGAGACTCCATATTTGGCCTCACAAGGAACATGTGTATGTTTCTTATGAGGTCTAGGGGTACACTAAGAAAGGAATTTTCAAAATTCACCCTCTAAGGGGGTGAAACGGGGGTCCGAAGTTTGGATTTTACAAAGTTCTCCAAAGTACTCCTTCACGCCGCAACTACTGAACATACTGAGGTAGATTGTATCTTGGATTAGCACATGGGCTGCTTTTAATGCCGCAAAAATTCATGGTTCCAGTGGGATTAGTTAAAAACCGAAATTCACGCGGAAAAAAATCTTTATGCCGCAAGTGCACAACTAATTTGGCTGAAATTTGGAGTGAAATCTATCTCGATTATATCCTGAGTTAATACATAGGGTACTTTTTATCCCGGTAAAATCCAAGGGTTTTGCAGGAAAAGGGATTAACAGATATTCACGCGGGAAAAATACTACTTCACGCCGTAATTACTGAACTGATATGGCTGAAATTATGAATAAAGATAAATTATATCTTGAATTAAGGCGAACTCAACAGGTCTGCCCGCGAAATTCAAATTTTTCGTGGTTTTTTGCAATTTCTACGCTAATTACACATAATAGGCTTATGGCAGTCATTTTGCGAGAATGGCAGTTACTTCTTTACATGTTTATATCAAAAAATTTGCATAAAAATGTCTATCCTAGGAAATTAGTCCGAGTAAAGAGTTTTAAGAGAGCAACTCGCAAATCTCGGATTAATTAGTTCCTGAGGTTAGCGCGTTTGAACACACAAACAAACTCTTCAGCTTGATGATTGCAGTTTTAGTACGTATATTTAAAAAATACATTCGGGGGATCAGTGTACCTGAAGATAGTGTTTGGCACCGAAAGAATTATACAAATGGGTTAAATAGTTTCAAGGCATATTCAATCCAAACAGATAATCGAAACTTTCCTCTTTATAATGTAGATAGTGTAGATGTAGAGATAGATAGAGTAGAATATGTAAAATAATGTTAGATACTCAACGATAAATAAAGAGATAGCCATCACGGAAAATACCTATCACTTAAAAAATAGAACCGTGGAAAATAACTCCACAGTTCTATTAATACCTACTCTACCTAATTCTATAAATTGTTGATAACTAGGGAGTGTTGACAAGTAGTCTTTGCTTAGTAGGGTGACAAGTAGCTGCGGCCAAAGCCTTCAGTCCAGATATTGTAAAATTGTAATATAATTAATATCCAATTGTAAAATTCCAGATTGAACCGTGGTGGGAATCGAACCTGCGACCTTGCTAGAATCTGCACGCCTACCCGTGTCAGATGGAGTGCATACCAAATGAGGCATTGCGATGCACAGTCACTGAATGAAATGGTTCGTCACCTTAGTGTCGGTTTTGCTTGCACTAGTACTGCAAGAGTAGACTCCATTATGCCAACAAAACAATATAATATGTAACATAGTTTCAAAAAGTAATATTAAGTGCTCGCGATACCTACCTTGAACGAATCAATTTGAAAATCGACGAACCTTTTTATTCGGTGACTGTACAACAGCTTACCTTTCACTTTGCTTTTCAGTCATTGATTAGGAATACAGGAAACATATTAAAGTAAAGGATCAACATTCAGCACGTACTGATGCCATACAATTTTAAGCTCCGCCCTGAAGCCGGATTTTTAATTTGTCAAAACTGTAACATGGCGCTTATGTATGCGACCAACAGCGGTATGTATTGTGATCTGTCAGCGGCACCGAAATGTACGGCGCATGACGCCATATTCATCTTTCACATCTTTCTCGTCCTCTTATCATAGCGTATTTCGTCATTGTTTTCAGTTCTTAAGAGGCCTGTGAACTACGATGTCTCCATTAATGCAAAATACTAAATCATTTGTAATTCGTGTAAATTTCGATCATGTTGTGGTGTTATTCGGATTCATATAGTAATAATCTATGCTCCTGGCCATATTTGGTTCGGAAATACTTCTTTAAAACGAAATAATAATCAATTTTGATCAAAATTTTTATAACTTTGGTCGAGTTCCGTAATACCAAAAATTATGAATGAAAACTTGTAACTTTCTTTATTAACTGGTGTTTTTCTTTAGCTGGACAATAAAAACTGTGCTCCCGAACTAATGCGACGTGAGATAGTGTTGTTTTTATTACAAAACAAATAAGCAGAAAACATGTCCTCTTTGACATAAAAATAAGCAAAACTAAATTCGTTTACAATTTCGTTTAACAACAGTATTTCGGAACCAGATATGGCCAGGAGCATAGATTATTACTATACGAACCCGAATAACACCACAACATGATCGAAATATACACGAATTACAAATGATTTTGGTATTACGTTTGTATGGGAGACATGGTAGTTCACAGGCCTCTTAAGTCTCATTGCGCCAGTATTCAGTAAATGCATTAAAATTAATTGCTTTTACTGAATAAATCAATTTATGGTAGTTCATTGTACTAATAATTAGTTTTGTTATTCTATAATTAAATCAGGCTAAATAGTTTTATTAATTTCTATAATGTATAGTAAATTAGCTTAAGTCGTTAAATCTACACGCCATCGGTCACGAACTGTTTGCTCAACATCATTGTTACCACCATTGTAAAACCAATCAGCAAATAAATTAATTAATTCTAATTGTATTTTCGTTCGGCAACTTCAATTGACTTAATTGTAATAGTGACAACTGACACGGAAAAAATAATAACAAAAGTAATGTTATCAGATTTCATCTATAAAGATTACTTCTAAGTGGTTCTGATAGTCCCTTACTGGTCTGATATAAATGCTGTTCGAGGTCCCATCGCTTCAACTCAGTGTCAAGTGCGGTGGGATCAACACGCTATGAAGCTGCTAATACTACTCGGGTATATTATTTAAATTCTAAAATATTATTTATCTTCTCGCTAATGCGTGCGGCTTCGCGCGCCTGAATTTCGGTTTCTACATATCCCGTTATTATATGTCAATCTTACAAGATAGACGTACGTATAGGTACTCCTAGTATTTTTCATAGGCACCTAATTGTGACATAATACGTGTGACTGGGGCTAAAATCTTTTTTCTCGGGTGTCACAGACTGAATGTCTTCGTTATGTTCAGGATTCTAGTAAAGAATCCTTTATAACGCTCTGAATTAGATAGAAAAAACCGTCCAAGTGCGAGTCGGACTCGCGCACCGAGGGTTCCATACTATCAAAGAAGTAAAACATTAAAAGAATCACTTTTGTTCATGAATTTACGAGTATAATTTACATGTAGGTACTTTTGTTGGCGAACCGCAAACCTCACTTTGTTTTTGGTGGTTTATTGTTATTATCAAAAAAAGTATAATAGTAAGGGAGTTGATTTTATTTTTCCTGTAAAATATACATTAATGTCTAGTAATCATAATTATTTCAGATTTTTCGATACATAAACTTCGGAGATAAGGGGGGGGAACGGTATTTTTTTCGACAGTTTGCTCAATAAATCCAAAACTATCAGGCATAAAAATAAATAAAAATCGGTTTTAGAATACACAAGTAACGCATCTTCATATGATACCCTCCTTAATATTGTTGTCTCATTTTGAAAATTTGAAGTCCCGGTTTTCCCCCCTTTTTAAATATAAATAAAAACAATTTTCAATATTTAATGAGTGCAATGGCGTTGGGTCACTATTACCTAAAACTATTCCAAATTTTAAGTTGATAGCTTTGATAGTTACTGAAATAATCGAGTGTGACAGACGGACGGACGGACGGACGGAGAAAGTCTCACCATAAGGGTTCCATTTTTACCAAATTGGTATGGAACCCTGAAAAGGCATCGGCTTCATAATATTTTGTTCCTACCCTGTCCATCGGTCATTCATTAGTAAATGCCAGTCATGATATGACCACAGTTCATCTTCCATCAGCTATCAGTAATATTCCTCAAGTCGTCAATATAACTGGCAGGAGGTTGTTCTACACTGCGTTCTTTTCATGGTACATGGTCTTTATTTGAACACGTCTGCAATAACAGCCGACGGCCTGTGAAGTTCAACCTCCCTACACCCCAATATGACGTGTGAAGACGCATGAAGTATTACCTAACTGTCTTCTTCAGCTTTCTCATCCAGGTTGTTTCTACTCAGCTGAAGAATCTCGTCATCTGTTTAAAAAATCTCTAAACAAACAAGAGAAACATACTCGAGGGCTTTATTTAAAGCCATCTTGGATCCATCATGTAGAGTCAGCGGTATTACATAAAGTGAAATTCTAGTATCAAAATATATTTACATAGATAGTTATATTAGTAAAGTGCATGTAGCGTGTAAATAAGTAAGCCAATAAACCCACCGCGGTATTGACAATAACCGTCAAATTACCATAACAATCTGAATAGAAGGCAATGACTTTGATACCACAATAATTATAATCACACTTATTTAGCCGCACATATTATTTTACTCGTAATTATTACTTAAACAATGGTGCAGACGTGTTGTTTCTTCTTCGCAGTCTCGCATATTGCCGCAAGGTAAAGGTACTTTTGATTTAATTGAATTCACAAAAAATAAATTCCATGATTAAAGAATGATGATGAACTCATTTAGCACAACTTGCGTGACTTATTACTAAACAATGGTAAATTAACCCCAGTTAACGCTTTGCGTGCGGTCTCTAAACATATTTAGTTGGCAAAAATATATGGATAGAAGATAGAAACTGTGAATGGTGATTGCTACGAGTACTATATTTAGCTCCAGCCAACTTTTGATCCATTAGTGGTTATTTTTTGTAATCAATGTTTTGCATAACTTTTTTTTCAGTTTTCTGGCAGCCATCTGCGATGCATCACTGCGCCACAGCAAGTTTCCTGACGACTTTCTCTTTGGAGTTGCGACCGCTTCCTACCAAATTGAAGGAGGATGGAACGCTGATGGTAAATCATTGAACTCCTAATATATTATATAATACTAGCTGACCTGGCAAACGTTGTTTTGCCCTTAAGGATATAAAAAAAATAGATAAATTGAGATTTAAGCTATCCTATCTTTTAAGTTGGAGCAAACTGCACCCTGTGTGCGAATTTTATTAAAATCGGTTAAGTGGTTTAGGAGTCCATTGAGGACAAACATTGTGACACGAGATTTATATATATTAAGATGTACATAGCGTAAATCAAATTTTTATCAATAACATTATACTACGGACTTTACTTAATTTAATCTATCTTAACTTCATCCTTGAGTGTGTGCCAAATAAATAATCTGAATGACAATATTGAAACTCGGGTAAATCTTATAGATAAGGGTGAAAGCATCTGGGACCGCATGACCCACACCAACCCCGACGTCATCAAAGACAGAAGCAACGGCGACGTCGCAGCCGACACCTACAACAACTACAAACGCGATGTCGAGATGATGAGAGAGCTCGGGCTCGACGCGTACAGGTTCTCGCTGTCCTGGGCGAGGATCCTGCCGAACGGCTTGGCGAACAAGGTCAGCGACGCCGGCGTCGCGTTCTACAACAACTACATCGACGAGATGATGAAGTACAACATCACTCCGATGGTCACGCTCTACCACTGGGACCTGCCGCAGAAGATACAGGACTTCGGAGGATTCATGAACCCAGACTTCCCGATATGGTTCGAGAACTACGCCCGGATAGTGTACGAAAAGTTCGGTGACAGAGTTAAGCACTGGATCACTTTTAACGAGCCCAGGGAAATATGCTACGAAGGTTATGGTCACATAACCAAAGCACCTAGACTGAATGCTACTGATGTGGGAACTTACTACTGCGCGAAAAATTTGATTCTCGCTCATGCGAGAGCTTACCACGCTTATAATAAACTCTTCAAGCCAAGCCAGGGTGGTGTCTGCGGCATCACGATCAGTGTCAACTGGTTTGGGCCTATGACGGATTCGGATGAAGATGATGTCGCTGCTGAACTTATGAGGCAAGCCACTGTAAGTCTTAAGATATTTATTAGTTTCGTTTATACTGCTTTGTATGTAGATATTGGTGCTTGCTTGTGTGCTTGTGTGGCCGTAAATCTTGTGCATAATATTAACACCAAACCAATGAATACCTATACATTGTTAACGTAGATTGGCCTGCGATTGCTAGCGAGGCTGCCTCACATCTATATATCCATATCAGATGAAAATGGGAAAATGAAAATCTAATCAAATCTAACTAAAAAACTTCTTTCGCCTCGATACCGGAGTATCACCATTAGTAGACTTGACAAACTGATCGTTATTTAGACACTACCGCTATCCAAAGCCTCACAACAGACCTGAGTTAATATTATTGAAATAATTTAGCCTTCCACTTGTAACATTGGTTCACACTTGTAACATTCCATTTAAGGAAATGTTTTCGCATAAGCTGATGAAAATGTCTTGTTACAGTGGGGTATGTACGCTGAGCCAATTTTCTCCAAGCAAGGAGGCTTCCCCAAGGAACTCTTCGAAATAGTCGAGAGGAAGAGCGCAGAGCAGAACTACCCCACGTCTCGTATGCCAGATTTTACTGATGAGGAAAAGGAGTTCGTACGAGGGACTTCCGACTTTTTCGGAGTGAACCACTACACGGCCTTTTTTGCTTCGGCAACAGAATACAAATTGGAGCACCCCATACCGTCATTGTTAGCAGATATTGATGTCGGGAGCTATATACCCCCTGAGTGGGAAAAATCTGCT
This sequence comes from Coenonympha glycerion, assembly GCA_963855885.1. NCBI lineage: Eukaryota > Metazoa > Arthropoda > Insecta > Lepidoptera > Nymphalidae > Coenonympha > Coenonympha glycerion. The sequence goes on from OY979650.1 coordinate 8,216,046, forward strand.
TCGGTATGGCTTACAGTAAGTATGACTAATGTAGTATGCATTATGTTTTAACCATACCAACTGTTCCCTTTCATAGTAATAATTATGTTAGGGCGTTGCTTTCATTAATGAATGGTCATGTAATGAAGTGAATAGACAAAAGCGTGTGTCAATAATCTCTCTCGAATTCCATGTAGGAACCCAAGCACGGATATCTGTGATGCCAAATCAGTGTTAATTTTTAATTGGATATTACTTTGTCTCTATATTAGATACAGAGGCGATGTACAGAAAAACCAATAATCATCTTAAGGGCCTAATGCTTGTTTTACCCCCACACATATAGATAGTTTAAGCCCTTAGGTGACCATTCTTATAGCGATTGCCAGTGGAAACGAGCATAGGTTTACTATTGCAATGGTGTCTCAGTTGAATAACAATAACCTCATAATTGCTACCAAGTTTGGCAGTGTATTATTAGTTCTATATTTTGAGAAAAATGATAATGGAAATAAAATTTTATTGCGATCATACGATCATGTCTAAATAGCAGACTTGGGACCTAAGTGTAAATATTGAAACTAGCTGCAATCTTTTAAAACTTTCTCATTTTTCAGCTTGCACCGAACAGCATCTACATTGCTTTATCCCACCTGCACGAAAAATACAACGGTCCGATCTTCTACATAACGGAGAACGGCTGGTCACAGTTCTTAGAGGAGGGTTTACAAGATGACTCCAGGATCAAGTACTACAGGGCAGCTCTGAACAGCGTGTTGGACTGTCTCCACGCTGGTATTGATGTCAGAGGGTACATGGCTTGGAGTCTGATGGACAACTTCGAGTGGATGGAAGGATACACGTAAGTTACATGTTTCTGCTCAAATTTCTAATTATTTTTAGTGGTTTGAGTAAAATAGCTTACCTGCTATTACACAGTTGCCTGACATAGCAAGCTCTTGTAATTTTAGTGAGAGGAATCCCGTTCCTAACGTAGTAATTCTATAAGGGTTTCTGGAGAATTTCATTCGTGACAGGCGTATATTTGGTGACTATTATTATGCCTGATGGAAAGCAATGACGAGGTCTTCATTGGACCTGCAGTCCAATCTTCCATCCATCTTCATTTCAAAAATTTAATTTTTTTCTTAAGTTTTATGAGGGCTTTTTTTAAGACAAGTTGAAAGATCAGACCTCTGAGAGAAGCAGTAGGAATTGAACCCACAAAATCTTTTGGAGAATGCCGTATCTTACAAAATGCAAAAGATCCTGAAAGGAAATCCTGAAAGGTTACTGGACTACATTGAGGAATATTTTTCTCGCTTTCAGGGAGCGCTTCGGTCTATATGAAGTCGACTTCGCGAGCGAGCAGAGAACACGCACGCCAAGGAAGTCCGCGTTCGTGTACAAACAGATTATCAAGACGCGCGAAGTGGACCCGGACTACGAGCCGGACACCATGACCATGTGGATTGACGAGGGACACTGATGCGCGGAGAGTTAGGATCATCATCATTATCGTTTGTGTACAAACAGATTATCAAGACGCGCGCAGTGGACCCGGACTACGAGCCGCACACCATGACCATGTGGATCGACGAGGGACTCTGATGCGCGGAGAGTTAGGATCATCATCATTATCGTTTGTGTACAAACAGATTATCAAGACGCGCGCAGTGGACCCGGACTACGAGCCGCACACCATGACCATGTGGATTGACGAGGGACACTGATGCGCGGAGAGTTAGGATCATCATCATTATCGTTTGTGTACAAACAGATTATCAAGACGCGCGCAGTGGACCCGGACTACGAGCCGCACACCATGATCATGTGGATCGATGAGGGACACTGATGCGCGGAGAGTTAGGATCATTATCATTATCGTTCGTGTACAAACAGATTATCAAGACGCGCGCAGTGGACCCGGACTACGAGCCGCACACCAAGACTATGTGGATCGACGAGGGACACTGATGCGCGGAGAGTTAGGATCATCATCATTATCGTTCGTGTACAAACAGATTATCAAGACGCGCGCAGTGGACCCGGACTACGAGCCGCACACCATGACCATGTGGATCGCCCGGGGACACTGATGCGTAGAGAGTTAGGATCATCATCATTATCGTTCGTGTACAAACAGATTATCAAGACGCGCGCAGTGGACCCGGACTACGAGCCGCACACCATGACCATGTGGATCGACGAGGGACTCTGATGCGCGGAGAGTTAGGATCATCATCGTTATCGTTCGTGTACAAACAGATTATCAAGACGCGCGCAGTGGACCGGGACTACGACCGACGAGGGACACTGATGCGTGGAGAGTTAGGATCATCATTATCATCATTAATATTTATAAGTCAAAGACATGAGCTGAAGAGATACAGATTAAAACCAAGACCATGTTTTGATAACAGCAGTATTAATCAATAATATTATTAGTACGTACCACTATATTTTGTAAATTAAACTTTTATACAAATTGTAAAGAAACTTTTACCTCGTTGTTTCCTTTATAAACTTTTATCTAAATGAGGAAAACTTATTTGACCTCTACATATTATGCTTAAAGCCTGTATGTGGCTTTATATTTAAACAAAAGAGGATGACAGCGGAAGTAACGTGATCTACTTAGCGATTAGTAATGTCATTTTTAATAGGCGTAAGTACCTAAAGCAATCTGTGGAATGGAATAGATACGTAAGTCATAATATGGTTACAGCTGCTGGGCATACATACATAAATGATGAAACGACTTAAATCGGTCATCCAATCATGCAATGAATAATAGTAACACCCTAACAGGGCTTGTAATAGTCATTTAGTTTTGTACGTGAAAGCTAATAATAAATGAACAAATGACTAAATGAGATTGCTTACATCATTGTCTTACGGCATCTCCATAGCGATATTTACTTCGACATGAAAATATCTCCAGTCTCATCTTGGCATATGGGTGACCTAGAAATTGTTAAAACTGAAAACCTAATGTCAGTTTCTCTACAGATAGTAAGCGACGATGCAGCCGAAGATATTATACTAATTTGTAAAGGATAAGTTACTCTTAATGGTTTCCAAATAGAACCGCGCAGGAACGTTAAGTCGTTTGGCGGTACGTCGTACGGGTAGGGTGGTAACTAGCCGTATTCGAAGCCCAGAAGACCAGGCAAATTTGAAATTATATGATATTCCAAATTGGACCCCAAATTGTACCCTGTCGAGTCGATGATAAGTAAGATTCATCTTATTCTCCTGTAAAACGTTATATGCAGGCCATTGCAACGTCATATTATATGCAGCAACTAACCTTGCTCCTTATGCTGAGGAATTTATTCCTAAGTCTCATTACGCCATTTTTCGACAAAAATATGCCAACGAACGCAGATTTCGTTACGCATGATGGGTTTGCAACTGACCACAATCAGTCAGATCAAATATAAGATTAGAACGAACCTTGTCTATCAAATGTATACTCAATTCACTTTTTGTAACAGTGACACTGAGAATTATAATATCAAAAGAAACGTTATCAGATTTCATCCATAGAGATTACCTCTAAGTGGCTCTGATAGTCCCTTACTGCTCGAATATAAATTCTGTTCAAGGCCCCCTCGCTTCACCTCAGTGTCAAGTTCGGTGGCATTAAGACGCTGCTATGAAGCTGCTTATAGTTTTCGGGTACGTACTAGGTTCAATAATTTTTTCAATAATTTATTGATTATAATTTATAATCTTAAATACATGGCATGTTACAAATGAACGCCCTACCCTCTGCGGAAGGAAAACCTGTGAAAACCGGTTAAATACACTATTTTCATTGGGGTCCACTATCAAAAAGTGACAGCTTTTAAATTTTTTCTTGTCCACCTGTCCGTTTTTCATTAGTTCAAAATCCCAGTCCAAATATGGCCTTTTGTCCTTCGCCTTCTTCATCCACAAGTGACTTTTACCCAGTCGTCAGTCTGCTAGACAAGAGGTCATCCCACGCTGCGCTCACTGATACACGATCCCTACTCCAGAACACATCTGGCGTAACAGTCGTTGATTCTATGACAGCTGATATATTTTACTTGCTATACCACTTCATCCTTCAGCTTACTAATCCATTATGATTTGTCAATCTTTTTAAATTTTCCTATTGATATCATCGTTGCGGATTTTGAGCTTTAGAAAAAGGCCGAGAAAACCCCTCTTCGTACTTTGAGTGACATGAAATTATTTGTTGACGAGACTAGAGTAGATATAGTTGAGTCATCAAAGGTCTGACTCAGACCAATACTGATTATTCATGCTGAAGTTTAATTGTTGTTCCTATTCAGCAGGATAATCTGTACAGGCAGCGGCCTGTATGCACAGTTTTCTAAGCAAATGATATACGAGAAGCCATTGAATATTTGATTGAACTACACAAAATATAACCTTACTTCTTTGATCTGTGGATCGAACCCTTGACCCTTCAATGTTTGTAAGCGCTGCCATAGTTATATTACATGTGGCGTGTTAAAAAGGTAACCCACTGTAGTAGTGATATCCGTGAAATTACCATAACAAGCTCAATGGATGGCAATTATTTTGATATAATATACGCATTAAACAATAGCGAAGACGTACTATTTCTTCTTCACCGTGTCGCTCATCACCACAAGGTAAAAGTAGCTTTGTAGAAATTGTATTTACAAATAACTTTGCCATCAATTGTCGACATAATATAAGTTCACATTTAGGTCAATTTTCCTGACTGACTTATGTATTAACCATTAGAGGATCTTCTCGGTCCGGAGCGAGTACCTTTTTAGAGAATAGGTGCAGAGTAGATAGAAACCTCAAGGGTTGCCTCCTTACCCAGGTGATGTGTCACAGGGAACAATGTGCTTCTTTGAGATCCGGAGCCTCGCTTTCTTCGCTTGTGACCTTTTAAGATATAAATACTAGAATATTTAGCTGGAGAAAAATGTAGGCACAATAGACGGTCAGTGGCACTGGGCATCGACCACCAGACAAGTTTTGGGCCGCAAGTGATTATTTCTTGTTATTTTCTTTCTTCACAGTTTTCTGGCAGCCATCTGCCATGCATCACCACGCCATACTAAGTTTCCTGACGACTTCCTCTTTGGAACTGCGACCGCTTCCTACCAAATCGAAGGAGGATGGAACGCTGATGGTAGGTCATAGAATAACTTATAAATTATATATAACGGATGTAATTTTTTGAATTTTTCTCATAACATTACAATACGTACTCTAAATTTGACCTTACCAGTTACCACCTCGACTTTATCTATGATCAAGCATGTAAGGAAAAGAAATATAAATGCAATATTGAATATCTGATACTCTTACAGATAAAGGTGAAAACATTTGGGACCGCATGACCCACACTAACCCCTACGTCATCAAAGACAGAAGCAACGGCGACGTCGCAGCCGACACCTACAACAACTACAAACGCGATGTCGAGATGATGAGAGAGCTCGGGCTCGACGCGTACAGGTTCTCGCTGTCATGGGCGAGGATCCTGCCGAACGGCTTGGCGAACAAGGTCAGCGACGCCGGCGTCGCGTTCTACAACAACTACATCGACGAGATGATGAAGTACAACATCACGCCGATGGTCACGCTCTATCACTGGGACTTGCCGCAGAAGATACAGGACCTTGGAGGATTCTTGAACCCAGAATTCCCGATATGGTTCGAACACTACGCCCGGGTTGTCTACGAAAAGTTCGGCGACAGAGTTAAGCACTGGATCACCTTTAATGAACCCAGGGAAATATGCTTCGAAGGTTACGGTCATGTAACCAAAGCCCCTATATTGAATGCCACTGATGTAGGAACTTACATCTGCGCGAAGAATTTAGTTCTAGCTCATGCGAAGGCTTATCGTGCTTACAATGATCTCTTCAAACCGAGCCAGGGTGGCGTTTGTGGCATCACGATCAGTGTCAACTGGATGGGACCTTTGACTGATACGGAGGAAGATCGGCTAGCCGCTGAACTTAGCAGACAAGCCAATGTAAATATTAAGTCTTATATCAATTGTTTCATAAATATTGCATAAAAGCTCATGTTAACTTTGTGGAAGTCTATTGTACCTTAGCAGTGAAACACCGATTTATTTTGCTCATCATATCACAATTGTCTTGTTACAGTGGGGTATATATGCTGAGCCAATTTTCTCCGAGGAAGGAGGTTTCCCCAAGGAAATCTTTGAAATAGTCGAAAGAAAGAGCGCAGAGCAGAACTACCCTACATCTCGTATGCCGGATTTTACTGTTGAAGAAAAGGAGTTCGTGCGAGGGACTTCAGACTTCTTTGGAGTTAACCACTACACGGCTAATTTTGTTTCGGCGACTGAATATAAGCGGGACCACCCCATACCTTCATTGTATGCAGATATTGATGTCGGGAGCTATGTGCCGCCTGAGTGGGACAAATCTGCTTCGAGTTGGCTGACAGTAAGTACCTAATCGTGAATCAAGCTTTTGTCGAATTAGCGACACATTTTAATTTGTTTTATTTTTTAGCTCGCACCGAACAGCATCTACAATAGTTTATCTCACCTGCACGAAAAGTACAACGGTCCTATCTTCTACATAACCGAGAACGGCTGGTCACAGAACGTAGAGGAGGGCTTACAAGATGACTCCAGGATCAAGTACTACAGGGCAGCTCTGAACAGCGTGTTGGACTGTCTCCACGCTGGTATTGATGTCAGAGGGTACATGGCTTGGAGTCTGATGGACAACTTCGAGTGGATGGAAGGATACACGTAAGCCCAATTATTGCTGCTGTCACTTGTAACGTGCAGTACGCTAAAAGTTATCTACAAGTCTGCGAGAACGCTAGGCAGTGTTCAAATTGTCGTAGTCAATTTTCAAAAAGGCGTGTTTTCCTCTAAGTTTCGGTAGGGTTTTTTTTCTACAGTCATATGGTTTGCCCATACATGTTTAACTACTGTCGTGAACGCTAAACGACTGTTACTTTGTCTAGCCCCGCTGTTATACCTAAACATTGCTTGATATCTTCATTAGACAACCTCTGGAGACTTATAACGGCATTGTCCTTGAAAATGATCGTATCCATTTACGGAAATTTCAAAAATTATATTATAAAACTAGTCAAAAATATAATTTTAGCAGTTTTACCTACTCGAAACTTTTTATATCATAATGTCTATTTATTTTGGAATGACAAGATGCAGCCAGATAAGAATTTTCTTGAAAATGTCAATTACAATTCGACATAAAGTGTACGTACAGTGCGACAAGGCTATTGAGGCGCGCGGCAAAAATCGGAAACTTTAATGTCATCTTGTGTTTGATAGTTCGCTCTGTCAACATATCGCTGTCATAACAACACAAAATATTGTGTTGTTTTTGCTTATTATTTGTTCAAAAACATGCCAAAAGCACTTAAAAGTGGTGTTATAGAAATAGTGCTAAAAGTTAAAGAGTTTTTTTATGTAGGAGAAAGAGCTAAGGACCCCAATAATTCCATTCAAGAGAGTAAATGATCGAGTTGCCGCTGCCACAGGTAAATGTTACCATACTCGGGAATCGTAAAGTCCCACCCGATCGGAATAAATACGTTACCTATCTATTTCTAGAATGTGCAATATTATGTTTCGTAGTTCTTCAGGCGTTTCTTTACGCACTGTAGTAAGAATTTCAAATGAAGGAAGCTTTTTTGCTAAAACATCAGGCGTTATGATAGATAGAAGAAGAGAAAAACAAGAAATAACAAACTTATGATGGATGCTTTTGATACCGGTGTTTTATGTCGGAAAATTCATCAATTTTATACCATGAAGAAAGAAATCCCATCAGTAAAGAATTTACATCGTGTACTTAAAGAAGAAATCGGTTTTCAAGGTAGTCGAGAAATTCTTAGACAGCATATTAAAAAGATTGGTTTTCTATTTAGAAATGCAACAGAGATTCTAACGGAAAGAAATGATATATATATATATATATATATATAATATATAATTAAAGTAATTTAATGATTACACCATAAAATAATTAAAATAATTTAAGGCCATTTCTACAGATGATTGGCACAGTTGCTGTGTACCGTTTAAAAGATGGATATTTGGATAGAACATCATAGAAGTATGTTCAGAAGAAGAAAGAAGTGACAGTAATGATGGTAGTAGTGAAGACGATGATGGAGAAAATTTTGATACTCACCCGCTTGATTTAATTCGCAGTGACCATGATTATAATAAAATAATCTGAAATTCATTTTTTTATTATTTTTTAATTACAGCCTTTCCATACACCTACTTTCCTGATACTAGAATTCAGTCAGAATATAGTACTCAATCCGTTAATATAAGATAAAACTCACTTGATTTTTTCAGCACTGATATTTTTAATATACTTAGGTACTCCCTAAAATTGGGGAAAATTTATTTGCTGGCTGCCTTTGTCTTACGGTGGTGCCCTCATGACAATGTCATTCAAGCGCCACAATAGCCTTGTCGCACTGTAGGTATCTACCCGTGAGATGAATTGCAAAGATAGCAAGTAAACCTTATAAGATAGCAAGTAAAACTTTGGTGTCGGTTTATTTTTAGATCGGTTATGATATCAGAGATGACATAAATAACAATAGCAAACGAAGGCTGATTAGTAACATGCGACGATTTTTTTTCGAAATTTCTAATTTGGCGCGCATTTTTAGTTCAGTGGGAGATTCCGGGTTGGATTTCCGGGATTTTGAGGTCTGGTCTGGTGGGATGTTTATGTCAGTTTGGTACTTATATGAAAAATAGTTTGCGTCCTATTCTCAAACCTACCGAATAGTTATTTGTGTATAATTTTCATAATGGAACCCTTGTAAACTTAGTTTTAAGTCGACTTGGAGTTATCACCATACAAATGTGATAAATATCATACTGACCTGTTACAAGAACCTGTATATTAGGCCTATGTGAAATAAAGATATTTTGAATTTTAATAATCACGGGAGGCGTTCTTTTATGAACACTGTGACACGAAAATTTCATATATTACTAGCAGTGCCCGCGAACTCCGTTCCGCGAATATAAGAAATATTTTTGTCCCGTAGAAGTATTTGTAATCAACAATTTTAACAGTAAAATCAGTTATTGTGAGTTACCCGTAGAAGATAGGCATTTGCTACCAGGGACTTTTTTACAGATTTTGATACGTTCTTTAATATTGTAGAACATTGTTGTGTTCTATTCTCAAAAGTTTCCGCAGCGCACGCGATGAAAGCGATATTTTTACGACTCGGATTGCAATATTCAAGTTTAAGTAAAGATGTGTAATTAATTTTGGAAATTATTATGGCCTATGACACACCACAATAACGTAGCTTTCTATTGGTGAAAGAATTTTGAAAATCGGTTCAGTAGATCCAAAGATTACCCCTTACAACGTCACAAACTCACAAACATCGTTACGCTACCTCTTTATAATATTAGTCTAATCAATGGGAATGTACTATACATCGTATTAATCTTCTTTCTTATAAAATTCTCGTGTCACAATGCCTAATACAAAAATAATACCTAATTGCAAACCAACGTTTGCCCGGTCAGCTATAGCTTGGCAACTTCGTGCGCGACCCTCATGTGGGGTGACAGACGGCCGGGGGACGCGGTAACGCATACATGCAGAGAAGTGTCCCTTTCCCCGCTACACCGCCCGCTAACCGCTGACATCTAAGTTCCTTGCCTCCCCCCGCAGGAGGGTCCCGCAAGAAGTTGCCAAGCTATAGTCTAATATATAAAAATAATAAAATTATCGTACCTATTGTTGGTAACAAACTCCGAGCGATTGTAATGATGTTATGTTCGGTAGCTACGAGCCAGCTATTATAGCCTAGGATCCCGCTATACAACGACCTTCACCGAGCTGCTTATTGGATGAAAACTATTTTATATCCAATTAAATATGTCAATAAATATATCGCAAGTGGGTTGCCTAAAAAATTTCAGTCCAGAGTATGATTAATTAAGCATTTTAAAAAAAACCATTGTAACATGGACTCCTATTTGTTACAGTATAGTTGACATCGTAGTGCAAATTATAGATGGCGCTGCCTGGTTTTATATCGCGCTATCGAAACCTATACGAATGCCTTCATGTATCTCTAACTCTGTACCTGGTTCATTTTAGAGTTGAATATAATTTTATCCGAATTTTTGGAAAGGTGCCTTTCTGGCACCGCCACCACATAGTAAGGATATGAGTATAGGGACTCTACTATATGACTTTATAATATATAATATACTAGCTGATGCCCGCGACTTCGTCCACGTGGGATAAAAACTATTCTATCTTTTAAGTTGGACCAAATGACAGATATTCACGAAGTTTGAACTAAATCGGTTCAGTAGTTTAGGAGTCCATTGAGGACAAACATTGTGACACGAGATTTATATATATTAAGATGTATTACATTAGATTTAGTGAAAGTCCAAGATGAAAATCTTTAATAGCGGCTTACGCAGCGAACTCAAGCGCGATAGCTTCTAACCACAAATGACTAGACCCATTGAGTAACATTTATTAAGACACGCGGCAGCGTGTCAAGCCAAGTTCAAGCAAAGGAACTGGCTAGCCAGCGCCAAGAGTAAGTTTACACGAACCACTTGGTGCCACTTTTGACCCTTCTATAACTCAAAACCTATTTAACGTAAACACATAAAACTACGTGTGTTTGATTATATCCATAAGATCATATAGAAGCCCAATTTTCATGAAGCTAGCTCAAACGGTTATAAAGATATGAAGGTCAAAAAGTCGTTAAAATTCATACTGACTGACATATAGTACAAAATCCTAACCTACTTCCAGATGACCTAGAAGGATGAAATTTGGAATCCAGCTCGGTAGCTGTGTGTAAGCATAGGAAAAAATCAAAAAATAAAGAAAAGTAAAAAAATAAGGGGTGTTCCCATACAAACTGACATATAGTACCTAAATCTAACCTATACTTCCAGATGACCTAGAAAGATGAAATTTGAAATGCAGCTTGGTAAGTGTGTGTAAGCGTAGGAAAAAATTAGAAAATAAAAAAAAGTCAAAAAATAAGGGGTGTCCCCATACAAACTAACATATAGTACAAAAACCTAACCTACTTCCAGATGACCTGGAAGGATGAAATTTGGAATCCAGATCTGTAACTGTATGTAAGCGCAGGAAAAAATCAAAAAATAAAGAAAAGTCAAAAAATAAGGGGTGTTCCCATACAAACTGAAATATAGTACCAAAATCTAACCTATACTTCCAGATGACCTAGAAAGATGAAATTTGAAATCCAGCTTGGTAAGTGTGTGTAAGCGTAGGAAAAAATCAGAAAATAAAAAAAAAGTCAAAAAATAAGGGGTGTCCCCATACAAACTAACATATAGTACAAAAACCTAACCTACTTCCAGATGACCTGGAAGGATGAAATTTGGAATCCAGCTCGGTAACTGTGTGTAAGCGTAGGAAAAAATCAAAAAATAAAGAAAAGTCAAAAAATAAGGGGTGTTCCCATACAAACTGAAATATAGTACCTAAATCTAACCTTTACTTCCAGATGACCTAGAAAGATGAAATTTGAAATCCAGCTTGGTAATTCTGTGTAAGCGTAGGAAAAAATCAGAAAATAAAAAAAAGTCAAAAAATAAGGGGTTTCCCCATACAAACTAACATAAAGTACAAAAACTCACCTACTTCCAGATGACCTAGAAGAATGAAATTTGGAATCCAGCTCGGTTATTATGTGTAAGCCTAGGAAAAAATCAAAAAATAAAGAAAAGTCAAAAAATAAGAGGTGTCCCCATACAAACTGTCATATAGTACCTAAACCTAACCTACTTCCAGATGACCTAGAAAGATGAAATTTGAAATCCAGCTCGGTAATTGTGTGTAAGCGTAGTAAAAAATCAGAAAATAAAAAAAAGTCAAAAAATAAGGGGTGTCCCCATACAAACTGACACATAGTACCTAAACCTAACCTACTTCCAGATGACCTAGAAAGATGAAATTTGAAATCCAGCACGGTAATTGTGTGTAAGCGTAGGAAAAAATAAAAAAATAAATAAAAGTCAAAAAATAAGGGGTGTTCCCATACAAACTGAAATATAGTACCTAAATCTAACCTACTTCCAGATGACCTAGAAAGATGAAATTTGAAATCCAGCACGGTAATTGTGTGTAAATGTAGGAAAAAATCAGAAAATAAAAAAAGTAAAAAAATAAGGGGTGTCCCCATACAAACTGACATATGAAATGAAATGAAATTCTTTATTTCACATAGGCTTAGATATAAGCTCTCATGAAATGTCGAGAATATAGTACCTAAACCTAACCTACTTCCAGATGACCTAGAAAGATGAAATTTGAAATCCAGCACGGTAATTGTGTGTAAGCGTAGTAAAAAATCAGAAAATAAAAAAAAGTCAAAAAATAAGGGATGTCCCCATACAAACTGACATAAAGTACCTAAACTTAACCTACTTCTAGATGACCTAGAAGGATGAAATTTGGAATCCAGCTCGTTAATTGTGTGTAAACGTAGGAAAAAATCAAAAAATAAAAAAGTCAAAAAAATAAAAAATAAGCGGTGTCCTCATACAAAAAAACTTGTAATACGCGCTAAAAAACCAGGTTCTTCGTGCCTTAACCAATAATAGTATAAAAGTGAAGTACATAATATATATGAGATTCAATGAATAAATAAATACTTTATACAACTCGTTCGCTATAAGTTTGCCGCTGTCAATTGTCACGCGTTTAGCGTTGTCTCAGCCACTCATTTCTAGTTCCAGTAAGAAAACGCTATACTGACATCATTTGACAGCAGCAAACTTATGTTGTACTAGCTGACCCGGCGAACTTCGTTCCGTCTAACAGTTGATTCTTTAATTTGGACATTGCAACTTTAGGTACTTTATTTTTCTATTTTATTTATTATCACTATTATCTCTAACATTCAAGACAGTGTAGAAAATAGTATAAAAAAGAAAACCACGCAGCGGAAACGCAAGAAAAAGCTTTAAACTCAATACCTGCCTAGTTTTCTTTACAAAAAGTAATGATATCCCACCAAAAACATAAATGTAAAAAAGGAGAGCCAAGTTCGAGAGCCGCAAAAAGAATGGAGATCAAAATGAGTGCCAAGTTCTATGTAAAATCGAAATTTGTATTTATAGGAACAAAAAAACAATATGAACAATTATTAAACTCTATTTCTTTGCTTTATTGGATACCTATAACAATTGCTGTTATTCAAAAATGTAAGATTTTAAAATAGGTTAGATTTGACTTGGCGAGTTTTTATCTGAATTAAAATGTTGTATAACTTTATAAAATGACTGATGTAATGAAAACTGGCCTAGTCAAATCTTACCTATTTTAGGATCTCACATTTTTGAATAATAGCAATTGTTATAGGTATCCAATAAAGCAAAGAAATAGAGTTTAATAATTGTTCATATTGTTTTTTTGTTCCTATAAATACAAATTTCGATTTTACATAGAACTTGGCACTCATTTTGATCTCCATTCTTTTTGCGGCTCTCGAACTTGGCTCTCCTTTTTTACATTTATGTTTTTGGTGGGATATCAATCACTAGACCATATAAACAAAATGTATCGACAATTTTATTACTTTCAGGGAACGCTTTGGTCTGTATGAAGTGGACTTTGCGAGCGAGCAGCGAACACGCACGCCGAGGAAGTCCGCATTCGTCTACAAACAGATTATCAAGACGCGCGCAGTGGACCCAGACTACGAGCCAGACACCATGACCATGTGGATCGACGAGGGACACTGATGCGCGGAGAGTTAGGATCATCATCATTATCGTTCGTGTACAAACAGATTATCAGGACGCGCGCAGTGGACCCGGACTACCAGCCGCACACTATGACCATGTGGATCGAGGAGGGACACTGATGCGCGGAGAGTTAGGATCATCATCATTATCGTTCGTGTACAAACAGATTATCAGGACGCGCGCAGTGGACCCGGACTACCAGCCGCACACTATGACCATGTGGATCGACGAGGGACACTGATGCGCGGAGAGTTAGGATCATCATCATTATCGTTCGTGTACAAACAGAATATTTATCAGACAGTGAATGACTGACATGACTGACTTAACTGAATTAATTATATTGTTGTTGTAAATAAAATGTTGTGAGTTTGACTGTATTTTATTTGCACCAAAATCTGCAGCCTTACCGATATTTTTGTCTGTCGATCGCCTAATATAATTATTATGAAAATATTTATGAGAATGACAGTTATCTATGATAAGCCACGTGATCAACTTGTCGATTGGATACGTCATTTTCATTTTTCCAGTACGCTATTATTCTTCAAGACGTTATTACTTGCCTAGGAGATGCCTATTCACTCTTGATTTGAAGGCGCCCAGGTTGTAAGTGGCAGGAATTACAGTGCCTGGGAGGGTATATTCCAGGCCTTCGCAGTGCTTATGTTTCTCTCTCCCTCTCTCTCTCTTTGAAATGATTACTAATTTTTTTCAGACGCGCGATGCTTCTAAATTCAAAAGACAGAGTAAGTACTTTCAGTAGGTAGAACATTTTAACCCTGCTAAGCCTTATGAATGTAAAGACGTACTTTAACTTTAGATAACAATTAACAGGCCTTGAACGACGTATTTAGTAGCGAGTACCGAGTCTAAGCGAGTGAAAATGCGCTTTTTGTTACCTTGATTTATTGACCTTATTCCGTTATGTTTTAGAATTTACTTTTATCTTAAAACTATGACCAATATTCGTGAATACTTTATCCCACCAAAAACATTCTGTAAAAAACTAGCCAAAGTCAAAATGGAGTTGCTTGTTTATCTCTAAAAAGTACTGAAATCTAGACAAAGTCGTGCCAAGTCTAAGGTTCCTTACTGCGATTTCTTAATGTTAATGTTGCGTGACTTGGCCGTTGAAGGGTACACAAGGGTTCAAACCAGGTGCTCCATGACACCATTGCACCAATCTGTCGCCAGAATTCATCGTCAATGAGTAGCGGTTCTTGGTCTTCAGACCAAACTTGACTTGGTAGTCACTCAGTGTCGAAAATGCGAAACTTTGCTTTCGCATAACTTCGGAACTATATGACCTACAGACTTGAAATTTTGGGTTTTAAGTATGTGATTATAGCTTACTGGATAGCGAAAATTTCAGCGTTCTGGTATTATCCAGAGGTTCTCAAATAGGAGCCCGAAAATGCGGCGAAATGGTTCCTGTAAAGATGGTACGGCAGTTTTGCTTCGCGCTTTGACTTTGGCGGGGGCACTGCCGTGCCCCCTGATAATAATTACTGAAGGAGAAACCAAACAAACACATTTTAAACATTTTTTAATATCGGATATTTTTTAGGGTTCCGTACCAAAAGGGTTAAAACGGGACCCTATTACTAAGACTTCGCTGTGTATACAACAAACGTGATTTTTTGTTTATTTTTCCTCGATATTGAACACAGAATATTTAGTTATATACATACTTTAAAAATAGTAGTTAAATAAAAATAACAAACGTATTTTTTATATCGTTTTGAATTTGGTGGCTATAGGATTTTTGACTGGAATTGGTCTTGATAGTAGGTACGGAATCCTCAGTACTTGAGCCTGACTCGTACTTGGCCAATCTTTTAACAATATTTTGTATTACGTAAATACGCAATACAAAATATTATTACTTAGTTAGAACTAAGTTACTTTAGTTAAAACTAATTTAAATAATTAATTTAAAGACTGATAAAATCTCACACGTTTGTATTCACCTAATTATTTTATCTTCTATAGATATTGTAAACCTATCTATGTTTAAAGTATCTATTATATCATTTTTATCATTGTTGTAATTAGTACCTTATCTACCTTTACCGGGGATGGTACTCGCTATTTGCGAATACTATAAAAATTATTATCTATCCGTTGTATTTACTACAACAATTTACGTTACGTTTTTAACACGTTTCATTTATTACAATTTCGTTAGTAATTAATATTTATTGTTAGTAAGAAATTGAAATGTTTGTGATTATACTAATGTGGTGAGTGATTTTCATTTTTGTTCATTAACTAATCAATGGAAACTTCATTCTTTCATCCACCGATTTTACTTTCATCCTCCCCTATCCCTTCAATACATTTGGTTACAGTGCACAAAATTCACCAAGTATGATTTTCAGGCATCACCAGACCTTTATGAGCATTATTCACATCACGATGTTTTGTAATATGGCATAATATTATGTGATAACCCACGTTCATAACTTTGTGCGCACTGGTGGGTAGGTACAGCGGTGCCATATGGATGAAAGCCAAGAATTATTCTAGCTACACAGGAAGGATATTCTTGGTTTCAGTGTGTCAGCAGTGTACGGGTATTCAGACAACAGAGTTAGAATATTTCGAGACGACTTTCTCTTTGGAGCCTCCACCGCGGCGTACCAGGTCGAGGGAGCTTGGGACTTAGATGGTAAGATAAAATAATTTTGTTATTTGTGAATAGACCTGTACCCTTGACATTGCGGATCGCGAGAGAAAGTGTCAGTTTACCGGTGCCAAAGATACTTATTTGTTTTGATACTGACAGCGTCATAGTAAGCCGACAGCAGTAGACCTTGATTCCCCCAACCTTGTCAATAGTCTGCATGCACGTTCCCATGTAGTCGGTTTCCGACATATTGTGGCGTTTTAGTGGGAAATTTTGACAGATGGCGCTACTGTTTTCTTGTATGAAGACGGTTTTTGGAAGATCTATTAGCCGCAGATTCCTTGATGACACGATTCTGGTGGCTTGTTAACCAGCCCCCCTAACATGGCATGGCATAAATAATATAAAATTATTTTCTCCATCTTTTAAAATATACGGAAAAAGTATTTCATCATTTATAATTCGCACATACATAGTATCTTCGTACAGTACAAGAGCTATAGCCACATATTCAGACCAAGGTTTAAGGTACTATGATAGTATTCTGTGCCAAGATGTAGAGTTTGTGAAGTTAGGTCTTGTAGACTGTGGAGTTAGAAAGTAAGCTCTACATGAGATCTTATAACTTTTTCCCAGTGTGAGCCATGTCTTCTCGTCTTGGCAATATTTTACATGAAAATGTTTTGGGTCATGGGTGGGTTAAAGATTGCGCTGCTTGTTACATCTTCGGTTGTGTTTGAAAAGGTATATTTAATCTCCAGTGGAGGGTTTCACTGGTACTAATTACTATAGATCCAAAGGCAACAAGTACGTACCGCAGACCGCCCAGCGGTTTTATAGGCCCCTGTAGTGCCAAAAAGAGATGGATGGGAGATAAAGTAACACAACAGAAAGAGAGCACAACTTTTAGATTAAAAAAGTCCTAGGTAAAAGCGCTGTAGCAAACTGAATTGCACTTTATTGTGTTACTGTAAATAGAGTCGCTATTCGTTAAAATCGTTTTGCTGACTAAGTCTTCTGTTCTGTGTCCAGGTAAAGGCGAAAGTATATGGGACAGATTCCTTCACGACCATCCAAACATAATACCAGATGGAAGGAACGGAGACGTGGCCTGTGACTCCTACCATCAGTACAAAAGGGACGTGGAGATGCTGAGGGAACTGGGCGTGGACCACTACAGGTTCTCTATATCCTGGCCTAGGATATTGCCTGATGGTATGTTAGTCTGGGGTAACTCGTTAGATGCACGACATAAAGATTTTATAAGTTTTTGATAGATTTTGGCAGTCTCCCTGGCAAGGTTCGAGTGGTAAGGTTGCGGATTCGATTCGAACTGCTAATTTGACTCAAGTCTTGTCTGGTGGGGAGTGTTCCGACCAGATGCTGTGTAGAAACCGTTAGGACTTACTCAGGTGATATCGAAGCCAAGTACAATTTTGTAATGCGTAAAAAGAATGTATATAGAATCGATTTCTATACAATATGTACAGGTTCGCTGTATGATTTAAATTAAGTATTACAAAACCATGTTATGTTATCTAATCTATTTCTCGGGCATGTTATGTTATCTAATCTATTTGCAGGCTTCATACAGCTTTGTAAACATTTTTGTGTTATAGTACAGTTTAAAGATATTACCACTTAACATCAGGAGAACGTCTTGGTCGCTTCGTCATTATTTGCTACAAAAAACCCTTTCTTTATGTGAAGTAAAAATATCCGTCATTTTCCTTTTTAGGCTTCTCAAACAATATTAACAAGAAAGGCCTCGAATATTACGACAAATTGATCGATGAGCTCCTCAAATACGACATAAAGCCGATGATAACTTTGTACCACTTTGATTTGCCTCAAACACTCCAAGACTTGGGGGGTTGGGCCAACCCTTTGAGTGTTGATTGGTTCGAGGATTACGCCAAAGTGGTGTTTCAGGTGTTTGCATATAAGGTTCCTTATTGGATAACGATTAATCAGGTATGATAATGTCAACAAATTCGTAAGGCACTGGTCAATCTATGTTGGAGGTTGATACTTCTTGTAGACTGTTACTGGCTTTTATTCGTAATCTGTCACATAGTGACTTGTTATGTTTGGTTGTCATGATTTGAATATATTACTGAATAAAAATGTCTGGACGAAAATATTTGTTGTTTTGTGATATACAATAATCAATTATATATCGGTGCTGGGAGCTGCTGGTATTCTGCTAGGCACTTTCCATTTATCTTAGACTGATCTCTTGAGTAAGAATTAGAAGAACGCTTCCTGCAGAGGTTTTTGTTCACCACACTGGTCGAGTGCGGGTTGGTGGGTTTCACACAGTGAGATGAGCAGGTTCCTTGTCAATATTTTTCTTCGCAGCTAAGCAAGTGTTATTAACTTTCCTAAAATGCACATATGAGTAGCTCTGAAATCTCAATGATGCCCCTAATTCGAACCCCAGACTCCATGATGCCAGGCAGGAACTAATGCATCAATGGGAAAATTCATTAATTGGGCTATTGCTACTTTTCAACCGACCTCAAAAAAGGAGTAGGTTCTCAATTCGACTGTATGTTTTTTTATGTTTGATACCATACCTCTTGACTGGGTGAATCGATTTTGAGGATTATTTTTTTATTAGAAAGCTGACGCTTCCCGTGTGGTCCCATTTCAATTTAGTCCAGTTCTGATAATGGTATCCATGATAAAACCATACAAGTATCAACAGCCGTGCTATTCTTATTCTACAAAACAGCGACGAGCGTACATCTCTGCATCTATGAATTTGTCAGTTGTAATAGAGTACAATTTTGCATGCCATCTTCGGGTTGGCAGCTGTCTGGCAGCTGTTTCAGAGATGGACATTTTATAGAATAGCACAGCAGTAGTTTGATGAGAGTTGAAGTCGTTTTTTTGTTAATTAATTCAAGTTTATTATTAAATTATTTACTTGTTTCAATTTCAGCCCAACTTTATCTGCGTGGACGGATACGGCGGGAGGGACAACGCTCCGGGGATAGGCTCCACGGGTGTCGGCGACTACTTGTGTATTAAAAACGTGCTGTTGGCACACGCTAAGGCGTACCGACTGTACGAGAAGGAATATAAGGACAAATATAATGGTATGTACCAAGTAATTACAAATATTTATCTTATCAATAGACATAATATACGCAGGACCCGCGAACCACGCGAAAAAATTGTCGCCAGTTTATTGGTGTCAAAAATGATTGTTTGGCACCAACAGCGTCAGTAGTCGACCGCAGTATTGTCTATGGACAAATCTCAATACAAGTTTTTAGTGCGCACGCGCGTTTTCACAGGGATGGCTTTCGCCATATTGTGGCGTGTTATCGGGAATTTTGCCAGATGACGCCACTTTTTTCTTGTATGAAGAAAGTTTACGCAAAATGTTCAAATGGGGTCATCCTCATACTCATATCGGTGCATTTATCTAATTAGTTTCTCCATCGACTAAGCAATGCAAAAGAGAAAAGAAGAACTCTTTTTCATTTATCTAATGGGATTCTTGCCTTATTCTTTCTTCATCGAAGATAATCATATTAGAACCCTTTTTTCAGGCTCTGTCGGTATATCCCTGGCGTTGAACTGGGCTGATCCGTTGACGAATAAAACAGAAAACGTTCAAGCTACTGAACTATACAGAGAATTTACTGTAAGTATCTTTTCAAAACACTTGCTCATAAAGTGGCTCTAATTCCACCGCAACTGGGCACATAATGACACCTATAATCGCAAACTGTGACTTTTTCATTACTATTATTCACTAGTGAGTTAGACAGTTTTTTTTTAAATTTTATCTACTAAATAAAATTATTTTTATATTATTTTATTCACAAGTGTGTTGTGTCCTCGGTTATCTTAAGACCAGCGCCTCAACTCGACCCAATGGCGCCTCAGCGGTAATCACCAACTTTACTCACTTGTACCATAAACTTAAAACTACTAATATATAACTTGTTTTAGAATTCGTAATAGTATCGTATACACTATACATGGTTATAATATAAAAAATACCAAATCGCTCTCTTCAATATTTTACAGAGACTGGTACTCTACTTGTTCCTACTCTGTAATGTTATAAACATCGGTAAGTGGCAACGGCGGCGCGGACCGCGCTTCACGATAGAATTAGCAGACATTGCGGTGGTACCGAAAGAAAATATCAGTCACAGCACAGCCCTAAAACTGGCGGCAACGTGTGTTCAATGGTTTTTTTCCATTTCAAACAGAGGTGTCGGTTACAGTAACAGTGGCGTAAGTTCAATCTCAAAAATTCCCAGGGTGCCTGAAGAAACTTTCACTCCAAAATATAATGTCTTTGTTTTAGATCGGAATGTACGCGAATCCAATATGGTCGGAAGACGGTGACTTCCCTCGCGCTGTAAAAGATAGAGTGCTAGAAAGGAGCAAGGCGCAAGGCTTCCGTAACTCCAGGTTACCTGCGTTGAGTCCTGAGGAGATTCAGCTCTTGAAAGGTACTTACTACCATCCAACTAGGTATACAAGTGAGTGGAAAACGTCCTGAAAAAATATCGACTCTACCTTATGGCAAATTTTGTTTCGTTTCCATATTTTAGCGTATCGGAATATCACTTAATCAATAATCATCCTATAGATGTCCACTACTGGACATAGGACTTTCCGAGAGCGCGCCACCACACACGGTCCTCCACCTTCCTCATCCACCCGCTACCAGGGACCTTTTTCAGGTCGTCAGTCCAGCGGGCAGGATGTACGCTGCGCTTACCGGTACGCGGTCTCCACTCCAGAACACGTCTGCCCCAATGGCCGTCCTGCGACAGACATGGCCCGCCCACTGCCACTTAAGCTTGCTAACTCGTTGGGCTATGTCGATTACCTTGGTTCTCCTACGGATGTCCTCGTTGCAGATTCTATCCTTCAGAGAATCGGAATATACTCGTCCCATAATATTATGGTACCTGCTGCATTCCATAGTCCCTTAGTAAAGAATAATCCCCACAATAATAATTGGCAAGTTTCTATTGTATTTTCACTTGGTGGTTTATTCTCTAATTGAGTGATTATTAGCGTTAGAGAATAAGAATAAAAGCCAAGATCTTTCTTCACATTGAAATTGTAAATTGAAATTGAAAAATATATTTTATAGCTGATTTACCAACCGAATAAAGTTGCTGGTAGAAACTTCCCGATTTTCAAACGGAACGATAGATTTTCATACGCTTTTCCAACTGTAACAGAAAATTGAAAAGAATTCGTTTTCCAGGATCCGCTGATTTCCTGGGAGTGAATCACTACACCACATTTCTGGTGTCGGCCGCGGAGAAGAAATACCCGGCGCCCTCCATGGAAGATGACGTCAGAGTCGAGCTGTCCTACCGGCCGGAGTGGAAGACTTCGCAGTCTAGCTGGCTCAGGGTATGAACGCCGCCTTTTTAGTAATTAACTTCATAGATTTGACTTGCTATTCTAGATATTCTGCCGGTAAGCAATACTTAATGATGAAGAATAACTGTGTTTCGGTTGAATAGTACTCTAGCCCGTAATATTCGTAGGCATACTTACTTATTGAGAATTAGCGAACCCTCGTAAACTTCATTAACCGACTTAGTTATCACTATTATAGAGTTATTGACAAACGACTCGGCCTAATTAGTGCAAAATATATGTATTTTAAATTTGACTTGACTTTATCATAATGATTTGCTGAATCTCTGTAGAAACTAGAGATTCCGGAAGCCAGCGTGGCCGGAATGCGGTTCTGGATTTGTTTGGGGTGATTTCTTATATTACAGATATTTTTTATACCTTACAGAGTGCCCCGTACGGAATATACAAGCTGTGTCTCCATCTCAACCAGAAATACGACTTCCCAGTGATGATCATCACCGAGCACGGCTGGTCAACCGCGCGGGTGATGAAGGACCGCTCTCGCTTGAGGAACTTGCGCGAGTTCTTCAAGGCGCTACTGTTAGCGGTGGAGGACGGGGCTGACGTGAGGGGGTACACCGCTTGGAGTCTGATGGACAATGTGGAGTGGGCGGTGGGCACCAGGTACGTTACTATAACTTGCGAGAGTTCTTCAAGGCGCTACTATTAGCGGTGGAGGACGGGGCTGACGTGAGGGGGTACACCGCTTGGAGTCTGATGGACAATGTGGAGTGGGCGGTGGGCACCAGGTACGTTACTATAACTTGCGAGAGTTCTTCAAGGCGCTACTATTAGCGGTGGAGGACGGGGCTGACGTGAGGGGGTACACAGCTTGGAGTCTGATGGACAATGTGGAGTGGGCGGTGGGCACCAGGTACGTTACTATAACTTGCGAGAGTTCTTCAAGGCGCTGCTGCTGGCGATAGAGGACGGGGCTGACGTGAGGGGGTACACCGCTTGGAGTCTGATGGACAATGTGGAGTGGGCGGTGGGCACCAGGTACGTTACTATAACTTGCAAGAGTTCTTCAAGCCGCTGCTGCTAGCGGTCGAGGACGGGGCTGACGTGAGGGGGTACACCGCTTGGAGTCTGATGGACAATGTGGAGTGGGCGGTGGGCACCAGGTACGTTACTTTAACTGGCACGAGTTGCTGTATGTGAAAGTAAACTTTTTTTATTATGTTAAAGTCAATAAAAAAAACATGACAAGTACCTACCTAAGTATAAAGAAATTTAATACTAATGGTGTAATTTTTATTAAACAGTGAACGCTTCGGTCTCTACGATGTCAATTTCGAGTCGAAAAATAAGACGAGAACCGCCAGGCTGTCAGCGCTAGTCTACAAGAGGATCATCCAACAGAGGTTCGTGGAGCCTGACTGGACACCGGAGACTTTAAATATTTCTATTACCAAGACATCTAGGCCCCAAAATAAAGAATTATGATAATAAATTGGAACTGCAGAATTATTTTTCTTAGCTAGGAACCTATTAAAACAAAAACAACGAGAAGTTTATAGTTTCAGAATATATTTAAAACAGGATTTAAAAAAAAATTGCAACTGCCATCTATCATCAAATGATAACACTACCTAGTAAGAATTTTGTTCTCTTATCTTACTAACGCCATCTATATTTATATTTTTACAACATAACTAATCTACTCGACAACAGATGGCGTAACTCAATGACATGAGACAACTATTCATTACTAGCTGTCACTAGTTGAATTTTTTTCAGATTTTATCATAGTTTTTAACCGACTTCAAAAAAAGGAGGAGGTTCTCAATTCGTCGGAATCTTTTTTTTATTAAAATATTTTTCTTACTTGATAAAATTGGAAACTTTTCAATAATAAAATATATTAATTTAAATAAATTATCTGTTACCAACAATTAGGTACATCGAGTCTCTATTTTTCTACAGTCCTACCAATAAGGTAGGTACTTGCTGCAAGTACCTACCAAGGGTTCCGTACTTACTAAAGCATAACGTATTCTTACTCGTAAGCTGTTTTCTACTAAATGCTTTTAAATCAAAGTCCAAAGAGGATAACTACCTACATAGAAGTCTTTGTTTTAACTATCTATTTCGGATTTGGGACTGCTATCTAGCAGATAGACGGGTGGGGGGGTACCACGGGCAATAAACGCTATTACTTTGTAAGAGAGCCTTTTTGATTTTAGTGCCAATTTTTGTGACTAAACTCCTCCGAAACGGCTCGACCGATTTTTATGAAATTTTCTGTGTAGGTTCGAGAGTGGGTCATAAGCTATTTTTTTTTATATCCATAATGGCAAAACAACGTTTGCCGGGTCAGCTAGTAATATGTATATAGAATTGAAGATGAATTTGCATAATTATAATATTAATGCATTGGTTCTGTCTGATGTTGATAAGGCGTCTTTTATCGATGTTTACCTACCTACAAAAAAAAACCGGCCAAGTGCGAGTCGGACTCGCGCACCGAGGGTTCCATACCATAAAAGAAGTAAAACATTGAAAGAATCACTTTTGTTCATGAATTTACGAGTGTAATTTACATGTAGGTACTTTTGTTGGCAAAACCGCAAACGTAACTTTGTTTTTGGCGGATTATTGTTATTATCAAAAAAAGTATATAAGTCAGCGAGTTGATTTTATTTTTCCTGTAAAATATACGTTAATTTCTATTGATCATAATTATTTCAGATTTTTTGATTGGTAAACTTCGGAGATAAGGGGGGGGAACGGTATTTTTTTCGACAGTTTGCCCAATAAATCAAAAACTATCAGACATAAAAATAAATAAAAATTAGTTTTAGAATACACAAGTCACGCCCTTTCATATGATACCCCACTCAATATTGTTATCTCATTTTGAAATTTTATCGACCCGGTTTTCCCCCCTTTATAAATAAAAATAAAAACAATTTTCAAATTTTTACGATTGTTATGACGTCGGGTCACTATTACCTATATCTATTCTAAATTTCAAGTCGATAGCTTGAATAGTTACTGAAATAATCGAGTGTGACAGACGGACGGACGGACGGACGGACGGACGGACGGACGGACGGACGGACGGAGAAAGTCTCACCATAAGGGTTCCATTTTTACCATTTTGGTATGGAACCCTAAAAATATCTGACCTCTAAAAACGGTAGCCTAATAATACTTAGTTACTATAAATACATAGTGAATATAACGCTTCAAAACCCAACAGGCGTATTGTAACAACAATGGTGATCCAATTGTTACGGTCATTATTTTCGGGCGTTTAGTGTATTTAATAATGGCGGCCAAAAAAACGCAACGAAACATCAGGGGCGGGAAAAATACGTATCTGCAAACAGACTCGGCGGGTGGTATTTGGGATTTAGGGTTGACAATTTGTTATTTTCTTAGTTTGTAAGGTACCGGTCATAGATTTATAATAGGTCGTCGCCCGCTCTCCGACTAGATAGAGCCCTACCTAACAACGACAGCTCCGAGAGTGCGGCAACTTTTTTTGTAGTGTGAGTGTGTCAATTTAAAATTTGTATGATGCGCTGATGTTAGTGTGCGTGAAATATTGTGTAGCGACGACTCAGGTTGGTCAATTTAGACAAAGTATTTGTTGCCGCACTTTTGAATTCTTTGGTTCTGTATTGCATATTGTATATTATTTATAAATAATTGATTTATTAATTCAGATATTAATAAAAAAATGTACGGTCTGTCTATCTTATCACCGCTTTTCATAAAGTTTGTTTGTTAGTATTAAGACACCCCCCACTCTGTCAAACTCCATGCGAATCGAATGTCACATAAGCGATTTTGACGGAGTGAGGCGCGTCATCGCGGATTGAAATATGTAAGTACGTATACAAGGTTATGGTAGGTAAACGAAATAGCTATAGAGGAGAAGCCTAATTTGTGGGGAATTTATATGAAAATCTTCTAATAAAACACATGTGCTTCCCTACCAGACATTTAAACACAACTACCTAAGTACTTAAGTTTAAAATCGACAACCCTAATATAAAATAACACAATAAACATACTCCAAACACAGATTCCCTCTATTAATCCTGATTAATCAAAATAGACTTTATTCTAACACCAACAAAGTTCCTTTTCCCCATTCATTTCTAAAACATCTAAAGTCAATGACGCGGCTAAGTATGAAAACAAGGTAACTGCACTTATTTTAGAAATCGAATCGGCTTCGGTGTGTAAGATGTCTAATTTTTGAAAGTGTTTTTTGATCCGGAGTGATCAAAGATATACCGATTTGTTAAGGAATAAAACCGGCCAAGTGCGAGTGTGACTCACGCACTGAAGATTCCGTAGGTACTACATTAAAAAAGTAAAACCATAAGAATAACTTTTTTTCACCGAAACGCAAAGTTGACTTTGTTTTTTGAGGTTAATTATGACTACCAAGAAAGCTTATAATAGGTACCAAATTTAACTTTATTTTTGCCGTAAAATATACATTAATCCTTAACCGTAATTATTTAAGATTTTTGATTGATAAAATTCGGAGATTAAGCCGCGTGAAAAAATAATGTCTGCGACTTGAAAATAATTAATCTATTATGGTCCAATATGCTGCCAACATGAAACGCCGCCCACATGAAACGCCACATAGGCTTTCTTCGACGCACGTTTCGTCCCGACACCGGGACATACTCAGGAGTATTGACTTCACAATGCGAAATCGTAAAGACTCTACGATATAAATATTTTTTTATCGTCCGTTCCTTTCAGCCGACGGATGTTCACTGCTGGACAAAAGCCTCCTGCATTTGCAATGATTTCCAGCCCGCACGGTCCTGCGCTACTTACTTGTATTCAGCACCTTCCCGCGACTCTCAATGTCGTCAGTCCATCTGGTCGGAGGTCTGCCAACACTGCGCTTTCCCTCGCTATGCTATTCCACTTTGGGTCCCCAACGTATTTTTTTATATTACTTAGAATTTACATCTAACTTTATTGGACTTTGTTGAACTTTATTGGACATCAACTAACATATTAGTTCTTATATTAGTTCTCTAGAACGCATAACACATTACACAAGCTATCACTTTGGATTCTATAACAATAAGTCTAATATCCTGATTTTTTTTTTTGCAAATCAGCCTTTTCCACATATTATGTACTTACGTAATATCATATTCGGCACAAAGGCGTTAAAAGGGCCGATCAGTTACCGGCGTAGGTACAGAGGGTAGGTGAGGGGGCGGGAGGGGAAAGGAGGGGGCACTCTACAAGGGGAGCCGAAAAGAAGGCGAATGATCAAAGAGAGAATTTTTCATAGCGTATAATAACAGCTATTACAAAATTGGATTTGCCTGATCTAATGTCGATATACCTTAAATCTATATTATTATCTAGATGTTTCTGTATGAATATGTTTGGATTTTTATAATATAGAAACTCGCTGATGATAGAATTTGTTTTGTCATATCTGAGTGTTTTGGGAACGTATACCTAAAGGGGAAAATAAAATTTTTATTTTTCCCGTAAAATATTGGTTTACCTCTGCTGATCATAATTATTTCAGATCTTTCGATCGATAAACTTGGGCGATAAGGGGGACCGGTTTTTCTTTTCGACAGTTTTTCAGGCATAAAAATAAATAACAAGCCTGTTTTAGAATATACAAGTAAGGCTCATTCATATTATGACATCCCATTCAATATTATTATCTCATTTCAACACCCCGGTTTTCCCGTCCTTTATTTAAATAAAAATTACTTATAACTATTCCAAATTTCATGTCGATAGCTTTTATAGTAACTGAAATAATCGAGTGTTACAGACGGGATGGAGGGAGAAAGACTTACGGTTAGACAATATAACGGTTCCATTTGAATCATAAGGAACCCTAAAAAACCTTGCAGTTTCCGTTAAAATTTAGAAAACTCTTGGGAGAACTTGCAATGGAAAAAACTCCCATTCCTGTTTCTTAGCGAATTTAGATTTAACGTTTAAATTTGAAAGTGCATTTTAGGTCATGGCTGCAGGTTTTTTATATAATTGATTGGCTTACGCGTAGCTAAAATCATGTCTGTGGTCTAGGTTGAAGCGCGCTTGGCTTGAAAATGCCTATTCACTCTTCTCTTGAAGGCACCTAGGTTGTACTTGGCTGAGAACACGGAAGCTGGAAGGGTGTTCCACACCTTAGCGTATAAGCAACGTAGAAGACAGTAAAAGGTCATTAAAAATTCTTAAATAACTGTACGAGCCTGTTAAAAAAATCTGCAAAACTCTTTGTACATGTCTTATTGGGTGTGGTGACAAACATACCGATGGGGTGGTTTTAGGTATACATAGTTATATAATATGTACATTAGGTATACAAGCGGATTTCTTAAGGCAGTCTTGGGGTGCGGCAAAGCAAGTCGGGATATAGCACTGCATCATAACAAGATGGAATGGCGAAGGTAGGTTAGTATGAACACAGATTGCATTAATTACGTAATTTATTTATTTAATATCTGGGTGACCGAGTTTCGCTCGGTAGTAATACTACTGGCCAATAGATGGCAGCAGGAGTCATATTATTTTTTTTTGTAAATTCGACATTTTCTAAAAATGAATCCTAGCTAGATCGATTAATCGCCCCAAAAAAACCCCTGTATACTAAATTTCATGAAAATCGTTGGAGCCGTTTCCGAGATCCAGATAATATAGAAATAATAGTAGTTCTAGTCAACGCAAAATAAAGATGGAAACTATTCTTAAATAGGTTATTTCTTAATACACAAAAAAGAAAACTAACTAATTTATAACTGCTTCTCTCTCAACACCTTTTTATGTCCCACAGCTGGGCACGGGTCTCCTCTCAGACTGAGAGGGATTTGGCCATAGCACAACGCTGGCCAAGTGCGGGTTGGCGGGCTTCACACACCATCGACACCATCAACATTTTTTGTGAACTCTCAGGCATGCAGGTTGCCTCACGATGTTTTCATTCACCGTTATAACTGCTTATCAACATAGATTTATCGCTCGGCACTCGCTTTCGCTACTTAGATAGAGCCCTACCTAACAACAGCTCCGTGAGTGCGGCAACTTTTTTTTGTAGTGTGAGTGTGTCAATTTGAAATTTGTATGGTGCGCGGATGCTAGTGTGCGTGAAAAAATATGTAGCGACGACCCGGGTTTGCCAATTTAGGCAAAGTATTTTTTGCCGCACTTTTGGAGCTCTATATGCCTAAAACTAAAAGATTCTCAGTGGGACGGATTAATTTATTTTGTTATAATCCGCTAGAGAAGCTCTACGATTTCGCATTGTGAATTCAACATCTCCTGAAGATGTCCCGGTGTCAGAATGAAACGTGCGTCGCAGAAAGTGTTGGAGAATTGTGTGTGGTGTTCCATGTGGGCAGTGTTCCTGCATAATGTACCATAAAAGATCTTTTCAAGTAGCGGATTATGTATACTTAGCAAAACAAATGAATCTTTCCTACTAATGGATATCCGCAAAATAAGAATTTCAATATTTTGGCGAAGAAAGAAGAGAGTTTCTAACAGATCAGAAGTGGGATGACTTTCGTATTTGAAAAGACTATTTATGTTTCTTTTTTTTAAAAATCGCCAATGTGTTGCAGTGCTTCCGTTAAATATTTAAAAGATTCTCACTCCCTAGTGAGTGGCGCCCTCGCGTCACATCGCTGTATATTTCTCAGCAAGCCGCGACAGATATAATAAAAGCTGCTGAGTGAAGGCATTTCATACCTATTCTACGACTACCCACACTTGCTCATACCGAGACGTCCCCATTCCGCCGCCGCACAGACGTGACGAATCGGGGGGTTAGTATTCGCTTGAAATAATAAATTGTGATTCTTAGGGTTCCGTACCCAAAGGGTGAAAACGGGACCCTATTACTGAGACTTCGCTGTCTGTACGTCCGTCTGTCACCAGGCTGTATCTCTTAAACCGTGATAGCTACTGACTTGAAAATTTCACAAATGATGTATTTCTGTTGCCGCTATAACAACAAATACTAAAAATTGAGATAAAATAATTACTTATGCTCCCATACAACAAACGTGATTTTTTTGCTTGGTTTTAATGAATGATATTAATAACGGTAAAGAGTAGACGTTTCAAATGTACACAGAATATTTAGATAGATAATAATATTTAATAAGATGATGATATTTAAGTATATATTTACTTAAAAAAAAAAACAGATTATTAAAAAAAATAACAGACCCGGCAAACGATGTTTTGCCATTAGATTAAAGATCGGTTTCGGATGAGTTTGGAAACAAAACTTGGCACGAGCATTTTAAATAATTGAAAGATTATAATTTTCTCTAATAGATAAATTCTAAACGGCGAGACAGGTTTTGTATGATTTTTTTAAATCTATAATATATCTGAGAATAGGATGTAAGATAATATTCATACGGCTTACCCCTAAATGACTCTGGGATTGAACCCAGGACTTATGATTTGTAATCGAGTATGCTCACCAATAGACCATCGAGGCTAATATCAGATATCTACTATTATTACTAAAGGTACAGTAGCACAGTAGTAGGTAAGTAGCACAAATTATCACCACTCGAATAAATGTCTAAGTATACTTAATACCTTTTTGATGGTGACCGCTACTTATACTATGAGTTATTGTTGCTTCGATTCTATTTAACAGTAAGTGTCGGCCTCCGTCTAATCCCTGAGATAATCTTATTGATAGATTTTATTTAAGCCTTAAGGTGCTACCACACTGACGTAAATAAAGACACTAATACATTTGCGGTTCTACCGTCTATGATGCGCTACTCGACCGATTATAGTTACGTTATTCTACTACAAGAATTTTAATTTTTGAATGAGAGGGGGGGGTTAGGTCTTCAAGCACTTTCTGGTAAAACTGAAATTTCTATGGAGCCTCACAAAAGACTTTTAAATGCTAACCTATAGTTTTGAGACTTATCGATATTCAAATTGTTAATCCAGTAAACAATCGGTCTCTATTTAAAATTTGAGACAAATATTAAAAATGGATATCACTCGTATTTAACTTATAATATATTTTTATTTTATTCAACTTATGTATGTAATGAAATGAGTGACATTTCATTCATTTGAATTTGCCGCGCTTCGCGTATCAGCTGTCGCGTATCTATGATATTGATCTGTGTCGATGATTTAAAATGGCGAGGGACGCTGAAATTGTTGTGTGCATTTTTGTCGTAATAAAAACTCATAGAAAGAATGTGATTGAGGACTCGAGATATAGTGAACTTTAAATGTCGTTTCTTTGTTATTTCAGGTGAGATAGAAGTGTAATTGTCGTAACTTGATAATAACTAGATAATTGTAAAATAAAACAAAACTTGTAATAAAACAAAACTTTGTTATTTCAGGGAAACAATTTGTGTTTAATTTTGGAGATCCTCAATGTCTTATAAAACGACATTTTTGTGAACTAAAAGAAGATGGACCGGCTTCAATTTGAGTTTACAATAATAGCCTCAAATGATGGCAAATCAAATGTATTAGCTATAACCTCAATATCTACTGAAGAAGGAAAATGTTATGTTTTACCCGAGGAACTGAAGCCGGTGAGTCATCATACATATATTGTTAAAACGAACACTTTCACAAAAGTAAAAAATAGCATTAAAAAAAGACACCAGAGCAGAAAAGTATGGATAAAGTTGGATGAAAATCTAAAGAAGACATATGTAGATGAGGAAGGTAATATGCAATTTTTAGATCAATATTTAGATGAAGTGAGCACAACACAAGCAAAGGACAAAAATGACACTTTGCAACAAATCTTGGAACAATTAATAGAAACTACAACTAAGAAAGAAAGTCAACATAACTTAAAACATATCTCAGAAAAATTTATTATTGAAAAATTCACAAGCAAAAATCCTAATGCGATGCAATGGATACTATTGGTGGATTTGGAGGATCTAGGTCTACAAAGAAATATCTACACCTTTTAGTAGATCACTACACAAGATATGCATTTATTGCGACTTCGAAAACCCAGAATGCATGTGACTTTATAAATTTAACAAAGAAAGTACTAGAGACAGATGAGATTGGAATTATCCTGACAGATCAATATCCGGGCATAAATTCAAGAGAATTTAAACAATTTTTGCAGGAAAATAATATTAAACTAATTTTTACAGCCGTGAATACACCATTCTCGAACGGCTTGAATGAAAGATTAAACCAAACAATAGTAAATAAAATAAGGTGTAAAATGAATGAGAAAAATAATAAGAGAACATGGACAACACTGGCAAGAGAATGTATACAAAAATATAATGAAACAGAACACTCCGTTACAGGTTTTGCACCAAAATATTTACTGGATGGTACAAATGTCAGTATTCTACCAAATGAATTCAAAACGATGGAAAAGGAAGACAAGTGGATTGCTGACAGAAGATTGGCATTAGAGAATACAATAAAATCTCATGAGTATAACAAGAAAATATTTGATAGAAATAGAAAAATGCAAGAATTTAATGTAGGAGACAGTGTATATGTAGAAAATGGAAATAGACTGAATAGAAAGAAATTAGACGAATTAAAAATAGGCCCTTTCAAAATAATAGAGAAAATATCGAATTCCATTTATAGGATTGATACAGGCAACAGAAAAACAGAATCAACATTATTTCATATAACAAAATTGCAACCTGTCATAACAGAGGCTGAAGAAGATGAAGGAGATGATAATGAATATGAAGATGACTTATAAGTACATTTTACAGATATATTGCTTAGAATTTTCGCTCTTAGGGGGGGAGATGTAATGAAATGAGTGACATTTCATTCATTTGAATTTGCCGCGCTTCGCGTATCAGCTGTCGCGTATCTATGATATTGATCTGTGTCGATGATTTAAAATGGCGAGGGACGCTGAAATTGTTGTGTGCATTTTTGTCGTAATAAAAACTCATAGAAAGAATGTGATTGAGGACTCGAGATATAGTGAACTTTAAATGTCGTTTCTTTGTTATTTCAGGTGAGATAGAAGTGTAATTGTCGTAACTTGATAATAACTAGATAATTGTAAAATAAAACAAAACTTGTAATAAAACAAAACTTTGTTATTTCAGGGAAACAATTTGTGTTTAATTTTGGAGATCCTCAATGTCTTATATGTATACCTAGACATATCATCTTTAGTTTGGTCTAAATACAGGGTTATAAAAAATACCAAATAGCTCTCGGCCTGTACTTGTTTACATTAGCACTAACAACTTTTGTTCGAAGACTTCTTTTTTACTCGATATTTTGAGAAATATCAAATATTCAATATTTTACAAAGATACTCTACTTGTTCCTACTCTGTAATATAACATCGGCAAGTGGCGTCGACGCGGACCGCAACAGTGTAATGTCACTTTAGAGAAATAACATTTTTTTGTTTGAAATAAATTAATATATAATAATAATACTGAAATTTAAAAATTAATACTGAATTTTGGAAAGTTGCAGAACAAAGTTGTTAGTGTTAATGTAAACAACTACTACCGAAAGTGATTTAGTATTTTTTATACAGCCCTGTTTAAAATCTATAGCAATCTCGTCTGAAACACCCTTACTCTGGTCGAGATTACGCAACAATTCCATTGTGTGTCCGTCATTGTGCTCGCTGGCAACTCGGGAACCACTCGACTGTGACTTAATAAGATATACTTACTTACCTACTTAAGTGCTATTCACGGTTTTTGTAAGGAATTCGGGAAATAAAAATTCTTTATCATACTTTTGATAGACTAAATTTTGACCACTAAGGCTCGGTTGCTTGACTTGACTTTAACCAAAACGTTATAGTTAAATATGGTTGTCTGACTCGTATGTCTTTCGAAATAAGAGTCAGGCCGCCATATTTTACTATAACGTTTCGGTTAAAGTCAAGTCAAGCAACCGAGCCTTAGTAGTATAGAGTCTTATTCATTTCTTAAGTAGGCAATTCGTTACGTACCTAATAGGGTATTTTATTAAAATCAAACTATTGATTTATTTTATTCAATTTTGAAACTACATATATTCAATAACGTAAGTAAAGTAATTAAGATTAAGATTTAATGAAATGTCGCTAATCATGGATATAAAGGGTAGTAGAATAAAGGCTATTTTTATTTTATTTTTAAGCAAAGAAAAGTAAAATTTAGCAAAAAAAAAACAAATGAAATACTTAGAGCAAATGACGAAAAATCTGAATTTAGATTAAAGTTCAGATTAAAAGACCCAAAACACATGACGTTTAAATTTGAAAGTTATTGTCTTTATATTTCACCGTTTACGCCATTAAAACGAATGCATTGCCGATTGAGAATTTTGATCAAATTAATCTTTCCATAAATAACTAGTATCGATGACAGAAGTCATCGCGGGCATATTCACATTTCACACCGTTCACAAAAGTTTACTACGATAGAAGAACACTTCGCACGGTATTTTGTCTATATCTCGGCCACTGACCATCCAAATTTCACCAAAAACTACACAGCTCCTCGGGTTAGTACTACAAGTCAGTAGACAACTACTAGTTAGTAGATAAGTTGTTTGCAAGTTGAGTTATCACTCCGACTAACTTGCTTGCTTGCTTGCATACTTGTCGACAGACTCATGTTTTTTGAGGTTCTCTCGTGACTGAAAGCACCAATTTTAATGCGGTTTTTGCCAGTAGACGAGCAATTCCAAGCACAAACTGCTATCAGCGATACTTATGGGTCTAGCGATTAACCCAGGTCAAAAAAAACTGTTTTCGAAAATCAACCAGAAGCAAAATATTCACTCCGGAACAGGGTGAATATGAAAAAAATCTTTGGAAGCCTAAAACCATTTAACGATACAGTAACCCGAAGCTACTTCTTAAATCCTAATCTCTAAAACGCACCACTTTTACTTTTAAATGGAAGAAAAAGACGTCTTTGGTTACAAAGATATAAAAATAAAAGATTGTCTCTGGCTTCGTGGAAGTGGAAAAAGTTTGAAAATGGAACAAAATAGTGTAATGTTTGTCAAATAATGGCGCTTTAAGCGTTTCTTGTAACACTGATCTGTTTGATAATGGATTTAAGTTAATCCGAGATTCTATTTTCCATAGATGGGTTCTGTAGTATATTTATTTTGTTATCGAAAGCGTAAAATATTGAAGTGACCCTATAGCAAGCCTTTTATATTTATTTAAAGTAAGCCTTTTTTTAATAATATTTTTCACTCATCTGATGATGCAGCCGAAGATCATTCCAGCTTGGAAGGGGTAAGTAAACTCACCCCTGACGATTTCTATACAGCATCGCGCCAGAACGCCAAATCGCTTGGGGGCGCGTCTTTGCTGGTAATAAGCCACGGCCAAAGTCTCCTACCAGACCAGACCTGAGCTAATTTAGAAATTATAAGATTCTAAAAAGAGGCCCGTGCCAGGAATCGAACCCGCGACCTAACAATCGAATCCGAAATCCTAACGATACGAAAGGTTCATTCCGCAAGATCATTTAAAGAAATAGCGACCCTAGTGCTGACACAAAAAGTGCAATTCAGTTCGCAATAGCGCCTGGCATCGCCTCCGCTACGCACCTAAAGTTGTGCTCTCTTTCTATCGCGTAACTTTATCTCTTTCGACGTACTAGGGCTACCTCGTAATTGGGCGCACGCAATGCATGAAATAACTGAAACAAGCACTAACGCGTGCAACCCAGCCGGCGCGCGGCAGCCGTCTGAAATAGGTCTTTCTTAACGGCTACCTGTAGCGGGATTGATCACGTGACAAGTGAACATGACCGTATAGTAGGTTTTTCGAACTTACGAAGGGACCCTAAAAATCTGTCATTACATCGCAATGAACGCGGGTGCGTCAGAGCGTTATCACTGTTTACAGATTTGTCGATTACGAACAACAGCGGCGCAAGAACGGCGCAAAAAATATACAAGAGAGTGTCCCTTGCGTCACCCCTAATACCTCCTTAGAAACAGTGGTTGAATACTCTTGAAAAAATCGATAAAATCTATGGAAAAGATGTATATCATACTAGCTAACCCGGTAATCGTTTTTTTGGCATATAAAGTATTTCACATTTAGGTGTATGAATAATTGTTTTCGTCGTATTATCTCGGACGTACCAAATTTACTCGTACACAAAAAATATATATAAAAATTGGAACCACCGCAACGAAACTAGCTTTCAAATAAAAAAACCTGATCGAAATCGATCCATCCATTTGAGAGCTACCATGCTACAAACAGACAGACACAGCCATTGACGTCCAACTTATAGCACCCCTCTTTTTGCGACGGGGTTTAAAAAAAAA
Organism: Coenonympha glycerion; assembly: GCA_963855885.1. Classification (NCBI taxonomy): domain Eukaryota; kingdom Metazoa; phylum Arthropoda; class Insecta; order Lepidoptera; family Nymphalidae; genus Coenonympha; species Coenonympha glycerion. The sequence goes on from OY979650.1 coordinate 8,252,162, forward strand.
TGTGTAAATTTCTTGTCAGAGTGTTTGTAATCAAACTCCTTCGAAACGGCTCTATCGATTTTTATGAAACTTTTGGTCTGTGTTCGGTAGGTTTGAGAAGAAGGTCGTAAACTATTTTTAGATCTAATTTAGATGGCAGGACAACGTTTGCCGGTTCAGCTAGTCAGTAGCATTTATTAAGATAAAACTGTTTATTATATAATGTGGGAATTAATTACCTTTTCGATCCGAATTTGCACTATCGGAGATAGGAAGGAAAATGACCGTGCAGGATGTATTTTAGATACAATTTAGATGGCAGGACAACGTTTGCCGGTTCAGCTAGTCAGAAGCATTTATTAAAATAAAACTGTTTATTATATAATGTGCGAATTAATTACCTATTTGATCCGAATTTATCTGAGATAGGAAGGACAATGACCATGCAGGATGTATGGATTCCCGTATCAAGCTGAATTGATTCTTCCCGAAATTTATTTTTAATAGACTACGGTCTCTATATTAACTCCTCCAAGTATTACTTTTTAAATTAATATCCGGATTCTAAAGTTATAGGCAAACAAACAAGTTGTACTTCTTAGTAAAATCGGTATGCCACGAAATGTGCATCGAAAAGAAAGTAACTTATTGTATGCAAAATTAAAATCCGGATATATGAAAAACAAATTCTTAGTGCCAATGGTAATTCTTAAAAACACTTTATTATTTTTGGTTTTGGTTCATGAGAAAACTTGATACCACCTTTGGTCATTCTCTTTTGGCATAAGCTCCATACAAGTTATGTCCAATTTCTATCTTTGGTAGCTCACATCCGGATAGGATAGGTTATCAATTTCGGTCGATAGATGGTAGGAGACAACCTGCTATCGTTTTTTTTTAGGGTTCCATACCAAAATGGTAAAAATGGAACCCTTATAGTGAGACTTTCTCCGTCCGTCCGTCCGTCCGTCCGTCCGTCCGTCCGTCCGTCCGTCCGTCCGTTCGTCCGTCCGTCTGTCACACTCGATTATTTCAGTAACTATTCAAGCTATCGACTTGAAATTTAGAATAGTTATAGGTAATAGTGAGCCGACGTCATAACAATCGTAAAAATTTGAAAATTGTTTTTATTTTTATTTAAAAAGGGGGGAAAACCGGGTCGATAAAATTTCAAAATGAGATAACAATATTGAGTGGGGTATCATATAAAAGGGCGTTACTTGTGTATTCTAAAACTATTTTTTATTTATTTTTAAGCCTGATAGTTTTTGATTTATTGGGCAAACTGTCGAAAAAAATACCGTTCCCTTATCTCCGAAGTTTACCAATCGAAAAATCTGAAATAATTATGATCAACAGAAGTTAACGTATATTTTACAGGAAAAATAAAATCAACTCGCTGACTTATATACTTTTTTTGATAATAACAATAATCCGCCAAAAACAAAGTTACGTTTGCGGTTTGCAAACAAAAGTACCTATATGTAAATTATACTCGTAAAATCATGAACAAAAGTGATTCTTTTAATGTTTTTCTTCTTTTATGGTATGGAACCCTCGGTGCGCGAGTCCGACTCGCACTTGGCCGGTTTTTTTTTTTTGATAAGTAAAAATATATATAGATATTTCAATCCACGATGATGCGCCCCACTCTGCCAAACTCGCATGACAATCTAATGAAATATAAGAGATTTCGACAGAGTGGGACGCGTCTTCCTGAATTGAAATATCTATAAAAAAGGGGATTAATATTCTTTAATTTTAACGTCATAAAGGGGCTCGCTCACTATCGCACAGGAGTATCAATTAAGCGCCCCACACACGTGGGCGCAATTTGCCGCGTATCATTTTTCACAAACTAACGATTTGACAATTAACGGGCGATGGTGATACCGTATCTGTTTGAATTATTATCTGTCATTACTTAAACTGACAGGATAGGTAGGTATATTAAGTTAATGGCATAGGTAGGTAATTATTAGAATTTTGTTAATAATATGTACCTAGGTAACTCTGTATGTCTGTAAAGCTGAGATAGAAAGATTATAAGAACCATGTAATTAAAAAATTATTATGAGTGTATCAATAATTATCGCTGCCAACGGGGCTTGAACCCGCATCCCCATGCTATTGCGGCTGGGTGCTCTACCAAATGAGCTATGGGAGCAACTACCGCTGACAATTTCGATACACATTGTTTTCATTCATAGGCAGACTGCGGAGCCATCTATTGGGAAACTACAGTTTCTCAATCCAATTTCAAAGGCCCATATTTCGAATGGAAATAATTATGTAAAAAGGGCAAGATGTTCCCTCGATCAAAGCTAGTTCTTCTGTTATATTATTTAACAAAGCTGCATGCAAACCCACCAACGTATTCTTAGGAGTTAGAAGGATGAAAATTAAAATCCAGTATATCCTCTTAGATGTAATACAATATTCTTCTTGTGCTAAACGTAAAAAAAGTGTAACTCGTAAAACTCTTTATAATAAATATTCTCAAATTCCAAATCATTAAATGTAAACCCCCCACCTCAAGTAGGCATGTAACAAAAAGCAAACAGTATTCCCCGCCACTCCACTTAGTTAAGCACTCTCGAACCGGGGGCGGCCACGCGGCAACCATTACCGCTTTTAATTAAATAAAACGCAATACGCCCGGCGCGTGTGTGGCCGGCTTTACGCTAATTGTTGAATAGTTCCGAAGATGAAAAGGCATGCCTTAAATGCTTTTGAGTTTTTGAAATTCGAAAATGGATTTTTTTTTACCAATGGGAATGGACTCCATAACCTTGTACCTCTTTCAAGCAGTAACTCGCGGCTTCGCTCGCATGAATTTTGGTTTCTAAATATCCCTTTAAGTAGACTAGACTTTTTTTAGAACTTTTAAAGGAGAAAAGTTTTGTCACAATATTATGTCATTTTTGCGTAAACGCGATTCCAAAAAGAACAATTTTTCCCGTTTTGGCAACTTGGTTGTTTCTATGGACCCTATGATGGCCATATTACGTGCGTACTTCAAAAATATATCCCTATGAAAAGAGACCGCCGTTTGAATATTTTTTAACAACTTCACCGTTTATAAAACAAAGTTTTATGCTTGATTTTTAAATTATTTGATTACAATAAAAACTCGTTTGAACATCAAGTTATAAGTTATAAACAATTCACATCTCCCACGGGAACCGCGAATTTTTCCGAGATGAAAAGTAGGTATTATGTTATAAGCCTATGCATTAATCCAGGATATAATCTATCTTTATTCCAAATTTCAGTCAAATCTGTTCAGTAATTGCGGTGTGAAGGAGTTTTTCTTCATAAACAGAACAGTTCTTTAGAACCTTGTTTCATCTCTTTAGGAAGTGATTTTTTTAGACCTATAAGAAACCTATACAGTGCCAAATTTGGTCTTTATGGCGGCACCACACTTCGTTATTCGTTATTCGTTATGCGCCTTATTCGGCCGCATACGACCAATTGTGGGCGGTTCATTCGTCTATATCTGCTTTATTTGCACGAATAACGCATAAGCGCGAATAGCAAATATGCGTATCCGTCCTCTTGTCGGTTTTTAGCACACTTCAAAGGACACGTATTGGCAATATTTGGCACATAACACCAAGTGTGGATAGCATGTTTGTTATTTGCTCACATAAACACATATTTGGACAAATACAGCGTAGCCGCATAACGAATAACAAATAACGCTGTCTGGTTCCGACATTAGAACCAACGGCTATGGTACGAGTACGTCAGGTAGTCAGTCAGTTTCCCCATTTATGTATTTAGATTTTTTTAGAGGCGTTTCATGTGTACAAATAAACAGACTAACCATAATAAAACTAACAACTTTTCCCCGTCGCCAGTGTGGCCAAATTACCCGACGCGATTTTCCCTAAGTCTGTCTGATTCGGCCGGAGTTCCAATTTAGTTGGTAATGCAAAAGCTTTGCGGAAAATCTGAGGTATTTGTTTTATAGCCTAGCACGAAATTGAGAAGGTATTACGAAAATACGTGTGTTGCCTCTAAGCTCAATGGTAGAGAAGTTAAAATGCCCCTAGATTGTGTAAGATAACGAAGAATACGTTTTAAATACGCAATCAATAATCAGACCCATGGTTTTTATGAAACTTTTTTTTCTACACTCTATAAGTTAGTACTTGACTGTGATCTCATCTGATGGTGAGTGATGATGCAGCCAAAGATGTTACCGTACTGACTTTGTTAGGGAAAGTAAACTCACTTTTAACTGTTTCTACACAGCATCGCGCCGGAACGCTGAATCGCTTGGCGGTACACCTTTGCTGGTAGGGTAGTAGCTAAACACCCGAAGCGTTCCCACCAGACAGAAACCTGAGCCAATTTACAAAGTGGCCCGTGGCGGATATCGAACCCGCGACCTCCCATTCGGATCCGAGCATGCCACTGCACGAGAGAGGTTGTTAAACTTCTAACTTTTTTTTTAAGTTTTAGATGGTGTAAAATGGTGAGCACGTTTGACTTCTGATCACAAAGTCCTGTTTTCGATCCCCAAGTCGGGCCAGTTAGGTTTTTCTATCACGAAATTGTTTCACGCTTGTGCTTCGGTGAGCATGTTAAGCCGTCAGTCCTACATCTGATTTCTCCGCTCATGTCAGAGCCGGCATAGCATCGGACTATGTAAAGGGATAATGAATGTTCCTGTGTATTTAAGATCTGCCGCATAGATGGTAAATCTCTGTAGAGATTGACCTTGGGGCTGAATCAGTAAGGAAAACAATCTGTAAGAGATATAGTGACTAAAAGAAAACGTCTAACGTAGATCTACGGATTTCTACGTAAATTTTGGTGTGCTACGAAGAAGCTACGAAGGTGCTACGCTTGCTACGTCCGACGAAACACATACAACAAATTATAAAATTACTAAACCAACTTTGATGAGCCTTGCCTTGTTCTCCTAATCTAATTTTATTGGCAAAGAATAGTAGTAATTTAGTTTCAGAGAAATATTTAAATACTCGTAGACTTATGATAGTAAAGAACACGAGTGCCATAATATAACTACACCTATTTACACCTACATATATTTTATGTTAATCTAAAAATAATAATCTTTTATCGCCAAGGATTTATCTCCTTTTTAAACATAACCTTTTTTGATATGCATGAAAAAAACTTCAATTAAGTATACACCGCACCAGTTATATGAAATATCAAAAAAAAAAAACAAAGACAATATCAAAATTCCGCGCAAGTAAAATATGGAACCTGTTTCTATTTACGCAATATCATCTCCAGTTCGCTTTCCCGGCTAATAAAATAAATAAATTCCGGAGACTAAGCGTGTGGCGACGGAGAAAGTTAATTTGAAAACGGAATAAACAGAAAGCCACCAATGGGAGCGCGCCGCGAGGGGGCGCCGGCCAATCGCGGCGTGGCATTTTTCGCGCGCTGAATTTTTATTAGCCGAGATAATAACGCCATTTTGGGGGCTCACTTTTTCGTTATACGGTGTCGGGGCACGATGATATAGGAATACTAGATATTCTTAATTTCATTCTATAAATAAAAAATGATATTGCACAGTCCGTTTAGTTAGATTTTATAGCAGTGACAGTTATTTTGGCGTGAGGTATGGAACGCTGCCCACAGGACAATAAAACGGAGAATCAAGATACAAAAATGCTGAAAATTGGATTTATAAGTTTTCGGTTACCTACTCTCGGCATATATTACGGTCCATATAAAATTATAAAATGACGCAAAAGTATCAAGATCGGAATCGAAGTTGATCCAACAATTTTCACTAACTTCACAAGACGATGCCTGTTACTGTGCACTATGCAGTCCTGCCGTAAACCCATAAGTATGACAGAGATCGTGACTATTTACTACAGATTATAGATACCAACCATCTAGGGTCAATATAGACCACTTTGGGGATAAGGTAATTGTCTCCACTCTCGTTGAACTCACCGACACGGCTAGACTGACAGGTACAACCGTCTTCCGGCATTCACCTCCAGATATTATGCCTAAAACAATAATTATGCAATATTTGTCTTCTATCTAGCCTGTAATAAACTACTATTAAATATAGGTATGTTATACTACACAACCCATGAAGGAATGTGTTCAACCAACTGCTATGAGTATGGCCCGAGCGATACTTTCTTACCGGGATAGACTTGATTGAAGGGACCCACTTCTTCAAGATGTTAAATCATAGTGAGTTCCTGAGTGATTTTCATAAGAATGTATCTTCGCACGGTGTATCAGTGTCGGCACGTGAGATATCGAAACCGACGTACAAGGCAGAAGGGCCGGGCGGCAATTTGCGCGGGATCTCGCATTATTTGTAGCCTCTCGTAAAGGGGTGTTGAGCTTTTTCTATTCGATTACTTCGATGTTTTATTATTCACATGATGATAATATAATAATGATGAATTACAGCGAATATTGTACGTCGTAAAATCAACAGAGAAAGGTTTCTGTTTAACGAAAGAATGATGAGAGGAAGACGTTCACCTGATGCTGAGTGATATGCATGCCTATGTCAGATTCAGTGTGTCAATTCATACGTCACACTGTACTGCTCTCATGATGCTGAGTCATCAGAAGTTCATTACATTGCGATATGGCATTTGGATCATGGATTGATATGATATGATTTATTGAACACCGTTCTATTTTCGTTCCATCCATCTTATCGCAATGTCATATTATGGCTAATATTTGGGTGACCGAGCTTCGCTCGGTAGCCAATAGATGGCAGCAGTAGTCATTTTTTATTTTTTTTTGGTAAATTTGACATTTTCTAAAAATGAATCCTAGCTAGATAGATTTATCGCCCCCAAAACCTGTATACTAAATAAATTTAAAATACTTAATAAACCCTGTATACTAAATTTCACGAAAATCGTTCGAACCGTTTCCGAGATCCCGATGATATAGAAATATATATATATACAAGAATTGCTCGTTTAAAGGTTTAAGATTATAGAGCCATAGAGTTCTAAGGTTTCATTTGTCCAGTAATCACATCGGTATAAGCGTCTACCTGGTGATCTACAGCCTGGTGATAGACGGATGGACGTACGGACGAACGTAAGACTTCACTCTTTATGATAAGGTCCCGTTTTACCCTGTTGGTACGGAACCCTAAAAAGTAATATTATGTGCTCGCGATACGTTGAACGAATCAATTTGAAAATCGACGAACTTTTTCATTCCGTGACTGTACTATATAAACGTCACTGAACGAATGAAACCTCAGCTACGTGTCATTGTGACACAAAATACAAACATACAATATGTTTATTAGATAACTTAGTAGCCACACAATTTGTTTGTTTATTAGATAACTTAGTAGCCACACAATTTGTTTGTTTATTAGATAACTTAGTAGCCACACAATTTGTTTGTTTATTAGATAACTTAGTAGCCACACAATTTGTTTGTTTATTAGATAACTTAGTAGCCACACAATTTGTTTGTTTATTAGATAACTTAGTAGCCACACAATTTGTTTGTTTATTAGATAACTTAGTAGCCACACAATTTGTTTGTTTATTAGATAACTTTGTAGCCATACAAAGTCGGGGCGGGTAACTAGTCGTGACATAATTTGTATAACTGCATCGAATTTGCACAGTTGCTTTCAATAAGGAAATAATTTCACCGAGCTTTACTCAGTAGCTGAGTGAGGTCTTTTATGCGACACGACTGAAACGACATCCATACGACTTCCTTTTATTTTTATTACGGTGTACTTTTTATCAAAGCCTGAAGGAAAATCGTAACGCTTGATAGATCATTTAACTATCCTGTCCGCCACATAACGAAATCATTTTATTGGTTGTTGATATAGCGGCCATAGCTACATATATACAGGGCGTCCCACGGCGATGCCATATATACGTAACATTTTAACGAAAGAATGATCATTTTGTGCTAATTAAAATTCACGGTCAAATCAGAAATTCATGGTTTTCTTTTTATTTCTGATCCTATGTTATTTACCAAAGAACGATCCTTATGATGAAGCCTTTTGATCGGTATGATGAATTATACTAATATAATAAAAGGTAATTATTTATTTCTCTAATACTGGGTTTGAGTCCTAATTCAACCAGGCAGTAACTCAAATTCGATAAATAAAGTTTAAATTCTTTTCGAAATTAAAATAAAGTCTTTTTTCGGTAAATTGTTTCACCTACAATATATAAGGTTTTTTCCCTCCATGTGGCATAATAATGGGACACACTTTATACCTTCCTCTTTTTTTGGCTTTAACTTATTTAGAAGGGGTAAGTGACACCTAAAGTTTGCATTGCACTGCACCGAAACGATAAAAATAGCTTCGCAGTGCGTCTTTGCCCACACGGTGGTAACTAGCCGCGACCAAAGACTTCCACCATACCAGGCCTGAGCCAATTTAGAAGTAGTTGTTTTAAAGAAATTATGTAATTCCAAACTGGCGCGTGTTGGGAATTAAACCCAGGACTCAAATCCAAACATGCTGCCAATTGCGCGAGGGTGGTCGTGAAACTACATCCACAACTATTTTTTCTTATGCTTGAGCCAGACCACGTTGTTCTTATATCAACCACAGTGGAATGGTGTCGTGTCGTATCGTATAGATATGATCGTATAGACACTGTAATCGTGGGTTATAAACAAGCGTCCCCTCAAGCCAGTTCCGCGCGCCTGCTAATTATTTCCCGCCCTTTCCTTCCCGCGCCCGATCAACGCTTCCGCAGGATTTTGAATTCCAATTTGGAATTGCGTTCAGAAATTTCGCTCTTTTTTCTTTTTTATACTTTTTTTATGAAAACTGGTTGTATGAAAAACATTTCTGACACTCGTTACCGTGTTTTTTAGGTTTGTTTTTTTAAACTGAAGCAACGAAATTAGCTTATGTTGTTTGCTTCTCTATTTTTAGGGTTCCATACCAATTTGGTAAAAATGAAACCCTTATGGTGAGACTTTCTCCGTCCGTCCGTCCGTCCGTCTGTCACACTCGATTATTTCAGTAACTATCGAAGCTATCGACTTGAAATTTAGAATAGTTTTAGGTAATAGTGACCCAACGCCATTACAATCGTAAAACATTGAAAATTATTTTTATTTTTATTTAAAAAGGGGGGAAAACCGGGGCTTCGAATTTTCAAAATGAAATAACAATATTGAATGGGGTATCATATGAAAGGGCATTACTTGTGTATTCTAAAACCGATTTTTATTTATTTTTATGCCCGATAGTTTTGGATTTATCGAGCAAACTGTCGAAAAAATACCGTTCACCCCCTTTATCTCCGAAGTTTATCAATCGAAAAATCTGAAATAATTATGATCAACACACATTAATGTATATTTTACAGGAAAAATAAAATCAACTCCCTAAATATTATACTTTTTTTGATAATAACAATAAACCACCAAAAACAAAGTTACGTTTGCGGTTCGCCAACAAAAGTACCTACATGTAAATTTTACTCGTAAATTCATGAACAAAAGTGATTCTTTCAATGTTTTACTGCTTTTATGGTATGGAACCCTCGGTGCGCGAGTCCGACTCGCACTTGGCCGGTTTTTTTATTAGTAAGACGTTTGCTTTTAAGAACCATATATTTTTCTTTGCTCGTGTCTCGTGTTTGTCATTAAGGAGCACACCACGGCTGTGCCCGCGAAATTCAAATTTTTTGTGGTTTTTCGCGATTTTTAAGCTACTAAGACATAATAGGCTTATGGCAGTCAAATTGCGGGAATCCCAATATCATCTTCACGTCGTGTTTATATGAAAATCTCTGCTTAAAAGTGTCGAGTTAAAGAAATTAGTCCGAGATTAGATTTGCGAGTTACTCACATAAAACTCGGTACTCGGACTAATTTCTTAAATAATTAAAATTAAATTGTAAAGATGATACTGCCATTCCCGCAAACTGACTGTCATACTCATACACCTCTGATGTGAAATTAGCGAAGTAATCGCAAAAAACCATGAAAATTTTGAATTTCGCGGGCAGAGTCGTTGATTTCGCCTTAAATTCCTCCGAAACTTCACGGAATACTTAATAGTATCTGACGGTACAGAAGGCGACAAGATGATTTTAAAAAATAGCGACTGGCCACGCCTCCGGAAAGAACTTCTCTTTCTATCGCGTAGCTTTATCGCATTCGACGTATACGTGTAGCGCGTGAAATAGACCGTACCCGAACTAACGCGAGCAAAGTATCCGGCGCGTGGCGGCCGTCTGAAATTAGTACGTCGAGACGCCTACCTGTAATTTCTAGATCACGTGATAAGTGGACCTGGCCTGACAGTACCCGAACTAACGCAAGCATAGTTTCCGGCGCGTGGCGGCCGTCTGAAATTAGTACGTCGAGACGCCTACCTGTAATTTCTCGATCACGTGATAAGTGGACCTGGCCCGGAAACGGCTCGACCGGTTGTTATGAAATTTTCTGTGTACTTTCTGAAGGTCTGAGAATAGGTCTTGAACTATTTTTCATACCTCAAGTTTCAAAAAATTTATATGGCAAAACGACGTTTGTCGGGTCAGCTAGTAGTAATAACAATTTATAAATATCTTGTTCAACCAAAAGTAAAAGATTAACATCTTTTATCTTTGAATCCTGCCTCCTTTGGGTGTTTGTAGTCTCAAATCTTTAAGGCTACTTTAAGACACAAGCAAGGGGGGGTAGAAGTGGGGGGAGGGGAGGGATATAAGTCGTATAGATAATTAGCAAGTCCCTCGCCAACTCACTCGAGTTTATTTATTTCAACAACTTGCCTTCATTTAAGAGGTTTGGGGCTTACTTTGATTCAAATCGGCTTGATACTTAAGAATATAACGGCGGTTTTTGTCCTTTGAAGATGAATTATTTTACCACCCCCTTCGGGATTTTCAAAATAATATCCTTTTTTTTAACGCACCAACCGCTTATGCTGTATGTCTTCATACTGACTCTTACCTTTTACCGTTTTAACTTGTAACTACGTATGTACATAAATGTTGTTTTTTTTATTATTGTAGATAGGCTTGCGCTTGACGACAATCATGCCTGATGGAAAGCAATGATGAAGTCTAGGTTGGAGCGCACTTATCTAGAAAATGCCTATTCACTCTTCTCTTGAAGGCACCCAGATTATATTTGGGTGGAAACACGGAGGCTGGAAGGGCGATCCATACCTTAGCGGTTTGTATCAGAAACGTGAAAAAAAACGTTTGGTATGACACAAAAGGCCATAAGGTGTTTTAATGGAATTAATATTTTTATTATTAAATATAATTTCATACCATAGCTAATATTTATTACCAGTAAATAAAATTCACTAGCACAAGGGGCAAAGGTGACCTATTTTAGTAGAGATTAGAATAAATCCGATGGAAAAAAAAATTTTTAACCGTCTGTGGGGGCAGGCGCACAGAGGGCGTGCGTAGTCATGTTTGTTACTCCTTCCTGCTCAAACTACTGAATTGATTTTGCATAAAGGAATATTTTAATAATTATGCACACAAAATCCACAAATCTTGATCAAAATCTTATTTCATACTGGCAATCTGGTGATTGGATTAAAAAAATAGCAAGTATCAAGTGGTGCGGGTCGCGGTACTCGCGTTTATTCATGCTCTTTAGAAGAATATCTCAAAGGTGTAGAGCTAAGTTACAATATGAGATACAGTCGCGCACAAAAATCACTAATATTTATTAAGAATTTTCAGGACTAAAAAGTACCTTCTCTAATCTTAGTACCTACATAAATAAGAAAATATTCGTATCTCAATACCAAATGGATAAAACCAATATCAATATTTTTTGGTTCCAAAGCCAAAATATTCTAGGAAAAAATGTATTTTTGGAGAATCATTGAAGAATTTAGAAAATTTCCCTTCATTGTTATATTCTGAGAAATCCCTTCATTATCTCTTGTCTACATCACAAACAGAACCTCTGTGCTTTTTGGCTTTTTTTATATTACTTTATTTATTATTTATAATTGTTACTAATAATAATACTTTTTTATGAAGAGGCAATAAAATATTTACCTTATTGGATTTATTTCATATTTATTTCTTAGCTTCAAACTAAGTAACTTACTAGTTATTAAATTAGGTATTTTCTTTCTTAAAAATATAGTGAAGTCAGTTTTCATCGCGAGTGTCCACGCGCAGCTAAGATGGTTGTCCCCCGCAGATTCGGGCGCTGCTTAAGCTCTGAATGTTGTATCATACCAGCCGCCACCCACGGCACTGGCGGGTTAGTGTGGACATACCTTTATTCATCACCATTATTCATCATTATCATCACATTTTATGATTTGTATGGCACAGTTATCGGTGTCTCCTCGTACTGTCTCAAAATTTTGACAAACGGGGAAAATCTCGTCTGTCCCCGAATTTAACTTTAATTGGGGACAAATGGGATTTTTTAATTTGTCGCCACTTAGGGAATAGAAAGTAAAAGTTTCTAAAATTCTGGCTAGTGGCCCCTCTATAGACAAAGACTATAACTATCAAGCGATGCAATACGATGCTGTGTAGCAATAATTATTAGGGGTTATTTACCCTTAAGGTGTAATTAAGGGGTCGGTATTTCTTTACTAGATTTGCCCGCGGCTTTACCTGCGTGAATTTTTCATAAATCGTCATTTGTGGATTTTCTAGTCACGTTCCCGCTACCTTTTCCAACCTTTATAATACCTACTTTCAGGGAATTTTTTATAGCAATCTATCTATATAGAGCTATAGATTGATATAGCAAATACGGGTTACATGCCTGAGAGTTCACAAAAATGTTCTCGAAGGTGTGTGAAGCCCGCGAACCCGCACTTGGACAGCGTGGTGGGCTATGGCCAAACCACTCTCAGTCTTAGGGGAGACCCGTGCCCAGCAGTGGGACATAAAAAGGGGTTGAGATGATGATGAATTTGTGAAGTGGTATTTATCCTATGAACTGAATTTTCCAGCATAAATAATATGATAATCCAGGACACAATTTATCTCCGTTTCATGCTAGTTCAAAGCACAAACCTGCTTTCCGAAATTACTACTATTTAACTTACTATATGACTTATCATAAAAGCCTGTAAGTTAAGCCTATGTAAAAATAAAGATTTCCATTTCCATGTCCACTTAGTAGCTACCAGCTAAACACGCTACCAAAAATTCTACCAAATTAAAAGCATTTTTTTTCACGGCATATCCTTAGTATTCGTTCTCTAGTTTTCCTCAAGGGGTGTGGCGCAAAGTCGTAAGTTTGAAGTAATCATAAGAAGCTAATCAGCGCTAATTACGATTTATACGCAACCAGCGGCTTTGTCGCCACTCCCGAGAGGCTCTATCGCTTGATCTGAATTTGAATATTTGAATTTGGAAGAGCGACTAGGAGCATAGACAATTTTTTTATTTTACTTTATGAGAGCGTTTAATAGGAAATAGTCACAGTTTTTTTTTTCATTTTTATTTGGTGATCTTGTACCTATATGGTACTTGCAAAAATATATATCTATATTTTACTCATGAAATATTGATATAAATTAAGATATTAATAATTTAAATCTGCTACGTTATTCAAACAATTCAAACGCCGAATTTCGAACGTAGATCACGTTCAATGTTTCAGCCAATCAGCTCGCACTGCTACCTCTATATCGTAATAATGGTCTTTAATTATTGGCGGAGGAGAGCTGTCGCACTTATTAGGTTGCGCCGGCGACGTTCTGTTTTGGAAGTATGAATTTTCTTGGAATATTTTTCACTTTTCATTACTTATCTTCTTCAATATTGTTATATAAAAAATAATATGACAGGTAAGTTTTGGTACTGATGAAGACTACAAAGGACATGGCCGAAACTTGTATGGGGCTGTGCCCTGAAAAAAAAATATTCATGGCCATCGACAAACAGTACGTCATATTAAAGCTCATAATTATGTCTTTACATTCGTTTAATTTTTATGATCAGAAAACTTGCGAGAGACATAATATCAGCATAACAACTTGCAACAAAATGCGCCTAAATAATTTTAATAGCAAAGATTTTTTTATTAAAAAATGATGCGTATTTGTTATGAACCCATTACTTTTTCATATTAAAAAGCTTAGAAAATGCGAGTAAACATTTTGAACAGCATTTATTTAGTACAAAAATCATTGCTATTAAAATTATTTAGGCGCATTTTGTTGCAAGTTGTTATGCTGATATTATGTCTCTCGCAAGTTTTCTGATCATAAAAATTAAACGATTTTTAAGACATAATTATAAGCTTTAATATGACGTACTGTTTGTCAATGGCCATGAATATTTTTTTTCGAGATCATAATCCGGCCATGTCATAATACTTACTACACCTGTATTTAAATTTCATGCATAATGCCTATTTTAGAAATGGAATAGATAAGTCATATTAAGAGCTGCTTGTATGATGCTGCTAGCTATTACAAGTGTAGGTCTCGTTTGTAATCTGTGACAAATCGTTGGTTTTACTCGTTGTTTCAGTCGACCCTTGTCAGGCTCACATTTCCTATAGTTAACTTTACCTATTTCAAGTTTGGACATGTTTGACAAACAAATTCACGCAATTTCCTATTAAAAGTATGTTACTTATATAGATAAACTTTTTCACCTCGTGTTAAGGGATGATGCAGTGTAAGACGTTATCGTACTAACTTGTAAGGTTAATCTACACAGTATCACGCCGGAATCTCAAATCGCTTGGCGGTGAGTCTTTACTGGTAGGGTGGTACCTAGCCAAGGCCTAAACCGACAACCAGATAAGACCTGAGTTAATTTAGAAAATATGATAAAATTCTATTAAAGAGACCCGTGGCGGGAATCGAACCCGCGACCACCAACTCACATCCGAGCGCACACCACAGCGCAAGGAGCTCGTCAAGGTTTTGCAACGGTTGAATACAGCCTATTCCTGTAGCTATAAACACCTTAAAATATTCAATAACTCGATTCGAAATTCAAAACGAATTCAGCTCTCCAATAAAGAAGTCTTTATCAGAGAACATTCAAAATATATTTGAAAGTGTTCAAAATATATTCGCACAAATCAAAAGGCGGCGTAGATGTTTCGTGTTTGGAACACATTTGAAAAAAGAACGTGAAAAAATTGAACACGTTCGAAATTTGAAACAGAAGGCGCATCGGCCGCGCGTTGCCCATTCATTTCGCAGTTTCAAAACGTGGCAAATTTGAAATTTGAATTGAGATTTGCAAAAGGACTGGCTGGGAGCACGTTTACATTACGTCGAACGGAGTTCTGAATATCCATTGCATAATAGAAACCTAACGTTAACTGCACTGACTAAAACCCCTCGGGGTTATCTCATTGACTGATATTTGAGCAATGGGATCGCTGCACTCCTACTAGCCAGCCAGTGCGGCGTTTGGTAAGGCCCTTACAAAAGTTCAAAACCCTGTCACAGGTCACAGGAGCATAGATTATTAATAAATGAACCCGAATAACACCACAACATGATCGAAATTTGCACGATTTTGGTATTACGAATGTATGGGAGACATCGTGGATAAGCGGACTCTTAACAGCCATTTTTCAGAATGGATGCGTACAGAAAAAAGCTATGCGTAGAATAGCAAAAAGTATCCCACTGCCCAAAGATATGCCGCCAGGAATCGTGTTTTACATTGTTAATACATTTCGACCAACATATTGCGAAATCTCGTTCCGCCTCGATGTAAACGCGCCAATCTGTTCTTTGGTGCTCCAATTTGTCTGATTGACGCCGGGTCCGGTTCACAGACGGCTCAAAGACTCCGGGTCGGCTGCAGCCTGCGCGACGCATGGCGGAAAAGCGACGGAATTACGTCGCCTATTCGATAGGTACATATGCATTGCAATAGGAACCTACCTTCTGTAGATCTTATTTGGGTGGACACAATTTCGTACTCCTATCTACTACATGAGGCCCGGTTCCCACCAAAGCGGAGCTGTGTTTTAGTTAACAATCAGCTGGGCGATCGGCTCAAAACGTATCAATCATTAAATAACTGTATCAATATCAAAACACGGGTGTTGACCAATCACAACGCTTGAAAATATGTGAAAATCACGTTTTGACATTGATACAGTTATTTAATGATTGATACATTTGAGATCCGTTAAATAAGTAGGTATATTAAAAAAAAGGCGTGTGGCACTCGGAGACTGCCGCGGTAAAGCTATTGTATAGAATTTAAAGATATTTTTTAATTTTGCCATCAATAGAAAAGTAGAACTTTTGGTAACAGGCTAGCTTAAAAGCAGGGAGTGCAACTACACAACTTTTTAGTTTTACTACTAAAAACTAAAAAGTTGTGGAGTTGCGCTCCTTGCTTTCATGCTAGCCTAGTACCAAAATCTCTACTTTAGGAGTGCCAGGTTATTTTCGTTACGGAATTTCTGGATTAGGTCTGCACCGTCAAAGCCCGCGATAGAAGCTATGCAATAGCTTAAAATCATGCTCTAAGAATATTGTCCAATAGAGTCTAGAATAATGATGTATATAAAAATGACTTTATTCCAATCATTCCACACTTGTCTTTAGAAATGAAAATCTATCCGTTTCGCGGGTGAAACCCCGATGACATTTTTTTGTTCATCGGATGATTTTTCCGTTCCGCCACATTCGCGAATGACTGCGTTCTCATTTAAGCAATGGCATTTGACGGCTGTGCCTTTGTCGCGACGCGGAGTGAAAAAATCATCTGCTTTTCTAGGGTTCCGTAGAGAGTTTCCTGCTTTTTTCTTTAAGACATAAAATGCCGAACGCATAGCGCTTCATCAGGGGTAACGGAGGGGTTTATGGGGCTTTGCTACCCACTAAAAACCATTTTGTTTCCTCGATAGATTAGCTGGTGGGAGTACGGGATTCACCATCGTATTCATGACTTACATTATACTTATGAAATGATCATTCATATGATATTATTTTGTGATATATCAAGTAAATATGTAAATTAAAAATTTCCTTATCTTCTATCCAATCACCGAGAAAAACATGTGCAAAATTTCAGGTTTCTTGGATTAAGGCTTGTTACCCTTTTTGGTATTCTAAAAACCTAATAAAAAGATTAGCAGAGAAAAATAAATATAGAAAACTGTACAATAAATATCGTAATCCTATGGATGAAATTGAATTTAAATTATTACGAGAAAGATGTGAAATTATTATTAATTTAGACTATAAGAACTACTTAGAAAGGGTAGAACATAATATTAAAATAAATCCAAAATTTTTCCATTCATATTTAAAGCAAATGCGTAGTAATAAATGTGACTATCCTGCACTTATGACTCTTAATGGTTCTTCATTCACAAATGGCGCGGATATTTGTAATCAATTCGCTAATCATTTTTCGTGTGTATATATAGCGTCTAGTAGAATAATTAAAACTAAGCCATTCATTACTACGAATGCATTAGATAATTCGCAGTTAGGAAGTATAAATATATCTAAAAAGAGTCTTATAAAACAATTAAAAGGCCTTGATGTGAGTAAAGGGCCCGGGCCAGATGACATACCACCTGTATTTGTTAAACATTGTTCTGCTGTATTAGCGGAACCTTTATTGTTAATATTTAACAAGTCTTTGTGTGACGGTGAATTCCCAGATATTTGGAAAAGAGCCAGGGTAGTTCCTGTATTCAAAAGTGGCGATCGAAAAGACATATCAAAGTATAGGCCCATTTGTATTTTATCAGTATTCTCTAAAGTTTTTGAATCGTTAATTTGCCCAGTTCTGGAATGGTACATGAAACCGGCTATGTTAGATAATCAACACGGGTTCATCAAAAAGAGATCAACTACGTCAAATTTAGCTTTGTTTGTAGATGACTTAGCGATTGCTTTGGATAATAAATCTCAAGTAGATTGTGTTTACACTGATTTTTCAAAGGCATTTGATGTAGTTGATCACTTTATTCTGTTGGAAAAACTCAGGAGGTATGGTATTTGCAGTAGTCTCATTAATTGGTTTGAGTCATACCTAACAAACCGTAAGATGAATGTGGTTATAGGAGGATATCAGTCCCATACATTTGTTGCCACTTCAGGCGTACCACAGGGTTCCAATCTTGGACCGGCGTTATTTGGTATATTTATTAATGATGTGGTTGAATGTTTCAGGTATTGTCAGTTCCAAATATACGCTGATGACCTTAAGATGTACAATATTGTTAATGATGTTAATGATTCCATCAATTTGCAAGGGGATTTGGATAGGCTTTCTGTTTGGTGCGACCACAATAATTTGAAGTTAAATCATTTAAAATGTAATAGCATAACCTTTAGTAGGAAAATTAAAAATATTAAGTTCGACTATAGAATTAAAAACAATGTTTTAGAAAATGTAAACCAAATAAAAGACCTTGGCGTGATTATAGACCATAAATTAAGTTTTATAGCACATATCGATAATGTCATTAATAGTTCTCTAAAATTAATGGGATTCATAATTAGAAATACAAAAGACTTCCGAAAGTCTGCTACCAGACTTGCATTATTCAATTCGCTGGTACGAAGTAGACTTGAATACTGTACTGTTGCATGGAGCCCATACTATGAAATACATAAAAATAGGATAGAGAGAGTCCAGAAGAAGTTTTTGCGGCACCTAGCATATAAGGACAAAGTACTGAAAAAAGTCAACACCTACACTGACCTCCTAAAATTATATAAGACATTGTCATTGTCGGATCGCAGGGACTTTATTGACCTCTCCTTCCTCAAGAATATTATAGATGGAGGGATCGACTGCTCAAATCTGCTGAGTAGGGTGCGTTTGGCAGTACCTAAGTTCAATGCTAGGTCACATATCAAAAATAAGTTTACGTTTAGACCTAGAATTAACAAGTCGAATCTAGGCAGATCCTCCCCTATGTGCAGAATAGTTATCACCTATAATAATTTGATCAAGGATGCTGGGATAGATATTTTTCAACATTCCGCTGCGCGTTTCAAGAGGGAGGTTAAAAATCTTTTAAAAGTAGGTACTGCATGATATTTTGCATTTTTTTTTTTTGTAGTTATTATTATCTTCTTTTTATAAATTTTGTTTTTTTTTTTTTTGTATTTTGTACCTAACTGTTACTAATAATTTATTTTTCATTTTTTGTAGTTACTTATCGTTCTTTTTTAATTTCATATTTAACGTAGCTTTAAGTAATTATAGTGTTACGGACTAAAGGAAATACTCAAAATTAATCGTGTGCTCCTAGGTTAGTGTTGAAATTTGACAGCTTAATAAGAACTTTCCGCTCGATACGAGAATAATAAAAAGTAAATTAGACAGAAGGATTATTGATATTTGGAGTGAAATATTTGTTTGAAGTTTGAAGGTTGTTCTGTCTTGAAATTCTGATGATTTGATAAAAAGGGAGAATTTTACAGGACCAAGGAGTCAGTTAAATGTACTCAAGTTCAAATCATACATGTGAAGCTGAGAAGGAAAAGTGAGGAAAGTACCAGTAGTCAGTGCCACTGCTAGTACGTCATACTGACAGTGTGTTCGCGGAATCGGAACTGCTCGCGTGCATCAAAGCATTCCTAAGTTTGTACGGTGCGCCTTATCAACCAATAAAGGCATTCACCCATCGACTCCGTGTATTCTTCCAATCCCGACCCCAGGCTCGTAACATTGGTGTCAGAAGTGGGATTGGAAGATGCCTTTGGTGCCAAGGGTCGAGAAGGAGGGCGTTACTACGCGTGCCATGTCTGAAGCGCGAGAGCGAGAAGATTCAGTTGCAAGTACTTCTGAGCGCAATCCGGTCGCACAACAAATTCCAGCGGCAGATGTAAACACGCTGTTAGAACAGATGACCGTTAAGATACAAGAACAGTCACATGTGCTCTTGGAAGAATACAGCCGTCGTCGTGATGAAGAGTCCAGTGCGCGTCTCGAGGAACAGTTGCGTGCTTTCCATGAGAGATTTCACAAGGACATACTAGCTGCACTGCAACAGAACACGCAGAAGGTAGAGCTGATGGAGAAAGAAGTGTGGAGAATGAAGGAGTCCTCCGAAAATCAAAATGCAACCTTGCAGGAGCATGACTCGCTGTTATTAAAGATCGAGCGGAGAGTTGATTACCTT
Organism: Coenonympha glycerion; assembly: GCA_963855885.1. NCBI lineage: Eukaryota > Metazoa > Arthropoda > Insecta > Lepidoptera > Nymphalidae > Coenonympha > Coenonympha glycerion. The sequence goes on from OY979650.1 coordinate 8,272,226, forward strand.
GAAACGCACGGAGGAGCATCGCGTAGTTCAGAAGGTATGACACCGGCAAAGCATTTTAAGTTACCGCATTTTGACGGCAAGTCATCGTGGGCGGCTTTCAAGTTTCAATTCGAGACCGTCAAGAAAACAAGTCGTTGGACGGATGATGAGGCGCAGTCTGCCCTTACGATTGCGCTTCGTGATGAAGCATTAACTGTGTTGGAAGCGTTGTGTGTCAATGAAATGCAGGTTACATATGACGAACTTCTTAATGCTTTGGAATCTCGATATGGTGATAGCCACCTCGAACACGTTTATAGGGCTCAACTCAAAGATCGTGCTCAACGAACTAATGAAAGCTTACAGCAATGGTCAGTAGAAATTGAGAGCCTCGTGCGGAAGGCTTACCAATCTTCACCGTCCACTGTGGAGACGATGTTGTTGCAAGCCTTTGTGGATGGAATTCGAGATTCGGAGGTAAGAGCCACCGTCCGCTTGAAGCACCACACCAGCTTGAAGGAGGCTGTAGCTCATGCTCTAGAGGTGGAGGCTGTACGATATAACTCAAGAACTATAAAACTGAGGGAGATGGCTACAACAGAGAGGAATTGGACACAGCGGCGTATATTTAACCCCACCTGCTATGGGTGCGGAGAGCGAGGACACCTGCGGAGCAGCTGTCCCAAGAGGGAACGAGTGACCAGTAGAAGCCAAGTGGATGCAGCGGTTTCTACGTCAGATCAGCTGCAGGAAAACTAGAACCAGCCAGAGCTGCGGGGTGGGCGCTGGCCGGAGGTATCACAACCCCATATATTGCATTAAAACAGACAGTAGATGGAAACAGCTTGGTGATAGATGGAGCCATTGATGGGGTAGCATGTCAACTTACCCTGGATACTGGAGCATCGCGGACAGTCATTAAACATCAACAAGGGAAGTACATTGATACATGTTGTAATTTACAGGAAAAAGGAAACATCAATCTTATGACAGCCACCGGCCAGAGCGTACCTGTCTGGGGGGAAGTGAACATCGCCATTGAAATTGGTGACAGGATCTATTGGCAAAAGGCAATACTAGCGGATATCGTTGATGACTGCATAATTGGTCTAGATTTTCTTCGACATCATCAATGTAAAATTGACATTAAGTATGGGGTGCTTAGGTGTGGAAATCAAGAAATTCCAATAAAGGGTGGAAATTATGGGAAAGTTTACTGTTTGAAGAATACAACCCTTTTGCCAAGATCCCAAACATTAGTTCCTGTGACGTTACCTCCCGAAAACTATCGAAGACCAAGAAGATGCGCAATCATTGTGGTTGATATTAAAATAAAAATATAGGGTAATTTAATAATTCATTGACGTTAACACAATTCAGTCGAGTGAAAACCTAGATTATCCATTCATATTCCTTCTCATATCAATCACCTATGCTCCCGTTCATTCCTTGACAATGTGAACACAACAACATTTCGTCGATTCGCAAACTACTCTTCGTGAAAACGTCATCGGAGTCGCTAGCGTGTCGCTTGGCGCCGCGAAATTTATTAAAACCGCCCGCAATTGCCTGTGAATTAGGCTTATTAATAATATATTGACTTTCCCGCACCGCATGCGAGTGTAAAAACGTTACAGAAATATAAAATAAACTGTTCAGTGTTTGATTTGTGAGGAGATTCCGTGTAGGAGTGGATTCCGGCCGGCCACGTGCGTTCCAGACGAAAGGACAGCCAAGGTCAGTGTTCACATAATCCATCGTTCGATCCCTTACTCCCGCCAATACGATCTCCCCTTGTCTCATTTATCTATCTTCGCATCTTCCCTTTCCTATACAGTCCACTTTTAGTTTTCGCTCCATAATTTTTTGGTCGATTCGATGCCGGATCGGTAACCGATAATATCGCTTCATCCGCTTAAAAATATATACTACCTCCGCTTGTGACGTTTTATGCTCGCAATTCTATAAACGCTGTTTAAAATTATAACTTTTATATCCCTAAATTGATAATCTTTGTCGCATAACGCTCATTATTATAATAAAACGCTTATTTATTTACAATTCGTAACCGAAATACACTAGGACCGTACGAAAATATTAAGTATTTTATAATTTTTATATGTAGGTACCTACCTACCTCCCGCTCACTGCTTAATATTTTTCGTATATTATTTGAACCGCTCCCTAGTTGTGATACGGTTATGAATTTGTAGAATCATACGTATCAATATTAATATATCGAAATATTTAATATTTATGTATCTTATAAAATTAATTTAATAAGATACATAAATATTAAATATTATTATTGACCGATTAGGTCAAAGAATAAGAACGCCTACTGATTATCGAATTCATTCCTTCGATCAATTATTATTATTTACTCCCGCTAACTAACTCGAAAGTAACTTATTTAAATAGTGAATAGGTAAGTGGGTAGGCAGTGCCGAAAACCGCGTGACGAATTCCGTCATCGGGACTCGTCGAACGAACCTACTCATTCTTTCTCCCGAAACATTTCGATTGCGTCGATCATTCATTCGCCGCGTATAATACCTATATCGCTCAGCCCGCTCGGCGCGTATACCCCTGTATCGTTGCGCTCGCGCCTCGTGCTTGCCGGCTAATTCGAGATCGCCACGCGTTGAGTTGCATCGGCTGGCGCGTCTACTTACCTACGTACTATTTGCGTATTATTTAGGTAGCGGCCTTTCGCTGCACGGCGCTGCACTGCGTGCGCTTTTTAATTTACCTTCCCATTATTATTAAGAGGGTTGTGTATTTAGTTGAATACTATTGTGAATGAGTTAGTTAGGTATTATATTTAAACTGGATAATTGTAAGTGGTTAATTAAAAAGAACTTTATACTTAATTAATGTTCAAAATGAGTAAAAGTGACGCTTCGCCTAAATCTTATAATAAAGATGAATGCCAGCTGTTATTATTGGAGTCTAAACGAGATGTTATGTTTCCTCGAATGCAGGTTCTTTATGATACTGCCCTCCAAGTGCAATCGGACAGTAGCAAACTATCATCATTACTAGTACAAGCTTCTAATATCGAAACATTGCGTAAGGAGTTTGAAGCCAATTTAGATTTATATAACGTTGCGCAAATTAAAGTCAACCCTAAAGCGGCAATTAATTACCAAGCTTGGACTTCATTTGAAGAAATGTTTTGTTTTGTTAAGCAAGTATTAGATAACGGTAAAAATGCTAGTTCCGAAACGTCTGGATGCCATCCCATATCTAGTTTTCCTAAATTTAAATCGCGTTTGCCATCAATTGAGCTTATTGATTTTTCTGGCGATTATAAATCTTTTCCGCTTTTTTACCAACAATTTAAAAATTTAATTCATGAAAATCCAAACCTTTCTGATAGTGAAAAGGTGTTTTATCTTGTTGGCAAATTAAAAGGCAAGGCTGCCTCGGTTTGTGCTGGGTTGCCAGCCACTGCTGAAAATTACCCCATTATTTGGAATGCGTTAATTGAACGATATGATGACCCTCGTTCTCTAGCTAGTTCTTATCTCAATCAATTATTAAATTTTAAATCTCTAAACGCTAATAATGCCGCAGGTCTTGAGTTATTTTTAAATAATTTTAATTCTGCTGTGGATGCCTTAAAACAATTAAAATTAAATGACTTAACTGATTTTATATTACTTCATATCGCATTACAAAAATTAGATAGTGATACTGTAAAACTTTTTGAGATCACTAATCGAAAAAAGAAAATCCCTTCTTACGAGCACTTAATTGAATTTGTTAAAGAACAGAGTAAAGTGTTATCAAGAGGGAACGATTTTAAATCTTCAGGATCTCATACCTCTAACAAAGCTTATGCTAAGAGTTCTCCTGTAACTAAATTAACTAAGAGCTTCGTTAACACGGATAATATTGAAAATAAATCATCTGATAATAAATGCGTATTATGCAAAAATGAGAAACATAATCATATGTATAAATGCCCTTCTTTTATGAAATTAACGCCTAAAGAAAGGTTTGAAATTATAAAGAAATACTCTTACTGTACCAACTGTACGAGTACTCTGCACCGAAGTGGTAATTGTTTATCCTCTCGTAAATGTGTCCACTGTGATCTCAGACATGCAAGTTTATTATGTTTCACTAACGCTAGTAAATCTAACTGTTGTGTAGTGATAAATAACCCTACTGCACAAAACGCCCCGCGCTGTTCTCCTTCGCTACCCGCTAATTCTGATGAATATAAAACTAAAACGCTCGCTCCTATGATCGATAATGATCCCTATTCGCACGCTTGTTCTCCGATGACTAAATCGGTTGAACAGAACGCTAAACTTGATTCTAATGTTGATTCTTCAACAAATAGACCCAAGTCACTATGTACTGTCTCTCGTGATTTTCACGATCGCAATATTACCTCATTATTGGGCACCGCTAAAATAAAAATTGTAGATAAATACAACCGCTCTCACTTTGTACGCTGTTTGGTGGATCCTGGATCCCAAAGTGACTATATTACTGCAACTTGTTGCAAGAGACTATCTTTACCTGTGTATAAACAACATCGCTTTTCCGAAGTTCAGGGAATCGGCGGAACTTCTCAAAAAATACTTGGAGTTTCCGATTTTAAATTCAAGTCTCGCTTTGATGATCAAAAGGAATATTCTGTACGCCCTCTGGTAGTAGAAGGAATCACTTCTCAGTTGCCTGATACCAGAGTAGATATTTCTGCGTTAAACAATTTAATCAAAAATATTCCATTAGCCGATGACACTTTCTCTGAACCTGGAAATATAGATATGTTAATAGGTGTGAAGCTATATTGTGACATCTTACTTTTTGGTAAAATCGCAGGTACTCATAGTCTCCCCACCGCTATAGAAACTACTCTCGGATATGTTCTTTTAGGAAACGTGCCTGTTGTTTCTTCTCCTCCGCACACATCTGCTTTTTGCGCTTTTAGTAGAGAACCTCTTGACGATCTTTTAGAAAGATTCTGGAAAACGGAAGAGGTACCGCAACAGAAATTTTTGAGTCCAGAAGAACAAGAATGTGAAAACATTTATGTTAATACTACAACACGCAACTGTGATGGCAGCTTCTCTGTAGACCTTCCATTTAAGGAAAATCCAGAAAAGTTAGGGAATTCTTATATCTCAGCTAAGAGAAGATATTTTAATCTAGAGAAAAAACTTGAACAGTCTCCCGAATTACGCACTAAATATAATGAAGTAATTCAAGATTACCTAGATAAAAATATAATCTCTAAAGTTTCACCTGATGAAAGCGTATCACCTGGATTCTACTTGCCTCACAGACATGTGATACGTAATGATAAAAGTACGAAGCTCAGAATTGTTCTGGATGCTTCTATGAAAACGGACTCAAATAATATTTCATTAAATGATATTCTGCATACTGGTCCTAATTTACAAGCAGAGATCTTTAACATTTTGATAAATGTTAGACTCTTCGAAATAGCATTCTTTGCTGATGTAAAACAAATGTATTTATGCATTGAAGTTCATCCCTCTCATCGCAAATTTCAAAGGATATTATATAGATTTTCTTGTAATGACCCTTTAGATATTTATCAATTCAACCGCGTCACTTTTGGAATGCGCTGCTCTCCTTTTTTAGCAATTCGTACTCTACGTGAATTAGCTAAGAGAGAAAGAGAAAAATGGCCTTTAGCGGCTGATATAATTGAAAGAGACGTATATATGGATGATTTAGCCTCCTCAGCCTCTACTACTACAGAAGCTATTGAGATTGCTAATCAGCTTATTCAGATGTTTAAATCTGGAGGGTTCGACTTAATTAAGTGGACTAGTAATTCTCCTGAATTATTAGAACATATTCCACAAACGCACCGTCAATCCGAAGGAATTTCCTTTGATGATGACCACACTTTCAAGATCTTAGGTCTGCATTGGTTTCCCACCAATGATTCATTGACCTTCTTCGTTTCTCAACCTTCGCAGAATTGGACAAAACGTTCAATTTTATCAGTAATGGCGCAACTCTACGATGTTCTCGGGCTAGTGGGGCCTGTGATTCTTTTTGCTAAATTACTCATCAAAGAGTTATGGATTCTTAAATTGTCGTGGGATGAAACTCCTCCTTCTAACGTTATAGAAAAATGGGAAAAATACATCTCTGAATTGCCTCTATTGTCAAATTTAAAAATCCCTAGATATCTTGGAGTTACAAAAGAATCCAAAATGTCTCTACTTGCTTTCAGCGATGCTAGTGAGAAGGCGATAGGATGCGTAATATATACCCACGTGACTAATGGTAGTGAAAATCCCATTGTTTCATTGGTTTGCTCTAAATCTAGAGTATCTTCACCTTCCAAATTAGTCACGCTGGCCAGATTGGAACTAAACGCTCTAGTCTTACTCGCTAAATTAGTTCGCACCGTATACGATACGTTAATATTGCGCTATCCTATAGAAAACATCTATATATTTTCAGATTCTACAGTCGCACTGTGTTGGTTGAAAGCTTCTCCACACAGGTTTCAGACTTATGTCGCAAATCGCATCTCTCAATTTCAAACGCTTTTATCTATAGATGATCTTTATCATATATCTGGTATAGAAAATCCTGCAGATTGTGTATCCCGCGGACTTCTACCATCGCAATTATTAAATCACGCACTTTGGTTTAATGGGCCTTCCTGGGCGTCTTTGCCCATTGAACAATGGCCTATTGAAAAATTTTCACCTGCTTCTAATTCCGCTCTCCCAGAGCAAAAAACCTCCGCTCTTGTCACTCAAGTAATCGAAGAAAATCTTTTAATAAGTTTGAGCAGTAAGTTCTCTTCTTGGTATAAATACCTTAGATCAGTGGTGTACATTTTGAGATTTATTAAAAAATTGCCCAAAAATGATACTATCACTGCTGAAGACTTAGATGCTGCAGAGGCGAAAGTTGTTGAAGCTGTGCAAAAAACTCATTTCGCTGACGATTTAGAAAAATTAAAGAAAGGAAAGTCTTGTTCTCGCGCTATTCAGAAATTAAATCCTTTTATTAAAGATAACATAATCCATGTTGGTGGTCGCTTGACTTACTCCTCTTTAGACTACCTACATAAACACCCAATCCTTTTACCCAGAAAGGGTCATATTATAGACTTAATAATTGATCACTATCACCGTGAAAATTTTCACGCTGGCCCCCATATATTATTATCTCTGACTCGACAAAAGTTTTGGATTATTTCTGCTAGACGTTCCGTAAAACATAGAATTCATAAATGCGTTAAATGCTATAGAATGAATCCAAAACCTACTTTTCCCTTTATGGCTGATCTACCTCCATGCCGTCTAGATCAAGCTAACGCATTTACTCACACAGGTCTGGACTATGCGGGACCTTTGTACATAACATTGACAAGAGGACGAGGTTCACGCAAAGAAAAGGCTTATTTATGCATTTTCATTTGCTTAGTAACCAAAGCAGTTCATTTAGAACTTGCACCAGATTTGTCTTCTGCCTCTTTTTTAAATTTATATAAAAGATTCAGAGCCAGAGCTGGAGCTAATTGTAAATTTCTATATAGTGATAATGCCACTAATTTTGTCTCTTCTAGAGGTTATTTAAATGAATTAAACGATCTTCTGAAAAGTGATGAGTATTACAAATCTTTTAGTTCAGAACTCGCTAAACATCGCGTCATCTGGAAGACCAACCCTCCTACTGGAAGTCATTTCGGAGGAATCTGGGAAGCTAATATAAAAAGCGCAAAATCTCTACTTTTTAGAGTTATTGGTAACCAAATTCTCACTTACGAGGAAATGCTCACAGTCATCATTCAAATAGAAGCGATACTTAATAGTAGGCCTCTATATTTATTAAGTACTGACCCTTCCGAACCTTCTGCTCTTACTCCTGCGCACTTTTTATATAAAGTACCGCTTGAATTTTTACCTGCTCCAGATCTCAGCGGAGAAAAGGAACGATTATTAAGTAGGTTTATGCTAATGGACTCCTTAGTCCAATCGTTCTGGAAAAGGTTCAGATTGGAATACTTACACACATTACAAACACGCGAAAAATGGAACAATTCCTCAGAGAACTTGAAAGAAGGAGTTGTTGTACTAATAAATATCGAAAACGCTCCGCCTTTGCAATGGCCACTCGGAATAATAACTCGCGTACTGCCTGGTAAAGATGGTATTGCTAGAGTTGCGGAAGTAAAGACCAAAGGTGGCTTATTCATTAGACCTATCGTAAAGTTATGTCCTTTGCCTACGCAATAATTTAATCTATATATAATTCCCTCTTTAATAAGATAAGTCTTAGTTTAGTAATAGTTTTATTTACTAACTCTACATTAGGTATTCCTTAAATCGCTAATCGCTTGCACTTATAGTATAAGTATATCGCTTATAGTATCTATTTTTATATTTTCTCTCATTTATTGTTGCGAGCTCTAATTCGCTCACAGGCGGGGGAGATGGTTGATATTAAAATAAAAATATAGGGTAATTTAATAATTCATTGACGTTAACACAATTCAGTCGAGTGAAAACCTAGATTATCCATTCATATTCCTTCTCATATCAATCACCTATGCTCCCGTTCATTCCTTGACAATGTGAACACAACAACATTTCGTCGATTCGCAAACTACTCTTCGTGAAAACGTCATCGGAGTCGCTAGCGTGTCGCTTGGCGCCGCGAAATTTATTAAAACCGCCCGCAATTGCCTGTGAATTAGGCTTATTAATAATATATTGACTTTCCCGCACCGCATGCGAGTGTAAAAACGTTACAGAAATATAAAATAAACTGTTCAGTGTTTGATTTGTGAGGAGATTCCGTGTAGGAGTGGATTCCGGCCGGCCACGTGCGTTCCAGACGAAAGGACAGCCAAGGTCAGTGTTCACATAATCCATCGTTCGATCCCTTACTCCCGCCAATACGATCTCCCCTTGTCTCATTTATCTATCTTCGCATCTTCCCTATCCTATACAGTCCACTTTTAGTTTTCGCTCCACATTGAACAACGTGGACATGAACATTCATGAATTCCTGCAAGAGTTGTTGTAGGACGAACTCGAGTTTCAATGATCCCAGTGTTTAATCCATTTAATGCTCCCCAGATTATTCAAAAAGGTGACATAGTAGGCACCTGTGAAGAAATAAGTTTTCTAAGAAGTTGTGAAGAAAGTCGAACGATGTTGAATAGGGCAGATGATCAAGTGATGAAACTCATAGAAGATTGTAAAGATCATCTTACGACGCTTCAAAGAAAGAAAGCCGAGGAACTTTTAATCCACTATTCTGATTTGTTCTCGAAACATGAAGGTGATATTGGAAGAACTGGTCTGGTGAAGCATAAAATTTATACCGGAGATGTTATGCCAATCCGGCAGCGACCAAGACGCATACCACTTGCCAAAGACAAAGAAGTAGAAGATATGATTTGGGACATGCAGAAAAATGATGTTATTGAACACTCTACGAGTCCTTGGTGCTCTCCAGTAGTACTGGTGAAGAAAAAAGACGGATCATTGAGATTCTGCATCGATTACCGCCGATTGAACGACGTCACTAAGAAAGACAGTTATCCTTTACCGCGAATTGATGACACATTGGATACCTTGAGCGGTATGACATGGTTTTCAACACTTGATTTGGAAAGTGGTTATTGGCAGGTAGACTTAGATCCAGCAGATAAAGAAAAGACTGCATTTTCAACTGGAAAGGGGTTGTGGCAATTTAAAGTTATGCCTTTTGGCCTATGTAATGCACCAGCCACGTTCGAGAGATTAATGGAGCAAGTACTGGCTGGATTATTGGGAGAGGCTTGCCTTGTTTACTTGGATGACATAATTATTGTGGGCCGGAATTTCGAAGATCATCTTAAGAAACTTGAAGCAGTTTTCAATAAATTACGTGGAGCTAATTTGAAATTAAGCGCGAAGAAGTGTTTACTCTTCAGGCATCAAGTGGGTTATTTGGGACATATAATATCGAAAGATGGAATTGCAACGGATCCAGCCAAAATTAGTGCTGTCAAGGACTGGCCTGACCCAAAGGATAAGACACAGGTCAGAGCATTTTTGGGACTATGCTCTTATTATCGTCGGTTTGTGAAGGGGTTCTCCGACATAGCTAAGCCTTTGCATCGCCTTACTGAAGAAAAAAGGCTCTTTATATGGGACGAAGGATGCCAACAAGCTTTTGAAAAACTGAAGAAACATCTTTGTGAGGCACCGATTCTCGGATACCCTGACCCAGAAGGAAAATTCATAGTAGATGCTGACGCGAGCAATACGGCAATTGGAGGGGTATTGTCCCAGCAAAAGAATAATCAAGAGAGTGTAATCGCCTACTTTAGTAAGTCACTATCCAATACGGAGAAAAATTATTGCGTTACTCGGAGAGAATTACTTGCTGTGGTAAAGACGTTACACCATTTCAAGAAATATCTGATTGGTCGTAAATTTTTGATAAGGACTGACCATGCTGCCTTAAAGTGGTTATTAGAATTCCGGAACCCAGAGGGACAAGTAGCGCGATGGATTGAGCAGTTGCAAGAATTTGACTTTGAAATAGAACATCGTGAGGGAAGAAGTCATGGTAATGCCGATGCTTTGTCTCGACGACCATGTGCCGAGAATTGTAAACACTGTCAAAGACAGGAAGCAAAGGAACTAGTATCTGTGAAAGTTATTCGAACGGATTCTGTCGATGACCAGTGGAGCGATGATGCAATGAAGAAGGCGCAGGAAGATGACGGAGATATTCGTCCAATTCTGGAATTGTTGAGGAGTGGTAATTCAAAACCAGAGTGGTCTGACGTAGCTCAATATAGCACAGGCACAAAAAGTCTGTGGGCGCAATGGAAGAGCTTGACTTTACATAATGGAGTATTATGTAGGAAATGGGAGACTACGCGCATGAACAATTGTCATTTACAAATAGTCGTTCCCAGAGTCAAAGTAAAATAAGTGCTGCGCGCTTATCATGACGGTGCATCTGGTGGGCATTTGGGAGTTAAACGAACACTTACTAAGATTCGAGATCGATTTTATTGGTTACATTGTCGTGAAGATGTCGAAGATTGGTGTCGAAAATGTGTTAGCTGTGCATCTGTTAAAGGACCGCAGACTAGAAGCAAGGGGGCAATGAGGCTATACAATATTGGAGCGCCATGGGAAAGAATTGCTCTAGATATAGCAGGGCCATTCCCAATCACAAATTTGGGCAATCGCTACATCCTTGTGGTAATGGATTACTTTACGAAATGGCCCGAGGTGTTTGCCATTCCGAATCAAGAAGCAATCACTGTGGCTAATAAGTTGGTCAATGAAGTCTTCTGTAGATTTGGAGCCCCACTGGAAATTCATAGTGATCAGGGGCGGAATTTTGAATCACAGGTATTTCAAGAAGTTTGTAAGATAATGGGCATACATAAAACTCGGACCACCCCATATCACCCACAATCAGATGGAATGGTGGAGAGGTTTAACCAGACCTTGGAAAGGCACCTGGCCAAAGTTGTAGACAGCCATCAGAAAGATTGGGACGAATATATACCACTGTTTCTACTGTCATATCGCACTGCTATTCATGAAAGCATCACAGTAACCCCCGCATTTGCTAACTTTGGAAGAGAGTTAAGGCTACCAGCTGATCTGCTGAGCGGTTGTCCTCCAGACACACCTAGTAATATCACCGACTACGCTAATAATTTGCGTGCTAAGATGGTGGATGTGCATGAACAAATAAGGGCTGCAGGGCTTCAGGCTAGCGAACGCATGAAGACACGTTATGATCGGAAGGCGACCAAATCATGTTTTGAGGAAGGGTCTCTGGTATGGTTGCACAATCCTGTAAGAAGAAAAGGAAGATCTCCCAAGTTACAACGAAGCTGGGAAGGTCCTTATAAGGTGATTACCAAAATCAATGATGTTACATTTCGGATACAACGCACGCCAAGAAGTCCAGCAAAAATTGTCCATATAGATCGTCTAGCTAGATACCACGGAGATAACGATGCTCGGGACGAGCATGTCTTTGGAGGGGGCAGTGTTACGGACTAAAGGAAATACTCAAAATTAATCGTGTGCTCCTAGGTTAGTGTTGAAATTTGACAGCTTAATAAGAACTTTCCGCTCGATACGAGAATAATAAAAAGTAAATTAGACAGAAGGATTATTGATATTTGGAGTGAAATATTTGTTTGAAGTTTGAAGGTTGTTCTGTCTTGAAATTCTGATGATTTGATAAAAAGGGAGAATTTTACAGGACCAAGGAGTCAGTTAAATGTACTCAAGTTCAAATCATACATGTGAAGCTGAGAAGGAAAAGTGAGGAAAGTACCAGTAGTCAGTGCCACTGCTAGTACGTCATACTGACAGTGTGTTCGCGGAATCGGAACTGCTCGCGTGCATCAAAGCATTCCTAAGTTTGTACGGTGCGCCTTATCAACCAATAAAGGCATTCACCCATCGACTCCGTGTATTCTTCCAATCCCGACCCCAGGCTCGTAACAATATACTTACTAACAAAGAATGTCCTCTTATACAGTGCATGTTGAGTTAGCCTATAAGTGGAGTGCACAACATTGTAAAGAATATTTAAATGTGATTATTTATTAAGTTCGTTGTGTACACGTTGGCTTCCGAATAAAATAAAAAATAAAATAAAATAAAAATAAAAAAAATAAGGCTGAGCAATATATGACTTATATTTAATACTAGCTGATCCCGAAAACGTTTTTTCACTTATTTTCACTTAGGGGTATGAAAAACAGTTTTCGTCCTAGTCTCAGACCTACCAAAAATACAAAAAAAAAACATTAAAATCAATAAAGCTGTTTTGGAAGTTTTTTCTTACAAGCACTATGGCACGAAATTTTTTAAATAAATATAGTTGTTGTTAATACGGAACCTTATCCGCTAATTCTTTCACTCACTCTACTTTTCGCTCGCGCCATTTTTGATTGAAGCTTCTGCTTTGGATACAGGTCTTTTGGGTTCAGTGGGGAAATGAAGGAACGCGAAATCAATAACCGGAGACAATCCGAGTCGTTGTCTTTGATGCAGTGTTGATCTACACGAGAAATAGGGCGCCTTGTAGCTTCATCACTGATTTTAGACTTAATGACAGATTTACTTTAGAATTACTGAGTCGTTACCTTTGCTTTTGAAAAAGTAGATAGATAGATTGATAGAAAATACTTTATTATAACCAGAAAAACAAATGTACAATATGGCGGCCTTATCGCTACACAGCGATCTCTTCCAGGCAACCATCGGGGTAAGAAGCGAAGAAAAGTAATATTATACTGAATTCAAAATCGGAACTTGTATTTTAATACTTCTTGCTAGTCTTATAACCTAAAATAGGTACCTTTAAAGTTTTCAACATTTGACTAGGTAAAAAAAGTGAAAAAAAACTTTAGAATTTTTTTTTAAATGAAAAGAATGATGAGGGTGTAGTGCGCTTGGTAAGAAAATCTAAAAAGTCTGTTATTTTTCAAGTGTTAACTTAGTTCTTATTTTGTTAACGGCGTAAACGGTCGTTTTAAGCGTTTTTTAGTGACCTGCAGTTTCAAAACACTACCTAGTTTAAAGACAATAACTTTCGAAATGCTGTGAAACTGAAACGATTGGATACTTATCTCACATAAGTTGCTCCAAAATCTAAATTTTTCTTATTTATCGGAAACTACAACAGATATAATTATAATTTTTGTTTGAATGTGTCGGTAATAATAGTATCCAAAAACGCTTTAAAACAAATTTTTGATGACAGGCTGTTTTTTAGTAATTAGGTAAAACGTTGTTTTTCTGTTATATTTTTCGGCAACGCTGCATGTCGGACCCACCAACGTATTCGTAAGAGTGAAAAGGACAAACAAATTTAGTAGGTATATATATTTTTTTTACGCTATACAAGTTAGTACTTGACTGCGATCTCACCTCATGGTAAGTGATGATGCAGTCGAAGATGTTAGCGTTGGAAGGGGTAAGTTATGTCACCCCAACGGTTTCTACACAGCATCGTACCGGAACGCTAAATCGCTTGGCGGTACGTCTTTGCTGGTAGGGTGGTAACTAGCCACGGCCGAAGCCTCCCACCAGACCAGACCTGAGCCAATTTAGAAATTATAAAATTCCAAAGTGGCCCGTGGCGGGAATCGAACCCGCGACCTCCCACTCGAATCCGAGCGCGCGTCCCCTGCGCCACGGAGGTCGTCAAAAAGGAATATTCTTTTAACGTAAGAAAAGAAAACCTTTCCACCATTACCCAATCATAGAAATATATTCATTGGATAACGCAATCCCATCCAACAACAAAGATCGCGTAAAAACTTTATTAATCAAACTAAGCGAAAAAAAAAACATGGAATAATCCAAAAGCATCTCAAAACTCATTAATATTTATTGAAAAAAGCACAGTTCGTGTCGAATGCGAAACAATTTTTCTGTTATATACCAAGTCAGGTGAAATCTACTTCTATTTGCACTTAGAAAACTGAAAAATTTGCAAGAATGAACTCTATGTTTTAAGAAATAAGATTGTTAGCATGATATTGGAACTGTGATTCCGATCTTCTTAACATGGTTTGAAAACATATCTAATTTACTAAATAAATATTTTGTAACAGATCATAGTGCATTGTATTAAGGTTCATTTTAGCAGCGAAGCTGTTTTACAGGGTGTAAGATTAAATTTGTACGATATGATAATACCATTTTTCATATTAAAACTTGTCCGAAGCTCACACTGTTTTCCCGAGTGAAATATTGAAGGGAACGTTAGTGGTTTGAAGAAGAAAGGTATTGTGAATCAAATCTTTTATCTGTACATTTCATCTAACTTATGTTTTACGGAAAATATTTGTATTACTCATTGATTTATAAACTAAGGATTGTGGGTCAGCGCTAAAAAGTGTCCGAACCGAATGACATACAAAACGCGAAAAGACATACAATCGCACTTCAGTCTCGTGTTTGTAAAATCTGTGCGTGTTTGAAAATTAGGCGGTATAGTAATGGTTTAAGACATAGATTACAATGTTTTAGTTTGTTTATAAAAATACTCATGTACCCTCGTTTTTAAAGGTTTTCTCGGGATACTTTTTTCGTGAATTTTGTATTACACCCGTCGTCCATAGATTAATAAGCCTATGGTATTACTCGATCTTTATTGCTTTATGTTTACATAATGGTTGATACAAATATAGTTTTCGATGACCTTCCGCAGCAGTGGCGTTTGGATTGGAATTTGGAATTGATAATTTCTAGATTTACTCAGGTTTGGTCTGATTTTAGGTTTCGGCCGAGGCGTTACCACCCGCTACCGCCAAGCGATTTAGCGTTTCGGCTCGATGCTGTAGAGAAGCCGTCAGGGTGAGTTACTTACCTTTTTAAGTTACGAGTAGTACGATAACTTCTATGGTTGCATCACCTACTGTCAGGTGAAATCGCAGTCAAGTAGGTACCGACTTTTATAGTGTAAAAAAATATATATCGTATTACAAACCTTTAACGCTGCTTCTATTGACGATTGTTTCCTGGGGCTGAAATTTCAAAACTCCTCAGATATGGCTTTATCTCTCAGGAACTCTACAATAACGCCTTACTGTTAGGGTGGTTACATTTTTCTTCCGCGTTTCGTGCCCCCAGCTTCTGTGTTCCCAGCCAAGTATTATCTGGGTGCTTTCAAGAGAAAATTAAGTAGGCATTTTCTAGGCAAGCGCCCTGCCTGCGTGCTTACGCCTCATCCTTGCTTTCCATCAGGCCTGACTGTAGTCAAGCGCAAGCCTATCAACAATACTTTGAAAAAAACTGATTAAATTAGGCGTAGCCTAGAACAGAGCTGCCTCAAACCGAGCTTGGTGTGTTGTAGGTTACGAGTGCCGAGTGGTTGGTTACGCTAATACTTAGTAACTTTTACGTATATTTTACTCTGTGGAGGTGATTCATGATTGTGCACTTGAGCGATAGATCTGTTGAGCTCGGGTATGCAAAATAATCTCGCGAAAAAGCAATCAATCAGCGACATACATTAAAACCTCCTTTCCAATTACAACCCTCAGTTATTTCGAGCGGGCAACACTAAATTACCGAATAACATGTCGACGACAAAATGCTTTTCAATCTCTACTAACAATATGCCCCCAAAAGGAGGCCCCTTTTGTACAGTGCCCTCCAAATGCCAATCTGAGAAGATTGGTTTTTTTCTTTTGTTAGTTTTCAATGCGTGTATGTAGCTATGAACTCAACGAGGTCTTTTGTAGGTGATTAAATATGGCGCCAAAACATCCCGTCGAATCCGCGCCATTTTCTCCGCACTCTATGATCTATGGTGCAAGGTGTAGAGTCGGGTGACGTCTGGCTTTCGGCGGCAGTCGTGTTTTGGTCGTGATAAAATACGGATTGGTTGTTAAATGGTTTCTTGATTCGCGTACGATTTATCCGGTGATTAATTTTGTCGTGTCCTTTGAATGCGCGGGATTACTGTTACAATTTTGTCTTTCTGTTGATTTAAGATGAATGTAGTATTTGTAGTATGATTATTTTCTCCACTAGTACTGTTAAGAGAGGTTTTGGTTTTATTCATTCAGCCCTTTTAAGGAGCATCGTCATAATATTTCCATTGCGTTGCACATAATAAGTTGTAAACTGTTTCAAAAATTTCCAGAGTGCTTAGTAATGTTTTTAAATCGTCAAACTATGGTGTTCTTTTTGAGATACTTTTGCCGACTTTGTTCTATCTTGGAAATACTCTCCTATCAAAATAAGCATTTCAATTTTTCAGAGAAACAACTCACAAGTGTAATTTCGGACTTATTAACTACGAATTACTTAGTAGTTTTCGGCGCGTCAAATAAGTTAGTTTAGTTTTGCACAACAAAATTGACACCAATGACTTTGGTAATGATACTTCCATTGATGAGAACTACAAAACGTATTTAAGAAATGACAATAGTAACAATTAGTATAAGTTATATTTTAATAGATACAAAAGACAATTTTACATATTCAAACAAATCGTTACTATCGCGGGCATAATTCTCAAATTAAAATGTTGACAAGTAGACAGTACATACGAAGTTTGTCGAAAATTTCCATTCAGCCTGATATGACGCCGCCGCCGCTGGGAAATCACCCGCGCGCTGTCGACTTTACAGAGTAATGATTGTTCGTGTAGTAGAAAAAATTTAAGTCATCAGTACTTTTTAAATTGAAAACTTGGGTGCGTTAGGCATTTCTTGATATGAGAACAAAATATTATATTTATACCTAGCGACACCGTTACCGACACCTCTATGTATAAGTATTTTGGTTGGGAAAAAACTATTGAAATCGATAAAACGTTATCGACACTTCTGTATATAAAATATTGACAAGTAGACAGTGGGTATATACAAAGTTTGGTCGAAAATTTTATTAATTAGAAACACTCTTAATATTACAGTTGACGGTCTCAGATCGCAAACCTGACCCGCGCTTGACACACACACACACACACATCTCAACTCCTTTTTATGTCCCACAGCTGGGCACCGGTCTCATCTCAGACTGAGTGAGGGTTGGCGGGCTTCACACACCTTCGAGAACATTTTCGTGAACTCTCAGGCATGCAGATTTCCTCATGATGTTTTCCTTCACCGTTGAAAAGTGATATTTAGTTCGGAAAATGTCAGAGATTCGAAACCGCGACCTCCTTATGAGAGGCAGAGGTCAACCACTGAGCTATCACAGAGGCAGAGGTCAACCACTGAGCTATCACTGCTTACTTACCGCACTTGGCCATTTGTTTATTTTCTCGTTCTTTTTTATTCATTCTTTCAAACTACATCAAATTAAATTTTAAATTCTCTAATAGTAACGACAAGAAGAAGAAGAAGACACTTTAATGTACTTACACAACAATAACAAGATCTACATAAACAAAGACAAAACAATATAATAATGGCAAACAAAGGCGGCATTATCGCTGCAAGCAATCTGACGGTTTAGTACAGGTTTTGTACGAATTTCGAGTCGACTCGCATCGCACAAACAATTCGAATCCCTCCATACATTTACAGCCAACGCCATCTATTGAAATGAAATGAAATGAAATGAAAAAAGTTTATTGGTAATGTACATTAGGTACGTATGAACAGGAGAGAAAAAAAGAACAAGAAGAACAATGAGCAATCTCAAATGGGCCTTCACTCAGCATAAGCCTTGCCTTTTATGGCAAAGCGCTGGTCTTCCGTGAGGCCCACTTGAGACGTGGACGGCGACATGAAGAATACACAGAAAGAACATAACATAGCAAAAAAGAAACAACACAAACAAACGCATTGACAGCCGCACGTCAATGACTGTTCATAGATTGAAGGAATTCGATTCGTTTGTTCAATGCCAATCCACTCGAAATTCGTGCAAAAACATGTACTAACCCCACTGTTTCAGGAAACTTTTGGGGTAATCGGGAAATTAAACGGAAAACGGATTTTATATGCAACTAGCGGATCCAACAGACTTCGTCCTGTCAAAAAGACTTTATTGTGGCAATTTTTTGCTCCTACCTAATTTACAGTCGGGGCAAAAAATTTTACTGAACCGTTACCGTTCTGATAGGTGTTTTTGATAATAATTTTCAAATTTAATCTTTGACGTTAGGAACCACAACACACCTACTTACATTGCTTACACAACAATGAGTGCTTGTAATGTGATATGCTTTATGCAAACTCTTTTTAGGGTTTTTCCGGCAATTATTCGAATTATTCTCGACGTAAAAACAATCCTTGAGCTTCAACAAACATTTAAAAAAAGAATGGGCCAAATTGGTCCAGGCGTTGTTGAGTTAACACGTTCACTGCGGCACTGTTTTTGATGGCCTTTCAGCCAGTGCGAATGAGGTCTTTTCGAGGCAAAGTTGAACTTCTTTACAGTGCGTTTGAGAGTTTTTTGGCCTCACAAAATATTGTTTCCAAAAACACCCTCAATATAGCTCAAAATGGAAAATAATTCCTTGAAACTTTACTATTATAAACTTAAATAGTTTTTCAAGTTGAATCTGGCTTCGCCCGCAGTTGTGACATTTCGGTATTGAATAAATGAAAAAAAAAATTTTGTCATCGGTTCTGCCTCACATCGCACTAAAAAGAATTTCGATTTGTGTCTCTACTAGTGATGGACATAAAAGAGAAATGCAGGTGCTGCTACGAGTATAACATTTATTTTTAAAATGTTAATAATCAAAATGTTTTGTATTGAAGTAAGGCAAACAGTATGATTTACGAGTATCACACTGCACACAGAAAGTAACAATTTGTTTTAGTTTTTTTTTGTAGCTTCAATGCTGTTTAGGCTCAACCTTAATTTTTCGTAGCAACCTACGCAGCGCTTGCGTTGACTGCCTTTTTGAACCGCATGTTTAGCACATATTATGCCGCTAGGAAATCCTGAAAAGAGACATTTAAATTAGGATTCTAAAGTGCCAAACCTACCACACATACCATTTTCAGTTTTAAAGTATGTAAGTCGGTTTATGTGTGTGTGTGTGTGTATGTGTATGAATGAATGTGTGCATATTTGTGTGGATGGGTGGTTAATTGTGTGTGGGTGTGTGTTTGTGTTATACTGGCGCCACATTTGGCGTTAGGAGTAAGCGTAGCGATGTTGCTGCATTATCGCCCAAATACTCGTACTTGGGGCAATCGTAAATGCATGCAAATGTTGTCATATTTCGTAAAATAGTTGAGCACGTACAGTCAAATGTTTGTGTGCACTCTTATTCATTGAATTTAACAGCTGTGACCACAGCAGACACGAACACTAATTCATCACTTGAGAAGATATTATACTTCCTCACCTAAAGGAATCTGTTACAGCAGTCTTTCCCAAAGTGGGCGATAACGCCCCCTTGTGGGCGCTGCAGGTCTCAAGGGGGGCGGTAAGAGACCCAGAAAGAAAATGGGGGCGTTGTGTCGCGGCGGGGGGGTGATTTGTAATTTTATTTAGCTAGTAGGCCTCTTAAACAACCTCTTAACTGCAAGAGCTCTCGACTCTCAACAACAACTTGTGAACATCAACTAATATGAATTAAAAGATTGCTCAAACTCGATTCTATATTTCTCTCCGCGTAGTTCATATATCTGTCATATTTTATTGAATATAGAAAAAATGAATCATCATGTCAATCGGTCGCTCCGTTTCGTAATGAAAGTAGACACAAATAAAAAGGCAACAGACACACTTTCGCATTTTAATAGTTATTAGTACTCGTAGATATATATCATGTTTTAACAAGTTTTTGTTAAATAACCCGAATTGTGCATTCCTGTAGCAGTCGGATGATTCATTGAATACTTGTTCGGACTTGTTGAGTACGATTGAGCGTCGAATGAGATTAACGAGTTTATGCATGTTTGTTTTATTCCTGTCGGTGCGTGCTGCTTAAGCATTTCTATATAAACAATGTAATATTTATTTTATTTTCATTTGTGGTCTCGCGCGTAATAGATGAGCACTACTTACACCTCCTCTACACTACTCGCGAAGTTGAACGTATTTCTCATTGCAAAACAATGTCGGAAGTAAAAAAGAAGAGACGGCAATACTGTGCGGAATATATTAAATTCGGATTTATTGAAAATCCCACAAACCCATCGTCGCCTTTGTGTCTTCTATGTCTAAAAACATTTTCGAATGAAGCAATGAAGCCTTCAAGGCTGCAAGATCATTTGAATAAAATGCATCCAGATAAGAAAGACAAGAATGTAGCATATTTTCAAGACCTAGAGAAGAAGCATAATACACAGCCAAGTGTAGCAAAACTATTTTCGGCGGCTGCTAAGCAAGATGACGACGGACTTCGAGCTTCGTACAATATCTCTTTGTTAATTGCTCAAAAAGGCAAACCACATAACATCGGAGAAGAGTTAATATTGCCAGCAATAAATGAAGTAATAACTACTGTGCTTCATAAACCGGCCGCAGATATTATCCGAAAAATTCCTTTGAGTAATAATTCTGTGCAAAGACGAATTGATGAAATGGCTGAAAACATTGAAGAATCATTGTGCGATCACCTGAGGACAAGTCAATTCTCAATTCAGCTCGATGAGTCCACTTTACCAACTAATGAAGCATTGTTGTTGTCTTACGTGAGGTTTATTAAAGATGAGAAAATATGTGAAGAACTATTATTTGCTAGAAATTTAGAGACCGATACAAAAGGTGAAACCATATTCAATACATTGGAAAAGTTTTGCGATGAGAAAGAGATTCCTTTGAAAAATATTATTTCAGTTGCTACGGATGGCGCTCCGGCTATGACAGGGTGCCATAAAGGCTTCATAGCGTACTTAAAAAATAAAATTCCAGATGTCCTTGGTGTACATTGCGTTATTCATAGACAACATTTAGTTGCTAGAAACTTAAGTGAAAAACTATTTCAATCACTGCAATATGTCATCAAAGCAGTCAATAAAATCCGCAACAGCTCTTTGAATGATAGATTATTTCATCAGCTTTGTGTTACTAATGACGAGGATTTCAACCGTTTGTTGTATCATACTGAAGTTCGTTGGCTATCAAGAGGCAATTGTCTGACTCGATTTTACAACCTGTTTGACTCTGTTATAGAGTTCTTGGAAACTAAAGATACAGAATTGCACGACAAGCTCATAACATCAAAAAATGATATAGCTTACATGACAGACCTGTATAAATTATTCAACGACATGAATCTCCAAATGCAAGGCGATAAACTAAATTTAATTAAAACAAAAAACGTCGTTGCTGCTTTCGCAGCCAAACTGCTTCTACACAAAAAGAATCTGGGCAGACGTGAGTTTCACAATTTTCCAAATTTATCAGTATCATGCAGTAACGACGAATTGTTTGCCTACTGCCAACATTTGGAAAACCTCCACATTGACTTCACCGAACGATACCAGGACATTTTGAACTTGGAAATACCAGACTGGGTGTTGGATCCGTTTTCAAATGTCAACACAGCAATGTCACCTCAGCTGGAAGAAGAACTTATAGAATTGACAACAAACGAGGAAATAAAAATCAAGTTCAAAAATGGTTACCAAGAATTTTGGCTACAAAAACCGATCCCGCAATTGTACCCTGGATTGTGGTCAATCGTTCAACGATTCTTGATAGCATTCCCATCGTCATATTTGTGTGAACGTGGATTTAGTGCTGTGACAACATTGCTTACTAAAAAGCGAAATCGTTTGCTTGTTATCGAACGTGGCGACTTGCGACTGTTCTTGAGTAAATTGGAACCTGATATCAACAAACTTATTAAACAGCATCAGATTCATCCTTCACATTAGTTTTTATATAAGGATTGATTATTTTAGTTATATTTTTAATAAAAGATACTCTGTTTTAATACTATAAAGTTGCGTTTCAATAATCATTCTTATTGGCAGGTGGAGCCCGTAAGAGTTAACTTGAGACCTTAAGCGCCGTTGTATGTTACCTACTGCGCTCAGGTTTCAAGTTGCGGGTTATAGTAAAAGTTTCGTTTAGAATTCTCCGTTAATATACATATATAGGTCACAATAATTAATTAATTCAATTTGAAGTTATAGTGGTTTTTAAATAGGTGAAAAAATGGGGGCGCTAAAAAAATATTTATTCTCAAAGTGGGCAGTAGACAAAATAAGTTTGGGAACCACTGTGTTACAGCAATAGTAAAATTCGAGCGAGTCGCATGTACGAGAAGCGTGCTTTCCTATCGAAACTTTTCCCATCACTACGCTAGGCCCGCGCCGCCCGCGCTTCACTCCGTGCGTCTATGAGGCCTACAACTTTTGAGACAGATTAGACCTCACTTCGCACAGTAGCGTAATTATTTCTATTCAGTGCGTATGAGTGCTCTTCGACCTCATATCTTATTAACTACGCCACAGGGCTTGACTTCGCAAGAGAAACAATTTTATGTATTTGTCCCTGTCATACTCAAAGAAATGTTAAAATAGTCCCCTCCCGCACAGAGTGAAAGAACGCGATTTTGACTGCCGCACCAGCGAGAAGTCACGCTTGTGACTTTTAGACCTTATAATGCAGTGAACGTGTTAAATGCGCTTACCAACACGTTTTGCGATTTATTTTTATATTATAGATCAATGTCAATTTATATCTGCCTCTGTATTCCGAGGTTGGTCTGTGTAGCCGCGAGCAAGTCCGCGCCACAATGTAGATAGAACTCGTCATTTCGCGCGTTCGCAGCTACTTCGCTGTGAGTTGTGACTGGCCGCGAGTTGCTTTTTTATTATCTGCGTTCCATTTGTTTGAATTTCGAATGCTAGTGTCGCAACTTTAAAGAAATTAATAGCATTATCTTTTTTTTTTATTTGTAGGTTGGCGCTTATGTTGTTCATAATCACAGATCACTTGTGTTCATAATATTATGAAAAAAAAATTACTTTAATGTATAATATAATTATAATAATACTTTAAAAATAATAATTATACTTTAATATATAATTTACAAGTTTAGATATAGGTACTATATTTCTTTTAGGTATTCGGAATTGGAACATAGTACCTAATACTTATAGAAACTACTTTTAAGTAGTGTAAAAAAATATTTAAATCTGCCTCTGTATTCCGAGGTTAGCCTGTGTAGTCGCGAGCGAGTCCGCGCTACAATGTAGGGCTCGTCATTTCGCGCGTTCGCCGCGACTTCGCTGTGAGTTGCGACTGGCCGCGAATTGCTTTTATATTTGCGTTCCATTTGTTTGAATTTCGAATACTATTTGAAAATTTGATAATAATAATCATTCTCTATGATTTTTTAAAATTTTTTAGGGTAGTTAGTGCTTTTGTTTTTTCATAGTTTCATAAAACAATCATACTTGTTTGTATCTTTCGTTTAGGTATTTGGATTTCAAATCGATGAAATAATGTGGAACCTCCAGAAAATCTGTTTTTTTTTTTCTTATAAAAATTCAATTATTCAATTTAAGTATTTATTTCAATTTATTTTCTTTCTGTCTGTGTACCCTACACTCTTGCTTTAGTAGTATCTCTAAATTAACAAACTCATTGCATAAACTGATATTATAATTAAGATATTAATAAAATTGCTATTTGTAACATACAAAAGAAACAAGTAACAGAATATGCTTTCTATCGACTCAGAGTACAATTACATTACTACAAATAAAATGAATCTAAGCCAAAAATCATTCTATCCACCCTCCCAAATCACTATCGAATAGACTCTGTACACATCTAATTCACACAGGAACAAGAGAGGTAAACGATTTTTAACCTTATTATCAGCATAATAGGGTTTATAAGAGCTTGAATTTGGTACGCACACAATCGTAAAAAGTAAGGAATCCAAATGAAAAAGGTGTCAAAGATCAAATTTACGATTCATTATACTTAATCCGAGTAAAATCGGGGGTGTATTACTTACCTACTAGAAGTATTTTATAGAAAAATCAACTCTAAAACCTTGTATATAAGGTTTAATGTTGATTACGAGTGTAGAAAAACATTCGATTTTCAAAAAAGCATTCCAAGTGCGCATGTAAGTGCCCATTGTGGCGACAGATGGTTCGTTTGAATTTCGAATCGAAACGTCACATGTCACGCGCACACTGAACGCTTTTATTTATCTGCATATAAAAACTGTTTTTGATCTTTTGTTTTTTTTTTTAATCTGGCTATCGAATGGGTGGCTATGGCTATTTTTTTTAAAAGCATGAAGATGAATCGTCGAGTGTTTAAAAAAGTAATTCGTGCTCAAACACGCTACGAGGGTGACTTGGTAATTAAGTCTATGCGAATCAGTTTCCATGTCAATTAGAGTTTATGAATAAAATTACTACCGGTCATAATGTTTGGGGTGTGACTGTTTTTTTAATGTAATGCCATTAGCCCATTACAATTTAGCGGTAAATAAATGACATAACCTGAAATAATTCAGGCGTTTTTAGGTCTCTATACACTAACCTGAAGTAATTAAGTTTTTAATAAGTAGTCAGGGGTTAGTGACGGTTTTTATTGAAGTTTATTTCAACGCAAATGAGGTAGGTAGATGTCTAGACTCTAGATGATGAGTAAGAGCATGAGCAACCGTTGACAGTCTCGTAAAAAATAGAGGTAAAGAGCGAAGGTAGTTTCGCAAGTTATGACTCAAAAACTCAATGCCTGCAAAATTTTCTAGCTTATTTTGTATATCTTTAATGAATTTTAGTTTTCAAAAAAAACGTGCTGAATCAAAATAACAAAATAGGAACTGAAATACCAAATACGCTAGGTATACAATTCCAAATTCAAAATCTCGGACCACAGACAGTAAAGGATAAAGCGCACAGATAAGGTAGATAGATAGATAATCATAAAAAATTGATCCGCAGCAATAAAGCCCTACCGCTAATAGGTCAGGACGAATTGAAAATATGTGTTGCGGCCATTAGTGCGCCGCCATTACGGGTCCCTCGGGCGTCGCTAGCCTAATGCGGCAAAGATTGGTCGCGCAGATGCCTCGTTAGGCGCATTATGAATGCCTTTTAATGCCTATTTTGAATGCAGAACTTAGTAAATATACTAAAAAGCACAAGACTAGGCTAGAGGTCCATATCTTTTTCTCTGCGTCTCGCTACCTACGATTTTTTTCAGAAATGATAACATTAATTTTTGTGAAGTAAAAATTAGTTAATTGTTATACTGTAACAGGGAAAATGGTCGTTGTAGATTATTTTTATTGCGTCTGTATTTTCTTCTTTTCACTTAGTTATGTTTTCACCAGTAACGTCTTCCGTGCAACAGACAGTGACCGCCGAGTCCTTGCGCCATAGAGGTCCAAGTGAGCGCCCTCAACTTCAAAAGTGCGGCAAAAATACTTTGCCTAAGTTGGCAAACCCACGCCGTCGCTAAACAATTTTTCACGCACACTAGCATCTGCGCATCATATAAATTGACAAGAAAAAGTTGCCACACTCTTTCAGAGCTGTCTTTGTTAGGACTAGGTCTTTATCGAGTCGAAGCGCGAGCGACGATCTATTATAAACCTATGCCCTGCGCCATAAGTGAAATTCGAACTTAATTGTTCGTTTTCGGTGAAAAGATTTGAACCTTTTAACCGACTTCAAAAAAAGGAGGAGGTTCTCAATTCGTCGGAATCTTTTTTTTTCACTAATTAATGTCGTAAAATTGATAGGCTTACTTTTGTACCTATTTGCCGTATCTGTATTATTTATCGCGATATTCTGTGCTCGTCCGGGTGGCCGGGAGGGTCGAGTTTCGCGCCATTTGGCCAACCGCTCGAGTAATAGTCTTGTTAAGGATTACTTACATTGGGATGCTTTGTTTGCACCGACTTTCAGTAACAATGGTTCAAAGTTATCGCTTCAAATCCTTTTTCATATTTTCAATTTAAGTAATTGGTGTTTGGCTGACCATTGGCACTTTTTGACGATCCAATAACGCAGTGGTATAATAGTTGTTCTGCCGTATGCGTCGGAGGTCGATTTCCACAACTGGAAAATATGTTGTAGTGAACATGAATGTTTTGCAGTGCCTGGTTGGTTTTCTATAATGCTAATGGCGAATATAAAGCTAATAACAATCATCAGTTATCTAATAGAAACCAGCAGGGCGATCGGCTAAAAATGTATCAATCATTAAAGAACTGTATCAATGCCACAACATTGGTGTTGACCAATAACAACGCTTGAAAATCACGTTTTGACATTGATGCAGTTCTTTAATGAATGATACACTTTTAGCCGATCGCCCTGCTGAGGATATGGACATCCGAAAGATTTCCTTAAACCTTTTTTGTACAAGCAAACAGTAGCGCCATCTGTAAAAATTCTAAAGGTGGCTACTGAGTGAACTGCATCGTGGCTGTGCAGCTGGTGTCAAAACAAGCATTTTTGACACCGGTAAATAATCGACAATTTTTTTATAAATCTTTGCGTTAACTAACTAGACAACAACTGGCTGCTTTTATATCCGCGCTAAACAGCTAGGTTGATTTGCCGCGCAAAAATCTAACTTCTAAGTTGGTTCAATAAGCAAATTAATAGAACCATCAAAACAACACTGAAGCTAATGACATTATTAACCATACAGTGTAGAGCCATTACCCGTCGCTCCATACAAACATACAAACCCACCCTCAAAGTTGTATGGGGGTCGCGTTACTCGATTTTCCTATTATGCACCCCTTGGATGATACTAATATGAAGTAATGTTGAGTGATCTGTTATGTTTATGGAAATTTAATTGTCTTACAAAAACATTTCATGCACTTTAAATGAGTTTGCTATAACCTACCTACTTAATTTAAGCTTTTACTTTAATTTTGAGTAGCTTTTGTCCGCTTGAATTTTGGGCTTTTAGAAAAATCATGAGAGCCATGGATTTTCCGGGGAAAAATCTTATGTTCTAATCTGGGTTATGAGCTATCGCTATGCCAAAGGAGAATGCCAGAAAATGGGCTATATTTGCGTCACTCTGAGTCTGAAGCACGTATGCATGAAGTATCTTCTTTCAAATTTTAATATCGCATAATATAATATATTTATTTTAGTGAAATGTGAACAGGGGTTTAAAAGTATTATAAAAAAAGTAAACAAGTTTCGAAACATGTGGAACCGCCAAGCCACTTATAAAACTTAGAAAATTAACTACTTAGAAAATCAGATTATAAGAAATTCCCTGTTAATATCTTACTAATCTTTATTTTACATAATATTGAGAATATTTCTAATGTTTTACCGATGATTTGGTTAAGACGCAAGGTATAGCCCAATTTTCATACAAGAATCGGCATTATCCTTTCGGCCAAATTAGATCATTAGTTACAGTGTGAAAGAGTATCAAACATCCAAACTTACAAACTTCCATATTTATTAAATTTATTAAATAACATAGATAAGCTTGCGCTTGACTACAATTATGCCTGATGGAAAGAAATGATGAAGTCTATAAAAGAGTGCAGTGCGCTTGCTTAGAAAATCCCAATTACTCTTCTCTTTAAAGCACCCAGATTATATCTACTTGTCTGGTAACACGGAAGCGGAAGGGTGTACCACGCTTTAGCGGTTCGTAAGAGAAACGTGGAAGAAAAACCTTTAGTTCGAGTTCGCTCGATATCAACCACATAGGGATACCACTCTAGGCTCTTGTGGTTCTCAGCTACGAGAAAAAAACTTTCAAGTAGTTACAACATACACCGCGGCAGAATTTTGAAATTCCAAATTGTTTGTGTTTTCGTCATTTGTAAGCAAATCTCTATAGATTTGCTCATTTGTAAGCAAATCTCTATAGATTTGCTTACAAATGACGAAACCCAAACAATTTAAAATTTTATAGTCATAAATCTATATTTATGACTATAAAATTTTATAGTCATAAATCTATATTTATGACTATAAAATTTTGGCTAGGGCTGCAGCATCTTGCGTTTATACCTTAACCTTTGCCTAAAAGGTTCTCGTTAGGAAATTACATAATAATTTAAAAGCATCGAACCGAAACGCTAAATTGCTTGACGGTTCGTCTTTGCTATAGGGTGATAGCTAGTTACGGCCGAAGCCTACCAGACCTGCAGGGCTGGGATGTGAGATAATTTTGTCTACTCATGTTGATTGTGGATCTCTTTTTTCTTTCTAATGCATATAATTCAAAGTGGCCCGTGACGGGAATTGATCCCGGAACCTCCCACTCGAATCCAAGCGCTCCACTCTGCCTAGGAGGCGTCCTCATCAATATGACTATTTTACCACCCTCTCTAAAAGATAATCAAGTAATAAAAAACCGCCAGACCACTAAGATTGCCCAAACAACTGGCAAAACATGGCAATTTTATGGACACGTCACATCCCGCTCTCCCGGGACACTGATGCGTCCCCCGGGTAGACCGGGGGCTGGGGGACAAATCCGGGGCACTTAATAAGTATAAACACTAGTTAAATGATTGAATGCATTTTAGGGCGATGTCTGCCATTGTGATGTCGCTTTTACCCCATTTGTGATTAAGGGACGGGGTTTAGTGATTGGGAATTACAACTCGGTGAAATGATCCTGGTAAATGCCGTGATAGCTCGTTGGTTCAAACCTCTGTCTCTCAACACGGAGCGGGAATTCAAATCCCGACCTCTGGCTTTTAGGAGTTTTACTAGCGGCTTCCCGGTTTTTCACGAATCCCAAGAGAACCATCTATTTATTTTCCGAGATTAAAAGCCTAGCCTGTGTGTTAATCCAGGTAGTAATCTATAACCATTCCTTTTTTCAGCCAATTCGGAAAAAGTAACAAACATATACACACTTTACAATATACATAATAACATACATTAATACAATATATTGAAAAACCCCCAGACACTGGAAAACATTCATGCTCATCGCACTAACCTTTACCAGTTGAGGAAATCGAGCCCACGACCTCCGGCGCAGACGGCAGGTTCGCTACGCCATTCGGTCGTCAAATATTTGCGAAAAACTAAATAAAACTTATAGTAGGGGATCCCAAGTAAGGTCGACCTTCACCGAGCTGTTTATTGGATGAAAACTATTTTATATCCAATTAAATATGTCAATAAATAATATATCGCAAGTGGGCTGCCTAAAACATTTCAGTCCAGGGTATGATTAATTAAGAATTTAAAAAAATCCATTGGAACATGAACTCCTATTTGTTAGAGTATCGTTGACATCTTAGTTCAAATTAGATTGGATGAGCGATTCAGGTCGCAAATTGCAATTGTGCTTTTTTACATACGATTTTATTATCCGTTAACTTTCTGTTGCCAAAAAATATAGAGCAGAAATACTTTCCTCAGCCAGGAAAGTATTTCTGGCATAAAGCACTATTTATAACATCCAATCTAATTTGAACTACGATGTCAACTAAACTTTAACAAATAGGAGCCCATGT
This sequence comes from Coenonympha glycerion, assembly GCA_963855885.1. Classification (NCBI taxonomy): domain Eukaryota; kingdom Metazoa; phylum Arthropoda; class Insecta; order Lepidoptera; family Nymphalidae; genus Coenonympha; species Coenonympha glycerion. Next base: position 8,302,097 of record OY979650.1, read on the forward strand.
TACAATGGTTTTTTTTTATTATTAATTAATCATACCCTGGACTGAAATGTTTTAGGCAACCCACTTGCGATATATTTATTGACATACATATTTAATCTATATATATAAAAGAATGAGTCATTTTTGGTTGTTCCACGGATTCCGCCTAAACTATAAGTCGTAGAGATCTGAAATTTGGTGCCTAGGTAGATATTAGGTCATGAATTAGTACTAAGACGGGGATTCCAGAAATTCCAATGTTAAGGGGTAAAAATCGTACATTAAAAGGATTTTCCCATACAAAAGTGATTTTTTTTCGTTGTTCCAGGAATTCCCGAAAAACTAAAAGTCCTAGAGATCTGAAATTTGGTGCCTAGGTAGATATTAGGTCATGAATTCGTACTAGGACGGGGATTCCAGAAATTCAAATTTTAAGGAGTAAAAATCGTACATTAAAGGGTTTTTCCCATACAAAAGTGTATTTTTTTCGTTGTTCCAGGAATTCCCGGAAAACTAAAAGTTGTAGAGATCTGAAAATTGGTGCCTAGGTAGATATTAGGTCATGAATTCGTACTAAGACGGGGATTCCAGAAATTCAAATTTTAAGGGGTAAAAATAGTGCATTCAAGGGATTTTCCCATACAAAAAAGATTATTTTTCATTGTTCCAGGAATCCCCGAAGAGTCGTAGAGATCTGAAATTTGGTACCTAGGTTGATATTAGGTCATGAATTCGTACTAAGACGGGGATTCCAGAAATTCAAATTTTAAGGGGTTAAAATCGTACATTTAAGGGATTTTCCCATACAAAAGTGATTTTTTTTTCGTTGTTCCAGGAATTCCCGAAGAACTAAAAGTCGTAGAGATCTGAAATTTGGTACCTAGGTTTATATTAGGTGATGAGTTCGTACTAAGACGGGGATTCCAGAAATTCAAATTTTAAGGGGTAAAAATCGTACATTTAAGGGATTTTCCCATACAAAAATAACGAACTTTTTTTGTTACTAGGCCGATTGCTTTGAAAATCGATATTTGAGTATCGGAGCAAGCATAGAGAAGGAATTTGTGGTCAAAATTTAAAAAAATGGCCGCCATTTTGAACTTTTTTGTTACTGGGCCAATTGCTCTGAAAATCGATACTTGAGTATCGTAACAAGCACGGAAAAGGAATTTGTGGTCAAAATTTAAAAAAGTGACCGCCATTTTGAACTTTTTTGTTACTGGGCCGATTGCTCTGAAAATCGATTTTTGAGTATCGCAGCGAGCATAGAGAACGAATTTATGGTCAGAATTAAAAAAAGTGGCCGCCATTTTGAACTTTTTTGTTACTGATCCGATTGCTCTGAAAATCGATATTTGAGTATCGCATCAAGCTTGGAGAAGGAATTTGTGGTCAAAATTTAAAAAAAGTAGCCGCCATTTTGAACTTTTTTGTTACTGGGCCGATTGCTCTGAAAATCGATATTTGAGTATCGCAGCGAACATAGAGAACGAATTTATAGTCAGAATTAAAAAAAGTGGCCGCCATTTTGAACTTTTTTGTTACTGAGCCGATTGCTCTGAAAATCGATTTTTGAGTATCGCAACAAGCATGGAGAAGGAATTGGTGGTCAAAATTTAAAAAAGTGGCCGCCATTTTGAACTTTTTTGTTACTGGGCCGATTGCTCTGAAAATCGATATTTGAGTATCGCAGCGAGCATAGAGAACGAATTTATGGTCAGAATTAAAAAAAAGTGGCCGCCATTTTGAACTTTTTTGTTACTGAGCCGATTGCTCTGAAAATCGATATTTGAGTATCGCAACAAGCTTGGAAAAGGAATTTGTGGTCAAAATTTAAAAAAGTGGCCGCCATTTTGAACTTTTTTATTACTGGGCCGAATGCTCTGAAAATCGATCTTTGAGTAGCGCAACAAGCATGGAGGACGATTTTGTGGTCAAAATTTAAAAAAGTGGCCGCCATTTTGAACTTTTTCGTTACTGGGCCGATTGCTTTAAAAATCGATATCTTACTATGACAGCAACCATAAAGAAAGAATTTAAAGAAAGGACGAAAAAAGTGGTTGCAATTTTTTACTTTTTTGTTAATGGGCCTTATGCTTTCAAAACCGATATCGGACCATAGTAGCAAGCAAGCACGGACGGACGGACGTACGGGCAGACAGCGTAGTCTTAGTAATAGGGTTCCCGCGTTTTACCCTTTAGGTACGGAACCCTAATTGAACTATATTAAACTTTTTGACGACCTCATATTTCCAAAATCGATAAAAGACTATAGCAGCAAGAACAAAGAAAGAATTTGTCGTAAAAATTAAAATAAATAGCAGTTAAGTACGATAGGAATTTTGGAAATTAAACGCCTGAGGTTGTAAAGCAGAGGTTCAACGTGAGCGAAGCCGCAGGCGTCCGCTAGTTGGATATAAAATAGTTTTCATCCAATAAACAGCTCGGTGAAGGTCGTTGTATAGCGGGATCCTAGACTATTAAATTTTGCGAGCTGGTAGGGCCGAAACAGCTGTGTGAAGTGCGTTTTATAGGAAACAATATCACTTGCTTAGTGTTGAAATGAAACATCGTAATATGTAAATCTTAGAGTTGTTACTTGTTACAGGTTTTGTACAAATTTCAGACACCCGCTGAAAACTTAGTTCACAATGTTTCCGCTTTTCACGCCAGGCTGTAGATGTATGGAGAAATCCTTTCCGTTTATTCGAAGCGAGTTGACTCGAAGTTTGTACAAAACTTGTACTAACGCTACTGCATGCCTGAGAGTTCAAGACAAAGCTCTAAAGTGTGTGAAACCCAACCCACACATATCAGCGTGGTGACGAAATTGGACTTCATACGTCATGCTCTAGATTCGAGATTTAGAGGTTCTAGTATAAATGATCAAACAAATCAAATCAAAATATACTTCATTTCATATAGGCCTAGCCCATAGGTACATGACAATGACATATTACAATATCCTTATGACAAGACATATTACATTATTACTATACTTAACTTTATAATGGTGATAACTATTTTACTATCCATATACATCCGTCCATCAATACCTCTTTTGCTGGCCGCGACAAGAATGTACCAATAATAACAATTCGAACCAATAAGATCAAATACAGATATATTATCATAAATTGTCCTTCTGTCCAAACAATTATCACACTACATTAAACTGCAATGAAATTGTCAACAAATCCGCAAATTACTTCCATCTGCCGGCGTTCGACGGATCCCAAAGGGTTTTGGCGCGGTTTTTGCATCTGTCAAGCGGCCATCTTTGACCATAGAGGCCATAGACAAGAGCAAAACTTTAATTTGCAATTTTACGCGCCATTGAATACAGTTTGGTGAAATTAACCGCACTCTATCTGTTTATTTTAAACTATTATTTGCTTTTAAGTTTATTTTTTCGTTGAAGTGAGTCCGACAGTTTGTATTTATGTGTAATCTCTTGTAAACGGCTTCTGTCTTCGTTGCTCCGATAGTTTTTAAGTTAATCTTCAATTAGAAAGGCAAGATAGAGTATTTTTTCTGTATTTTAGTGCCAACCAAGTACCAACACTAGAGTGGTATGAAGTATCTATGGCAATTCCTTAAAATTACCTGTGTGCAAACCTTACCTTACCCCTTTTTAAGGCGTGTTGGCAGGTTTCACAGATCTTTAAGAGCATTATTAAGGCATCTCAGGCTCCTAATGATTCCTTCAATTAATAAATAAATAATCTGTGTGATGACCAAGAATGTTTCCAAGTATTTGGGTTTTTTTTTTCAATAAATTTGTATTTATGTATATTTAATATTTTGTATATTTATCTGTTATCTACTACCCACACACATACACAAGCTGTCGCTTATTTCGCGTAATATCCTGATATTAATTAATTTTATTTATTAGTTAGCTGTAATAAAAGCACCCCTGGCGAAGCCTCCGAACCCCCTCCTACAAACGCCTAGAAAGCTACACTTTTAACCAACGTAACTGTAGCAAATACGCGCTGCCCGAGGGGCAATAAAATGGAAAAACAAGGACGGCGTCTGTTGCCTGCTTTAGAAAGTCTGAGACCGTAATAGGCAGTATGTTCAACTTTATTTATTGCCCCACGTGCAGCGACTGTTTGCTACAGTTATGCTCGTTTTCACCAACACTTTAAGAAATGCCTAAGTCGATAGGTGACAGTTTTCACTTACAGTTACAACAACTCTTACGTAAGGGCTTAGGCGTCTCTTAAAATGTTGGTAAAAACGAGCATAACTCTATTCTTCTCAATGAAGCATATCATTTATATTTCAAAGCACCCTATGTTTTCCAGAAAGTAAGAGCAAACAAAATGAAACCAATACAAATACCTAATAGGCACTCAAAACTCCGGTCAGAGCAGCAAATTGAAGAGCTCCCACACGGAGCTAGCGGCGCGAGAGATATGAGCAGCGAGCACTCCACAAAGGAGCTAATAACTCGTGTGAAACACCCTTAGCACACCCCTCCACGTGCTGTCCAAGTCACGAGAGTAAAGAGGCAGCTAATATTCATTTTCGGACTATCATACTTCAAAACTAATTATACTAGCTCAATTAGTTTTAAGAGCCCTTGTGAAGTGGTGATAACAGAAAACAAAACCCGGCTGAGTTTATTGTGGGCTTCTTCTCAGTGCAGAGCGCGTTGGAACCCTCGTAAACTTAGTTTTAAGTCGACTTGGAGTTATCACCATACAAATGTGACAAATATCATACCGACCTATTACAAGAGCCTGTATATTGTGAAATAAAGATATTTTGAGTTTGAGTTTGATTTTGAAACATACGGAGTTTTTACATACTACAATATAACACAAGCTATATGTTTACGATATCATCAGTGAGCTTAGTACAGGTTTTTGAGTAAATTTCGAGTCGACTCGCTTCGAATACAACCGTCAAAAGCTTAGTTCACAATGTGCCCGCATAGGGCGCTGGCTGTAGATTTTTTTACACTATACAAGTTAGTACTTGAATGTGATCTCACCTGATGTTAAGTAATAATGCAGCAGAAGATGTTATCGTAATAACTTGGAAGGGGTAAGCAAACTCGCTCCAACGGTTTCTACGCACCGGAACTCTAATTCGCTTGGCGGTGCGTCTTTGCTGGTAGGGTGGTAACTAGCCACGGTCGAAGCCTCCCACCAGACTAGACCTGAGCCAATTTAGAAATTATTAAATTCCAAAGTGGCCCGTGGCGGAGTGCGAGTTCCCTGCGCCAGGGAGGTCATCAAAATATACAGAGATATCTGAACCGTGTATGTACTAAAAGGTAAGTGACGATGCAGTTTAACCAACTGTCAAGGGGTAAGCAAACCCAAAATGGTTTTTACACAGCACCCCACCGGAATGCTAGAACGCTTCACGGTGCGTTTTTGCTGGTAGGGTGATAACTAGCCACGGCCAAAGTCTCAGTGACCGGACTTGAGCCAAATAAGAAATTACATAATTATAAAATGACCCGTGGGAAGATACGAACCCGCATCTTGTTGCCCATTTGTGCGTTTTTCCACGAATTTAGCGTACTTTCTCAATAAAGGGCAGATGAAGTTGAAATTAATACCTTAAAGTATATAACCGATGGATGTGTAATAAAATCAAAGAACAAAGCCATTGTAATCGAAAGTTACGGTAAATTACGGTTATTAATAGTGTTCATTTGCACGATTCTGATGGTGTATCCTTGTGTTTAAAAGCATATATTAATAAATAAATATTTTTATTATTTTTAAGTAAATATATTTAAAGAATATTAAATATGTAGGATGGCCAATGGCTCATTTGGTTTACTTTTTCTTTCACTAAAGATTTTTTTGTTACAATCGCTTCTTTCTTCAACTTGGACCACACAGAAGCGGTATCTATGGAAAATATTATTTATCTCAAATAGCATCGGTAACTCCTTTGTCGGGCATAAAGACTATTGTTGCTATAGACAATCCATATATTTTTTTTCGTGGCGTTTGCCATTTTTTTCGACACCAGTACTTTGGAGGTAAGCGTTTGTTTTATTTTCACCGAAGCGAATGCGTATCTTTATTTAATTTTTTGTTGTTATTATATTTTATCTTTATCTTTTATATTAGCTGCTACTGTAAAATTGTTATTATCTTTGAAAAATCAAGTCTCAATGTATGATAAAAAATTGTTTTTTTTTGGGAATAGGCCAAATACGTTTTGGACTTTGGTAGAGACTTGAAAATACTTATTAGCTTTTAGCTACTAGATGCAGGTCTTGATTCCTAAATTAGTCAGGGGTTGGTCACACTGACTGCTTCATACACTTTTGATAAATCTTAAAACGAAAATATACTGAGGAAACTTGCATATCACATTATGTCGGCTAAAATCAATGACGAAATACGCTACGCTAAGAGGACGGGAAAGATGTGACGTATGTTGAAGCCAAAAATTTCTCAAATATGGCGTCGCGTGTCGTAAATTGCGGTACCGCTGACAGCACATACCGCTGTCGGTCGCTTACATTAGCGTCATTTTACAGTTTTGAGAAATTAAAAATCCGGCTTCAGGGCGGAGCCTAATACATGCGTGACGTCACTATTTACTATAGGTAATAAGTGCTGATCCTTTAGATATTTAATCAATGGTTAGAATACCTTTCTATTTTCACAGTGGAATATTTGTCATTGTGGTACTGTTTTTTTTGGGTCAATTACCCGAAGCTATTATTATTCTAATACGGCAGATGTCCGGTGACAAATGACAGTGATAATTAAAGGTAAAGGTGACAACCCCTAATGCTTACTAATGCCCTGGTACGTGGCCACTCATGTTTAATTTAATTGTCGTTGGCTTTTAATGTCTTATCTATGAATTAACACGAATTAATTGATCGAAACCATTGGCTGGTGTTGTTGTGACCATGTATGACTGCGGATCAGAAGGCCTCGGATTCAGTTCCCGGAACTTTTTTTTTATTCTACTACACTACATTTTAGTTTTATTTTAGTTAATATTATTATTAAGCAAAAACAGCACATCATAGAAAAGCGATATTCCGACAGAGCTCGAACTATCGAACAGTATCACAAGATAGCGGCGTTAGTTCCGATTTTGGCCACGCGCCAAGATAGCCTTGTCGCCACTGTAAATGCCATGACCTTTTTGAACATTTCACTTCACGATGTAGCCAACACGGTATGTCACAGAATAGCCCCCTTGCCTGGAACTTGATGACCTCCGTGGCGCAGGGGAAGCGCGCTCGGATTCGAGTGGGAGGTCACGGGTTAGATTCCCGCCACGGGCCACTTTGGAATTTTATAATTTCTAAATTGGCTCAGGTCTGGTCTGGTGGGAGGCTTCGGCAGTGGATAGTTACCAAAGCAAAGACGTTCCGCCAAGCGATTTAGCGTTCCGGTACGATGCTGTGTAGAAACATTAACATCTTCGGCTGCATCATCACTTACCATCAGGTGAGCTCGCAGTCAAGTACTAACTTGTAAAGTGTAAAAAAAATTCGAACCCTGGAAAACGGGGACTATTCTCAAGCACAAAGCCTGGCTCACTGCGCAATGCACATGGCGCATCTACCGTGTAGTCATTATGCTGCAAACACACTAATAATTGAATTGATATAAAGCGACGCGCATTCCTCGCTGTTGGGCTTAAACAATTAATTTTTGGACAAGAACATCAGATACTAATCTATACTCACTCCCCACGAAATGTGCGAGGGGACCACGTTTACTGCAGACTTGAGAATATTTTGTATTTATAATTATACAGTTACACAGTTTAAGAATCAAGTTTCAAAAACGGCATAACAAAACGGGAGTTTTGGTTAGTGTACCTACACCTACTTATATATTATTGACTATTTTATTTACTGAAAAGTGATGTGAAAATTCCAAAGAACTCAAACACAAAATTATTACAGACCTACCGAATATACACGAAAATAATCATAGAAATCGGTCGAGCCGTTTTGGAGAAGCTTTATTACAAACACTGTGAGACGAACTTATATATTATTAGAAATAAATCAACATTATCATCTCATTATTTTTTAAATATTGCGCTTTAAGGTGTCCATCTTTAGAAATTAATTCATTACGCAATACAGCGTAAAAATGATTCCAAAGTTATAAAGTAAAGTAAAGTAGCAATTGAAATTTTTTTTAGATTTTTGGTAAAGTATGATTACTCTGTAACTTTGGAACTGTTGTTCACTTTAGCAAGATTATGCTTATCAACATTTTTGTATGCAATTTAACGTAGATTACTTTTGTCCCTTTATTCAATGTATAGTCTGAGCTTTTGTCCTTGACACTTTCGCTGACCCAACCCAACGCTGTCAGGGGTGTAACTTTTCACAATATGTGGACTGCATAGAACAATTTGGTATTGCAATAATACTCTCACTTTGGATGTCTGGGTTCGGTCGTTTTTTGAGCTAATTGCGTTTTATTAAGTCTACATTTTTAGTGGTACAACCGCTATCAAGGTTCAGCGAATTAATCTAACACATTGCGATCAAAACAAGGCGCGTGTCTAATTGTGTTTTTATTCAAATAACGTTAGGATCCGCCGATACGCCGATACTATCTGCTATCTATATAAAACAGTACGATGCAGTCCGTCCGTCCGTCCGTCCGTACGCGTGAATCATCCACAATTTATGCAGTTGTTATGGAAATGTTATGAGGAATCGTTATATTTATTGAATTAATTCCTTTAGTGTATTTCGGAATGTTTAATAAGCTATAGGCACACCATTTTTAGTGACGTAGGCCATTGAGTAGCTATTATGATCTAGGCCCATATTTTGTAACAATGACATTAATTGTACATTAATTGACATTAATTTTCAATGGATAAAAAATATTGAATGGAAGCAGGCGTTATTTTGCAGAAATCCATAATTAGCAGGACAGATTAATTTGTTTTTTTTGTACTGCTACTTAACAAGATTCTGTATGGTTCTAGCAGGAACACTACCCACATGAAACACCACACCCAATTTTACAGCACTTTCACCGTAGAGATGCACTCTACGATTTCGCATTGTGAAGTCATCGTCTCCTGAGGATGTCCCGGTGTCGGGACGAAACGTGCGTCGAAGTGTTGGGCCCATGCCAGCCCCATTCCGGGGTTGATTACCACAACGTTAGCCCTGGTCTCAAGCTGCTATGGAGGTCCGGGTATGTTATCACTACCAACAAATGTCAATTTAGTACCGTGAACGTACGCCGTTGCGCTTCAAATCGTCTCAAAAAAGGAACTGTCAGATGTATATAATGATTAATCTAGAGATAGAGAGCAGTGGCGTAAGAGATTAGAACTATTTTGATCTCTCTCCGCAGCCTCCTTTCTTCTTCGTCCCGCATCAGAAGGAGACTGATTCAGAAGGAGACTGCTTCTCGTCTGCTGCGTCTCGCATCAGAAGGAGACTGCTTCAGAAGGAGACTGTGTCTCGTCTGCTGCGTCTCACATCAGAAGGAGACTGCTTCAGAAAGAGACTGCTTCAGAAGGAGTCTGCTGCGTCTCGCATCTGAAGGAGACTGCTTCAGAAGGAGACTGCTGCGACTCGCATCAGAAGGAGACTGCTTCAGAAGGAGTCTGCTGCGTCTCGCATCAGAAGGAGACTGCTTCAGAAGGAGTCTGCTGCGTCTCGCATCAGAAGGAGACTGCTTCTCGTCTGCTGCGTCTCGCATCAGAAGGAGACTGCTTCTCGTCGGCTGCGTCTCGCATCAGAAGGAGACTGCTTCTCGTCTGCTGCGTCTCGCATCAGAAGGAAACTGCTTCTCTCTACGCCTGTCCAATGTCTATACCTACTTCTTTTCTTATAAAAATCAATAATTCCTGCGTAATTTTGATGAATGCGCCGGAGGCGAATGTAATGCTTTCAGTAATGACTTCAGATCTATTAAGGTCCGAGTAGACACTAGATGCATAGTCGTACCCAAGCAAAGAGCAATCGGCAACCAAACGTACACGGCGAACGTTAACGTGTCACCATTTACGTTACGATAGCGTAACGCGACATCGCGTGGCGCGTCGGGAGTGTGTGAAAAGCGGCCATAAATAAAATAAACCCGCGTCTGTCCGCTAATGACTGCATAACTGATATTTACGCGTTCCCAAATCGGATGCTCGCGTTAAGGTGCAAGTATTTGCCCGGTTCACAGTTCGATTTTTAAAAGGATTTTATAATATGATAATATTAATAATGGAGCATCAGCTCGCCGATAAGTTCACGTTTTAACCTCTAAAACGGGAGTTAAATATTTAACGGCGTACAAGCCATATTTAAGCGATCTTTAGTGAAGTTTTGTTTAAAAACTTATAGTTTTTAAACAATTACTTTTAAATTAATACGTCATGTATTTTGGGTCTTTAATGTAAAATCGTTGAGAAGCAGAAACACGATTGGATAAAATTTTCTCGATAGAAAGTTCTCCCAAAAGTTGCTCCAAAATCTCAGTTTTTCTTTTTTTTTTTCGAAACTACAATGGGTGTAATTGTAATTTTTGTTTTAATGTATTGGTAATAATAATATCTAAAAACATTGAGTAACAGATTTTTGATAACTGGCTTAGTTTTAGAGAAATTGGGTAAAAGGTAGTTTTTCTGTTATATTCTTCCGCGACGCTGCATGTCGCACCCATCAACTTATCCGTGAGAGTGATAAACGCAAAAATAAATTCAATAAATCCCCTTAACCCTAGAGTCAACATTTCTCACTGTACAATACACTGAGCTAGCATGCTAACTCTAACACACTAACCCAAATCAGCGCAAGTGGGCCTTAAGGGTTAAATTTTCAAGAAGGTTTAGGTAACGTAAAATAACTTACATTGACGTGAAATAGCTTTATCCTTCCAGTGATTTGAGTTTTCCAGTTTTTCATCATTCGAGTGATGATACTCATACTTACATCAATTACGTTTTCACAGTTTCTTTTCTAGTTAAAGAAAATATTATGATAAATAATTATTACTATGAACTTCATTCTGAATTAAAACAAAGACCAATGAATTAACCTGTGCCATAAACTTTTAAATCACAAGCTTGTTTTTGAAATTCGGATCCTTCTCCAGAAATGTTTTTTAAATCAATAAACTCGCCGGCATATTTAGCGGAACATAAAAAAAAGGTCCATAATTAAAAAAATATGGTTTTATTTTAAAATCTACTTACTACACTTCTTTTGTTATTTAAAGTTTCATTTGTTTTTACTTAAAATGAGATCACATTAAGAACAGATTTTGCGAGTAAAGGCTATTTGTGAAAAATGGTACATTTTTGAACTTTTCACGTAACCTGGAAAAGTGAAATTTAATTTTAAAATTACAATTAATTAAATTAGAAAAATGGTGATTAATATCGCGTATTTCCTCCACGTGCTCTTATTAAAGTTTCTACCCGTCTAGGCATACTGAGAATGATGTTATCGATGGTCTCCTGGGATAGTCTCCGCCATTCCTCAACTACGGCGATTCGCAGTTCTCCCACGTTGGCAGGAGCTGGAATTCTGGACTTAACTTTTCTTTTCAGTAAGTCCCAAACGTGCTCTATTGGGTTCATATCCGGTGATCTCGCCGGCCACTCCATAACAGTGATATTCATATCATTAAGATAAGCTTGAGTTACCCGAGCGGTATGCGGTAGAGCATTATCCTGCATAAAAACAAAATCGTCACCGATATATGGGGCAAACGGTACGACATTTTCTTCTAAAACTTCTCTGATATAGCGGTCTGCAGTCAGACTCCCTCTGTCAATCACTACCAAGTCTGTGCGAGCTCCCAAACAAATGCCCGCCCAAACCATTATTGATCCACCACCGTATGCAACTGTAGTTTCAAAATTTGTCTGAATGTATCGTTCTCCTTTGCGTCTGTATATTCTTTGCCTGCCGTCAATTTGATTAAAGAGAATTCTGCACTCATCACTAAACAATACTTACTCCATTGGTCCGCGTTCCAAAGTCGATGTTCCTGAGCAAAAGTTAACCTGTTTCTACGATGATTTACCTCGAGCCTTGGAGCCTTGGCGGGCACAAATGAACCCAAACCAGCTTCTTCGAGCCTTCTTCGTACCGTACGCTCACTTACGGTTACACCCCTCACTGCTTCTAACTCATGTCGGGCTTGGACGGCCGTCAAACGGGGGTTCCTACACGAAGTACACGAAGCCGAATGAAACGATCATCCCTACTCGAAGTGCGTCTTTTTCTGCCTTGTCCTGCTCTTCTCACATAAGTACCGGTCTCCCTGAACCGTTGGATACTGCGATGGATCGTTGAAACTGGTCGACGAAGATATCTGGATATCACTCTGTAGGTTTGACCATTTCTTCGCATTTCGAGTGCCCTGGCAATCTCCGTTGGGGCTAAGTCAGGCATAATTCAGTCATCAACTCCAGAAAGATACGCGATTAAAAAAAAACTAACAAAAAACAGTATTTCAATGAAATTTTAAATCAAACTCAGAAGGAAGAAATACTCGAAGTTCGCTCCAGATAAGGTTTATTTGAATAAAATTAAAACAATTGCATAAAATGTGATGTTCAGTTGTTTTCCTAATTTGAAAATATTTCTTTTTAAATTAAATAACGTATAAACCAGCCAGCAACTTTATATGATACTGATATCAAACCTTTTTTTTATGTTCCGCTAAATATGCCGGCGAGTTTATAACTAACTGTACGTGCCATGCTTTCACTTTAATTTTCAAAAATGCTTTCTTATTTCGTCAGCCATGTTCACTTATCATGTGATCGAAAAAACTACAGGTAGACGTCTCAACGTACTAATTTAAACGCATAGAAAGAGACCACAACTTTGCATTTGTTGCGTGTTGTTTGGGGAGGCGGAGCCATGCGCTATTGCGAACTGAATTGCACTTATTGTGTCAGCCATTTCTTTAAATTACCTTGCGGAGTGAGCCATCTATGCCGTTAGGTACTATTATGTATTCCGTGGTTACGTCAAACCTTGCCTGTACGTCCTCTGCCCAATAATACGCCAGTTAGTCAGTTACCTTCAATTTAAATATCGAATGAGCTGTAATGAACGCGAGTGATGCCACACAGAAGCCGTGCAGCAGTCGAAAGTAATATTCGACGAATAATAAAAAGCCAGCCCGTAGTTATCATGGCAAAACGAATTAAAAAGAGCGGGCTCCTAAAAGTATGGTTTCGGCAAAGGATTGGGGAAAATGATAAAAATGAAATATGATGGCCTCGGATGCGAGCGTATACGTGCCGTAGAGATGCGACGCTTACGCGACGCGCGTTTATCGATAGCTCGATACACTATAGTATTAATTAATTACAAGTGTGAAAATTGTATATGTGTGTACGTTGGTTATTTTTCAACTCTATTTGAACGATTTGGTCGGAGGAGTTAGATTATACCTTGGATTAAAACATAGGCTAATTTTTTTCCCGAAAAATCGCATGGTTTCTACGAGATTTGTGAAAAAACCGAGCCACAGCCCGGATCACTATGTAACACAACTTTGAGAATATCTTAAAATACTTCCTTATGCCTTGCCTACATTATAAACTGTACCTATAAACTACTTGTTTGATAGGTGTTATGTGTACTGTATTCAGAATTCAGTTGAAGGCTTTCCACGTTCAAAAGTTTACCGTGGCGATGAATGTTCTACTTACCAAGCACTATTAGGTGTATTATTTGTGCATTAGCTATAAGCACTCCTTCTCCATATGAACTTTCTTATACCAAATCTCTCATTCTTTAGGGCATAACGTATTGTTCGTGCAAAGAAGGAGCCTTTTATTACTCGTAACAATAATATAACTTCTTTGAAACTTTTATCGATAAAGGACGCGGGTCCTTCTGCCAACACTACGCATACAAACGCGTGGCCATCGTCAAAAGAATTAAAAAGTGGCGTACCCACTGCAAATGGGTTGCAAAAAATCGAAAGCTCTGAAAAACGTCAAAGTAACGTTATGAGGGCTGGCTTTGAGTTCGGATTAGTACCTCCTATAGCTATACCGCTATAAACTTGGCCCTCCCATGGTCTGCGGGACGCGGGGCGGGAGCTACTCAACCACTGATCTCTGTTCTATGGATTAAACATTCTATACAATTCAGGCTAGGTTCACTCTAGATCCATAGAATAGGGATCAGTGCACTCTACTAATCAGCTGTCAGAGATTAACGTGAATTACGCTACACACGATGATATTAATCTTGCGACGTGGATAATGATACATACTCAAGAAAATACCATAGGCGAATTCTCAAGATGCGAGTCATCGTATCGTGTATAGCCGAACGCACACCCGCCCCGCGTCCCGCAGACCATGGGAGGGCCAAGTTTATCAAGCTATACCTACCTACCTATCTATTCTTACTACAGCAATACGGTATATCCTCTCTAATATAGAAAATTCTCCTGTCACAGTCTTTGTAACAAAATGGAGGTATTTTGTTACAACGTCTTGACCAACTTTTAGGGTTCCATATCGAAATTGTAAAAATGGAACCCATTATGATGAGACATTCTACGTCCATCCATCACTATCGATTATTTTGGTAACTATAAAAGCTATCGACATGAAATTTGGAAAAGTGGTCCGACATTAAAAAAAATTAAATTTACATTTAAAAAAAGAGTGGGGAATAGACAATAAAAAGGGTTTAAATTTCAAAGTGAGATAACTAAGCATACCTTGTAGGGAATCATGTGAAAGGGCTACAACTCTACATTCTTAAGCAGATTTTTGGTTAGTTTTTATGTGTTGTAGTTTTTGATTTGTATTATTGGCAAACTGTCGAAAAAAATACCGATACCTAGGTACTGGAATCTATATTACATTCTTTGTCAGTTTTAGGCTTTTAGCCCAGTTTTAGACTGAGCTAAAATTTGACTCACAGGTAAGAAACAACAACAGGAAGAGGTTTAACTAAGAAAGGTTTATATTTTAGGGTTCCTTTAGCGTATGTAACAGACATGATGGTTTTAAATCTCTTACACTCTCCAATAAAATGTTCTAAAGTGTTTTTCAAGGGGTATTAAGCTGCTTTAAAATTCTGATAAGCTTATTAACTAAATACTATTTGATTTCCCATTATAGGACTCTCTATAAGCACCTCTAATCTCTTACTCCTAAAGCTCAAAATCCTATTTCCTTTAAATCTCTACAATTGAAACACTTTGCAATACGACACGTCAGTATTTACCTATTCATTTTTCAAAAAAGGAACTTAACGCCCAAATCGACGCATTAATGCACTACAAAGGAAAAAATAAACTGCTTTGTGTCACTTCACAAACTTATTTATTACACTATACTTTAAAAAAAATGCCTTTATTTTGAATGCCATAAAGAATACAATTGCATATTTCCTTGTAATTCAAAAGCAGTGACAAAATTGCGATTAGTAACAGAAGCAGAAAAGAAAAAAAAACGCCCTTCTTTTTTAAATGTGTAATTCGTAGGTTCGAGTTGCGAATGCGGCGTTCTAATTTCAAAACATCGGTAGGTGTCATTGGACCCTCCCTTCTGGGTACGGGAGTTAGAAAGTTTTGTCTATTTTTTTTCCATAAAAATGCCGTATTTAACATTTTTATGAAATTACACTGGTCTAATTCTAAACTGTAAAGTGCTGGCGCTCATATTACGCTTTACCTATAAGCGTACTGCGTATCCAAAATGAAATTTATTTCTCAGGGTCTAAAAGATTATAATTATATTTTATACCCGTTGATATAAAATCAGCTTTCAATTAGAAGATACACCAATAAACAAAATAACTGGTTAAAATAAACGTTTTCACCAATAATTGATATTGTAATCAGAAACAATGCAGTAATTAAACTGCTATGATCAAATTAAGGAGCACACCACGAGTGTGCCCGCGAAATTCAAATTTTTCGTGGTTTTTCGCGATTTTTAAGCTAATAAGACATAATAGGCTTATGGCCGTCAAATTGCGATAATCCCAATATCTGCTTCACGTGTTTATATAAAAATCTCTGCTCGAAAGTGTCGAGTTAAAGAAATTAGTCCAAGATTTGCGAGTTACTCACATAAAACTCGATACTCGGATTAATTTCCTAGGATACACATTTTTATGCAAAGGTTTTGATATAATCATGTAAAGATGATACTGCCATTCTCGCAAATTGATTGCCATAAGCCTATCATGTCTAATTAGCGTACAAATTGCAAAAAACCACGAAAATTTTGAATTTCGCGGGCAGAGCCGTTGATTTCACGTTAATTGATTCGAATACAAAATTTAACGTCAATTTTAGTTAAGCACACATCAATTAGCAGACAAAAGAACCTGGAAACGCGAATTGATTTTATCAATAATGCAGGTTTTGACTTAAATTAAATGTGAATTTGCATTATGCATGTATGGTTATCAAATTAAAAAAAGTTGAAATTATGGCTATACCTACTTAAATTGTATTCAATCAGCATTCTAATATTATGAATTAGTTGTACAAAGATTATTTATAGTTAAGTAGGTATTCAGTTATTTAAATAGGTAAAAGCGCAGTGAAGTGTGCAGAAACAAAAAATGATAGATATATCATCGTTTATCTTTTATATTATATACAAATATGTTGGCTTGAAAAAAAATTAGTATCTAAAATAGATTTTTTTTTAAGACGCAGTAAATACAGAGCGAACAATCCGAACGGTACAAAACTTTCGACGTCCCCATCACCGCGGTGACATGAAAAGTTTGAAATTGGAACCTCGTGTTTTCGAACGCGACGCGCAAACGGCGTTCGAATTGTCGTCACTTTGACACCTCGGATTTCAAAACGTATTAGATTTTAACAAACAATTTAAAATCATTTAACATAAACTTTGTTGTTATCGCAATAGAGTTTAAAATGCAATAAATAAATAGGTAGTATAAAATTGTATGATTTATTATTGTTTGATAGTTATCGTGATATTTCGTTTTTTTTTTCAGATTTTAAAATGTCATACAATAAGTAGTCATGGACTGTTCAAGTTTTTTTGTTTAAAAGGTTCTGCAATAAGTATAAAAAACTTAGAGGACTATTTGTGTGTCTGATTGTCTGTCTGATAAAAGTACTCACAATGTTGAGGCTACCGAGTACCAGGGTAGATGGGACCAACCCGCAGGCACGGAAAACATAATACTACCTAACGGTAAAAATGCTCACTGAACACAGACTTGTATACTAAAGACAGGGCGAACAGCGAGAAAAAATGTCGCCAGTTTATGGGAGCAAAAATGACTATTTTGCATCCTCCCCGTCAGTAGTCAGTATAGGTAGATAGATAGGTAAAGACCTATTTTTTTTTAATTAATAATAATGTTGCAGGCAAGGTGACCACAGACACATAGGTAAAATAAATATAAAAAATAAACATGTATTTCGCAGGACTTTTGACAGATAGCTCTAAATTTTTTTGTATGAAGTACGTTTACGTAAAATGTTCGGATGGGCCTATCTTGACTATTTTTATCTATTTCACTGAAGAAATAGCGACTCCTAGCGTTGACACAAAAGTGCAATTTAGTTCGCAATAGCGCCTGGCTCCGCCTCCGCAAACAACACGCAACTAACGCAAAGTTGTGGTCTCTTTCTATCGCGTAACTTTATCTCATTCGACGTACTAAGGTTACTCGCGATGTCGGGCGCACGGAGCGCGTGAAATAGACCGTACAAGAACTAACGCGAGTAAAGTATCCAGTGCGAGGCAGCCGTCTGAAATTAGTACGTCGAGACGGTTACCTGTAGTTTTTCCGATCACGTGATAAGTGGACGTCTGCCACAGTACGAAACTGGTGGTGCCTGTTGTGCTGTATAACCCGTATAACTAAGTGCGAAAGGTCGCAACGCAACTGGCGGTCTCTCTACGCATTTTACTACCCCGCGTGTACGTATTGTAAGTTATTACGATTACTATATTCAGGCCAGTGTGCTGATTCTGTATCGTTCACTTAGTTAGTTAGTAACCCAAACTGGGTTATTAACTAAGAAAACGGAGGCAAAAATCCTATTTTTGTATTCTTTTTGTACAAGATAGCAACTAGCATGGACCATGGTATACTGATATATGATACCATACCGACCTAGGTTGGTAATTTGTGCAAAAATAGGATTTTTGCCTTCGTTTTCTTAGTTAATAACCCAGTTAGGGTTACTAACTAACTAAGTGAACGATACAGAATAAGGCCCCAGGTCCACTTATCACGTGATTGAGAAATTACAGGAAATAGGCGTCTCGACGTACAAATTTTAGACGGCCGCCACGAGCCGGATACTTTGCTCGCGTTAGTTCGGGTACGGTCTATTTCACGCGCTGCGTGCGCCCGATGACGAGGTTCGACGTACTACGTCGAATGCGATAAAGCTACGCGATAGAAAGAGACCACAACATTGCGTTTGTTGTGTGTTATTTCCGCAGGCGTGGCCAGGTGCTATTGCGAACTGAATTGCAGTTTTTGTGTCAGCGCTAGAGTCGCTATTTCTTTAAACCATCTTGCGGAGTGAGCCTTCTTTCTTCGCCTACATCACACTAACCCACTTTAAAATATAATTTAGCATATTCCTTACCGAAATTTAAGTATAATTATTTATTTATAAATCCGATATTATTATTTGGATCCACGGAAGACCAGCGCTACGACCGTGGGGCAAATCCAGGCTCCACGGACGTAGCAAACGCTGAGTGGACTCCATTTTAAAATCACACATTTTCATACATAATTATATAATGTATTCTGTATAAACGTTTTTTCGTTCTTTCTTTCTTTCTTTCTTTCCTTCTGTACCTTTAGGTATTATTAGGTATTCCGTGCTATAGTAGCCAGTGGTAAGATTCTAGGTACGTATTTGGCTGTTAGCGGGTGTCGTAGTACCGGTACGTTGCCGGTACGCTACACGACGTTACGCAACGCTACCTGCCCGATGCATCGTAATTGGATTTGACTAATTCCGCGTGAGGACGCGCGCTTTACATAAAATACACATTACCACATAACCACCCCCTACCACTGGTCCGTACGACCCGCTCTACCAAAACGAGTGCGAAGCATTTTAACATTTTCATAATATAGGTCTAAATTGATAGATATTTCACGACAATTAAGTTTGCGAAGGTACGGGCCACTGCGAAGAAGCCTATAATAAAATCAGCTGGGTATTTTTTTGTTACCATTATTTAACAATTATATAAAAAAAACATTAACAGGGTGAATAAATCAGAGCAATTCACTATCTCTCCGGTGAGTAGGAACGGTGGGTGCGGGAAAAATAATTTTAAGTAACTACGTGTTTTTTGATAGACTGGATGCAATCGAAATCAATACCAATTTTATTCTTTTTGATGTGAAATTACATGGAATCTAGATATTATATAATAAGAATTAATATGCCACAAAACTTGGAAAACTTATCAATAAAAGTGTTTTCTTGAACCTGCCAACGATAGGTAATATTCAAAAATACGGCGGCAGTAAAGTCCTTCTTCACTGAATCCTCTGTTCACATTTTATCTAAAATCTACGTAGTTTTCTTATTATATTTAAATTAGTTCTAAGTATTTTAGTAAAGATAAGTGTAATAAGATAAGCGGTGATCAAATAAGTAATGGGTATTTCTTTCTTTCATTCAAATAGTCAAATAGTCAATTTATTGGTATCAAATTCATACAAGTTCTATGTTTTTCTTACAGAATCAGTGGTCTGACTCAAGATTGTGTAATAAAAACGTATTCATCGTTATCGTAATCATAAGTTCTGCCCGCCGATTGGTACCTTGATTTACGTCAGCCAATCGGGGGACAGAATTTACTAACGATTACGATAACGATGAATACTTTTTTATCACACTATTAGACCCAATCTCCAATACTTTAATATTACTGAAAAAACCTCGTGACTCGCAAGGCGCAACCAAACAATATTGTTGTTTGTTTTAACTTACTTACGAATTTTAAAAGGTCGCACCCTTTTTATTCGTATTTCATTTACCACTCAGTGCGCATACGTTCTATCTCATAATAAGCAAGTTAAATTTATTGTCTATCTGTCTGTCTGTTCGCCCTAATATATGCAAAACGGCATTACGCATGCAAATGATATTAATTGTTTTTTGGTTAATTGCTGCATTAATTAACCAAAACAAGAGATAATCCTAATTTTTTGAAATGCTTCGCTTGGAACTTGTAATAAGTTAAGTATTTAATTTACTTAACTTATTAAGCTATTGCATAGCTTCTATCGCGGGCTTTGACGGTGCAGACCGAATCCAGAAATTTCGTAACGAAAATAGCCTGGCACTCCTAAAGTAGAGCTTTTGGTACTAGGCTACCATGAAAGCAAGGAGCGCAACTCCACAACTTTTTAGTTTTTAGTTTGCCATCTATCAAAAAATAGCAGAACTTTAAAAAAAAAAAGTAATTAAAAAGTTCTGCTATTTTTCGATTGATGTCAAAACTAAAAATAACTTTAAATTCTATGCAATAGCTTTACCGCGGCAGTCTCCGAGTGCCACACGCCTTTTTATTATTTAATTAGTTACTATATCTACTTAAATAAGTTAAGTACTGACTAAACTATATATTTGGAGCATTAGGATGTCTCTATAAGCTTTTGTAGCGTGTGGTCAGATTTTTAAAGATGATATTTACAGTCCGACAAGGCTCTTTTGGCACTTGAATGACATTATCAGGAGGGCGCTGTTATAGAACAAAGGCAGCCAGAAAATAAAATCTCCTCAATTTTACTTCAACTTAAGTTTTATTTAAGTTAATAATTATCAAAAACAACACAACATTCAATAGCGATATACCCACAGAGCGAACTATCAAACAGTATCACAAGATACTTAGCGGCCTTAGAGTCGATTTTGGCCACGCGCGAAGGTAGCCTTGTCGCTTTGTAATTTAAAATTAATTGTCATCAATTATTTAAATGTCAGATATTTAATTTAAAACCTGTTCTAAACTATGGCCCTATGAACAAGGTTTCATATAATTTAATATCATAGCCCATCTCGTCTCTTCATTGTCTTTGAAAAAAAAAACGTTAACGGAAAGGTGTTAATCACTCCAATTAATGTAATTAAACGACATAATGAATATCATTTCAAGCCATAAAACATCGAACATTCGATTATAATAAAGTTTGAACACACAAAAAGTCCAAATAATTGTCACACTAATGATCTAAACATGTACGGAACACATCGCGTGCGATCCATCCGTAAATTAAAGAGCGTAATAGTCAACTTTTGACTCGTGGTTATCATTTTTAGGGTTCCGTATAGTATACCAAGAGGGGAACTGTGTTCTATCGCCGAGGCAACTAAATTCAATTATTTTTGATCTTACGATAATTGCATGCCATTAACAAATCGTATGGAAACAGAAATTAAAAAATAATCTAGATATTTATTCTTTTTAGGCCTAAATTGTAGGCATTTATGAAAGGTCAAACTCTACCGTCACGTTAGGAAAGTATTGCAAATGGTGAGTGGCTATTTTATCCTAAAAATCTGACGAACAAAATAATCAATTTTCAAGGTAATAAGCTGCAATTGCCACTTTTAAATGCAAATAGCTATTTGTTATACAGAGCCGCAAAGTAGATTTTTGGGCCGAGTGTCGAATGCCGAGCGGCGAAGGATTCTGGGTTTAAAGTATTTGAACCATGAGCGCAGCGCATACAATATTGATATTATTCATTCAATGACATACAATTTTCTTAAACCATATAGATTTGTATCTTAATATGTCACTTCATGTAGAGTCTTTCCGATAGACGCGCCACGGATGGCGGAACCGTCATCGCAAATGTGATTCGCTCTTGGCCGCGGTTCTTGTTCATTTAATTTCGGGCGAATTTCGGAAATTATACATTTGGCGTGAGCCCCGAGCAGGCGGCCGGAGCCCCGAAAATGTGATAATTAATCTACCTCCACAGATGCAACCGAGATCACTTAACTTATTCAATGATTCATATACAATTTTCTTAAAACCAACATGCCTTTAATTGTGTCACTCCATGAAGCTTTGCAGGGAAATTTCCCTCCACGCAGGTGTTATGCCTGGGGACCGCTTGAAATCCAAGCGTGTGACGTCAGAAGTTGTATTTATAGAACGCTCGTCGAATGCTCTGTCAGCTTGTGCTATTGTGCTGGTTACGCCATCTATCGTCAACTATCGAAGACCGCTACAAAGCCTTCCGGTAGACGCGTTACGGAACCCTCAACGCAAGTGTGATCCGCCCTTGGCCGGTTCTTGTTCATTTAATTTCGGGCGAATTTCGGAAATTATACATTTGGCGTGCGCCCCGAGCAGGCGGCCGGAGCCCCGAAAATGTGATAATTATCTACCTCCACAGATCTAACCGAGATAGCGGCGAGTAACGGCGCGCGACGCGTGTTTGCATTGTCATGTTAAGTAGCCACGTTAGATCTCGATGGGTCATCGCTTTTTTAATTTGCAGCCGATGGCCACACTGGATGCTTGTAAAATTAATAATAATAATTATAAGCAGCACAAGCAAACCATTTGTGTTTATTACCTCTAAAGGAAATCTATACTAATGTTATAAAACTGAAGAGTTTATTTGAACTCGCTAATTTCAGGAACCATGTTATAGTCGCTAATCTCAGGATAGTCCGAGAATGGTTATAGGCTATATACCAACCATTAAGCTATGACCAATAGGAGCGGAGCATCGATGAAAAATGTTGGAAAAACGGGAAGAATTGTTCCATTTTTAAATCTTTCGTTGCGCATAAACTAAAATTATTAAATAATAAGTACCTAACTACCACCACCTAACTAACTAACCTAACCTAACTAAGTAGTTAGGTACCTACTGATTTTTTGGGTTGACAAAATTCTTTAATTTACCATTTACACTTTTTCTTAATGGTTGAAAAATTCGTTTACAAAAAAAGTTTTTCACAACAATTGTTGTATTTTACATTGATTCTTATATTATGGAAATTTCAAGGAGATTACTAATCGAGGTTGTATAAGGTTGTATTGTATAAGGCTTTGAGCAAAACTCCTATTGCAGATAGTAGAATTACTACATATCTTTTTCAATTACCCAAGGGTCCTACCATAACGAGAGTCTGTCCTCGTATATAGCTAAGTCTACTAGATAGTAGCTAATATCAGTTTAGAAAAATAATAAACACTTAGCGACCACGGAATTCGCTCGTTATCAACTCTATATTAGCTTCACAGTCGATAGCTATCGATACACTCGACTTGGGCTCGGTCGAATTAATGTCCGGCTATCACAGACTTGTATACTAAAGACAGGGCGAACAGCGCGAAAAAATGTCGCCAGTTTAAGGGAGCAAGAATGTCTATTTTGCACCCCCCCGGCAGTAGTCAGTATAGGTAGATAGGTAAAGAACTATTTCCTTCTTTTTGAATTAATAATAATATTTCAGGCAAGGTGACCACAGACACATAGATAAAAAAAATATATAAAAAAATAAACATGTATTTCGCAGGAGTTTAGACAGATGTCGCTACATTTTCTTGTATGAAGAACGTTTACTTAAAATGTTCGGATGGGCCTATCTTAACTATTTTTATCTATTCCGGCTATTCTCTATCTATTCAATAACCATTTGCAATAAGTACTGGTAATAAAATTCTTAGCCGATGACGACTTTTACATAAAAACGTATTAAGTAATACCGAATACACTTTCAATTTGAATACATTAAAAAAAAATTATGTCCCTTTCACACAAAACGTATTTTTATCTACGCTCATTGCTTAAAGTTCGAATTATGAAATCAAAATGTGTCACATATTGACCTACTTTATTCACAGACTTCTATAATTATTAAAAAGTTATTCATTATAACATAGCTGTACCAGGCCCGTGACACTCAGTACAAATAACATAACTTAACTACCTACACTACTACTAAAATGCCGGCCCTATAAGTATTCATTTCTATGTGTGAGTAAATGTCAACGTAGCCCAGTAGGGCTGGCACAACTCGACGTGTACGTGGCGACGACGCGACCTATGCACAATGCCACGGTGACAACTTGCAGCCCGCTGTAAAACATTAGAATTGCGGTACAAATGCAATACTTTGTTTAGTTATTTCATGAAAACTAATTATATATTTCATTGTGTTTATCTATAATTTAATTAATTTCTAAGGATAAAATTAAAACATAAATATATATTTATTTTATAAGTAGGTTTTTACACATAGCGTTTTTTCGCGGCTTCACTGACCTGAATTTTGGAGTTTCACAAATTTCGTATGGACTATGGATTTTTAGGGATAAAAAGATAGTAATGTGTTAATGAAAGTTAATATAATATCTTCATTCCAATT
Source organism: Coenonympha glycerion (assembly GCA_963855885.1). NCBI lineage: Eukaryota > Metazoa > Arthropoda > Insecta > Lepidoptera > Nymphalidae > Coenonympha > Coenonympha glycerion. The sequence continues at coordinate 8,326,426 of OY979650.1, forward strand.
TTCAGCCAAATCGGTACAATACGTACCTCGGCATGAAAGAGTTACAAACATCCAAACCCACAAGCTTTCATATTATAATTCATATTCATTAAGCAGTAGGATATTATAATAGGATACTTATAAAAATCACTGCAAAAATAATAATTAATTACCGTTCCTTGCCCATATGATTTTTTCATTTGTCAAGCAAAATCTGAGAAAACTTTATTAATCCTCCGGTTTTTCATAAATTTTACTAATAAAAAAATTGTCATCTAAAAAGGTATGCTCTAATTTACAATCAGTAGCCCTATGATAATAAAGTTATGAATTTGTGGCAAACCTATTGAAATAACGCACTCGCAAGACAGCGCCCACGAGTACCACCCGACGCGTCGCGTTCGCCGCTCTGGGGTAATACATTGACGGGCGGGTGTGAATGTCCCTTCTTTACGTTAGTAATATTATATATTCGTTGGCTGTACTATGGAAATATCTCTAGATTGTTGAATAATTTCTATTACGATACGCGGCTCTGGGTTCCTGTATTTTTGTGTGTCGTCATCACAGACCAGGGAATAACTTTCTTTTCTCTGTGGTCGTCATAGCCAAAAGAGAGTGTAGAGCCAATCCTCAATTTTGTTTTTTTTTTTTAATATAAGGAGTCCACAGACAACATTTAGTTGGTAGTCATGATCGACCATAGACAACAATTAATTCACGGAAACAATAATTTTTCCCTGCCTTATATGACTGATTAAAAAGTGTGTTCATACAGAATATTGAAAAGAATTATGTATAATTTTTGATTATTTAATTATCCACTAAAATATAGTTTATCTGACTTGTATAAATATTTTTCTACTCTTTTTTGTTTAATGACTTTTTTAACAGACTATACGCAGTTTGCAACTGAATTTTGGCGCCATACCTAACTTTAAACTTTTCAATGTGTTATTTTTGTTACTTAGTCAAAACTTAGCGCGGAAAAATGTCGAGCAGTGAAACGTACTAAAGAAAACTTAACTCCACCTGACATTTTAGTAATTGCAACAAAAATGACCCACAATCTTTTACCAACAAAGTGAAGGATTTACGACAAACGTTAACAAGATTTTATGGTTTGGATTTATGATAATTTGAGCGTAGATAAAGTAGTGTATGAAACTCTACATAATTAGGTATTAAAACACTCGTGTGATACTATTAAAAAACTCGCCTGCGGCTCGTTTTTTAAACTCACACTCATGTTTTAATACCCCCCATTATGCATCCGTTTCATAAACTACTATTTTATCAAAGTTACTAGATAGTGACGTCACTATCCATTATAGCTATCTCTGTCTAAGCAGGACCATTAAGTTACTTATAACTTTTTCGTTATTTACTCGATTTCATTTGTTTTTAAAAACATTATTTACGTTTCATATATTTTATTTAAGAACATTATTTAAAAATGTATTTATTTAATATTGTTTCAAAAATGAGTTAAATAAATCAATATCTGAAGAGTAAAATACTTTATTTTATTCAGAACTAGAGAGATCCCGTTTCTTCGGTCAAATGACAGGTTGAATTTTTAAAAGTTATTCTCTAAAAAGTCCTTCAAGATTTTAAGGGAAGAGCTATGGGAAGAGCGATCCACCATAGACCTCATCATTACTTTCCATCAGCGATAATGGCTGTCAAGATTTCTACGTCATAACAGCTACCTACATACCTAGCCTGTGTAGCAACTAGCAGTGCCAGATGCCTCTTATGCTCATTTTCGACAACACCTAAGCGCTTAGGTGACAGTTGTTTTAAGTGAAAACTGTCACCTATCGACTTAGGCGTTTCTTAAAGTGCTGGTGAAAACGAGCATTAGCATAACGAGCATATTTCCAGCGGTGGCTCTTTTTTGGGGCAAGTTTACAATTACGAGTAAACTCACTTGCTTAGCGTAGAAGGACAACAGTAATGTAAGCCTGAACATCTTAGAGTTCTTCCTAATATTCTCTAACTTGTGTGAAGCTTGCCAATGGTGGTCTTTGTAAGGGGAGTCCCCTACCCAGAAGAAAAACATAGTGCATAAAATGATATTTGCTGCCAAGCAAAATTCAACACAGACAAAATCAAAGACATTATTATAGTATCTGCGGAACAGAATGCTCTACAAAAACCCTAAAACTTAATGTTATTAAATATTGAATGAAAATAATAAAAAAGGTTTCATTGCCCAAATGAATTTCAAATTAAGAACGGTATTAATATCAGCACACACGCGTTGAAAATCGATTAACGTATCCGGACACATCTGCCGTTCGAAATTTGAATAATTACAAGTTTTAAAAACAAACACGGTTGACACCGAGCCGACCATTAGCGGCCATTTCGCTTATCTGCATCACAACTATCAGACGCGAAGTGATGTGCAAGCCAGCAATAAACGAACATTGTTGACAGGTAAGTATGTGATATAATTATGTACACTAAATATGTCATTAATTTACAACAGATTCGTTGCCACAAACGCAAATAACTCTACGTCTACAGTGTACAGGCTACAGCTATATGACATATTTCGATTAGATGGATAGTAAAAAAGCGATAATTCGGTAAAGCTAAAAGTAAACTGCTTTTGACTTTGATAGAAATTATTACTTTATTATAAACTAGTATAAAAATAAGGACGTTATACACTGAAAAAAAATGTTAAACACACACACACACACACAATCAAAATTCACCCTCTAAGGGGGTGAAAAGGGGGTCCGAAGTTTGGATTTTATCAATTTAAAATACGTCTTCACGCCGCAACTACTGAACAGATTTGGCAAAAATTTGGAATGGAAGTATATTGTATCCTGGATTAGCACAAAGGCTACTTTTCATCCCGCAAAAATTCATGGTTCCCGTGGGATTAGTTAAAAACCGAAATTCTAGCGGAAAAAAAATCTTCATGCCGCAAGTACACAACCGATTTGGCTGAAATTTGAAATTGAGATAGATTATATCCTGGGTTAATAAATAGGGTACTTATTATTCCGGAAAAATCCATGGGTTTTGCAGGAAAGGGGAAAAACAGATATTCACGCGGGAAAAATACTACTTCACGCCGTAATTGCTGAACTGATATGGCTGGAATTATGAATAAAGATAGATTATATCTTGGATTAATACGTAGGCTACTCTTCATCCCGAAAAAATTCATGGTTCCTGTGGGATTAGTAAAAAACCTAAATTCACGCGGAAAAAATCTTCATGCCGCAAGTGCCCAACCGATTTGGCTGGAATTTGGAATGGAGATAGATTATATTCTGGGTTAATAAATTTGGGCAGATATTCATACGCGAACAATACTACTTTACGCTGTAATTACTGAACTGATATGACTGAAATTCGGAAAGGAGATAGATTTTATCCCGGATTATTACAAAGCGTACTAACTTTTCATCCCGGAAAATTCCATGGTTTCTATGATAATAGTGAAAAACAGAAATTCACGCATGAAAAATATTCCTTCATGCCGTAATTACTAAACTGATTTGGCTGAAATTTGGAACGGAGATAGATTATATACTGGTTTAACACAAAAGCTACTTATTGTCCCAAAAAAATCCATGGTTTCCGCGGGAAAACTTAAAAACAGATATGCACGCGGGAAAAATACTAGGTACTTCACGCTGTAATTACTATACGGGTATGACTGAAATTCAAAAAGGGGATAGGTTTTATCCTGGATTAATACATAGGCAAATTTTTATACCAAGAAAATCCATGGTTTCTAAGAAAATAGTTAAATAGCAGATATTCATGCGGGAGAAATACTCCATCGTGCCGTCACTTCTGAACCGATTGGGCTGAAATTTGGAATGCAGATAGATTATATCCTACAATCAACTACTTTTTTCTCGGGAAAATCCATTGTTTTCGTGATAATAGGGAAAAACAGATATTCATGCGGGAGAAAATTTATTCCTTCACGCACAACTACCTACTGAAAGTTTTTGGTTTAAAGTTGAAATGAAGAAAGATTTCATGTAAATTAACACAAAGGGTACTTTTTATTCCGGAAAATGGATGGTTCCCGTAGAATAGTTACAATTAAAATTTACGCGTGCGAAGCCGCGGGTATCTGCTAGTGTTTTGATAATTTCTTAATCACTCTGCTAATCCCCTCAAATGAACACTAAAGTTTTGATAATTTCTTAATCACTCTGCTAATCCTCTCAAATTAACACTAATATTTTGATAATTTCTTAATCACTCTGCTAATTCTCTCAAATTAACACTTATGTTTTGATAATTTCTTAATCACTCTGCCAATCCTCTCAAATTAACACTAATGTTTTGATAATTTCTTAATCACTCTGCCAATCCTCTCAAATTAACACTTATGTTTTGATAATTACTTAATCACTCTGCTTAACCTCTCAAATTAACACTAAGGTTTTGATAATTTCTTAATCACTCTGCTAATTCTCTCAAATTAACACTAATGTTTTGATAATTTCTTAATCACTCTGCTAATTCTCTCAAATTAACACTAAGGTGTTGATAATTTTATAATCACTCTGCTAATCCTCTCAAATTAACACTAATGTTTTGATAATTTCTTAATCACTCTGCTAATCCTCTCAAATTAACACTAATGTTTTGATAATTTCTTAATCACTCTGCTAATCCTCTCAAATTAACACTAATGTATTGATAATTTCTTAATCACTTTGCTAATCCTCTCAAATTACTCTGCCAATTCTCTCAAATTAACACTAATGTTTTGATAATTTCCTTAATCACCCTGCTAATCGTCTCAAATTAACACTAATGTTTTGATAATTTCTTAATCACTCTGCCAATCCTCTTAAATTAACACACTAATGTTTTGATAATTTCTTAATCACTCTGCCAATCCTCTCAAATTAACACTTATGTTTTGATAATTTCTTAATCACTCTGCTAATTCTCTCAAATTAACACTTATGTTTTGATAATTTCTTAATCATTCTGCTAATCCTCTCAAATTAAGACTAATGTTTTGATAATTTCTTAATCACTCTGCTAATTCTCTCAAATTAACACTTATGTTTTGATAATTTCTTAATCACTCTGCTAATCCTCTTAAATTAACACTAATGTTTTGATAATTTCTTAATCACTCTGCCAATCCTCTCAAATAAACACTTATGTTTTGATAATTTCTTAATCACTCTGCTAATTCTCTCAAATTAACACTTATGTTTTGATAATTTCTTAATCACTCTGCTAATCCTCTCAAATTAACACTAATGTTTTGATAATTTCTTAATCACTCTGCTAATTCTCTCAAATTAACACTTATGTTTTGATAATTTCTTAATCACTCTGCTAATCCTCTCAAATTAACACTAAGGTTTTGATAATTTCTTAATCACTCTGCTAATCCTCTCAAATTAACACTAAGGTTTTGATGATTTCCTAATCACTCTGCTAATCCTCTCAAATTAACACTAATGTTTTGATAATATCTTAATCACTCTGCTAATCCTCTCAAATCACCACTTATGTTTTGATATTTTTTAATCACTCTGCTAATCCTCTCAAATTAACACTAAGGTTTTGATAATTTCTTAATGACTCTGCTAATCCTCTCAAATCACCACTTATGTTTTGATATTTTTTAATCACTCTGCTAATCCTCTCAAATTAACACTTATGTTTTGATAATTTCTTAATCACTCTGCTAATTCTCTCAAATTAATACTAAGGTTTTGATAATTTGTTTATCACATTGCTAATCCTCTCAAATTAACACTAATGTTTTGATAATTTCTTAATCACTCTGCTAATCCTCTCAAATTAAACTAATGTTTTGATAATTCTTAATCCCTCTGCTAATCCTCTCAAATTAACACTAAGGTTTTGATAATTTCTTAATCACTCTGGTAATCCTCTAAAATTAACACTTATGTTTTGATAATTTCTTAATCACTCTGGTAATCCTCAAAAATTAACACTAATGTATTGATAATTTCTTAATCACTTTGCTAATCCTCTCAAATTAACACTAGAGTATGATAATTTCTTAATGACTCTGCTAATCCTCTCAAATTAACACTTATGTTTTGATAATTTCTTAATCACTCTGCCAATCCTCTTAAATTAACACTAATGTTTTGATAATTTCTTAATCACTCTGCCAATCCTCTCAAATTAACACTTATGTTTTGATAATTTCTTAATCACTCTGCTAATTCTCTCAAATTAACACTTATGTTTTGATAATTTCTTAATCACTCTGCTAATCCTCACAAATTAACACTAATTTTTTGATAATTGCTTAATCACTCTGCCAATCTTCTCAAATTAACACTAATGTTTTGATAATTTCTAAATCACTCTGCTAATCCTCTCAAATTAACACTGATGTTATGATAATTTCTTAATCACTCTGCCAATCCTCTTAAATTAACACTAATGTTTTGATAATTTCTTAATCACTCTGCCAATCCTCGCAAATTAACACTTATGTTTTGATAATTTCTTAATCACTCTGCTAATCCTCTCAAATTAACACTTATGATTTGATAATTTCTTAATCACTCTGCTAATCCTCTCAAATTAACACTAATGTTTTGATAATTTTTTATTCACTCTGCTAATCCTCTCAAATTAACACTAATGTTTTGATAATTTCTTAATCACTCTGCTAATCCTCTCAAATTAACACTAATGTATTGATAATTTCTTAATCACTCTGCTAATCCTCTCAAATTAACACTAATGTTTTGATAATTTCTTAATCACTCTGCTAATCCTGTCAAATTAACAATAAGGTTTTGATAATTTCTTAATCACTCTGCTAATCCTCTCAAATAAACACTAAGGTTTTGATAATTTGTTTATCACATTGCTAATCCTCTCAAATTAACACTAATGTTTTGATAATTTCTTAATCACTCTGCTAATCCTCTCAAATTAAACTAATGTTTTGACAATTCTTAATCCCTCTGCTAATCCTCTCAAATTAACACTAAGGTTTTGATAATTTCTTAATCACTCTGGTAATCCTCTAAAATTAACACTTATGTTTTGATAATTTCTTAATCACTCTGCTAATCCTCTCAAATTAATACTAATGTTTTGATAATTTCTTAATCACTCTGCTAATCCTCTCAAATTAACACTAATGTTTTGATAATTTCTTAATCACTCTGCTAATCCTCTCAAATTAACACTAATGTTTTGATAATTTCTAAATCACTCTGCTAATCCTCTCTAATTAACACTAATGTTTTGATAATTTTTTATTCACTCTGCTAATCCTCTCAAATTAACACTAATGTTTTGATAATTTCTTAATCACTCTGCTAATCCTCTCAAATTAACACTAATGTATTGATAATTTCTTAATCACTCTGCTAATCCTCTCAAATTGACACTAATGTTTTGATAATTTCTTAATCACTCTGCTAATCCTCTCAAATTTACACTTATGTTTTGATAATTTCTTAATCACTCTGCTAATCCTCTCAAATTTACACTTATGTTTTGATAATTTCTTAATCACTCTGCTAATCCTCTCAAATTAACACTAAGGTTTAGATAATTTCTTAATCACTCTGCTAATCCTCTCAAATTAACACTAATGTATTGATAATTTCTTAATAACTCTGCTAATCCTCTCAAATTGACACAAATGTTTTGATAATTTCTTAATCACTCTGCTAATCCTCTCAAATTAAGACTAATGTTTTGATAATTTCTTAATCACTCTGCTAATTCTCTCAAATTAACACTTATGTTTTGATAATTTCTTAATCACTCTGCTAATCCTCTTAAATTAACACTAATGTTTTGATAATTTCTTAATCACTCTGCCAATCCTCTCAAATAAACACTTATGTTTTGATAATTTCTTAATCACTCTGCTAATTCTCTCAAATTAACACTTATGTTTTGATAATTTCTTAATCACTCTGCTAATCCTCTCAAATTAACACTAATGTTTTGATAATTTCTTAATCACTCTGCTAATTCTCTCAAATTAACACTTATGTTTTGATAATTTCTTAATCACTCTGCTAATCCTCTCAAATTAACACTAAGGTTTTGATAATTTCTTAATCACTCTGCTAATCCTCTCAAATTAACACTAAGGTTTTGATAATTTCCTAATCACTCTGCTAATCCTCTCAAATTAACACTAAAGTTTTGATAATATCTTAATCACTCTGCTAATCCTCTCAAATTAACACTAATGTTTTGATAATTTCTTAATCACTCTGCTAATCCTCTCAAATTGACACTAATGTTTTGAAAATTTCTTAATCACTCTGCTAATTCTCTCAAATTAATACTAAGGTTTTGATAATTTGTTTATCACATTGCTAATCCTCTCAAATTAACACTAATGTTTTGATAATTTCTTAATCACTCTGCTAATCCTCTCAAATTAAACTAATGTTTTGATAATTCTTAATCCCTCTGCTAATCCTCTCAAATTAACACTAAGGTTTTGATAATTTCTTAATCACTCTGCTAATCCTCTCAAATTGACACTAATGTTTTGAAAATTTCTTAATCACTCTGCTAATTCTCTCAAATTAATACTAAGGTTTTGATAATTTGTTTATCACATTGCTAATCCTCTCAAATTAACACTAATGTTTTGATAATTTCTTAATCACTCTGCTAATCCTCTCAAATTAAACTAATGTTTTGATAATTCTTAATCCCTCTGCTAATCCTCTCAAATTAACACTAAGGTTTTGATAATTTCTTAATCACTCTGGTAATCCTCTAAAATTAACACTTATGTTTTGATAATTTCTTAATCACTCTGGTAATCCTCAAAAATTAACACTAATGTATTGATAATTTCTTAATCACTTTGCTAATCCTCTCAAATTAACACTAAGGTTTTGATAATTTCTTAATGACTCTGCTAATCCTCTCAAATTAACACTTATGTTTTGATAATTTCTTAATCACTCTGCCAATCCTCTTAAATTAACACTAATGTTTTGATAATTTCTTAATCACTCTGCCAATCCTCGCAAATTAACACTTATGTTTTGATAATTTCTTAATCACTCTGCTAATTCTCTCAAATTAACACTTATGTTTTGATAATTTCTTAATCACTCTGCTAATCCTCTCAAATTAACACTAATTTTTTGATAATTTCTTAATCACTCTGCCAATCTTCTCAAATTAACACTAATGTTTTGATAATTTCTAAATCACTCTGCTAATCCTCTCAAATTAACACTAATGTTTTGATAATTTCTTAATCACTCTGCTAATCCTCTCAAATTAACACTTATGATTTGATAATTTCTTAATCACTCTGCTAATCCTCTCAAATTAACACTAATGTTTTGATAATTTTTTATTCACTCTGCTAATCCTCTCAAATTAACACTAATGTTTTGATAATTTCTTAATCACTCTGCTAATCCTCTCAAATTAACACTAATGTATTGATAATTTCTTAATCACTCTGCTAATCCTCTCAAATTAACACTAATGTTTTGATAATTTCTTAATCACTCTGCTAATCCTGTCAAATTAACAATAAGGTTTTGATAATTTCTTAATCACTCTGCTAATCCTCTCAAATAAACACTTAGGTTTTGATAATTTGTTTATCACATTGCTAATCCTCTCAAATTAACACTAATGTTTTGATAATTTCTTAATCACTCTGCTAATCCTCTCAAATTAAACTAATGTTTTGATAATTCTTAATCCCTCTGCTAATCCTCTCAAATTAACACTAAGGTTTTGATAATTTCTTAATCACTCTGGTAATCCTCTAAAATTAACACTTATGTTTTGATAATTTCTTAATCACTCTGCTAATCCTCTCAAATTAACACTAATGTTTTGATAATTTCTTAATCACTCTGCTAATCCTCTCAAATTAACACTAATGTTTTGATAATTTCTTAATCACTCTGCTAATCCTCTCAAATTAACACTAATGTTTTGATAATTTCTAAATCACTCTGCTAATCCTCTCTAATTAACACTAATGTTTTGATAATTTTTTATTCACTCTGCTAATCCTCTCAAATTAACACTAATGTTTTGATAATTTCTTAATCACTCTGCTAATCCTCTCAAATTAACACTAATGTATTGATAATTTCTTAATCACTCTGCTAATCCTCTCAAATTAACACTAATGTTTTGATAATTTCTTAATCACTCTGCTAATCCTCTCAAATTTACACTTATGTTTTGATAATTTCTTAATCACTCTGCTAATCCTCTCAAATTTACACTTATGTTTTGATAATTTCTTAATCACTCTGCTAATCCTCTCAAATTAACACTAATGTTTTGATAATTTCTTAATCACTCTGCTAATCCTCTCAAATTAACACTTATGATTTGATAATTTCTTAATCACTCTGCTAATCCTCTCAAATTAACACTGATGTTATGATAATTTCTTAATCACTCTGCTAATCCTCTCAAATTAACACTTATGTTTTGATAATTTCTTAATCACTCTGCTAATCCTCTCAAATTAACACTAATGTATTGATAATTTCTTAATCACTCTGCTAATCCTCTCAAATTGACACAAATGTTTTGATAATTTCTTAATCACTCTGCTAATCCTCTCAAATTTACACTTATGTTTTGATAATTTCTTAATCACTCTGCTAATCCTCTCAAATTTACACTTATGTTTTGATAATTTCTTAATCACTCTGCTAATCCTCTCAAATTAACACTAATGTTTTGATAATTTCTTAATCACTCTGCTAATCCTCTCAAATTAACACTAATGTTTTGATAATTTCTTAATCACTCTGCTAATCCTCTCAAATTAACACTTATGATTTGATAATTTCTTAATCACTCTGCTAATCCTCTCAAATTTACACTTATGTTTTGATAATTTCTTAATCACTCTGCTAATCCTCTCAAAAAAACACTAAGGTTTTGATAATTTCTTAATCACTCTGCTAATCCTCTCAAATTAACACTAATGTTTTTATCATTTCTTAATCACTCTGCTAATCCTCCCAAAATTAACACTAATTCTACTCTAAATATATAAAAGAAGAAACTGACTGACTGACTGACTGACTGACATATCAACGCACAGCCCAAACCGCTGGGTCTAGAAACTCGAAATTTGGCACACAGGTTCCTTATGAGGTCTAGGGGTGCACTAAGAAAGTATTTTTCAAAATTCACCCTTTAAGGGGATGAAACGGGGTTCCGAAGTTTGGATTTTATCAAGTTAAAATACGTCTTCACGCCGCAACTACTGAACAGATTTTGCTAAAATTTGGAATGGAGTAGATTGTATCTTGGATTAGCACATAGGCTACTTTTCATCCCGCAAAAATTCATGGTTCCCGTGGGATTAGTAAAAAACCTAAATTCACGCGGAAAAAATCTTCATGACGCAAGTACACAACCGACTTGGCTGAAACTTGAAATGGAGATAGATTATATCCTGGGTTAATAAATAGGGTACTTTTTATTCCGAAAAAATCCATGGGTTTTGAAGGAAAAGGGAGAAACAGATATTCACGCGGGAAAAATACTGCTTCACGCCGTAATTACTCAACCGATATGGCTGAAATTCGGAATAAAGATAGATTACGAGTATATCCTGGATTAATAATATAAAGGCTACTTTTCATCCCGGAAAAATTCATGGTTTCCGCGGGAAACCTGAAACATTGATGTTCACACGCGAAAAATACTACTTTACGCTGTAATTACTGAACTGATATGACTGTAATTCGGAAAGGAGATAGATTTTATCCCGGATTATTACAAAGCCTACTTTTCATCCCGGAAAATTCCGTCATAGTTTGATTTCGCTATGACTTAAAAACTAAAAAAAAAATGTAAAACTATATCGTTGAGCTTATTTAAATAGAGTTCCGTACCAAAATTGTAAAAATAGAACCCATAAGGCCAATAGGAACTTGTATAAAACTGTCAGCCCCATCTAACACTTGATGACCAATTTTTTTAAAGTCGTGACAGATTATAAATTTACTCAATGTATTTGGACTCACAGTTTTTCGTGGGCAGTTAATGATCTGTATAATTAAAGTACGGTGTAGTTGTAGCGATTAATACCATTAATGACCCGTGACGTCACTAACGCTGACAAATGTTTTTTTGTCATCCCTTCATAGAGGCTTTTGTTTTGAAGTATGATGACTTTATACACATAAGCACAGAATAGGTATAGAAATTCAATCCTCGATGACGCGCCCCACTCGATGATCGAAATGATGACGATTTTGACGAGCGCGGCGCGTCTTCGTGGATTGAAATATGTATACTATAAGGTATAGGATATATTAGGTAGGTGTAGCTGTAGTGGTAAACACCAGTAATGACCCATGACGTCACTTTTTTTGACGATTTTCCCAATAAATCAAAGACTATTACGTATAAAATAAATAAAAATCTGTATTTAGAATATACTAGTAAAGCCCTTTCCTATGATACCCCACTCAACATAGTTATCTCATTTAGAAATTTTAACACCCCGTTTTCCCCCTTTTTATATAAAAATTAAAAAATATTTTCAAATAGTTATGATTGCAATGACTTTGGGTCACTAATCACTATGTTCTACACAACCATTCCAAATTTCATGTCGCAATAGCTTGTGTGTCGTAAGTTTTAATAGTTACTGAAATAATCGAGTGTGACAGACAGGCGGACGGACGAAGAAAGTCACCATCAGAGTTCCATTTTTACCATTTTGGTATGACACGCTAAAAATCTTCCTACATACGAGTACTTTAATCTACCAATCAAAACAACCAATCAAATAACTCCAATTAAAAAAGGAACGCCAGCCGTTCCAGTACTCCACCAATGGAGAGAGTTCGAGCGACAACATCCGTCGCTAATCGCGTCGCGTGGCGACACTCGGAGGCGCACGCGATAAAACGGTAACCTAACGTTTTTAATTAAATCAACATCGTTGAACCAAACAGCGCGATCTAATGCGCGATAGATGCCACTTCGGAACAGGGTTGTCACCACAGACCAGGGAATAATAACTTTATATTGGTTGTCACGATGCCAACATGCAAAACCTATTGACGTAACGTGAAATTAAAAAAAAATGCAATTTTGTAGCAAAACTGTTTAACCAATTACTAAAAACTAAGCTAATTATCAAACATTTTATTCTTTGATAAAAGAAGTTTCCTTTAAATTTAAATAAATAAGAATAACCGCGTTTAACTCGGCATTTGTAAGCTGATATGGCAGCAAAGTTGCGGGAATGACGGTACCTTATCATCTTCTCATGTATATATCATAAAAAATTATGCTAAAATCCGAAATGCTAACAGATGATGGTTACGTCAGTATGCCAATTTTAGTCCCGTCCACATCATACTACTCGTATCAAGACATATCGTCCAAATCATCACCGTCAAATGGTTTTGTGGCGATCTATAAATATTCCGGTTTAAATTGAAATGAGAAAATTCTTCCTAACTCTTAGGGAGTTCCATTATTACCAAGCCAAACTGAAATCTTTGAAGAGGAAGATCCATCTGTCAAGCATAGAAGCTAGTAAATCTAGCAGTAACTTAACGATCAGCCACAAGAGCTCTCATAGCTGACGTTTGTTTAGCGTGACAACCCTGCCTCTAACATGTCCCCCGCCATTTAACAATCATTCCTATCGCATTAGAATTTAGAATTTGATTCCCTTTGCAAAGAACCAAAACGAGATTACTCGATTAAAAATATGTGACAATCAAAAATGTACTCTTGGATCACGGGATTAAAGTCCAAATTTCGTCGTCGGTCGTCCGATGTAGTATGGCGTGTTCCGTGTAGTATGTATCCAGTAATTAGAGGATTGTCGCGATAAACCAATGTAATCTCTAATGCTCAGCGATAAAAACCAAATTGCTTTATAGCATCGCGTGTGATGGTTTGAGAGCTGGTGACGATTTCGATAAATCGGCGACAAAAATGCTGAAAAAAAAATGCTGCTCATTTTGTTGGCTTAAAATTTATACAATTTTTTTTAAAGTGATTTTTTTTAAAGTGATGTGATTTTTTTAGAGTAATGAGAAAAACAGGTTTGACAAGTCGTAATTATTATCTGAAGAGAAATAATAAGTTTTGTATACAACGTGAGTTAAAATGCCAAAAATTTGTAAAAGTACGATTAAAATCGTACATCTGGCAACCCTGAGTGGGTCCCTTATGTGATTGACATTCAAAAAACTCGCACGAAACGTTTTTCTTTCACGTTTTGACGGTGTGGAACGCCCTTCCAGTCTCCGTGTCCCAGTCAAGTACAATCTGGGTGCTTTCAAGAGATGAGTGAATTGACATGATTGTCGTCAAGCGTAACCCCATAGATTTTCAATAGGTAGGCTCGCGCTCCGACTAGATAGAGCCTTTGCTAACAACAACAGCTCCTTGAGTGCGGCAACTTTTTATTTTAGCATGAGTGTGTTTATTTGAAATTTATGTGGTGTGCGTGAAAAATTGTGTAGCGACAGAGTATTTATTGTCGCACTATCGAATTCGCTGGTGGCCTCTTGGACCTCTATGAGTACGAGTAACTCTATTTACAACAAAAAACAATCTGAAAAATTTTGTACCGGTGTCACACCCCATATATTTTTAACCACCGTCTCCCTGTCTACATGGCGTGAGGACGAGCCGTTCGCGCGGCAAAGGTCTGCTTTGTAAGTTTTTACGAGGAGTAATAATCGAATTAATATCGCGGATCGCTTAATTAAATAGATATCTTTACAAAAGGGCAGTTTCGACTCCGAGCTCCGCTATGGTGTCGAGTAATTGCCCATTTGCATTATCTAATTGGAAAATGAGTCATTGTGGAAACTTGCCTTCATTCGATTTCGATACAAACTGCGTTGTTTGTGTAGTAGAGAGCATGGTCGACTGCATACGTATATGTCGTGGGTTCGATCCCCGGGTCAGTCCAATAATTATTATTAGACTAGCAAACCTGGCGAACTCCCTTTCGCCACCAGATGGCTTTGTTTTATGTAACATTTTTCATTTTTATTTTTTAATTTTTCCTGATTTTTTTTTTCTATAAACCTCACGGAGCCCGAGACCTTTCCACGAATGCAAAACCGTGGAAATCGGTTCGTGCGTTCTGGAGTTATAGCGTCAGGAAGGAAAACCCGACTTATTTTTATATAAGTAAGTAGTAGAAGAAGAAGATTATACTATTGAGCAGCAGTCTGAGCCATACCGTAGGGCTGCCTGCCGTAACTATAATATAATCACAGATAGAGGACACTAAAATAGTACATTACTGTAACGGCCAACAAAAGAGGCATTGATGGACTAACGTATAAATGTGGGCCGAGGCACATATACAATATTATACATATGTCCATCAACGCCTATTTGTGGCCAAAGTTTGTATAGGACTTTTTTCAAACAGTGCGTGGAAATTTAAACTAAGTAGTAGGTACCTAGGCAGTCAAAATCAGACACGGACAAAGAACTACAATAATTTTTCCAAGTTAAAGTTTGCATTTGTTTTTTCGTCAATAAACAACTTTCTATTTGCACGCCAATTAGAAATTTAATTAGAACCTTTGATCAGTTTCTTCCACAGACCAAGGAATTACTTTATATTGACTAATTCCTCCATGTATCAGATTGAAACAACGTCACAGTGTTTAAACAGTATGTAATATATTCGACCGCTAAACCACGACAGAAATGGAATTTCATACAACTTTTGCCAACCGCTGATTGCCTAGAACAGCATTTTTTATTTATTTCGAGAAAGTTTGTCAAAATAATGGTCTTGAAAAAATACTCTTTCTCACACCACGCATACTATATTAGCGCTAGTCCCTTGATTAATAAGCATATATTAAATAAAAAAAATGATTAGCACTTATCGAGGTCATTCATACTATTTAAGGCTCCACCCTGAAGCCAGATTTTAATTTGTCAAAACTGTAAAATGGCGCTAATGTATGCGACCGACAGCAGTATGTGCTGTCAGCGGAACCGAAATGTACGACGCGCGACGCCATATTTGAGAAATTTTTGGCTTCAACATACGTCACATCTTTCCCGTCCTCTTAGCGTAGCGTATTACGCCATAGCGCTAGTCATACAATCGCTGTTACGCTGCTACTGTGATCGCTACTTCAAAGTTTTACGTGATACGGAGGCCGGATTCGAATCCGAGACCTCCCGCTCAAATCCAAGCACGTGAACCGCAGCAAAAATATCGTCATATTACATCGGAGCACTTGTGAATCTACACTCGTTTCCGGAGCGGAAGTACGCGGTTGTGTTGACCGGAAGCGCGTGGCGCCCCCCCGCCCGCGTGCCGACACTCGATGGCTCTAACAGTTTTATTGTTCACCCCTTTTTTTTGCTTTGGTTAAAATCTAAGTGCCGTGTGATTTTTTTTACACGCAAGTTAATACTTGGCTGCGATTTCACCATTCCATACCATAGAACCATAGAGGTCCTGAGCGATGACGATGATAAAATAATTATGATTGTGATATGACTGTTATATTATCTTTACTCTAAATCGCTTGGCTTTGCGTCTTTGATAGGTTGGTAACTAGCCGCGGCCGAAGCCCACCTATCTATCTATCCTGTGGGGCTACAGCCCTTTGTGGACCCTATCCTCATCCACAATATTCCTCCACTTGTCGCGGTCCTTCGACTCCCTGCGCCAGTTGGTATATTTACCCATGCTTCTTATAGGTCTTCCTTCTCACCATCGGCCAACGCTTTTTTGGTCTGCCTTTTGGTCTTTTTTGCTGGGGGTCCACTTTGATTGAGGGAACCAATTTGAAGTGCCCGCAATACTCTTTGTATTGTGCCCGCAAAACTCATTGCCAAAAACATACAATTTATAATTGGCCCGTTATTTTGAATTGAAAATTTGAATTTTTGCGCCCGGATGGTACAATTCCCCCTTAAACATGGTGTATGTTTAACGTGAAATCAACGAGTGTGCCCGCGAAATTCAAAATTTTCGTGTTTTTTTTTGCAATTTGCACGCTAATAAGACATAATATGCTCATGGCAGTCAATTTGCGGGGATGGCAGTATCATCTTCACATGTTTATATTAAAATCCTTGCATAAAAATGTCTTTCCTACGAAATTAGCCCGAGTATCGATTTTGAAGTGAGTAACTCGCAAATCTCGGACTATATTCTTTAACTCGACACTTTTAAGCAGAGACTTTTATATGTACACGTGAAGACGATACTGGAATTCCCGCAATTTGACTGCCGTAAGCCTAATATGTAGATAGATAGATAGATAGATAAAACTCTTTATTGCACACCACAGAATAAAAATATAGAAAAAAAAAGAAATAAATTAAATACAAACAAACTTAGGAGTACAATTTGGCGGCCTTATCGCTACATAGGGATTTCTACCAGGCAACCAATAATGTATGTATATATGTGCTATTCGATCTCAACGCGTTTGGGCCCGGCCACAACGCGTTGAGATCGAATACTTAGCATGTAAGCCACGACAAGAATTTCGCTATTTGGTCTTTCTTTGATTGCCACAACGCGTCGTGCGCGTTTTCATTAGAGCCATAACACGAATTTCGCTATGTGGATGTTTTACTGTGACCACATACGCGTTGTGAGCTATTTTTCCGCTCAATGAGCGTTTTCGATCCTTGAGCGTAACATATTATATATTTCTATATAATCTGGATCTCGGTAACGGCTCGAACGATTTTCATGAAATTTAGTATACAGGGGGTTTTGGGGGCGATAAATCGATCTAGCTAGGATTTATTTTTAGAAAATGTCGGATTTACCAAAAAAATAAAAATATGACTCCTGCTGCCATCTATTAGCCAGTAGTTAAACTACCGAGCGAAGGTCGGTCACCCAGATATTTATCATTAAAATAGGATGATGTAAAGAAAACAAAAGTGATGATTGCATGGTGTTTTTATTTGTCCATCGCAGCAACATTATAATAGTTAATGTATTGTAAGATAGTGGCTACTATCGATAACATTAAGTATTTATTTATTTTAGAAGCAAGCGTTTTATGCTAGAACAAGGAAAATACATCGACAGTCAAATAAATATTAATTGATGGAAATAATATTTATGGCAATTTCACACTGTGACCGTTATTATAATACCTATCAATAATCACTTGTTGACACATCTTTATATTATTGAATATTCCAAAAATTTATATTTGTTAAGAATTTAAAAAAATACAAGAGGTGTTTTTTACAGTTTATTGCCGGTTTGAACATAGTGGCCAAATGATCAAAAAAAAAGTTGAGATGCCTAGAAAAATCAGAAATACTTACTCAAAATAGCTGAGCAAAAATTATATATCAGTTTAATTGCTTTTGATAATCATAATAGAACAGTCACAATGTAAAAGTGTCCTTTTTACTTCTGTAATACTAGCCTTCAAGCAAACATTCTACCAAATGTTTTTTTTTCCGTGAAGACTCATTTATGCCAGCTTTACACGATACGATTTGTTTGGCAATCCACACTAATAAATATAGACAACCAAGAAGTTTCAGTTGCACGATCTACTCAATTGGATTTTGCCAATGAAATAATATCTTGTGAAAAAAATAACAGCATTTTACAGAATTCACTGATCAATGAATTGATCTATTAGTTAAGGAGGTAAGTACCATAGAATGTTACAAATTGCAAAATAATGTTTGTATGACTTTTATGAATTATTTCACATGAGAGTTTTAAAATAAGAAATATACAGCACAATGCGTAAAGCAAAGTTAATTAACATCAGAGTCTACTATATTTACAATATTAGCTAGCTTAGCACGGAATAAATACAAGAAAATATTAAAACATTTATTACATTACTAATTAATAGCAAATATTTATATAAATTAATTTTAATATTTATATTATAACTAGTACAATATTTACAGCTATATACAGTTTTGGAATGACAACGACTTTGTACGTTACATTTAACACTATCGATTAACTACTTAAACTTAATTACAATATGGCGTTGGTTTCACTATACACAAAACTTAGAGTAAATATAACACAGCAATATAAAAGAGACTTTTCTGCTTTAGGTACTTTGGCTTAAGTTAACATGGACTTTAGTGACAGTTAACGCCAACCCTGCAGGGCGATCGGTTAAAAATGTATCAATCATTAATGAACTGTATCAATGTCAGAACGGTTTTGACCAATCACAACGCTTGAAAATCACGTTTTGTCATTGATGCTGTTTTTCAAGGATTTACACTTTTTTTAGCCGATGGCGCTGCAGTTTACACATGACTGTTTTCTGCCTGTCATTGTCATTAATAAAAATCCATAACCCATCTGATGAAAAAAACTACGAGTATAATTTAGTCATTTGTACCTAAATCGTTATTTTACCGTTGAGTTAAAATATTGTTTAGTGTAGGTAAGCTTTGTGTATGAATGAAACTTTCTGTGGTGCGTTTACACTAAAACTGATTGAGGCAGAAATGAGCTAGATTGACTCACTACTTTATCAAGTTATATCTCATCAATCTGTAAAATTAACACGCTCTTCTCTGTTTTAGTCAAAACGCAACTTTATAGTTTACCAGCTAGCTGTAGAATTAAAATAGTGTCGTGATAAAAATCGGTTGTACAAAAATCTTATTATTTTTGATAATACGAAGTTTTCTCTGATCCATTTTGGTTTACGTGACGAGATTTTATTCATTAGAATTGAAATCAATAGTTATTTCAAACTCTACAGCTAGGTTGGACAACTATAGCACCTATCAACTTAACTCCATCCTTAATTTGGCATTTGACAGCTAAGAATATACACTCACTGAAACTGATGACTAGTCTATGTCCGCCATTTTATGAATCACGAATTTTAAAAAGGTTAAAATCCGTCCGCCGCGTCCCGTGTAGCGGCTTCAAGCTGACACTACACTAGACTTGACAGAGGTGCTCTGGACGTGACTGGAGATGCTGGAAGCGGCTGCAGCGGCTGCGGCGCTTGAGGGGGGAAATACACGCCGGTTTCGTTGGAAAACTGTGGATGTAGCGGCAATGGCGTGTGAGGAATCGACGTTGGTCTCGACTCGTGGTACAAGATCGGTACTCTGACCAGCCTCTGCGCCGCGTGAGCCATGTTCGCCGCTTCCAACTCAGCAGCTAGCTGCCTCTTCCACTTATTACGACGGTTCTGAAACCATATCTTCACTTGCGTCTCGGTTAAATGCAGACTGGCAGCCAATCCAGCGCGCTCGGAGCTGCTCAAGTACCGCTTCATGTCGAAGGTTGATTCTAGCTGGAAGACTTGGGAACGCGAGAAGACTGTTCTCGTCTTCTTCTTCCGCTTGCCAAGTGACGTGTTGGGGTCTCTCTTCTCGTCTTTATCGAAGTCGTCGGATTCGTCTATGTCAGGGTCGGAGTCTTGCGGGTCCTGTTGTTGAGGGTAGAGCGCGGGGTGGAGGCGCGGGGAGCGGGGCGACGAGCGGGAAGGCGATGGAGGGGATTGAGGTCGCGGAGGGCTGCGCAGTCTTGGAGATCCACCGGCTGAACCTTCTTCGTTGGTTGTTGAGTCCTCTGCAACAAAGAGTTTTAGGTTACATGTTGCAGACAGACCAGTAATTTAGGGCAAATTTTTATGATATCCTGGTGGCATTTACTCGTTGGTTCTACAAAGTCCTTCCAGCTAAAAGTACCATCGCAATGTCAATTACTCTATATTTAAAGTATTTTATATACTTTGTTTCTGTACGAAGGCACTGCAGTCAGTAAGATTATTTGGGCATATCCAATAGCGAACGATGACGAACGCAGTTCATTGTATAATATCACTGCAATGCATTTAGCATGGGCATATTATGACACTTAATATCAGATACATATGTTTCGCTATTTTCATCATTCTTTGATACAGAAGAGAATCCCCTCTAGAGGTCTCGTGTTTGAATCTCTGGATCTCCGAAATTCTAAGAGCCCACCCTAGTCTGTCTATAACTCCTAAAGGCCAGAAGTGTTTGGCTTAGATTCAAACCTACACGTTCTGCAAGGAAACAGAAGCCTAAACCTGGTACTAGTAGCCTGGTTACTGATATAGTTACGAGTAGATACATTAAACAAATCAATGCATACGTTAATGGTGTAAACCTTCAAAGGTTTCACGGAATCAAATCGACACGTACCATACGAGCGCAATCGCGATCCAATTACAATGAATTAATGTTAATCTAATCGGGGGATTTCACGCTTCTGATTAGGCAATTCGGCGGCCTCCTCTTGTTCTATAGGACACCTCACCGCAAACTGAAGCCATAGACAACGGGCAGGGACATTTAAATGGGACACAAATTACATAGATACCCAAAAAATGTGCCTAATTCCTTGTCATTTTAATTATAAAATTCCAGTTCATACCACATGCATTGAATCTGAGCCACCAGCGTGAGTTCCAAAATCTGTTCTTTATTTTGCGTTGCCAAGAATATTGTTAACCCCATATTATAGTTCTGAGGAAACACTGTTGCTGGTAGCTGGTTCCATAGTTTGCATGTGCGTGGAAAGAAGGATCTGGCAAACCGGGTGGTCGTGGATTGCCAGCAATCTAGGTGGAATAGATGGAACATGTTTCTACGCCGGAGTGTATGCACAGAGAAAGTAGAAGGAGGAATCACTTCCAACAGCTCTTCAGAGCACTCCCCATTCAACAACCGATAGAAAACACATAGAGAGACGTCTTTAAGGTGTTCTAAAGGTTCCAGCTTGATACTGAGACTTGGGTCGTCGTACTGCCCGCCTTTGAATCCGGTCAAATGGAAGTAGTTGGTAACCATATGCTCCAGCCCAAAGGTATAAGGGAGCAGTACTCCATATGAAGTTGTACTTGCGCTTTACTTGTTCTTCCCGAATCTGAGCCCAAAATCACTACTACTGTAGTAAACAACTCTGAAAATATGAGTACACGACACAAATACATTGAAAATAGAATAACCAAATAGCTATTTAAATCAGCATAGACAATAGTGTACACCCACCATTGAGTCTGTAACTCTATACAATCGTTTTATGTATCCTCTACACGCCCCGACTCGGCTTTGCGGAGCTCTGACACAGATTCCATTTCACTGATTGTAATTGGACATCGGACAAGAACGGACAAAGCGAGAATGCAAATTCAAAATTCGAACACGGCGCAAAGGCGCGAAGTCAAATGTCATCAACGCTGTTGAATGAATCACTACAATCGAATCGGGAGCACTCGTATTACTGTCACTCGAATTTCCACCCTAAATTAACAATGACAGGGCTTAAATTACCTTCCCTCTATTTCCGTAACTTTTGACATAACTTGCCATCGTAACTAGAACCGTGTTTAGCTAGATCAAGCCTATCTATGGAGGTCTCGAGTAAATGGGCTGTGCGGCAGTGATTCTCATTGATTTTAGAAGCCGTATCAGGTAATCCTTTGTTACCGTTGGCTTGCTGTTTACACAAACGCTTACTAGTTAAGCAGTTTATGAATAAGGAATTGAGTTTTAAAAGATATTTAATTGCCGCTTATTTTATATTGAATATTAATTTTACAATGTCCCACTTTAGTATTGCCAATTATGTTAGGCAGTCGATGACTTACGCGTGTATCCTTTTTTTCATATAACCTAATATTATTGTCAATTGTTTTGTTTTATTAAAATTAACATAGAAAGTACCTACTACGTCTTGTGGGTAAGTTAATGTCTGATAAAATCAAATGCACTAGTCTACTGCAAGGGGTATTCACATTTAATCTATTGCCATTGGAAAGTAACTAATGATTTTGAAAAAATCTATGCCTATTGAAAAAAATCCGTTTCAAAGTGGAGTGCAATTATGTAGGGGATCTGAAGGCAGATAAAAAAATCTATTCGTTTCGAGCATTCATTCACGTTAGTCAACTTCGATCATGAAAAAAAAATAAAAAAAGAGTCTCAAATACACTCACAGCAATCCGAACAAACCGCATTCGAAAATTAAAACAACCGCATGCGACATCACCGAAAGGGAGAAAAATCTTTTCGCGTCGCGGTTAATGGGGGTGAGCACGGGTGGGAGGGAGACAGACACATGTTTGTGCGTTCGGTCTATGTTTGACATTTCAGTGTTGCTATAGGTATAAAAGCGGTAGGTACGGCAGAAAGGCATTGTTCGGTCGGTTTGGACCGCGTGAAATGGTGCCCGCTTTGTTTTCCCGGGAGATGGGTTTTGGAAAATTAAAGCGAAATGAGCGGGGTTGAGAGAGCAGACGAGATGACGATTGCTTGTTTGCATAAGCGCGATGTCACACTGGAGACGCGATTGGCGTACGACGGTACGAGTATTACCCCCATTTCGGGAATTAAAAAAATTAAAGCGTACACATTCAGTCAAAACCGGTCAAAGCTTAATAATGTGCTTACATTTTTCAAAATTTTGATTTAGATTGTAAGTAAGTTTCTTCTTCTTTAGGGTTCCATACCAATTTGGTAAAAATGGAACCCTTATGGTGAGACTTTCTCCGTCCGTCCGTCCGTCCGTCCGTCTGTCTGTCACACTCGATTATTTCAGTAACTATTCAAGCTATCGACCTGAAATTTAGAATAGTTATAGATAATAGTGACGCGACGTCATAGCAATCGTAAAAATATGAAAATTGTTTTTATTTTTATTTAAAAAGGGGGGAAAACCGGGTCGCCGAAATTTCAAAATGAGATAACAATATTGAGTGGGGTATTATATGAAAGGGCGTTACTTGTATATTCTAAAACCAATTTTTATTTATTTTTATGCCTGATAGTTTTTGATTTATTGGGCAAACTGTCGAAAAAAATACCGTTCCCCCCCCCTTATCTCCGAAGTTTACCATTCGAAAAATCTGAAATAAATTTGATCAATAGAAGTTAACGTATATTTTACAGGAAAAATAAAATCAACCCTCTAACTATTATACTTTTTTTGCTAATCGCCGAAAACAAAGTTAGGTTTGCGGTTTGCCAACAAAAGTACCTACTCGTATATGTAAATTATACTCGTAAAATCATGAACAAAAGTGATTCTTTTAATGTTTTACTTCTTCTATGGTATGGAACCCTCGGTGCGCGAGTCCGACTCGCACTTGGCCGGTTTTTTTAAATTGATAATGGTCACTGATTACTAACCTCAAGATATGGGCATCGCAACAATTTGCGTAAACCTTTTTCATGCAAACAAACAGTAGCGCTGTCTGTCAAAATTCTGGTGGCCGCTGAGCGAACTACAGGGTGGTCTTATACGTTGATTGGCACCGATAATATGACGACATTTTTTCGCGCGTTCCGCCCTCTCGAGGGTCAATTATAATGGCTCAATCGATCAGCGCGCAGAGCCAAAAACCCAAGATGAATACCTAATGGTCGTTTTCACCAACACTTTAAGAAACGCCTAAGCCGATAGGTGACAGTTTTCACTTACAACAACTGTCACCTAAGGGCTTAGGTGTCTCTTAAAATGTTGGTGAAAACGAGCATAAGAAGATTAAATGCGCGACAAATCAGTCTAGAGTCTAGTCACAGGCAGAACTTGTCATAAGTAAACGATAAGTTTTATTTTAAAATTTCCTGTAATAATAACTGAGTAGATCCAAAGAAGGATCTTCATTTTATTCTATTTTTTAAGCATTTGTTGTGGTATCGAGTACAGAAATACAATTTTTGTGAAAATTTCAAGTACTTATCTGATTATCACGGATCAAAAGATATAACTAGTCTGGTGAAATACGGACGGACGGACAGCGAAGACTCAGTGATAGGGTCCCGTTTTTATCCTTTGGGCATGGAACCCTAAACAGAGGTGAATGTCTATTGCCTAGAGAGCTAGAACCGTCATTTGTTTTCATAAAAAAAAAAAACACTATACCTCCGACAAAAATGTCGCTAGATGAAAATGTATTGAGTTTGGCTCCACCCTTAACCCCTCTCGTTCCATACAAAATGTGAATGTGAGAAGTTTTCGCTTGTTTCAGGGACAATGAGTAAGTCGCGTTCTCCGTGCTCCGCTGAATTAATTGCTTGCTCTGAACAAACTTCGATCACTACCAATACATACTCGTAGTTTGTTAAAAGACTGAAGAAATATTCACGATTGAAATATTTCTGTGTGAAATATTCACAATTGAAATAAATTCATTTCAGAACCAGTAAGTAGATACACGTTCGTTTTGAAGGCCTCATCATATGTTTTTTGTAACCGTAAAATAAATTAAAATCTGTTTTCTCCGATGACTCCCTTTCATTTCATAAAATCCCGATTCTCATCATTAAATAAATCAAAGATTTAAATCGCTAGATGAGCCCTAAACCTCAAAAAACGTCCACGTTTCTAAACATGTTTGTGGACGTTTTTGATGTGCGCAATGTAGGCTTAGGGCCTATCTTGCGATTTAAATCTTTGAAATAAATATGTTTTTTTGCACTGACGTTGGATCGCTGTTCTGTACGTAGAGATTGTCTAATTTTAAAATTGACGTCCCTCCACTACATTTTTCATTCCGTCCAAAAACATCTGATATCCTATCCAATACAAGGCATTGCCTACATAGCCATTAACACCTAATCTAAATATCATTGATTATATCAATAAATAATGATGAACATTATTTTTTTATTTATTCATTTCTATAGATGCACAAAGTTATTAATTAATGTTTGGCGACCACAATGATATTATTAATTAATTTTTGAAGACCGAATGGCGAAGCGGTAGCGAACCTGCCTGCGTCGGAGATCGTGAGTTCGATTCCCGCTACTGGTAAAAGTTTGTGGTCTGAGCATGAATGTTTTTCACTGTCTGGGCGTTTTTCAATAAATTATATTTATGAATATTAATATGTACATATTTATCAGTTTTTTAGTACCCACAACACAATCTAGCGCTTACTTTGGGGCTAGATTGCAATGTGTGTAAAGTCCTGATATATATTTATTTATTTAAATAGTGTCCCGCCAAACTGGTTAACAGTTTGTTGGCGAGTCTGCGCTCTTACTTCTAAATTTAACAAACTATGCATAGCTACTTCCTACTATTACTGATTTAGTTTTAAATGTGTTTTGCCATGCTTCTAAATAGAAGCTTTACGGCTCACCATATGGTAACGGGTGGAAACAAAAGCCCTTCAAAATCACAGCTACTCGCCGGCACAGTTAGTACGGTAGTAGTAAGGGATCGATTGTCGAGCCCATAGCAGTGCCCTACGGTACCGGTGACATCATTCGAGTACCGGTTTACAATGTAGCCAGATTACCCGCTACTGCGACTGGGTGCGTGCAACTACTGATTTTATTGGTACTGTATCTTTTAGCAGGATGAATACGTTTTTCTTACACAATCTATTAGGCATAAGTATTACTATTCTAATTTAAATAAAGCACTATAACAAATAATATCCGCCGCCGCCGCTGACCGAACTACCGCGTGGCCTTATACTGTTGGTACTAATGACACCCATAAGCTATCTACATTTTTGCGCGCTGTTTGCCCTGTCTTTAATATACAAGTCTATATGTGAAAAACTGGCTGGTGCCAACTGCCAACGGCTCCGCGTGTGTATTTCAGTTTTTCGCTAATGCTAAATTTCGCCCGTGAAAACGATGGTTTTTTTCGTGATAAGTAGCCTATGTATCAATCCGCGTTATAAACTGTTTAATTCAGTAGTTGTGGCGTAAAAGAGTAACAAAGATCCATGTCCTCCGTGACGACCTCCGTGGCGCAGGGGACGCACGCTCGGATTCGAGTGGGAGGTCGCGGGTTCGATTCCCGCCACGGGCCACTTTGGAATTTTATAATTTCTAAATTGGCTCAGGTCTGGTCTGGTGGGAGGCTTCGGCCGTGGCTAGTTACCACCCTACCAGCAAAGACGTACCGCCAAGCGATTTAGCGTTCCAGTACGATGCTGTGTAGAAACCGTTGGGGTGACATAATTTACCCCTTCCAAGTTAGTACGCTAACATCTTCGGCTGCATCATCACTTACCATCAGGTGAGATCCCAGTCAAGTACAAACTTGTATAGCGTAAAAAAAAAATGTTTTGACGACCTCCGTGGTTGAGTGGTTAGCGTGCCGGTTTTCAAGGCGCCGCCATCTCTGAGGTTCCGGGTTCGATCCCCGGTCGGGGCAATGTAGAAAAATAACTTTTCTACATTGTCTCGGGTCTGGGTGTTGTGGTACCTTCGTTGTTTCTGATTTCCATAACACAAGTGCATAAGCTACTTACTATGGGATCGGAGCAATGTATGTGATGTTGTACTCTATATATTTATTTTATTTATTTATTTATGTATCCATCCATACTTACAAACTTTCGCGTGTATTATATTAGTAGGTTGTTTAGTAGTTTGTAGTTTGTATGGTATAACTTATAATTATTAGTAGCGCAGTAATCCAAGAGTGGCAGTTGACATATTTCAAGGCTTATCATTTTGTTTCGCCATGTCTAAACACGCGATTACTAACATCCCCTTATTAAAGTAAAAGTGCTTTTAAATCATGAGAGATTAATGAATTTTTGTGAATAATTATTTATTATGTTCATTGTACATGTTAAGAATCCGGCTACCTACGATATCTCCATACATTCGTAATACCAAAATCATTTGTAAGTCGTGCATTTTTCGATCATGTTGTGGTGTTATTCAGGTTCATATAGTAATAGTCTATGCTCCTAGCCATATTTGGTTCGAAAATACTTCTCTAAAACGAAATATAAATAAATTTTGATCAAAATTGTTATAACTTTAGTCAAGTTCCGTAATACCAAAAATTTATGAATCAAAACTTGTAACTTTCTTTATTAACTGGTGTTTTTCTTTAGCTGGATTTACCTCAATAAAATAATAAGTTTCTTTTATGAAAGCTTTTGTACAGAACGACATTTGTATAATAATAACATTTTGTTTTCTTTTCAAAAATTTACCTCTTGGAGGAGTCCTTTCGTGAGGCCTCTGCCAGTACCAGGGCGCGGGCACGAGGCCGCCGTACCGACCCGCTAGTGCGCTCCACTGAGATATAAGTCCCAGCCTGTAACAACGGAAAATAATTACATATACAACGTGTACAATAATTACCTTAACTAGCCGAAATCCTTAAGTAGGGAAAGATGTATAGATGCATGAAAAAATATCACAAGATGTGTAGCTCATATCCCGAGGGAACTATAGGCAGTTCAAAAATGTACCATAATTTTTAAGTAACATCCCTAAAAACAGCTGGAACAATAACAATGAACTGGGACCTGTTTTTTTGATATCACAGTTAGGGTTGCTAAATTTATTTTTCTATATGAAATAATATTTTTGCCTAGTTATAGTCTATGTATTTAATTTTTATTTTTATTGCGATTCCCCGTCGTTTTTCAGATCAAAGGTCCGTAATTGTGGGTTACCTGGTAGAGATCACTTTAGTGATAAGGTCGCCCTTTGTGTTTCTCTGTTTTCCTTTCGTTGTAATTTTATGTACTCATTCTAAGCAATAAAGATATTTAAATAAATAAATAAAATGAAATAATTGGGACTTCTTATCACATTTGTGTGTTTCTAGGATCAAGTAAAAAGGTTAGCTGCGGGCACACTATACGAATTAACCTACACCATGTAGAGGTATTACAAATATTAAAACTGATTCGTTGGTCTAGGGAAAATAAGAATATTTGACTACTAATGTCTATCATCATCATCATCTCAACCCCTTTTTACGTCCCACTGCTGGGCACGGGTCTCCTCTCAGACTGAGAGGGGTTTGGCCATAGCCCACCACGCTGGCCAAGTGCGGGTTGGCGGGCTTCACACACCATCGAGAACATTTTTGTGAACTCTCAGGCATGCAGGTTTCCTCACGATGTTTCCCTTCACCGCTAAGCAAGTGATATTTAGTTTCCTAAACCGCACATAACTCGGAAAAGTCAGAGGTGCGTGCCCAGGATTCGAACCCGCGACCTCCTTATGAGAGGCAGAGGTCAGAACCACTGAGTTATCACTGATGTCTATAATGGTCATGAATTCATGAAAGGCAAGAGCTTTTTGTTTTCGTTCCATTTAGTAATGGAATGAGTCATCGACAGATTTCTATGACGATTGTATGATAAGTCATATGGCTAAGGGTACAGATGGAATAAGACTAGAGTATGGGATTTCTCTAAACTTGAATTTTAAAAATCACATAAGAAAAATCCTTAGATTCTGAATTGATAAAAAAACAAACGAAACCTGCATTGACAGTAAAAGTATTAAATATTCTCGCGTATTTCCAAAAGAGATAAAAAACAGTAAAAACAATGAATAAATATTATTCTAAAGCAAAAGTTCCCGCTCTTTTATTCGTCTTCTCCATTGTGACGCAGACAAACCTTCTCCGATATATCGATATATTAAATAGTGAGGAGTATTCGTAAATAGATATCGATTCAAAAGAAAGCGTAGGTGGATCGCTCCTGGGAAATAGTTACGTGATATAATGTTTATCGATGTACTCATACTCTGTGTACGAGTATTATTATTATTATCAGGTCTGAAAAATTTCCCCTCATTTATGCATCTTCTCCATAGTATAGTGATGCACTTCGCACTTTTTATATTACTTTTATTTATATCTCAGGTTGAGTATTCAAATACGAGCATGACCGGTTGTCCCCTCCCCCCTCTCCTATAGGAGGGATAGATTTATTTGCAAAGTCGGCTATCCCATCTTTTAAACAAAGTGGCTTCATTTGCAGGAAAGTTTCAATTATTAACTTTAGGATTAGCTTGGCTACGGCGATTGCTACGCTGTGCTACGGCGATTGCTACGCTGTGCTACGGATATCGCTACGGTCCTCTACGAACTGGCTACGTATGTACTACGGTGTAGCTACATCATACAATCAAGCGCAGCATCCGCGTTCTAAGTATATTCTTTATAATAACGGTTTTTCCGGAATAATCATAATAAGTTAAACCAATTTAAATTTAACTTCCACGACTTCATAACATTAGCACGATTGAAAATATAAAATAAATAAATATAAATTTGTACGACGAGGAAAAAACTTCAGCCTCTCGGTGATATTTTAACACGACTGCCCAGAAAAGGAGTGTAATATTTTTAAAGTTCATGTATGTATGTATGTATATATATACGTATGCGAGCTCCTTTATTCCAC
Source organism: Coenonympha glycerion (assembly GCA_963855885.1). Lineage (NCBI taxonomy): Eukaryota > Metazoa > Arthropoda > Insecta > Lepidoptera > Nymphalidae > Coenonympha > Coenonympha glycerion. The sequence goes on from OY979650.1 coordinate 8,356,566, forward strand.
CATAACCTCTGAACGACTGAATAAATTTGGAAATATGGGGTATCGTCGTTATCCTTACATCATTCCGAGTAACATAGGCTATATAATTTTGGAAAAGACTTTTTATATACACCGCTATTAACAGCAAGGTATAAATAATTAATCTTTATCGTATATCTATCAAATAACCCCATCACTATTCCCAAAGCAACCTCGTCGCAGCACTTCGCAATATCGACATTCGAAACAATAACGATTGCCGGCTTTCTATTTTGTTTATCGACGTTTGCTCGATAAAAATCAAAGATGGCTGCTAATGGATAGTATACGCGTATTAGAATATCACTTTATCGACAGTTCTATTGTAAATAATGGTATATTTATCATACAGCCGAACAAAAAGAAATAGTTTCTTTTACGAAAGCTTTTGTATAGAATGGCGATTGTGTTTAATTTGATAATAATCTCTTCAAAAGTTATATTTTTTAATTCAAGTACTATTTTGACATAGGCATAACTTACATGCACTTTCAGGCATGAATTAAAAACTGACATTAGTTTGGTAGGGCTCAATAATTTCTTTGGAATGTTTTCTCCTTTAGGCTATAACAGTTCATAGTGTCAGCTTTAGCTTCCAGACACCTGTGCAGTACTCAAAACATCGAAATTTTCAGATTTCAATAATATAGAGGGATACAAAAATATCACATATCAATCAAACTTTCAATTCAATAGACCATAGACTGTAGAGCGTAGAAAAAAGAAGACCAAAAGAGCTCAGAACTCGCGAGCTCAATGGCTCACAAAAAAGAATCGGAGACATTACCAATTTGCATTGGTCCCGCATTTAATCCCCGCAGAGAACTTCCAAACTCAAATTCCATTACTCGATAAAGTACTGCTTCCTTTTAAAGCGGAAAGGAAGACGCGGCGCCGCGATTGGCTGTCTTCCCGCGCGCTGATTGGCCCGCCCGTGACCCCGCCCCGCCCGAGGGGTATAAAAATCGATGCGCGTCACCCGCGCACTCTTTTTGCCGCGGCGCGTCTGCCTGACACCCCGCGCTTGTTACTGATAATGGCGTTTGTACTTTCTTTTATAGCGTAAAGTGTTTAGTTGTATCCGTTGTCCGTGCAAGCGACACGGGAGCCTTTTGTTGGTTCAGCAGATAGGGAGGTATTCTCGGACGCGTTTAAAAGCTTCTAAGAGATATCTTTTCACTTATTTCCTAGGTTACGGAGCGCAGACACAATGTGGCGCGTAACGGCCATTCAGGTCTGCTTTTGCTTTAACTGTCGATGGAATATGCCGGGCTCTCGCCTGTAATGAATGACGGATATGTCGGATGGGTATAAAACCTTATTTTACATTCTCATATGTTCCGTTTTCTGTTTCAACAAAGTCGCACTTGGATATTATATGTATTCATTTAATAATACGTACGCCACTTAATTAATTTTTCAATCGCCAGATAAACGTTAACTACTTAACTAATAAATATGACGTTTTGACATATTTTGTATGTCATATGTTTCTTCCTCAAATAATTTGTCTGGTATACATTGCAGTGATTGATAAAACTCTTCAAAAATTTAAAAATTATAGCAGTTTTGATAAACTTTGTATCGATAAAATTTTTACCCTGATGTGTTTCTGTCTTTAGACGAATATAGATTGGGTAAAAACTTAATCTTAATATATATAAATCTCGTGTCACAATGTTTGTCCTCAATGGACTCCTAAACTACTGAACCGATTTAGTTAAAACTTCGTGAATATCTGTCATTTGGTCCAACTTAAAAGATAGAATAGTTTTTATCCCACGTGGACGAAGTCGCGGGCATCAGCTAGTTTTACTATAAATTATTGTGTTCAAATTTGAAAGTATGTAATTGTCTTCATATTTCTAAGTCTCCAGGTACCAAAAATCACTCGGTCTTCCTTTTAGTATAATCATGATATGCATAGAGGTCCAAGACGCCGCCCTTGACTTCAAAAGTGCGGCATAAAATACACTGCCTAAGTTGGCAAACCCGGGCCGTCACTTCACAATTTTTCACGCACACTAGCATCCGCGCACCATACAAATTTCAAATTGACACGCTCACACTACAAAAAAAAGTTGGCGCACTCACGGAGCTGTCGTTGTTTGGAGAGGCTCTATCTAGTCGGAGCATGAGCAACGACCTATTATAAATCTATGGTGACATGGTTTTAAAACAGAAAATCATAGCATCCTAATTTGTAGAGCACAGTGGCTACTTAGATTGCCAGCATTCATACATTTTAAGGCCGGCACAAATGCAAGTTCTTTGCTACGTTCGCGAGACATATATTAAAGTCTAGCTTTGTTGCCGTTCTTTTGGTAAGCGCTCTTTTATTCCCGCTACCCGCACAATGGCAGCACTTACAAGTAGTTTTGTGTCCGCGCTTACAATGGCAAAGAGCCTGTTAATATACCACTACCGGGAATTCTCTTTTTCCACTGCTGAACGCTGTTACTCTCTTTATTGCTTCGTGGAGTCGTACCTACTATATTACTGGGGTTTTACTAAGCAATTTCAAACACACTTTTATCTATTTCATCTATTTGTATACCTAAATAAATACTATATTACTAAAGTTTTAGCAATTTAGGAATACTTAGACTTTTTATTGCGTATTTAGGTAGGTAGATATCCCATACTAATATCATAAAGCAAATGCAGCACAATTTTCCAATACTTTCTTCTACGTACGTTACGTCCCAACACCGGGACATCCTCAGGAGATGTTGACTTCACAATGCGAAATTATAGAGTGTCGTGTGGTATTTCATGTGGGCAGTGTTCCTGCATATTTTACCATACAGAATCTTTTAAGTAGCGGATTATAGCAAAACAAATTAATCTGTCCTACTTCTGAGTCATTCTCACTTAATTATGAGTTATCAACGCTTAGCCTAAAATCTTGGTCCTAGAAACCTGTAATTTTACAAAGATTCCTTTTACGATGCAGATAAAGGATAAGGAAAAATCTTGTGGGATTTCCTCGAGTAACATAGAGCGGTTCAACATATTTTGTTAAAATTTATAAAAGTGAACAAAAATAGATTTTCATTTCAATAAATTCACATAGAAGTTTCTTGAGTAAAAACGTATCTGTGCCCACGATCTTTCTCACCGTACAAACATACCGGAATGTTTAGATAAACAGCCCCTATTTAAACACCTAATAACGCGGGTAGGCGCGTCCCGAGCGCCGCCTCACCCCAAAGTCTTGGTTTCTGAAGGGTGCCTTACTTGCCCCTCTCAAACATAAATAACTTAACGACTTTTGTGTGGCAAAAGTTTTGAGAGGTAGCGTTTAAATATTTTTTAACGACCAGACTATAGCAAGTCTTTCTGTTAAGTGATATGCCATTTTATTTTTGATGCAGTGCATCCCAGGATATGCGTTGAAAATTCACACGATGTACCTACTTTTCATCTTAAGATTAGTTCGCCTAATAATGTCGCAGACTAGTGTAGGTACCCTTCAAACTGGCACTTAATATCTCATAGCTCATAGCTAGCTCTAGCATATCTCATACCAAACATGTAATATTTTATACGCATAGATAAACGTACACGTTTTCCTTTGATTTCCACAAAACGCAGAGCCAGCGGTTGCGTGTTGTCCACGAGACAAACGTGGGGCGCGGACAAAGTGACGTCGCCACAGATGTGACGTCACTTTGTCCGTATCAGAAGGCCCCGGTTTGTCTGACGTCACATGTTTCAGAATGCAAAATAATATAAAAAATAATAATCGACGTGATATCGCGTGATCTAGTCTACTGCAACAAGGCTATACACGCGATAACGCGTGATGCAAATTGTTAACATACAGCCAAACACGCAACATTGCTTAATTCAGTCTGCTTCCGTATAGCCAATTACTCAATATCGTTTGATCATCTTATACAAATACTTTAGTATAAGAGTCAAAGAGTACATACACGATGTGCTTGGGAACTTCACCTACTGTCGTGTTTGAGTGGGAGGGTGGGTGTTGCTTGGCTTGTCAGTACGTTAGACCATAGAGATTATTTCCACAAAAAAAATTAATCTTTCCAATTTATTACACGACTGCTCAAAAAAGGAGTGTTATGTGTTAGGGTTCATGTATGTGTGTATGTGAGTTTTTTATTCCTCCATAACTCCTGAACGTCTGAAGAGATTTGGACATAATATGGGGTATCGTTAGAATCCTTAAGTTATTCCGAGTTAAATAGCCTATATTTTTTTGGAAAAAGCAGTTTTATCACAGAGCAGACAGGGCAGTCGTGTTTTTATTTTTTTAATTGTTTTCAATATGTATATTGAAATTATTTTAAATTAATTAGCGTGGCATATCCGCTTCTCTCACATAAATTGCACCACATTTGTTTCGCAGTTTACTTTAAGAGGAGGGGACGTCTTATCCGCAAAGAGATTTACAGACTCCATTTTTTATATATATATTTTTTTTGTTCTTAGCTTCTTACAGAAATTTTTACAGGATTTTTGTTTTTTTTATTTTTTATTTAAGTGCTGAAAGCTGATATAGGGCTTATGGGAGCATTATCTAGATTAGGGGTCCTAATGAAATTTGAATGGCATTTCTGAATGGTCATGAATACTTCAGTGAATGGAGTCTAAGTTCTGTTTCTTTCTGTTCCTGTTTAGAAGTCCAAACATTTCATGTGAAAATTTTTGTCGCTATATTTGATACTCCTTTACACCACAACTACTAAATCAATTTTCATGAAATGATGAATGCAGGTATATAAAGTGAAAGAAAGACGTGGCGCTCACCAGAGGTGTCGTGGTGTGTTACGGTAACAGTGTCGCACCTTCAATGGTTTTTCCTTTTTTTAACTTTTGAGATAAAAGTGCCCAAATCGCCTTTTCACTCAAATAAAGGTATTTATGCTATGATTATAACATCAAGATGAGCCCATCCGAACATTTTACGTAAACCTTCTTCATACAAGAAAATGTAGCGCCATCTGTCGAAACTCCTGCGAAATACTGCGTAGGCTTTCAGCTTCCTACTGACGCCGGAGGGGGGGTTTTGCTCCCATAAACTGGCGACATTTTTTCGCGCGGTCCGCCGGGTCTATAGTATAGTGGTGTCTATATGTAGGTATTTATGTTAATAAAAGTGCTTCTTCAATATCACAATACAGACTTATCGAAAAACCCTTTTTTGTTTTTCTCAATTCGCACCTCAGGCTAAAAAGTATCAAATTCCTATATAGAATTACCGTCCATTTATTAAAAGTCCAAAGCTTTTAAAAAACATTCTAATTAATGAACACAAATAAAATACAAAATAGCGATTCCCCTAATTCGCCTCCATCAATCATTTTCCGTCCTAAATCTTCTTTAATTAACCGTCCAAAGATTGGCTATTACAAGAGTAAACATTTGCACGAATAACAGACAAAAAAAGAAAAAGTTGAGATGTCACAAAATGGCGGGAACAATGACAGATGCTTTACAGTTTTAACAAAATGTCCGCCGTCACTAGACGCTTAATTTAGGAGGGTGAAGGCTGAAGATGTTTGCCAATTTTCTTTTGGTAATTTGATGGTTGCGGATAAATGTTTACATTATAAAGTTAAGAGACTGCTAATTATTTTGGATTAAAATAGGTGCATAAATCTTTCTTCTGAAGTATACACTTGATGTACTTACCTCTTTCAAAAACAATAGGTAAAACAAAATTCGTGTATAAAGCTCTTAATTTATTTAAAAAAAAAAAAAAAAACAATTTTCTCTAAAAATTTATCTAGATTTTCCATACATGCTCCCGAAATCACAATGTCTATATCTGTAAGATTTTATTCATTATTGATAATTGATCTGCTACTGGTAATAATCAGTTTTTAAGCTTAACCCTAAATTACATAACCTTCCATCTTTAACGAAGTTTTCTCAAACTATCCCAAAATCGCTTCGTAAAAATGGTGCTAATTTGTAAATCACATCACAGTTACTCAACTGTACACGAAGTTCTTAATCCAAGACGACCCTTACGGAATAAAAATAAAGGGCAGCCATTTAATCCGTCCTAAGAAATGCCATTGACTATTCGAAAAAACTAGAAGGCCAACCGATTTTAAAAGTAAAGCACTCTGATACTAAAAATCATAGAGTTATGCTCGTTTTCCTAACACTTTAAGAAACACCTAAGCCGATAGGTGACAGTTTTCAATTACAACTGTCACCTAAGGGCTTAGGTGTCTCTTAAAATGTTGGTGAAAACTAGCATAAATATCATATACTGGAGTGTAGTGTAACTGACAGCCCAAAAAACGACCATTTTTCGTTTGTATTCATGGTGTAGGTACTCATACAATTGTAGTAGATACGAGTACTTAGTACTTACTTATTAACGCAATCCATAGTAGCTTTATTTCATGGGACAGAAGCCCCTTCTTTGTGTTTCTTTGTTTGATTTTGAATTATATTTTAGAGAAAATTTTTGTGAATAACATGTTGCTGTGACATACTATTATTAGGGCCTTTATATATTGTAATCAAATTAGTCTAGGTTTCGCGAAAAACTAAATATAATTTAAATTTCCCGCATTTTTTCTGTGTAACCACAGTTTCCTTCTACTTTTTCCTCTAGTCTGTGCGAAACACATTACGGCATCTAATCAGGCGTTACAAGCAGTTTCCCCTTTGGGGGGTTGGAACGACCCTTCTATCTGGCCGCCGGACGTAAACGTCGTCCGGAATAGTTTTTAGGGAATGTTACGGCAAATTGGGCCGTGTTCCGTATGTTAACACGCTGATGCGGCGATCTTTTGCTTCGCTGCGACGATTACCATGGTGACCCTTTTAGGGTTAAGTTTTAACAACGTACACACAAATCTGAAATTACTTGTTTTTCAACCGACTTTATGTTTGTTAACTCATAACTTTTGACTGCATGATCGATTTTGATCATTTTTTCTTTACTATAAATTTAGTCCAATTCTGAAAATGGGAATATCCATGAGAAAACTATATAAGTCTTAAATTTTTAATTGGAAAGGATGTATTTAACAGTTTTTTGATGAGAGTTGAAGTCGGTTTTTAGCACTCTACTTTTACTGCAGTCTCACCTGCTGATAAGTGGAAAACAGCCATAATTGTAGTCGCACTAACTTTAAAACGTACGTTGCAACTAACCGCTATTGGTTGCTATGCTACACAGCATCGCACCAGAATGTTAAAACGCCATGCCTGTGACATACCATGTTAGTTGCTAACTTGTGCTAAAAGAATACAAAAATAGGATTTTTGGCTCAGCTTTCTAAGTAAATAACCCTGTACAGTACATACGTCGAAAAAGTGTGGAAGAATTGTAAGGTGTTTCATGTGGGAGGTGTTCCTGCGTATTATAGCAAAACAAATTAATATTATATGTCCTGCTAGTTACTATAGTAGGTAAATAGTGATAACAAAAAAACAATACCCCGAGAAGTTTGTTGTGGGCTTCTTCTCAGTTCAGAGTCCGTTTGAACCGTCATAAACTTAGTTTTTAAGTCGTAAAATAGTTATCATTAATAATGAATATACTTAATTATATTTTACTGACAATTCATAAGAGCCTATAAGTAAGGCCTATATGAAATAAATAAATCATTTGAGTTTCAATTGTGTTTAATTTGAGTTTCATTTAATTATCGATTTCCGCGAAATAACGCCTGCTTCTATTCAATAAATTAAGAAATCTCAATCTTGCCTGCACTGGTTATCGAATTCGGGATCGTTCACCTATATACTTCTACTTGCCAATCAACTTGTATGCAACTAGGAAAATCTTCAAGATTTTCTACAGAGCTCGGCTTATTTTATTACAGAAGCTCTAAAACCTCTCAGCTAACTAAGTAGGTAGCGTAAAGTAGAGTGGGTGCATCAAAAGAGCAACTTGAATGAAATTAGTTGTAAACTCGCAGCGGCCGGCCGCAGGATCATGTTGATCGCAGCCCGCCACAGCTTAATCTAGCAAATCGATTGCGCCGTTCACTTGAACCAGTCGCTCGAGCGAGTTACTTGAATGTCGCATTTATTTGAAATAAATAAATAAATAAATAAATGTCATGTCAGGGTCTAAAAATAAGTAGATACTGTTCATACATATTATATTGCCAAAGCAAGCGATAGCTTGTATTATAGGTACTAAATAACTGATTAATGTATATAATACTCAATACCTAAACATTTGGTTATACAATCCATAGAAAAACACCCAGACACTGGAAAACATTAATGGTCATCAAACACAGAAGGCAGGCCTGCCGCAGATCTGTTGCAACAGAAAAGAGAGCGATCTTTTCCCTTTTTTATTGCTTCACGAGTGGCAACTATTTGCTACAATTGTTTTATAAAATGAACTTGTAAAAGTGCGTAATGATTAAGTATTTTAAATGAATTATATTGAAGCTAAGTAAGTTGTGAAAGAGAAAAAAAACCCCTGAGCTAAAATTGCTTTTTAGAGTCACAAAAATATAGAAACACAAAAAACGCTTCAGCTACAATTGCTTTTTAGAGTCACAAAAATATTGAAACATATCTGTGTAAAGTGTCTTATTTAATCAATTAACGTGAGCTGGAGAGTAACATAGAATAATTTTATTTCGGAATATTAAAAAATAATACGAATATAGTCACTGCGATTGCTTACAACATTAAAAGTGTAATTTCCCCCAACAAAATTATAGGCGGTTGGTGTATTTTATAAAAATGTTAAAAACTACTTGATACTCTAGTTATCTAGTGTGCTTGCCAACTAACCACTACTTGCCTTCTAACTTGCCATAGAACTAAACGCAGCACATTAGCTAACCAAGATGCTTCGGCCGGAGTATACATACACCAATTATGTCTGCGGCTGCATTGATCTAGGCAATTATATGCCAGAAGTTGAATGGAATAAATCGATCGTGGTCTATTGCACTCCTGCAGTTGGTCGGCTATATATTAATGATTACATAACATCATCTCTAGCCATGTGACATTTTGCGATACGCGAAAAAAAAGAAGTGGAACGTAATTTAAAAACGTACCAAAATTATCGCTAAATTGGTCACGTAACCTCCGTGTATTTTTATACATTTTTTTGAATTTCGAAAGCGATGCAAATGCGATCTTAAAAAAACTCATAAAGCGAGGTTTAGATAATCAAGAAAACTTGCAGAAGTTGACTTAACCAAAGATTTTTAAAAAAATTGGTGTAAATATAAATATAAATACAAACGGTCCCTTGCCACCGTCAACGTGCCAAGTCTTCTTGAGCCAACCGGTACCGGTAAAGAGACGATGGCAAGAGACCGGACGGTATGAGTTTGGTTCCATGGAAGATGGGTCGGGTGCTTGTATGGGATGCCACCTGTACAGACACGCTGGCCCCTTCCCATCTACATGGAACCAACAATAAAGCTGGTGCCGCCTGTGAAGCGGCTGAAAAGGCTAAGGCATGCAAATACAGGGGTCTAGGCTCCGAATATGATTTTGTTCCATTCGGAGTCGAGACCCTTGGTCCGTGGGGTCCTAGCGCTACTTGCCTTTTTAAGGAAATAACCAAAAGATTAGTCGACATCACAGGAGACCGAAGAGCTGGCAGCTACCTCGGACAAAGAATTAGCCTAGCTATTCAAAGAGGGAACGCTGCCAGTATCTTCGGAACCTTGCCCACAGGGACTTCCTTTAATAATATTTTTTAATTTTTTAAATTGTATATATTTAGTTTTATACGTAGTTTTTAATTTAGATATAGTTTAATTTTATACCTAGTTTTAATTTTTAATTTAAGTTAATTTACATTATATAATTAACAACGAAAGTGAAATAAAGGTATGAATACCAAAGTATACAATAACGTAAGCTACAGGACAATTATCAGGTATAGCTTGCAGAAGTCAACTTCTGTAAATTTTGTTGCTGGTCTAAACCTCGCTTAATTTAATATATGCAATCGTCACTGAAAATTGTCGATCGCTCAAATAAAAAAAAATATACTGAAAGTAAAATGCATAAGAAAATAAGAAATGCATAAGTGTAAAGACACACCAGACTAAAAGTACGGCGCCGATACTTCAGCAAATTAATTTTTATCGATCATTGTTTTCGGTTGGTGTGACACACACATTAAGGCGTCAAACAACCTGATAGGATGTCATTTAGTTCAGCGCATTACCAAACTGTGACTGTTGGGTACACAGACCAGGGAATTACTTTATGTTTTTTTTTTATGCTATACAAGTTAGTACTTGACTGCGATCTCACCTGATGGTAAGTGATGATGCAGTCGAAGATGTTAGCGTACTAACTTGGAAGGGGTAAGTTAGGTCACCCCAACGGTTTCTACACAGCATCATACCGGAACGCTAAATCGCTTGGCGGTACGTCTTTGCTGGTAGGGTGGTAACTAGCCACGGCCAAAGCCTCCCACCAGACCAGACCTGAGCCAATTTAGAAATTATAAAATTCCAAAGTGGCCCGTGGCGGGAATCGAACCCGCGACCTCCCACTCGAATCCGAGCGTGCGTCCCCTGCGCCACGGAGGTCGTCATAATGGTCATATCATAAGGTCTTCTTTTCTCTGTGGTTGGGTATATGACTTCCACTAGGCACGCCGAATTTTAGGTCGCGTAGTACGTCACGTGATGTAGTCGCTTGCTAAGCAAAGTACTTTGAGTGTGTTCTAGCCGAAGTGATCGCCCAATGGTAAGTACGGCAATACGTCTAACGAGTCAGAAATTCAGTAGATATAGTTTCTGGTATATCACATTATAGTTTCTGGTATATAAATAAATAAATAAATAAAATAAAATAAATAGATATTATGCCCATTGGTAACTTAGAAACATTGCAAACGTACTGAACCGAACTATCGTCGCCGTACTTTCCGCAGGTGTGTCGCTACACTAAATCATGGGATTTTCGTGACTGAAAAAAATCATTTCGATTAGCCTAGCCGTACCGTTCAAAATGGAACTTCGTTTTAAAGAATTAGGCTGAATATAAGTTAAATGAAACTCACCTCGACAACATCGCATCGTTGGCATTTCCAAAGTGATTGGCAGCTAACGCCGCTTCTAGAACATTCGAGTCTCTTCTAGGCTCGGTCCTATTCAATATTGAACTAATAGAGAAGCTGGTGTACGGCGCGCTTCCCGTCGCTTTCTCTTCTTTGTCCTTCTTCAAGTCGTAGAAGCTCTGGTCTTTTCTAGAAGGCGAGGAGGGGATGTCCGGACTGCTGGCACCGGATACCACGTTAACTTCTATGTCGTTGTCCTGGGAGGAGACCGGGGAATCCATTTTTCTTCACCCTCAGTACATTTTTTGGGTTATCTGGAAAAGGAGAAAAGAATACGGTAGCTTGAAGTTGATAGAGCTGCTTGTGTTCAGGAAGTCCGCAACCTCTGTCACTTTTCTACCACAGGACCGCAAGGTTCCGAGAGAAGTTAAGAAGAATGAAATGTTTTTCTTCGATGTTTCTGATACGAACCTCTAAGGTATGAAACACCCTTTCAGCCTCCATGTTCTCAGCCAAGTATAATCTGGCCTCTGGTAGCCTTTAAGGTAAGAGTGAATAGGCATTTCATAGGCAAGCGCGCTCCGTCTATTGCTGTCCATCATACATTATTGTGGTCAAGATCAAGCCTATGAATAATTATATATTTTTTTTTAACTATCTAAGTAAAACGGACATCAGATTTGTTGGAAATGGTAATAATTTTTTTTATTGAGTTGTGGTGCACTTCTCTGTACATGGCCTGCTGTATCATTTTATTTTTTTAATTGAAATTCAATTTTTTTTCATTTTTTTTTTTTAAATAGTATAATTAGTCAAACTACCGTGCTATTCTGCAAAAATACTTAAAGCAGCGACGAGCGTACATCTCTGCATCTATGAATTTGTCAGTTGTAATAGAGTACAATTTTGCATGCCATCTTCGGCTTGGCAGCTGTCTGGCAGCTGTTTCAGAGATGGACATTTTGTAGAATACCACTGCTGCAGTCACAGAGTAAAAAGTTTCGTTACTTTAGTGACGATTTTCGCTTGCACTTGTACTGCGAGAGTCAATTGTGCTAAAAGTAAGATGTGCTCGCAATACGTTGAACGAAACAATTTGAAAATCAATGAACCTTTTCATTCCGTAACTGTACATCAAACTGATTTTAGAAAGGCGATAGTATGCATGTAACTGAAATATGTTTTGGATATATATTTAACCCCACTTGGGCTCTTTATCCTCGAAAAATTACTTAGTGAAAACCCGGATTTCAAGCGGATGTAACCGTAAGCAATTTTTGACTTTGACTTCTTTAAAAAGTTTTATATGTTCATATGATGATTAAGATTTATAACGGGTTGCCTACATTCATAAAAGAATTGCCATATTTAAGGTTTAAAGTAAAATTATATAACTGGTTGGTCGATAAGTGCTTTTATTCGGTTAATGAGTTCTTTGCTGTGAAAAAATAATTTTGACTTATTTCATATTAAATTATTATTATCATTGCTAATTCCTTCCTGTGTTTGTAAGTAATATTATTATTTTCTCCTCTAAAATTATATTTGCTATAATTAATTATAATATTTTCATAAATTTATAATTAGCATAAGTTTTTACATATTTGCATGTCAATTTGTTGACTGAACATGTATTTGTAATCATGTACAATGTTTAAGCAAATAAATTATGATTAAATTATGATTATAACAGTTACTAGAAGATGAGTAAGTAAGTACGTACTTATTCCGTAGCTAAACTCGCGGCAAGCGATAGGGTAGAACTCAACTTAAGACGTTCAGCGTATTTATAATTCAGTGAGATAAGTGCGTTATTGTTCTTAGCTACGGATCTCCCGCGGGTGCGGATTATATTAAGAGGGTCCCGCGTCCCTCCCGACTCCAGAGAGTACCCAGAATGCTCAGCGAATGAATAAATAAATTAGAGACCGGACCATTTTTAATGGGCTTGGAATCGGCCGGGATTTTTCTTTATTGGATCTTCAAAGGATCCATCATCCTCCGTTGTGTGCACTATGGGCATGCCCACAACCTTAATTATATAGACATGTGACGTCACACTCAGAGGTTTAAGTAAAATTAAAAACCGGCCAAGTGCGAGTCAGACTCGCGCACCGCCCTAGGGTTCCATACTATAAAAGAAGTAAAACATTAAAGGAATCTCTTTTGTTCATGAATTAACGAGTATAATTTACATGTAGGTACTTTTGTTGGAAAACCGCAAACGTAACTTTGTTTTTTCCGGTTTGTTGTTATTATCAAAAAAAGTAAAATAGTTAGAGAGTTGATTTTATTTTTCCTGTAAAATATACGTTAACTTCTATTGATCCTAATTATATCAGATTTTTCGATTGGTAAACTTAGGAGATAAGGTGGGGAACGGTATTTTTTTCGACAGTTTGCCCAATAAATCAAAAACTATCAGGCATAAAAATAAATAAAAATTGGTTTTAGAATACACAAGTAACGCCCTTTCATATGATACCCCGCTCAATATTGTTATATCCTTTTGAAATAACCCGGTTCTCCCCCCTTTTTAAATAAAAATAAAAATGATTTTCAAAATTTTATGATTGCTATAACGTTGGGTCACTAGTACCTAAAACTATTCCAAATTTCAAGTCGATAGCTTCGATAGTTTCTGAAATAATCGAGTGTGACAGACGGACGGACGGACGGAGAAAGTCTTACCATAAGGGTTCCATTTTTACCATTTTGGTATGGAACTCTAAAAAAGGCGAGGCACTCCTCGACTCTAGATTTCGATGGGTGGTAATGTCCTGTTATATTTATTTATTTATACATGTAGGTATCAGTAAATATATTATGTCCCTACCTACTTATAATAAACCGAAGTTCTTTTTTTTAAATCGGTTAAAAATAATATCTGATTGAACCACAAAATCGCCACTAAATAACTTAAACAGTTAAATAGTCTACCTACCATTAAATACATATTCAGCAGGAGTGGAACAAACTTCCTTACCCCTGTTGCGAGTGTTTGTGATTGCCAGTTAATAATGATGAATATTACTGTGTATTTTGTTTTCGAATAACATGTTTTTTGCTGAACCAGATGTCATTGGACAGTCCAAAGCAACAAGACTTTGCTTTTCTATAATTTTTCTCTAAATTGTCTTTTTTTTATCGTGGGGAATCCTCATGGATACCCAGTCGCCCGGGGGAGCGGCTGGGTTATGCCGGACTCTTACCGGCTAAACCCCACGGTGTTTCCTCCTCGCACCATATGACGGGAACACGGGAACGCTTGCGCAAACCTCCGCGAACCCGCCGGTGCCCGGCCGCTTGCGCAGCCCCTCCACGAGGTGGAGCATGGAGCTCCCCTCCAACAGCAAGGCCCGCCAGAAACACCTAAGCCGGCCTTACCTCCTCGGCGCCCATCCGTAAGGCGACGGACCCCCCCGGGACCGCCACCCAGGGGCCGTGGGTACGGGTAAGCCGATACCTGCGAAGCTTGCTCCTGCACTTCGCAGGCATCGACCTCCCATACCCCGGGGCGGATCTGATCTTTGGCTCCGCCGCAAACCACCAAACGGCCGCAGAGGACAGGGAGAACGGCAACGACACACCGACACTCCTCTTCCCCTGCGGCCCCGCCGCCGACGCATCTTACGGTGCGCCACCGTTTGGTCGCGGGAGATAGGGCGAGCGGCAACGACACACCGACACGCCTCTCCTCCCGCGACCCCTCCTGGCTGCAGGAGACAGAAAACTCTGTTTCCCGCACCCCTCTTGGACGCATCTAGAGCGGGCCCATCTCCAGGCCCACTCCGAGCGTCCCCTCCTGGATTCCTTTTGGCTTCACCGTGGGGCCCAACCACGGCTACTGAGCCCCCCCATCGCGACAAGATTGGAATCCATCGGGGGGGGTTCTCTAAATTGTCTGCAATTAATAGGATCAATTGCATTATCAAAGTAATCTATTTTCTTGAAAGAAAAAAGTAATGTAAAATTTTAAGTTTTTTTTTTAACTATACAAGTTAGTACTTGACTGCGATCTCACCTGATGGTACGTGATGATGCAATCGAAGATGTTAGCTTACTAACTTGGAAGGGGTACGTTATGTCACCCCAACGGTTTCTACACAGCATCGTACCGGAACGCTAAATCGCTTGGCGGTACGTCTTTGCTGGTAGGGTGGTAACTAGACACGGCCAAAGCCTCCCACCAGACCAGACCTGAGCCAATTTAGAAATTATAAAATTCCAAAGTGTGCCGTGGCGGGAATCGAATCCGCGACTTGATTCCGAGTGTGCGTCCCCTGCGCCACGGAGGTCGTCGAAATCTGTCTGTCAGCGGTACCGCAATGTTGTTGGCGGCAACGACGCCATATTTGAGAAATTTTTGGCTCCCACTCGAATCCGAGCGTGCATCCCCTGCGCAACGGAGGTCGTCAAAATAATAAGTTACATTGTAAAATGAACATGAGATTAAATAAAGGTATTATTTTTATTATTTATTATTATTCATTACCACCCTGCTCCCCCTCTTGTAAGCAGTGTACTTAACGCCATATAGCCGATGACCGCGGCCGATAGCGTACATACCAAGCTATAATTTCAGTGGGTATTTGTATTTTGTATTGCAGTGTCCGGAGCCCGCTTTCAGCGAGAATCGTTCGTTTGATTGCCACTTTCGGTATTTTAAACATGGTGTACATTTGGAATTGCATGGACAATTTTACGAGTACTTTTTTTAAATTCAGACTCGCGGATTCGATTGGTCGATGGAAATAAACTGTGCGGTTTGACTATTTAGGTACAAAACGTCAGTCGATTGAAAACAAGATACATTGCAATCATGCATAAACCAAAATTAGCCCACTACTAGCGAAAAAATAGGTAAATAAAATTGGAATTTTCGCGCCCGGGTGGTACCCGTCCCCCTTAAACGAAAATTATCCATGAGAGTAATAATGTAATTTTTTTATTTAGGTACTAGTAACTAACTCGTTTAAAATATTTTGTGAAATACTGAGCAGAAAAAAATAACCGACTGAGTTTGTTGTGGGCTTCTTCTCAGGTCAGGGCGCCTTAGAACCTTCGTAAAGGACAATTAACTCCAAATAATATATTTTTAACAAAAATCCGAATCCCGAAGTAATGGGCCAATAAGAAGTTGTACTATTCTATAAAATCTGTAAGACAGGAAATGTGTATTGGAAAGAAAATAAATTTTTGTGAGTATAATTAAATTCCGCATCTAAAAAATAAATTCCTAAAGCCAACGGGGTCTTAAAAATACTTTTTGTTTCCCTAGAATATTTTGGTTTTGTTTCGTGATAAAACTCATACCACCTCTGGTCATTCTTTTTTAGTTTTAAGGCGTTAAAAAATTTAGTTTTCACTATAAGTATTTCCCGACTATTCATAAGTGCCTGTAAATTAGGCCTATATGAAATAAATCATTCGAATTTGAATTTCAAACAATTCTCCAAAATTTCTGTACGGTGTACCTAATGTCCACAAGGGATGTTAGTTAAGCCAATACACTATTAAAAACTTTGTCGGTATTTTTTCATATAAACGACAAAGTAACTTGATATGTATGGTGATATAATTTCATCGATTCCATCGATAGACAAAACACCCCCCAGGTGTTTGGGGTTAGTCAAGCGTAGGCACCTTCTATGGTAATCGATACTTTATAAAATCGATCAGCTTTTTAGCGCTCGATTGAGTTTTTTAATCGATATTTTGATTTTTTTATCGAATTTCTAATTAGCATCCCTTTGTTGCGTCTTTGAGGATGTCAAAATAGGTTTTTTTTAATGAAACTATAACACCTTGGGTAATTTAATACGATTTTTGAGGGCTGAATATAATGAAAACTGGTCGATGCCCGCGGCTTCGCTCATGTCTCGTGGGAATAAAATGCAACTTTTTAGGGTTCCGTACATCAAAAGAAAAAAAACCATCCAATCATTCAATCGCTTTGTTGTCCGACTGCCTGTCCGTCTGTCTGTGTGTCACGACCCTTTATTGCAGTAGATAGCTATTAAAGATATCGAGATGAAATTTGGAATATTTGTAGGCAATAATTGCTCTACGCCATTGCGGTCATAATTAAAAATTGTTTTTTTTTTTTATTCCACTTGATTTTATTTTATTTAAGATAGATAGGTTTGCACTAAACGACAGCGGTGTTGAGGTCTACCTATAGGCGCTTGAAATCTCCACAGAATATTTGGTTACCAATACGAGTATAAAAGAATAAATACTTATGTAATGAAATTAAAATAGAACTAATATTTAAGAGTTCTCGTATATAACACACGTGATTTTGTTGCCGTTATTATAAATGCTTAAAATACTACGGAATCCTTCTTGGAGTCTGACTCGTATATGGCCAGGTATTTTACATTACAAGAAAGACTTGATCTTTTAATTAATAGTACAGAACCCTCAGTGCGCGAGCCCGACTCGTAATTAACCATTTTTAACACGACTGCCCAAAAAGGAGTGTAATGTTTTTAGAGTTCATGTATGTTTGTATGTATGTATGTATCTATGTGAGTTTCTTTATTCCACCAAAACTTCTGAACGGCTGAATAGATTTGGACATATGGGGTATCGTTAGAATCCTTACATCATTCCGAGTAACATAAAAAGTCGGTTTACCACAAAGCAGTCGTGTTTTTTAATTTTTAAATTATTTACTTGTTTAAAGCAACAATGATCCTTATTCATACATTGTGCGCATATACCTTATCTTTATAAACACTAATAAAGATCTTGCGATTAAAATGGTTAATTGATTACAACAACGCCCTTCAAAGCGACATAGTTTCACGTAAATTAGCTAATGTTTAATTCAACATTAGTGGGAATGGCTGGAAATCATAAACATTACAAAGTCTAATTCGACCCCTTTACAGTGAAGATGTGCTTTGTGCAGGCCGCCTGTCACACCGCATAGGTACAATTTGCACAGACGGGGATGTATTGCATTGTAATTACTTCTTTTTTAATACAAAGAATGATGAGCGAGCAAGACTTTCACTAAATGTTCAGTGATACGCATGCCCAAGTCAGATAGATACATCATATAATACGTCCAATAATTTTGCTTTGCAAAAAAATACGACCTGAAGTCCTGATATATTTATTTATCTACTCCAGCATCGAAATCTTTCAATTTTGATTTTGACAGCTGAATCGTGATGCGAAGCTGGATCGAAATGGCTATCTTCATAAAATAGGATACTTAAAACTAAGTGGGTCAGAGTTCTGACACTTTTGTCGTTCATATAAATGTATTAAAATTGGTACCCATACCATTGTTGTCGGTACTGCCACTCAATATTAATATAACATTAAAATATTAATAATAATTGCACAATTGGAAATGAAACTCCTTCATAATGTATAGATACTCCATGCTTAAAAGAGTCTATGGTAGATCAGCGGGTATCTTAAATCTGTGGTGTACTTGGTTGGCTATTGTAATCTAAGTTGTACGTGACACCAGCTATAGTGTTAGTAGTCTATACGTTACCCGGCCTCTAAACTACTGGCGAAGGTCCTCGGCGAAGTACTCAGAAAGTTTACCGAAGTAGTAAGAAAAGTTGGCGAAGATAGACGAAGTGCCCCTCCACACTGCTCGCTCCGTTCAACTTCGGTCCCACTTCGGCCAACCTCGCGAGTAGTGTATAGCGCGGGTTATACTTCGGTGTGAGCTGCAGCAACAGTATTAGCGGAAGGGTTAAACATTTTACAGCGGCGTAAAGTTTATGTTCGCGGCGATAGTATCGCCAAGTGGCCAGCTGACTGAGCCCTTGTTTTATATTCGGGGTTATCGGTACTTCGGTACGCATCTCTTTAATTAGCGACTTCATCATTAATAAAATAAAATGACGTCGCGCTTGAGGTCAACGACTTATATTATTACGAGCTGACCTGGCAAACGTTGTTTTGCCCTTAGGGGTAATAAAAAATAGATAAATTGAGATTTAAACTATCCTATCTCTCAAGTTGGATCGAACTGCACATGGTGTGCGAATTTTATTATAATCGGTTAAGTGGTTTAGGAGTCCATTGAGGACAAACATTGTGACACGAGATTTATATATATTAGAAGATTTATAGTTGGTAATGCTTAATGAGGTAACCAATAATGAAGTACGCTGCGCTAAGAGGTCAAGAAATATGTGACGTATGTTGAAGCCAAAAATTTCTCAAATATGGCGTCGTTCCCGTCCTCAACATTACGGTACCGCTGACAGTACATAATGTTGTCTCTTACATTAGCGCCATTTTACAGTTTTGATTTTTACAAATCAAAACGGAATGCTTCAGGGCGGAGCCTAAAAATAAATGCGCGACGTAAATAAGTGCTTATCCTCTATACGTTTAATCAATAGAGATAACCAACAACAACTCTGTCCTATAACTCCGTAAAATGTTCCGATCATCAGGTTCCTAAGGTTCATAAGAGTGCCAACCCAACTCGACTCAGGGCACGGAATACATAATAGTACGTAACGGTACAGAAGGTTCGCTCCGCAAAATGATTTAAAGAAATAGCGACTCTAGTGCTGACACAAAAAGTGCAATTCAGTTCGCAATAGCGCTTGGCCCGCCTCCGCAAACAACACGCAACAAACGCATAGTTGTGCTCTCTTTCTATCGCGTAACTTTATCTCATTCGACTTACTAAGGATGCCTCGCAATTGGATGCACGCAGCGCATGAAATAGACCATACAAGAACTAACGCGTGTAAAGTAGCCGGCGCGCGGCGGCCGTCTGAATCAGTACGTCGAGACGGATAACTGTAGTTTCTTCGATCACGTGATAAGTGAACCGCCCATAGGAGGTCAAATATACCCCTGCAAATGATCTGCTACTCTTCCTAGTGGCAACTGGTCTTGGAGGGGATATCTAGGAATCACAACTAGGATAATAGATCGGAGACGTTCCGGTACTGGGAGTGGAGAAGCCCCTGCATTGTCGCGTCATCAGGAAAATGAAGGACCGAAAACTAAGATACTTCAACTACTAAACAGTCCTCCTGCCCATGAAATTGTAATAACGTACAACTTACCTTATATTTCAATATTTCAAGATAAATTCATGAAGTTTAAGATCAATCGATGAAACCAAATTATTTCATATTATTTTACTGCTTTTTTACTTTACTAATATTCTGTAACCGAAACTATCCGAAACTAACGGATAATCCTAAATCATTGCATATCCGTAACCGTATCCAAATGTTATTCCTAAATTCATATCCAAAATATTGTATCTAGATAACATCCTTAGTCCTACCTCGTCTAAAGTCTATGAAATAAATTAAATGGATAGTAATTACGCCACCACAATCGTTACGTAAGTAACTTCAATTAAATTTCATAATTATTAGCAAACTAGGTAACTTTGTGTTGGCATAAAAACGAATTATTAATTAAGTGGAGTGCATTGAAAATTAGTTAATTACCTGAAAAATAAACGTTACAAGCGCCAAGGGATGAATATGGTGAATGGCGGGACGTTATTATTTTGATGGTTCTTCCAATGACTTTTGGAAGACGAGTTAAACAATTATTTTAGCGATTTTCATTAGCCTTGTTAAAAACTATAAAAAACAATTAACTATCAATTTTAAAACGTCATGTAAGTATTTTGGTTTTTTGTTTTCTCCTAGAAATTGCTCCAAAATCTCCATTTAATTTTATTAATTTTATCGGAAACTAAAATGGGCATATTATGTTTTTTGTTGGTTAGTAGTGGTACATAATGTTACAAAAACGCTAAGATTCTTTTCAACAGCTGCCTTAGTTTTCTATAGCAATCTGTCTAGCGTTAGATTTTTAGTGTTGTAGCCAGTATTCTCAAAATCTCACGGGAGGGAAAAAATAGGCCTTATTTTAAACCAAATCGGTTCAGTAGTTGCGGCGTGAAGAAGTTACAAAAATACATAGAAAATACTTTACCTATTTATTATATTATAAATATTAATGTAATAATATGATGTACAATTCTATCAAAATATCATAAACTACTTATAGCAGATTTGAATTATCGAATTTATGCTACCTAGTAGAATTTAAGGGTATGTACATACTAGCGACCCGTCCGCCTTCGCATAGGCAGTAAATAAAGCTGAGTATATTAATATTTCTTCTACATATTTTGTCTGATTGAAAAAGTCAAGCTTCTAAGTGGCTTGACTTTTTCGACACTTAACAATTATCGTTATATTTTAACCACTTTGAAAAACCTTGCTAAATTATATCCCTAAAGCTTCCTCATAAATAAATACTCTATCTATTGGTGAAAACCGCATGAAAATCTGTTCACTCTTCGAGGTTATTGCTAACAGACAGACAAAGATACCGGAGTGCGACGTACAGGTCATTGATTAAACATATAAGGTATAAAGGATCGGCACATGTATTTTTAGGCCCCGCCTTAATTTGTCAAAACTGTTAAAATATGGCGCTAATGTATGCGATCTACAGTGGTATGTGCTGTCAGCGGTATCGAAATGTACGACGCGCGTCGCCATATGTGAGAAATTTTTGGCTTCAACATACGTCACATCTTTCCCGTCCTCTTAGCGTAGCGTGTTGTCATTGGTCCGGGTAGGTACCAAACAGTGTCAGTTATTCTACTGTGAAGCATTCATGTATCACCAATAATCTAATCCTTTAAGAGGCCTCTGAACTACGATGTCTCCATTAATTCAAAATACCAAATCATTTGTAATTCTTGCATATTTCGATCATGTTGTGCATTATGTGCATTCGTGCATATGTCGTTTTAAAGAAGTATTTCCGAACCAAAAATGGCCAGGAGCATAGATTATTACTATATGAACCCGAATAACACCACAACATGATCGAGATTTGCACGAATTACAAATGATTTTGGTATTACGAATGTATGGGAAACAGCGTGGGTTAGTGGACTTTTAATATGTTTAATCGATGTGTATCACTTTGTTTTTGTTGGAAGGGCACTGTATACCAACATGATTACTGGGCAAAATGAGACCTAAAAACTGAAGTCTCAGGCTGATGAGCACACTCCAGTGTCTCATGATATTGCAATGCAAAATTATGGGACGCACTGCATCTGACATGGGCAAGCTTATCACTTAACATTAGGTGAACATCTTGTTCGGCTCATCATCATCCCTATCCCTGTGCCTAATTTCCCTACTTAAATCATAAATGAAAAAGTAACTTTGTCTGTCTGTCTTTAAGGTTTAACGCCTAAACCAATCTTACTGAAATTTTGTACATAGATAAAGTAGAGCTTGTTAAAGGGCATAGGCTTCTTTTTATTCCGAAAAAATTCCCGCGGGATTTCAAAATATCAAAAACTCGCTATAGCAATATGAAAGCTATAGATGTGGGTAGAGACTATTTTAGCTTTCTTTAAAAGTACCTAGGTATAAATATTCGAAAAGTAAGCGGGACAGGAATACTTTTAATCCCGGGAAATTCAATAATGCCCACGGTATAAGTAAAAACCAAAATTAAGGTATGTGGAGCCGCGGGCAATAGCTAGTCTTTACTATAAGAAAGACGCAGTAGAGGACTTTTATAATAATTATTTAGGGATGAAGAGGCCATTAAATAAGTTAGTTCTTACCTCTCAACTCAAGGTGTTCATCCCTTCACAGCACAAAAAAATCATCACTTCCGAAACAAACAGTCAAAAACACTACACTGGAGTACAATTACATACAGTCGTTTTTACAGAAAACCTTTACCTAAACAAAACTTTTTTTTTGCCTCTATTGTAAAGTAAAAACTATATTTTGTTATAGATTAGATGACAGTATTAACAATTTAAAACCAAGTGTGTTTTTTTATTATAATTAATCAACGATTTAAAACACCAATACGTAAGCCTTATACAATTTAGTCATAGATTCTTCTTAAGTCAAGCCGCGTATTAAAGTCCCAGGGTAAACATGTGCTTTTGGCCGACTCTATTTGATAACTGACTACAACCCTTAGCGAATTTGGGCGTTTCGTTCCTGAGTAACACCCCTTACCGCTAGCCACCCCTATGTTTGCCTCTTCTTCTAACCGAGGAGGCGCGTCAATATAAGCCGTACGTCCTGGTGATAAGGGACAAGGTAGTGTCGGGGGTAATCGATCGTCAAAGCAATGTACGTCTAACACGATTAAGGGTCGTCGTTTATGAAATTTGTGGAAACTCTGCCTCCACATGAGGTTTGTGTGTGATTTTTGCTGGCGCCTTCAGTTATATTATTTAGGCGCTTGTCTTTATGTTTTGTTAACTTTAACGTGTTTTGACGACCTCCGTGGCGCAGGGGACGCACGCTCGGATTCGAGTGGGTGGTCGCGGGTTCGATTCCCGCCACGGGCCACTTTGGGATTTTATAATTTCTAAATTGGCTCAGGTCTGGTCTGGTGGGAGGCTTTGGCCGTGGCTAGTTACCACCCTACCAGCAAAAGACGTACCGCCAAGCGATTTAGCGTTCCGGTACGATACTGTGTAGAAACCGTCTGGGTGACTTAACTTACCCCTTCCAAGTTAGTACGCCAACATCTTCGACTGCATCATCACTTATCATCAGGTGAGATCTCAGTCAAGTACTAACTTGTATAGCGTAAAAAAAAAAACTTTTCACACGACTGCCCAAAAATAGGGGTGTTATGTCTTTCGGGCTCATGTATGTATGTATGTGGGTTTCTTTATTTGAACAAAACAAAAGGTTTTACGCACTCGCAATTATGTTATGTTTAAACAATAATAACTCTAAAAGTTAGTAACCTACAGACAAAATGTTGGTGTTGTTGTATTGCTTTACTCAAAAGCTATCGATTTACTACTTTTAAAAAATATGGTCTTAGCGATCCCGGTTCTGCAAAATTTACCAATAACTTCACATTTTAATTTTTTTTTGGGCAATGTTTTTTTTAGTTTCAGGCATTTTGGCTGTGTTATTTTAACGTTTTACATAGCCTGGTGACAGACAGACGGAAACACAGACGACGAACTCATAGTAAATAGGTACCTACGGGATCCTAAAAACTAAGAAATGTTTTTATGGAAACGATATTTACTCGTATGACACAAGGTTGATGACGTGACGAGTTAGGACATTAAAAATTATGTCATTGACATATTTTGTGGTTTTCTAAGGATAAACATAATCGTCAAAGATGCTTCATGGCTTTACCTTTTAAAACTAGGTACTACCTACTGATAATTTAATTTATAGACACAGTTTATAAGATGGTTCCTAAAGCAATATCCTAGACAGATATGGCCAATAGATAGCCGTGCCATGAGTAATTGGCAATCTAGATGTTATATGGACAAGGCATCGTTTATCGAACACTATATTCAATCTAGGTATCCGTCGCATGTACCTACTAGGTATATGAAATAACGTATTCTCCCCTACATACTTACATCGAGAATCTTCTACTACTTATATAAAAATAAGTCGGGTTTTCCTTCCTGACGCTATAACTCCAGAACGCACGAACCGATTTCCACGGTTTTGCATTCGTTGGAAAGGTCTCGGGTTCCGTGAGGTTTATAGCAAAGAAAATTCAGGAAAAATGAAAAAAAATTAAAAAATGTTACATAAAACGAAGCCATCTGGTGGCGAAACCGAGTTCGCCGGGTTTGCTAGTTCCATATAAAATAAGGCTGAATATACGTGTTATACTGAAATTATCGATTGCTCGAACATGTTCAATCGAATGTTTTTCATCATAGTCCTCATGATGTTCAATCAAATTCAATCAAATCGAACCAATTCCCTTGTAATTTTTTACCTCAAGAAACTGCCCTATACCTACCTATAAACGAAATGATCTTCAAGTTCCAAACAAAAACATAACTTTGTCTGGAACACATTTATTTTTAGGGTTCCGTATGCAAAGGTAAAACCGTAACACTATTAATAACACTGCGCTGTCCAACCGTCCGTCTATCACCAGGCTGTATCTCTTGAACCGTGATAACTATAGACTTGAAATTTTCACAGATGATGTACTTCTGTTGCCGCTATAACGACGAATACTAAAAACTAGAATAAAATTAATATTTCAGGGGGCTCCCATACACCAAACGTGATTTTTTTTTGTTCGTTTTTGAATTTGGTGGGCATCGGAACCCTCAGTGCGGGAGCCCGACTCGAACTTGACCAATTTGTATTAATCGAATGAATTCTTTTTTTTGATAGTGAATCAATTTGATTTTTTTTTAAGTTTTTGTTAATTAGTCTTAATTTTGTCTCGCGAGATGTGAAAAGTAGAGTATTCACCGCAGGAGTAGATAAACCTGTGTTAACCTTGGGCACCCCTAAATCCCGCGCTACATTCAGGATTCTCGTGATAATCTTCTATTAGGTACCTAGGTATATTTTATTTATTATTATTATTATATTTATATTTTCAGTTTCGTTACAAGTTACATTTTCTTACAAGTCTTTCTTTATGTCAAAAACGGGACTTTCATTTTTTGACAATTTAGTTCATCGAGAATAGAACCCAGGTCACTCCACGACAATTATAGTGCATAGACAAAAAGATCATCACAATTCAGTGTTCAAAGATTTTTAAATAAGTTACACTAGTTAAATAATTTAATAATAAAAACTCAAGCTAAAAAGCACGTAAACTCTTTTATTAAAAAAAAGAAAAGTCTAAATATTAGCCCAACCTACCAAATAAACAACTAACGAAACGGACGGATATGCGGAAATGTGCCTCCTTGCACCCCCATAAACCATTGAGTTACACCCTTTACGCCTCCAGCCAAAGAAAACCTCAGTTACACTCACCAATCCTATCCCACATCATAATTATTTTTTAGACATCCATTACTTGTTGTGTACAAACTTAATTAGGAAAGCTTCTGTTGACGCAAGCAATGGATGGCAGTACAATCAAGTATACGGTGGCTTTGTATGAAACTGTGGTAGCCCCAAGGCGAATCTGAGTGTCGGTGAATACGCGTCCTAATGACTAATTTACCTCTATAATTGCCCTTGTAGAAATCTTTAGGGGCGTTTTATTATCTTCATTGGCTAAGTAACGAATACACCCCTAAAATAAAAGTTTGGTGTTTTATTTCTATACTGAGTACGAGTCTTCCCAATTTGATTTTGGGACGATTTTTACGTACGACCATTGATAAAAGAAGCGTAGGTACAAACTACAAGATATGTATTTATCATGGATACCTCTACAAATAAAATGTGGATGTAGATAATTGCTTTATTATTATTCTATAACCACCCGTTTTAGACTCACGAAATCCTCTTATCATTATTTTCACCATGAAAAATGGAAAAACTGATAATTTTATTTATTGTTGGTTGTTCACAACATCAGAATATGGGCATCCCACATCACTAGTATAGTATTATATTATCTGTGCCACATCCAAACGTTGTATAAAACCGTAACCCGCGCTCTACACTACTCGCGGAGTTGACCGAAGTGGGACCGAAGTTGAACGGAGCGAGTAGTGTGGAGGGGCACTTCGTCTAACTTCGCCAACTTTTCTTAGTACTTCGGTAAACTTTCTGAGTACTTCGCCGAGAAATTTCGCGAGTAGTGTAGAGGCCGGGTAACCGTTTTCATACAAACAAACAGTAGCGCCATCTGTCAAAACTCAAAATTCTATAGGTGGCTGCTGAGCGAACTACAGCGTGGCCTGACTGTTGGTGGCAAAACATGCATTTTTGGCACCGATAAATTGGCGAATTTTTTCGCGCCATCCGCCCTGTCCAGGGTACTAATGTCTATAATTCTTTTTCACTAGTTGTGCCACCTGTTATCGAGTAAAATAAACTTGGGTATTACATTTTAATTAATTACTGTAGTAAATTTATTCTAGCTAACTTTTTACTGAATACGAATAATCCTAATTCAAATAATTTATTTTAATCCTGAAAAAAAAATCCGCCATCTGTTGGTGAGTAGCCAAACTTCATCGTAATTTTGCAAGACAAAATTATAGATGACGCGATCACACGTAAATAATATTTTTACAGCTTTTTTTTTTTAATGAACAATATAATCGCAGG
The DNA here is from genome assembly GCA_963855885.1 of Coenonympha glycerion. Taxonomy (NCBI): domain Eukaryota; kingdom Metazoa; phylum Arthropoda; class Insecta; order Lepidoptera; family Nymphalidae; genus Coenonympha; species Coenonympha glycerion. The sequence continues at coordinate 8,383,638 of OY979650.1, forward strand.
AATTCAATACGGAAATCTTCCATACAAATATATTCGGAAAAGTAGTGATAGCTAATTAACTGCTTCGGCGAAGGAACATCATGAAGAAACCTAGTGTGCTCGATAACATTCACGTAAAAATGAAGACACTTGATTTTCACCATTTTGGCGCTGATTGTAACTGCATAACCTGGCGTGAGCGTCCATGGAATTAAAATAAGATGACATTTAAAACTATGGTCGATAGCAAAAAATGTCAATTGAGGTTAGCGCTTCAAATCAGCACAAAAAGGAACTGTCGGATGTATATTAGAATGATACCTAATTCATAGAATACAGATCAGTAGACCGAGTACACCATAATGTTCCCAAAGTTATGTGAAGTCCGCCAACCCGCACTTAGTCAGCGTGATCGGCTTTGGCCAATGCCCAATCCCCTGTGATTTTGAGAAGCAAGTGCCCAACAGTGGGAAATAAAAAGCGGTTGCAGATACGGAAAAAACAAAACGAAATTGTTTCCTTCAAAATACTTTTATTTATTTTCAACAATCGTACGTATAAAACATTCTCTTACTGCATCTAACCAAAGTTACAATATATAAGTTTCTTGAATTCAACAGTTGAGCGCAATGATAAAATATCTTTTTCGGATGTTGGTAACGCCGATGCTTGGTGTTGCTAGCACCAATAAATATAGTAAACATCCTAATATTATGTATATTCATTGCACATGTGCACTAACTTTACAATGAAAACTTATGTTAAAATCTACTTTTAATGTAGACGGGTCTAGTAACAAATATTATTGTAAATGTTTGTTTTAATTTTAATTTGAGTACAACATTTCGCTTAACGCTGGTATACGTATTGTTCAGACACTTCATATTTTTAATTGTAATTGTTAAAGGTAAAGTTTTTAAGGTCATAACTCGTACCATTTTATTTGAAAATACCAAGTCCTGAATTAAAAATTGAAAATTCAGCTTTCAGCCATAAAAACGAAACTCTAATTTTAATCGTTCTAAAAAGTTCATAAATAAAGAAAGCAATCAAAATTGGAAGAATTTCAAACCTAGAAATTGACCTAAAGAAAAAATAAAACTGGTGAATCTAGAAACTAAGTGAATATTTAAATAAAATGGTAAAGAGAATTTATGAGTCTGGGTCGCAATGACAAAGTAAATACTTACAAAGATCAACTTAATTTGATTTGTTAATTAAACTCTGTTTTTTTAGTACTTTAAAAGAGAGCATTAATATTTTTAATTATTTTTAGTTATTTTTAGTAAGCACTAAGCATGGAAAACGTTAATAAAAGCAAATGATTGAAATTATGTTTAAATATCTACATTTTTTTTTCTAATTAAGTAAAACACCGGTTTGGTTGAACTTTTATTTTAACTCCTAAAAAAATAATATAACATTTAATTTTGGCGCGAATATTCTTGTATCATAACTACTTCTTAACGATAATTACATACTCGTATAGTGGTAGATATTTTTAACTTTAAAGAAAACAAAAATGTAAAAATATTTACAAAAAGACTAATATTTAAACCTAAGAGTGAAAAATCTCAGACATTCAATACTTATGCTTAAAATTAAAAAAAGTCTAACATGTGTTCTTAATAACATTAAAACTAAAGCAGCTAAATAAATATAATAACGAAATACTCGTATTTATAATATCTAGATACAGTTGCCGTCACTTGAATTGCTGTTTAAATTCAATTTATTTTGATCGCCATGTAAAGCGTTTTGTACACTAGGGTACAAAAAGGACAACCCTAGGTATCCTATTAAAGACCAATGTGCTATATCATCGTTTTTTTTAAAAAAAGGAAGACAATACATTCACATTACATGAACATTTCACATTACATTGCGCGAACTTGCGATGATCGCGCATTCGCGTTGTATTAGGACAACGCCTTAGAATTAAGATAAATATTAGTCCTTATGTTGACTCTGAGGTTTGCTTCCTTGTTAGGAAACATTTTTGGAAGAATAGGGATTTGACTCAATACTAAATATTTTTTGTTTTAATTTCATTCTTGATACCAGATTTATCTTCATAATAAGTGATCAAAACGAATAAAATTAATTAAATCACAAAAAAAGGTTTAGGATTTTAATATTTTTCATTAGACATTTACACGTCCATCCATCAATGCCTCTTTTGCTGGCCGCTGCAGTAATGAACTATTTTTGTCAAATACCCTATATTATCGATCCTATTCACTTTTCAGTTATCGCTCGTGGCAATTGAATAGTTTATTGGCTGAGTGACGGCCGTTTTTATTGACTAGTTTTTCTCTACATAAAACTAATCCACACATTGATTTTATAATTGTATAGATCACTATAGAACAAATCAACTTAATGTGATTATTTAAGTTCACTATCGATTTGACAGGAAATATATCTACGTATATATGTAGTTTAGAGATGATTTTACTTTGCAAAACTATAATTTTTGATACTTATTGACAACCCCTTTTAATATTTATGCGTTATAACTGTAAACTGTACCATATAATATCCAAGTTACAATAAATTCCAAAGCTATACATAAGTTATACAAAGGATATAGATAAATATACACAAGTGAATAAAAACTATAATATACATAAATATGCAACATATTTTTCTTTCGCATAAAAATATATCAGTATATAATAATCGCTTGTACATACATAACTACAAACAATTTAATAAGCATTTGTATTTTGTAGCTACACAAATCTAACCAGTCTATCTTAACAGTCTTTGTATAAAGCGGCTAATATTATTTTTTTGTGTGTGGCAACATTTTTATTGTGTCATAAATAATAATATACAAGATGTCCGCCGTTTCAACGAATATATAATTTTTAAGTTTAGAGTAACACCATCTGATTTCAAAGGCATTTCAAATAAAGCTAGTCATGTATGGTCGTGGATTGGTAACTTTGACATGACTCTGCCGATTGGAAGATAGGAAGGATGGTGTATAGCCAGCGTTACACTAATTCCTATGGGCGGTTTTTATTTAAGTAGTATGAAATGCAAATGAATAAACTATAAAACACACATAAAATTGTCTGTTACAAACTTTACTGTATCTAAGTTTGCACAAGCAAGAGATGTTCTTTTTTTTTGAAAACTTTGTATAAAATCATTTGTTTTTGTTCATGAATAATAATTGATCAAAATTTAAAACTGTTAAATTATTCACAATTATCATTCGAAGCTGCCGTTTTAAAGTCCTAATACTAAGCTGCATATATACTTATTCAAAATGTATTTTAGTATAAAAAATGTATAGGAACAGTATTGAATTTTGGCACGGCGTTGATTTATAGGAAGCGTTTTAAGTTGACGGTACAGGGGTCTTTGTAATCGTGATTAATGATTAACGATTATAACGAACGATATGATGATTGTGGTTGAACCGAATTACGATTATGATTGCAACCAGTCGCGATCGCAGATTGGCGAATCACCGAATGATTACAACAATTGATTTCTTTTAATTTAAACCATTATTATCTACCAATTGATTCATTAATTTCAATAAACCGAGATGATGATTTTAATCGCATTCGTTAATTATTGTTAAGTAATTAATTTATTAATCATGATTATGTTTTTGTAATCTCTGCCCCTATAATAAAGTTGTGTATGATTTCATTTTAGCAAAATAACAGCTTAAAATAAAGAAAATTCTCAATTCCATTTAATCTGTATACTTTACATTCCAATCAATCTTTTTTTCAGTCAATCATTTTTTACGTATAAACATTAACTACATAATATACAGTTCTAAAAAGTTAATCATTGTTTCATACAATAATGTTTACTTACTAAAAAGTGAAGTTTTATCAAAACATCACCTTAACACATTAGTATATAAATACAACTTTTTGTATTTGATTACATTTTTGATAGTGTTTAATTTGTCACTTTCTATCATAATGTTTGTTTAAATTAATGTTTTTGTAATTTTTATGAATCATAATTGAATGAAGCCTCTACGATTTTTGCAGATAAAATAATATCTAAGATGAAAAAAATTCCCTTATTATCTGTTCCAAATCTCAGTATGAAGAAATTTAAATAATATCTAAGATGAAAAAAAATCTTTTACTATCTGTTTCGAATCTCAGTATGAAGAAATTTACTGAAGATACATGATATGAAATTGGAAAATCTTGTTTCTTTTTGAACGAAAATAGTTTAAGATTTTTTTATAAATTTCTTAAAAAGTGAGGTAGCGATAAACTAAACTAAGCTACTAAAAAAATATTTACAATGAAACTAAACTTAAATGTACAAAAACAATGGAAAGTTCCCACTCTCTATACAACAGGGCTTCATCGAATAAAATTATCCAAATAAAATGTCTTGTTTTGTTCCAAGGAACAAAATGCAAATGGCGTCATGTTCCATGGAACAAGTGGGAACTACCAAAACAATTTAGCTAAGAGTTGCGCGCCCTGCATAACAATAATAATAAAAAACACGACAAATGTCTTTTCGATTGCACAGAACGCGTCAGTTAAATGACAGCTGTCATAACTACCCTCACTTTGACATGAATAAACCTATAAGGAAGTTCATAGTTATTTGTAGACTATAAACACATAGCGGGAAAAAAAGGGTTCTATAAGATCATCTTAAGTATAATAAAATCTGTTTGACCTCTCCCAGCACTTGTACATGATGAACGGAAAAAGACAGCTGTCAACACGACAGACGCGGTTGTCATTTTGACAATGACACATAATAAAACGTTATATCAAGCGAATTTCCGAAAGTTCCGGATTTGATTTTTACAACGTATACATTTCTAAATTGGTCTTTATTAGACAAATATATTGACAAACAGTAGCTATGCATCCGTTATATTATAGCGCCACAAACCTTTCCGCTCCGGTGGTCAAAACTGGAACTAACGTCGCGGTATTACTTGGACGGTACTAATAGAACATAATTCAAAGAAGACAGCGACACCCTCACTAGACCAGATAAATTTGTGGCGCACAATTGAGAACCACAGATACCACCCGAGGCACAGATAACAATATCGAACTGACAGAACTTTGACAAGGAAATATAATAAACGCATTGTAGTCACACGCCTACTTTATTGCAAATAATGTTACAGACGTCTTGTTATATTTCCTTGATATCCCAAAGTGGCGAATAATTGTCATTTGTTCCATGGAACAATATGAGTAATGAGATAAAATAGCAGTGTCGACATTCCCATAGAACAAATACAAACTACCCGAATTGATATCTGTCAGATTCACTGACAAGCACAGATAAATAAATAGATAAGTGACATTGATAGTTAGATAGTTGTCATTTGTTCCATGGAACTGTCTTTTTACACGAAACAAAATAAGATAAAACAACAGTGACGACATGTTCCGTAGAACAAATACAAACTATCCGAAATGACATCTGTCAGAACCACTGACAAGCACAGATAAACTAAAGTGTTGTCAGTCGCGGAGGGGCTAAAATTCGATGTGCGTCAAGCTGTACTGTCGTCGGAGCGCGTTTTGTCGCCTTTCCGCTTGCTCAATTTGTTTTTTATGTCTTGCAACATTTGCTCGAACGACATGTCGTCGTTCCTGCGCGCCGGTAGCGCCGCCTGGCCGTGGAAGGCGCTCTCTGTGTACTTCGCTTCCAGGCCATCTGTCGGACAAACAAGCAATTAAATGGTTTTCAATGTTGTACATTTTATAGGTATAACCACTGATATATGTATCTCTGGATTCATGATTCCATACGTTTGACAGTTCATTTTTTGTGCCGATATGAAGCGCCTCGCCCGAGCGTCCACGGTACTAAATTGACATTTGTTGGAAGTGGACCATCGTTTTGAATGTCATTTGATTTTAGTTCCATAGACGCTCACGCCAGGTTACGCAACAATCAGCGCCAAAATGGCGAAAATCAAGTGACTTCAATTTTACGTTGACAGTCTCCAAAGTATATTCTATATACTCTATGGTGATCAGTGGGTATAACCCACTGACGGCTATTTAAATATTCTATACAATTGACCATTGGTCTAAAATACTAAGGATTTCGGGTCAGCGTTAAAAATTGTCCGAACCTAACGAAAGCCAAAACGCGAAAAGATTTCCAATTGCACTTAAGCAAAATTAGGCTGTATAATAATGGTTTAAGACATAAATTACAATGTTTTAGTTTGTTAATAAAAATAAATGTAAACGACATTGGTTTTCTCGGATCACTTTTTTCGTGAATTTTGTATTACATTCGGGGTTCATAGGTTTATATGCTAACACAATTGACAGTTGCTTTTTGCGGTTAGAGTGGTAACTAGCCACGGCCGAAGCCTCGAAGTGGAAATATAAATTATACACAGAAACAGAAATTATAAAATTCCAAAGTGGGCCCCGTGGCGGGAATCGAACCCGCGACCTCCCACTCGAATCGGGGGAGCGCGCGTCCCCTGCGCCAGGGAGGTCATCCCAATGTCCTTAAAAATAGTGACCATATAAAAGTAGTGAATAGTCACTATAGTTAGACCGCTATAAACTTGGCCCTCCCATGGTCTGCGGGACGCGGGGCGGGAGCTACTCAACCACTGATCTCTATTCTATGGATTAAACATTCTATACAATTCAGGATAGGTTCACTGTGGATCCATAGAATAGGGATCTGTGCGCTCAACTAATCAGCTGTCAGTGACTAACGTGAATTACGCTACACACGATAATATTAATCTTGCGACGTGGATAACGATACATACTCAAGAAAATACCATAGGCGAATTTTCAAGATGCTAGTCATTACATCGTATCGTGTATAGCCGATCGCACACCGCCCCGCGTCCCGCAGACCATGGGAGGGCCAAGTTTACAGCGGTCAAGCTATAATGGACCCAAGTGTTACCGAGGTCAGCATAGCTCTGGCGGCAGAAGGCGCGGCGCCCTCCGAAGCCGACGTCGTACTGCGGGAACGCGCCGGCCGCCTCCACCGCCGACCACGCGTCCTTCGGCCTTTGGAACGTCACGAACCCGTAGCGGGACCTGCGCGCAACAAACACGTACTATCAAAGAAATATCTGTATCGGTAGTATTACTACTGGCCAATAGATGGCAGCAGGAGTCATATTTTTTTTTTTAGCTAATTTTCTAAAAATGAATCGTAGCTAGATCGATTTATCGCCCCCAAAACCCGCTGTATACTAAATTTCATGAAAATCGTTCGAGCCGTTTCCGAGTTTCAGATTATATAGAAATATATTTATATATAAGAATTGCTCGTTTAAAGGTATAGGATAGGATAATTGTAACACTGATCTCGACTCTATGGATTAATGTAAGCGACCGACAGCGGTATGTGCTGTCAGCGGTACCGAAATGTACGACGCACGACGCCATTATTGAGAAATTTTTGGCTTCAACCTACGTCACATCTTTCCCGTCCTCTTAGCGTGGCGTATTAAATTATTGGGATAATCCACTGATCTCCATTCTGTGGATGAATCATTCTATATATCTGACAGTTCCTTTTTTGTGCCGATTTGCCTCGAACTTCCACGGTACTAAATTGACCGGCGTTTTGAATATCATCTTATTTTAGTTCCACGGACGCTCACGCCAGATTACGCAACAATCAGGTGTCAAAATGTAGGCGAAAATAGAGTGTCTTTATTTTTACGTTGACATTCAGCGATCCATAGAATAGAGATCAGTGAATTGTACGTAAAACTGTACAACCATAATAGTACGAATACCATACAGTACAGAAGCAAGACTCAGTCTGCAAAATGCTTTAAATAAATAGCGACTCTAGCACACTGATACAAGGTTTATTTTGGTGAAGTTCTTCTTTAACCGCCCCCTGAACACTATCCATCTCTCTTCCACTTGTAGCATGAACCGCAGCCCAGTCTTAGTGGCGTCCTTCTCTAACCACCCAACGAAGGCTATCCATTTCTCTTCCACTTGTAGCATAACATTTTAAAGTGTAATCACCCGTCTTCTTTAGAGTGTAGCCTCACTTCAGAAATGGGCCCGAAATTGACGAACTGGGACCGCAGCCCGGACTAAGTTACGTCCTTCTCTAACCGCCCCACGAACACTATCCGTCTCTCTTCCACTTGTAGTCTTATATTCTGATAGATACTCACCCGTCTTCTTTAGAGTGTAACCATCACTTCAGAAATGGGCCCAAACTTGACGAACTGGGACCGCAGTCCAGTCTTAGTTGCGTCCTTCTCTAACCGCCCCATGAACATTATCCGTCTCTCTTCCACTTGTAGTCTAATATTCTGATAGATACTCACCCGTCTTCATTAGAGTGTAACCTCACTTCAGAAATGGGCCCGAACTTGACGAACTGGGACCGCAGCCCGGACTTAGTTGCGTCCTTCTCTAACCGCCCCACAAACACTATCCGTCTCTCTTCCACTTGTAGTCTAATATTCTGATAGATACTCACCCGTCTTCATTAGAGTGTAACCTCACTTCAGAAATGGGCCCGAACTTGACGAACTGGGACCGCAACCCGGACTTAGTTGCGTCCTTCTCTAACCGCCCCCTGAACACTATCCATCTCTCTTCCACTTGTAGCATGAACCGCAGCCCTGTTTTAGTAGCGTCCTTCTCTAATCGTCCCACGAACACTATCCGTCTCTCTTCCACTTGTAGTCTTATATTCTGATAGATACTCACCCGTCTTCTTTAGAGTGTAGCCTCACTTCAGAAATGGGCCCGAACTTGACGAACTGGGACCGCAGCCCGGACTTAGTTGCGTCCTTCTCTAACCGCCCCACAAACACTATCCGTCTCTCTTCCACTGGCGTGTTGCTCTCTCTGAAAAGAAATTCAATACCATCATAGTATTATTTAAGTCAACCATTAATTTTCACCAACACAGAATTTTACGACATTTTTCCCAGTAAATAAAAAACTATCAGCCATAAAAATAAATAAAATCTGTTTTAGAATATACAAGTAACACCCTTCTATATGATGTGGTTATCACATTTTGATATTTCAACAACCCGGTTCTCCCCAATTTTTAAATAAGAACAAAAACGATTTTCAATTTTTTATGATTGCAATGACGTTGGGCCGTTGTTACCTACAACTTTTCCAAATTATTTATGTCGATATCCTTAATAGTTACTGAAATAAAGGGTCGTGACAGAGAGAACCGTAAAAATTGAACTCACCTATCATCAGAGCTGTAGGCGCTCCTCTTCCTGAAGCCAGCGTTCTTCCTCACGGGACTGAAGGACTGACGGGAGTCGCTCGACGAGGACGAACTACTGGACGACGACGAACTATAAACATAAAAATCGAACTCACCTATCATCAGAGCTGTAGGCGCTCCTCTTCCTGAAGCCAGCGTTCTTCCTCACGGGACTGAAGGACTGACGGGAGTCGCTCGACGAGGACGAACTACTGGACGACGACGAACTATAAACATAAAAATTGAACTCACCTATCATCAGAGCTGTAGGCGCTCCTCTTCCTGAAGCCAGCGTTCTTCCTCACGGGACTGAAGGACTGACGGGAGTCGCTCGACGAGGACGAACTACTGGACGACGACGAACTATAAACATAAAAATTGAACTCACCTATCATCAGAGCTGTAGGCGCTCCTCTTCCTGAAGCCAGCGTTCTTCCTCACGGGACTGAAGGACTGACGGGAGTCGCTCGATGAGGACGAACTACTGGACGACGACGAACTATAAACATAAAAATTGAACTCACCTATCATCAGAGCTGTAGGCGCTCCTCTTCCTGAAGCCAGAGTTCTTCCTCACGGGACTGAAGGACTGACGGGAGTCGCTCGACGAGGACGAACTACTGGACGACGACGAACTATAAACATAAAAATTGAACTCACCTATCATCAGAGCTGTAGGCGCTCCTCTTCCTGAAGCCAGCGTTCTTCCTCACGGGACTGAAGGACTGACGGGAGTCGCTCGACGAGGACGAACTACTGGACGACGACGAACTATAAACATAAAAATCGAACTCACCTATCATCAGAGCTGTAGGCGCTCCTCTTCCTGAAGCCAGAGTTCTTCCTCACGGGACTGAAGGACTGACGGGAGTCGCTCGACGAGGACGAACTACTGGACGACGACGAACTATAAACATAAAAATTGAACTCACCTATCATCAGAGCTGTAGGCGCTCCTCTTCCTGAAGCCAGCGTTCTTCCTCACGGGACTGAAGGACTGACGGGAGTCGCTCGACGAGGACGAACTACTGGACGACGACGAACTATAAACATCAGCACGTGGTTACACGAATTCGCAAAGACAAAAACGGGCTCAGATCCATATAAAAAAGATATATACTGAGTGTAAGTGACATTTTTAAGCGCGCAATGGATAGCGTACAACTCCACGTGACCTATGACGTCAGCGCGACGTTCCTTTGATCAGCGCGCGTACGCAAGCGGACGTATACAAGTCACTGTCTTCCAGCAAGTACTTACACAGCTGATGTAGGTAACCTAATCTAACACAGGTATTAGCGTAGACACAGGTTTTTGTAAAATTAATTGTGAAATAATACTTTTTAAATTTTTTTTTTGTGTTGAGTCAGATAAAAATAAGGATTTTACACAACAGTACAGTTGCAGTATAACCCATACACAAGTATAATAACGAAAATTTCATAAAAATCCCTACAAAAACTTCACCACAGGGGAAGCTAGTATCCTGTATTGAATTTGTGGGACACATTTTCGGCAATCTGTCACTTACACTCGGTATATATATATATATAACAGAAATAACACAAAACTGTAAAACAAAAATCGTCAGCATAGCACCACAAAAAAAATATCAGTAAAGAGTAGTAAATTCAAAGTTACCTCATAAGAGATAAAAAGGGGGTGGGCACAATGATGTGTAAAATTAAAATTAATACTGATGTTAATTACACAGTGATATACAAATTCAATATAAATTTAGTAGGTAAACATTATAAAAGGTACACCTGCTATAAAATTATAATACCTACTGCAAAAACGTACCTGGAAGATGTGGATGTATCCGAGCTTTCAGAAACAGTTGGTTTTCGCAATGGAGGCGTTAAAGATTTAACAGGCTTCTTATCATTATTTACACTGTACACCGGACTAGACTTCTTGATCGGACTCTTAGCTCTATCAGCATGTTTCGATCTTGATCTAGAACGATTCGATCGATAGTCTCTACGAACGGAGGGCGAACGCCTCGAGGATCTATACGGAGATCTAGATCGTGAACGTCTTTTCCTTCTGTACGGAGAATCCGATCGCCTGTATCTACGATATCGACCGCGAGACCTGGATCTCTTTCTACTGTGCGATCGTTTTCTTCTGTGCCCTCTTGAGTGCGATCTAGATCGTCTATATTTCACATCATATCGATCTCTCGACCGAGATCTCTTTTCTTTTGATTGTGATCGGATTAATTCTCGCCTTGTGTGAGTTTCCGTTCTAGATTTTGTAACTTGTTCTTGTGATTTTGGAGGTGTCCGCAGTTTTTTAACATGCACTGTACCATCCTCACTAGACATAGACATGTCACTGTCGCTTCTTTTCCTTGGTGACAGACTGTTTACTTTTGGACTCAGTTTTTTAGTAGCCTTAGCGATATCGACTGGTTCCGATGCTGCATCAGTTTGCACATGAATTGTAGCCACGTCTGGCTTCTTTCTATCTTTTTCGAGATGCAATATGACTTTATCTTCACCATGATCAAATTTTGGGTCGTACTCTCGAATTATTGTAGCCTTTACAAAGTTGAATACACGCTTTTCAACTGGAGACGTAGCTTTAGACGATTTCTGTTCGCCATTTGTTCCTGGTGTCTTTTTCATGACAACATCTTGGATGCTAGCAAACAGAGAGTTACTAGATATTTTAGTGTCAACTTGTTTGCCAACACTTTTCAACGTAGCTGTGATGTCTTTAAGCCTCTCTTTATCGAATTTAATATCCGAATTGTTTTTATCGTCTGCGCTGTGCCTGTTGTTTTTATCGGGGGAGAAAACATTATGTTTAGAAACGTGATCGACTTTTTTAATTTTAAAATTAATCGTTGATTTGTTTTCTGGTTGAGGCGGTTCCGATTTACGTTTTCGACTCTCGGTTGGTTTCTGTTGTTCCAATTGTTTGAATACATTTTCATCAGTGTTAGTTCCAACACTGACAAGGACTTTTTCGTCATAATCTTTAGGGGGATATTTGGTCGCCAGTTTCTCTTTATCTTCATGAATTACTGGCGGGACAATGGCAACAGGCAAAACTTCCGGAGTCATTCCTACTATTTTCATCATTTCAGCATCACTTATCAGTGGCTGAAGTTCTAAGTTTTCCACTTTTGGAATTTTACTCATAACAATGTCTTCATCTCTCTTCCGCATTGCTTCGGCTTTTTGTTTTTTTGAATTCATGAGTATTTTTCTTGAAGCCTCTCTTATTGGATCAAATATAACTTCTTCATGTTCACCACTCGCTTGCTCTTTTGGTTGTGAGATATTAGCGTCTATCGTGGTTGAGCTTTTAATGTGTTTGTCTAAGTTAAGACTGCACGGCATATCAGGAAATATCGCCTCTGGGCTGACCTGTGCTGAACTGTTATTTGAATTGCCACCTTTTCGTAACTTATACTCTTGGAGATTCAATTTTTTCTTCTTCTGGGGTTGCTCAAAGTCATGAGAAGATATTTCGTTACTAATTTTAGTTTTATCTTCATTCAATTTCTTCTCTGTTTTCAGCGGTATTGAATGAGGAATATGAACGTCTTGTTTATTATCAAACATTGCCGTATAAAAATGTTCAGAATTAGAATTGACTTCTTGTTTCGTACTTTTACTAGCACGTTTCTCTACACTAATCACGTCTTTACTTTTGTTCCTATCTACTGGCGTATCTTTTTTTATAGAATTGTTTATATTGTTATTACATAATTTATTTGTGCTATTACACTTACTACTACTTTTATGTTTTTCAAAAACCGTGTCCTTACGATTGTCCTTAACATCACAGTTTTTGATAATAACCTCAGATTTATTTTTTATAGTTAACTTAATGCTACCATTAGAACTTTGACTACAAGGAGTATCACTTGCTTTACAAGCAGTTTTCACAATCACAGAACCGTTATTTTTATCAGTACCACTATCGTTCGACACACTATGCGAGGGTGACAGTTTCTTACGATGATTTGAATTCACTGTTGGCTTAACAGTCACTTTTACACTAGATTTCTTACTAGGTTTAATGTCACTGTCATCACTAGAACGATTTGCTATAAGTTTGTTTTTCTTCGTATCATTTCCATCACCCTCCTCATCACTACTTAGGTGATACACTACTTTTTTGTTCTTACAAGACCTGTGTCTAGAGCTTAGTATCCTGTTGTTACTTGAGAGAACCTCTGGTTTGAGCAGGCTTTGGCCTCCTTTTAGATTGGGGAGACTGAGCCTCTTTTTCGAAGAGCAATAGTCGTGATCAGAGTGAACAGGGCTAGGCGATCGTCTGATCACCGTATTAACTGTTGACGGCATCTGCAATAATGTCAAGGTAGGATAATGCTCTCTTTAAATGGACCTGAGAAAAACCTAAAAGTGTTGAGACCGTACTTACCAATATTTGACGCATTTTTGTCTTGTTCAGTTGAACGCCCGCATCCTGCAAACGCATACCGCTTGTCAAACTCTTCACTTTCGGTTTGTTAACAACAGGCTTCTTGCTTTTCATGTTCAATTTTTCAGTTGCCTCAAATTGTTCGAGAAGCGAATTCAAATTGTTTGCCTCTAAAACTGGTATAACAGTTTCGTTGCAAGATTCTACATCTACAAAGTCGTCTGGCTCGACTTTTATGTCTGGCTCCTTTTTGACAGTTGTTTTTTCTATGCAGAACTCCAAAACATTGGGTTCTGGGATAGGCGTCGAAGTGCATATCCTATCGGGTTTTATTAAGGGAGTTTCAACGACATCGCTAATTACTGAATCAACCGGTCTGTCTATTTCCATGTCTTGTTGGCTCAAATCATCTTCCTCTTTAATCATTGCCGTAGATGTTTTTTTATCTGTTATAAGAAAGCTATTAATGTCTTCTTCCGTTAAAGTGCGCGGGACATCGTCGCTTTTTGAACTGGTTCCAGACTTTTCCTTATCGTTTTCAAAAGTGAGATCAGATAGGTCCAGATTGAGATCTTCAAAGCTTAAACATGTTTTATCATCTATATCCATACAAACATTATGCATAGGAGAATGTGGCAATGACACTGAATACTGTTTCTGTGCACTTCTCAGTTTGCTACAAGACATATCTTCTAGAAGAAACTTTTTCAAGTCCTCAATATTGGGGAGCACTTCTAAATCAGATTCATTTATTGAAACATCTGCTGCTGCTTGTTGTTCATGTTCCGCTTCATTTTCCGCTTCCTCTTGATCATTAGTGTCATCAGCAAAAATCTCATCTGGAACAGTCTTTGATATCCGAAAGTCGCTTTCTGTTGACAATTTGTTCTTACTGAAAAAGTGTTCTTCAATAACTGAAGCTTTTAACTCTTCCTCTTTTGTCTCTTTAATAAAGTATTCATCTACATCTTTGACAACAGGCTCATCTTTGATATCCAATATATGTTTTTCGTTATTCGGTTTATTGAAATATTCATCGACATTTGAAACTACTGGCGTATCAAAGTTGATTGCTAAGCTATTTTGGCATAGACTGTTTTTTATGTTCTTGGTGCCATAAATAGCACGAGTAAGTTCATTAGATTTGTCCTCTATAACTAAGTGCTCTCCATCGTCTGAATTGTAAGCATCTATGCAATAGTCTTCTTGTTCCTCGTCAGATGAAGCCTCAAGATCCAAATCAGGGTCAACAGCAAACACTTGGATTATGTCATAATCGTCTCCTTCTACAAGTGAATTTTCCTCTATGTTTTCTGCATCTACCAAATCTGTATCGTCATTCGTTTCAGATTTTATATCGTCTATAGATATTTCCTGTACTTCGATGTTTTCATCTTCATCTACACTTGTGTCGTGATTTGACTGTGTTATATTAACCTGAAAAATCGTTCTTTTATTACAATTCACATTTGATAATTTATAAAACTGGTATTTCAGAAACTATTACAGGTTAAAACATCCTACATAAATCAGAGCATTATTCATACTTTTTCGCCTATAAGAGAAAAAATTGAGAAATTCTAGACACATCACTCAAGCAACAATTATTTATATATATATTTATTAAATTAAAAATGACTTTGGCCTTAATTTCACGATTCTCGATCATGTTGCGTTTTGAACTTCATTCATTTTAGTCAATTAGCTCTAGTCAATAGTCGTAAAATTAATTTTTCAGTGTTCGAAAAAAGGTTTTGGTTTCAATATACTATACAGAATACATACATGCATGCTCATACTATACATCAATGAAATGACCATTTTAAAAATTACACTTCACGAAATGTCAGCAGACACGTTATGCGAATCGCCTACCGTACAGCATGCAAATT
Source organism: Coenonympha glycerion (assembly GCA_963855885.1). Classification (NCBI taxonomy): domain Eukaryota; kingdom Metazoa; phylum Arthropoda; class Insecta; order Lepidoptera; family Nymphalidae; genus Coenonympha; species Coenonympha glycerion. The sequence goes on from OY979650.1 coordinate 8,399,141, forward strand.
ATTGGCAAACTATACTAAACCTTTTACCACCTCGGACCACCGCATACTTACATTCTGGTTCTGACTCCAAACCCTCCTGTGGTCCTGAGGGTTCCAATACTCGCCATCATTCTCATACTTAATCAGCCGACCCCGAGAGTACTCAGGGCTATTCTGGTTACAACTGCTTTCGGAGGACAGCGAGTCACTGGTCGAGCGCAAAATCTTGTGGCCTATACTCCGGTATGGGGTCTGATGACACATATTTAGAATATGCGACTCCATGTCTGTAAACAATAGATAATTTTTTTGTTAGTAAGGCCAACTCAGCGCATGCTGTGGCAATTAAACGATGAACACTGAACACTCCTCAGTTATCTAAGCCAGAATAAATGAACCATTGGCGTAAGTTTCGAAGCCAAGATAAGACAGGCACTACGTTTCGGCGGGGATCACCATTCACCAGCGCCTGCATCGCTGCCATTTTATGGGCTCTCCAAGTCTCCAGATTGAAGCCACTGCATTCAAAGCTTTTTCCCCCAATTAACGTTGTTTTTTGTTCCACGCCAGTTTCACTGTAAATCGCGCGAGAATGTGAAACGCGGATTTACTACAACAGCTACTTACTGAACATCACGAACGCTTCTCCGCCTCCTAGAACGCTGACGCTGAAGAACGTGAGCTTCAAGTGACTCGTAAAATGCCACACATCAACAACTACTACGCTACGTTTAGCTACATTGTTGACAATCTTAGATAGTAATATTATAAAGCTGAAGAGTTTGTTTGTTCGTTTGAACGCGTTAATCTCTAGTACTACTGGTCGGAATTGTTTTTTTTTTTTTATTATAGATAGGCTTGCGCTTAACTACAATAATATCTGATGGACAGAGATGATGAGGTCTTGTGTTAGATAGTCCTTTTTGCTAGAAAGGCAATAGGAACGGAGCATCAATGAAAAATGTTAGAAAAAAGGAAAAAAAAACATTTTCGAGAGCTTCCGTTGCGTGCGCAGCGTAAATGGTAATAAAGTTACGCAAAAATAATGTACGGCGGAATTGTTTTCCTTTAAAAGTCCGCGAGACACCACATAGGTATTTATCTTTTAAGCTTGTTGGCTCATTACCTATAACGGGATATATAAAAACCAAAATTCACGCGAGCGGAGGCGCCGGCAACAGCTAGTTAAAATACTTAATAAATATAATCGATGAATGTAAAAAGTTGTTTTTGGGGGCGTCCGTAAGTTACGTGAGATTTTATTCAACCCCCTCTCCCATCCCCCAAAATCTCGTGAGATTTTTCAAAATGTGGGTTTCTTACATAAACGCGTTGGATTGTTATTGTAAAAAGAAAAAAAATCTTCTGCTTTTATTTACGACTATTTAAGACTAATAATAATCAATATTGCGACAGTTATTAAGTAAAATAATTATTAAATAATTATTTATTTAAATTTGATTAAATGGACCAAAAAAGTATAGGTAATTTCTTTTTGTTTAAATCAGAAAAAAATTTCGTCATATTTGCAGAGACCCCCCCCCTCTCCAACGTAAGACTCCCCCTCTTAAACAACTCACGTATTTTAAGGACGCCCCCTAATTGTGTCTTTGTCTTTACTGTCCAAATCGCGGGAAAAAGCCAAATATTTAAATAGCATTGGCGGTAGAGTCTTGACATTTCATGAGAGCTTATATCTAAGCCTAGATGTGAAATAAAGAATTTCATTTCATTTCATTTCATTAAATACTTGGAAAAAGCATACAATTTTATACAAAAAAAATTAATATAATGTTAGTACAAGGTTATGGCATCGCAGTCTCAATAGGCCTAAAGGCACTGTGATCAGTATTTAGTCAACCTTGGCAAATTGCATTCGTATAGAATCTTTTTATGTAAAATCTACAGATCTTACCAGTATTAAAAAAATATGAGGATACAATAGAATCTATTTCTGACATGGTGGCTGATGCTGAAACACGATTTCGCAAACTTTACTCTTTCCAGGTGCCTCGTTAAATACGTAAAATTGCATTTATTTCAGAAAATCATTCATTTTTTCGTGAAATTAAATATGATTGTGCTTTTTATTATGACAGAGATAAGGACCATTTAAGATTATTGATTTTATGCCTGCATTTTCTTTAATACCACATTTTCTGGTTTTTCTATGCAAAATCTGCCGTGTGAGTTGTGACATTCTTCTCTTGTATTAAATTAGATATTGACAGCAAATCCAATGTTCACTGTTGTGTTCACTGCACCTTAATACATTTTTAAATTCCAAGTTTTAACATCTGAGGTTTCAACATAACAAATCACTGGCTGAATAACATGATATTGACATATCAATAGTCAGATGTCATCAGACAGCTGTTAAGACCCTGATGTTACAAAAAACTATGTAAACAATAAAAAAAATTGAAACATTAAAAAAAAGGAATAAAAAAGAATAATATTTTGGTAAGAAGTAAGAAATTGATAAGGTAAACACAATACTTATTATTCTTAATACAAAATAAGCTTAATTAATAAAGCATCATAATCTTTCGCCGTCAACACATTTGCAGTTCCTCTGGTATTGCAAATGTCCAGGGGTGGTGATGATTTTCAAGTTCAAAGCTTTTGTCAAGCCTACTTGCCCTTGCCTTGCCTACGACTTGCCCACTGTCTCCACTATACTTTGCAATAAAAAATAAATGTTCAATGTACAAATAAACAGCTCTACACAGCTGTTTTGTGAGAGTGCCACCGCATCATCAAATTCCAATCAAAAAGTTACGCAGCAAAACGTTTTGGTGTCAAATGAACATATAGCTGACGCCATTATTGTGGTGTTGGTTGCATATTTACTAAATAATAGTCCACTTAGGTGATCCTTTAAGTTTGTGAGCTGCTTTATACAACAAGTACATTAATTATTACCCTAATTAGCCAAAATTCTAAAGTAGGGAATGATGTATAGATGCAAGAAAAAATATCCTGAGGGAACTATACCTGAGTTCAAAAGAGTACCATAAATTTTAAGTAACATCCCTAAAACAGCTGGTTCAATATCAATGAACTGAGAATAATGAAAATGATATGAGGGTTGTCGGTAGCACAGTTAGGGTTGCTAAATTTTCTTTTTATAAATTTTTTTTTTAATTTATTTTCATTTTAATTATAGATGCACAATGTTATCTTAAAATTAATGTCCCGCCAAACTGGTTAACAATTTGTTGGTGAGTCTGTGCTCTCATTTTTAAATTTAAGAAGCTACTCAATATGGAACAACAACCTCCCTGGAGAAGGAGATGTGCGCTCGGATTCAAGTGGGAGGTAGCGGGTTCAATTCCCGCCCACGGGCCACTTTGGAATTTTATAATTCCTAAATAGGCTCAGGTCTGGCCTGGTGGGAGGCTTTGGCCGTGGCTAGTTACCACCCCACCAGCAAAGACGTGCCGCCAAGCGATTTAGCATTCCGGTGTGATGCTGTGTAGAGACTGTTGGGGTGACTTTACTTACCCCTTCCAAGTTAGTACTTTAACATGTTCGGCTGCATCATCACTTATCATCTGGTGAGATCGCAGTCAAGTACTAACTTGTTAAGTGTAAAAAAAAAAAAAAAATTTTTGTATGGAAAATCAAATAAAATAATTGGCACTTTTTATCACATAAATGTGTTTCTAGGATCAAGTAAAAATTGTTAGCTGGGGGCACACTATACGAATTAACTCACACCTTGTATAGTGTACTGTGGAGTTGATTATCCGAATGTCAGACAACTGAATGACTGAATTTTAAGTATGCTATTTAGTATTTGCTATGACCAAAGCATTCTCATTCTGTTAGGACATCAGTGCCTGTTAGGGGATTGTTATAGTCTAGATCAAAGATTTAAATCACTAGATGAGCTCTTAACCTCGAAAAACATCCATGTTTTTGTCTTGTGTGCAACGCGTTGTCACTCTCTCTGTCACAGGTGGAACTACAGCATTCTGAGAGCACTCACTCAGCATGTTTGTGTAAGCTTAGGGCCCATCTTATGCCGGAACCTGACTGTGTTATTTGTTATGCGCCTTATTCGGCCACATACAACTAAGTGTGGGCAGTCCATTTGTCTATATTTGCTTTATTTGCACGAATAACGCATAAGCGGGAATATCAAATATGCGTTTCCGTCCTCTTGTCGGTTTTTAGCACACTTCAAAGGACACGTATTGGCAATATTTGGCACATAGCACCAATTGTGGATAGCATGTTTGTTATTTGCTCACACAAACACATATTTGGACAAATACAGCATAGCCGCATAACAAATAAAGCAGTCTGGTTCCAGCATTACAGATAACAGATCATCCAACATTCAAATTCAGTCATATTCTATTGATAGTTGATAGCTACACAGTTATCTAATATGACTATCTTTGCTATCAATCAATGGCTGATATTATGTGATTCTGTCACATAGCAAGAGATAAGTAAGCCAAGACCAAACTGTCAAACTATTAGGAAGAGTTGGTCATGTGACATAAACAATAACTGTAACATAGAAATTGTGCCAAAAAACGCAGTAGAAATAACTCCAAACTATTCAATGGCAAGTTTTTAGTAGATAACGGTTGTTTTACGTAAAAAAAGTACCGCAAAAAAATTAACACTAAAAACAGAGGTTAGGTTCATAAATGACGATGAAACTATGAAACGAATGGATTGAATACGTAAAATATAAATGTAAATGGTTAAAAAAGGACGAATTAATGTTTAATTGGCGTATTATCGGTAATTATGTAAAGCAAAATAAACAGTGGTCGGGGGACACAAAACCCGCGCTCGCTAACCTAACCTTGATTATCGAGAGACTGATACAAGTTTGTGGTTCAAGGTCCCGTGAAAAAACTGTAAAGTCACACGAAGTATTACTACAAACAAAACTGAAATATCACTGCAACCCAACCTGAAATCTATTTTAAGAAGACAACAGACGAAAAATCGACTAACCTTACCAACCAGCCCTAAGTGACGGCTTTATCCATGTAACTGAATTTCGTTGCGGTTGCACTGTATTTGATACACTAAGCACTAATTACGGTGCACTAACTACAATATTTCTATAACACATTCAGGCACAGCACAGTCCAATATTGTTCAAAAAATTCGTAAAAAATTATTAATACTTTTCACGAAACATCACATGCTACAAACTTCACGCACGACAGCACAGACCAGGAACGACAGCCACAGAACACAATTCTTGTTTCAGTGTTGCTGTTACAAAATATTTCTGGTGTCAGCTGTCAGTATAGACTATAGACAGCTTGACAGCGGAATCGAGATTATTATACATAGACAGAGAAAATCCTTTTCTCAAAGCATCTCTATCGCTGAATAGGCAAGATGCAAGTTTAAATAGGTCAAATATTTTTATTTGTAATCTTCATCGGTATTAAGCATAATATACTTATCTATCATGTTAATTATATTTATATTAGGAGTGAAAAATATTCCAAGTAAATTCAAACATTCAAAACAGAACGTGGCAGTTCATGACGTCACCATCCGCGCGCTAGCAACGGTGTTCCACTTTGGGTACGGAAGTCGGAACCTTAAAAAACGTCGCCAGTTGTATCTCTTGAACCGTGTGCTAGAACACTATCACGGTTCAAGAGATGCAGCCCGGTGACACACGGACGGACAGCGAAGTCTTAGTAATAGGGCCTCGTTTTTACCCTTTGGGTACGGAACCCTTAATAAGTTTTATTATTATTTTTACTATTTATTCAAAGACTATAGATTTTAGTTAAATCGCTAGATGAGCCCAAACCTCTTCAAAGTCCACGGTTTTGTCTTGTGTGCGACATGTTGTCACTCTCTCTGTCACAAGTGCAACTATAGCATTCGCTTATTAGCTTTTGATGCGCGCAATGTAGCAAATTTCGCGCAAATTTAAATCTTTGTATTTATTATACAAATATGTACAAGGTAGTGTTTTTAACTCTTTACTTACCCGTAAAAGGGGTAGGACCACACAGGGTAGGACATATAGCTATGTACTAAATAAGTAAGTATTAAAGTTTAGATGGATTTGATAATTTCAACGTATACTTTAAAATATAACAACAGATACTTATGCTCGTTTTCACCAACATTTTGAGAGACACCCATTGATCTATAATATGAGACACCTAAGCCCTTAGGTGACAGTTGTTGTAAGTGAAAACTGTCACCTATCGGCTTAGGCGTTTCTTAAAGGATTAGTGGAAACGGGCTTTAATGTGATTTTATCGAATGTTATTTACTATTGCCTGCATCATAAATTCTGCTATACAATATTTAGCAGGCACTTTTATCTCAAAACCTCTTTTTGTTTCAAGATGTCATACCCAACGTCCCGCCATTCAAGCCGCAATGTCACTATTGCCAACAGTGCGGAGGTATTTGAAGTGATTAGAGAAGAACGAAGCCCTCCTGCTCTATCATCAATCAACATCAACGCTACTTCTGCTACTTCCCCCCCTTTTCCTGCTGCTAATACTTGTGTAACTGTTGATGATTCTCATACTGACTATAAAAAAGAAGAAGAATCCAAAGATGAGAAGGCACCAACTGTTATTTGTCCGTGTAAAGGTAAAAAGACTCAAGAAGTAGATAAAATTGCTGTTATTTCTTAATGGTTTTTATGCACTGCAATATTTTATGAAGACGAGACAGAAAAAGCACTTGAGCTACTTCTTTGCATTTCTACTGCTTCTTCTGTTTCAGTTGAAGTAGAACAAGACATACAGACTAAGAAGTAAGAACCTATGTAGTTTCCTATATTTTGTGCTTATAAAAGGTCGGTAACATAATTGCAATCTGTGGAAAATAAATATTTTTCTTATTTAAAAGCAAGCGATTTTTTGTTGTTAAAGATTTATCTTTATAGTCTGGTTGAGAGGAAGTCTGGTAGAGGTGTCTCTAAGAATTGAAGACCAAATTCATAAGTACTTATTATTGATTTAATATTTCAGCCATTCGTATTGTATGAAGAATGACGATGTCAAACTATAGTTCTGGGAGATAAAAATGATTGCAAAGACAATTTTGTTCACAGGTGTCAAAGATGCGGAACAAGAAAAAAAGCACGCGGATCAAATCGATAGGCTGTTGAAAGAGAAGGAAATAGAAATGGAAGAGAAGTTCCAGGGACGAATCGAGCGTGAGATGAAGTATCTGAAGGATAGATTTGCATTCATATTGCAGTAAGTATCTTAGCAGAAACTAAATATATAGTGATAAATGATATCTATCACTACAAATTCAGTATTACTGAAACTAGATACCTAATAAACTTGCAAGAATCCCTCCTTACAAGTTACATGGAACTTACGGAATAATTTGAATGCCCAGGATTCGAGAAAGATGTAAAAAATGAGTAAGATATTGCTTGTTGCTTAATAACCGGTTACTCTTGTTGGTGTTTCTGGCGAAAGGAATATCCCTTTTTTGGTTTAGTATGCCTTAGCATCCATTGATAACAACGACATGAATAGCTGTCTGCTGTTTCACATTATAACAATTAACAATTCTACATGCAGAAATGAACAAATCCGTGCATCCCACATGCTCCGAGAGGCACGCAGAGAACGAGAGGAGAAGATATCTGCGTTGCAGATGCAACTGGAGTGCAAAAACATGGCGGGGCTGATGTACGTGCTGTGCGCTGAGAGACGCAAGAGCAAGATGGAGATACTGCGTATCACTGAAGGTGAGAGCGGGAGAGAAGATATTATCAGGTTTTAAAATATATAATGTGCAAAAACTGGCATGGCATGGCATGACATGGCAACTTGGTAGACGTTTTTGCAGCTTGCAATCACCTTGCAATCTCAGAGTAATACGTGTATTATATTTATAAATTCTTGCATAGATTACACAAACTACATCCAAGCTCTCCAGACAATCCTACAAGAGAGCCAGGCTCTGATTTTAAATCTGTCACGAGGTTACAAAACAGCGGCAAGGGTAGACCAAGAGTGGAAAGAGAAGATGACGAAAATTATTATGCACGTAAGTACCTACTTTCTACCCACAAGCGAGTGCGCGTGTGATTTTATATGTGGAAAAATTATAAGTTTCTTATTACCTATAAATAAATAAATAATGTAAAAGCTCAGCTTATCACAATGGTTTCCTTATAATTTTTTAAACTGATTCGAAATTATAGACAGACATACGCAATAAGTATGTAAGTCAAGACTAGACTTTTTAGGTCTGGCAACACAATTAGGGTAAATGCTATTTGCTTATGCATGACATAAGTTATAACTTATAATTAATCTGTGGTATGATATGTGTCTGTGATGACGTTCTTAAGTTATTCGTTGGTCTGTGTTCTCACCCCGCTCCCACTTGGTGCGATCGGCCAGAAAATTATTTTCGGCTTACCCTCTTTCACTGCTGATTGTGCTGCAGTCAACTTCTCAATTTTGGCTTCTAGACCTCGAACAACGTCCCATAACGAGTTTATCTTTAGTTCCAACGCCAGCACAATTGTTTGGAACACTTTTAAAACTTCCGCCGGCACTAACTTCTTCATTTTAGCGGGTTATTTTAATTATTTTAAATAATGAGTAAAGACAAGACGTCAAGCTCTGATCACCTCCCCGCGCGGACTAGATACGTACTTACTTAGTAGTTAGGTAGGTGTTCAATACAACATGTTCATATTATCTTCGTGTTACGCAAAATCGTATAGTATCGTAGTGTATCGTAAATACGCTACGCTGAGAGAACGGGAAATATTGTGACGTATGTTGAAGCCAATAATTTCTCAAATACGACGTCGTCGTTACCGCCCGCAACATTACCGCTGGCAGCACATCGTGTTGTCGCTTACATTAGCGCCATTTTACAGTTTTGGAAAATAAAAGGTATGCTTCAGGTGGAGCCTAAAAATACATACATTACGTCAATAAATGCAGATCCTTTATATATGTTTAAGGAGCATGCCACGAGTGTGCCCGTGAAATTCAAATATTTTGTGGTTTTTCGCGATTTTTAAGCTAATAAAACATAAAGGTGGGTCTACACTAGGCGGACCGAGCACGAGCCGAGCACCAGCCGAACATTGTGGTGTGTGGACTGACTTACAAGCCTCGAACGAGCGCACTGCGAGTTGCACTGTTGTCAGTTTTTTGACGAACACAAAGGGATTGGAGGACAGTGATCGTTGTACGTTCACACTTGACGCCGCTGCCCGCGAACGAAGAAGCGAAACTGCTCCGCTTTTGCTTCGCTCGTGCTCGGTTCGTCTAGCGTAGTCCTTTATATGCTTACGGCAGTCATATTGCCGGAATTCCAGTATCGTATTCACGTGTTTAAAAATCTCTGCTTGAAAGTGACGAGTTAAAAAAGTTGGTCCGAGATATATATGCGAGTTACTTAAAACTCGAAACTAGGGTCTGGGACAAATTTCTGAGGATAGACATTTTTATGCAAATATTTTGATTCAAATATGTAAAGGTGATGATACTGCCATTCCCGCAAATTGACTGCCATAAGCCTATTTTGTGTAATTAGCGTACAAATTGCAAAAAACCACGAAAATTTTGAATTTCGCGGGCAATCTCGTTGATTTCGCCATAATCAATGGACAGAACTGAGATTTCTTATTTCAAAGAATGTTCCAAAGGAGGTAGGATAAGGTATAATCATAACAAATTACTTAATTAAAGATCTGTGTAAAACATACTTAATATTTTTGTCGTTTAATTCCGTAAGTACCCCGTATTATAATGAACGTATACATTCTTCACATTCATATTTCTCTTCTCCAGTTTCAAAATTTCGTAAACAACTTCACCGGCTGCCCGCCAGAGGCGAACCAATATCTGCTACACCTTCCCGATTTACTGAAGATCAGAGCTCCGGTCCGAGAGGATCCGACAGAGAACCCGTGTGAATCCGAAAATGGAGAAGAAGAAGAATCTATTGAAAATGGTAATGAGGGAAACGCTTATATAGGTATTTACGTTTTATGTCAACAGCGAAATTACGGTGAAGTCTACCCTTTCAACCAGCTTCAAAAAATGGGGAGGTTCTTAAATTGATTTTTTTTAATGAATCTCAGAACTATCAGCAAAGACGTACCGCCAAGCGATTTAGCGTACCGTCGTGATGCTGTTGTTTTTTTTTAATTATAGATAGGCTTGTGCTTGACTACAATCATATCTGATGGACAGAAATGATGAGGCCTAGGATGGAGCGCGCTTGCCTAGAAAACGCCTATTCACTCTTCTCTTGAAGGCATCCAGGTTGTACTTGGCTGGGAACACAGAAGCTGGAAGGGTGTTCCACACCTTAGCGGTACGTATCAGAAAGTGTGTAGAAACCGACTAGCCCGCGAAATTTAAATTTTATTTAGTTTTTCGCAAATATGTGCTACACATTGTAGGTTTAGGGGTGGTCCACCAGGTCCCCTAGATAATCCCCTTGATGATTGATAACAGCAAGTGTTTAAGGGCGATGGGTACCATCCGGGCGCGAAAATTCAAATTTTATTTAGTTTTTCGCTCATAGTGGGCTAATTATACATCGAAGGCTATTGGAAATGTGTTTTGCGAGCACAACGTTTATGCATCTACATGTTTTTAACAAAAACTCTGCTCAACAATACTCATTTACTTCATATTGGTTCCCGATAGCTCGAAATCTGGGAAACAGCAAAAAATTATTTTTTGGGAACCAATATGAGATGAGTGGGAACTTTCGAGCAAAGTTTCTATTAAAAACGTGTAGATGCAACAACAAAACTAGGCCCGCAAAATGCATTGCTGTAAATCTACTATGCGTAGTTAGTCTAATATTTGCGAAAAACTAAATAAAATTTGAATTTCGCGAGCTGGTAGGGCCGCAACACCTTAAGATGCTATCACACTGAGCCAGATCTATCTTCTTCTTCTCATTTATAAAATGACATGGCCGGATTCTGCCCTCAAAAAAAAATATTCATGGTCATTGACAAACAGTACGTCATATTAAAGCTTATAATTATGTCTTTACAATCGTTTAGTTTTTATGATCAGAAAACTAGCGAGAGACATAATATCAGCATAACAACTTGCAACAAAATGCGCCTATATATTTTTAATAGCAAAGATTTTTTATTAAAAAATTGATTTTCAAAATGTTTACTCGCATTTTCTAAGCTTTGTTATATGAAAAATTAATAAGTTCATAACCAATACGCATCATTTTTTAATAAAAAATCATTGCTATTAAAAAATATATATGCGCATTTTGTTGCAAGTTGTTATGCTGATATTATGTCTCTCGCTAGTTTTCTGATCATTAAAACTAAACGATTGTAAAGATATAATTATAAGCTTTAATATGACGTACTGTTTGTCGATGGCCATGAATATTTTTTTCCAGGGCACAGCTCTATACAAGTTTCGGCCATGTCCTTTATGGCAATGAGTTTTGCGAGTATAATATTTATGCATCTACGTACATGTTTTGAATAAAAACTTTGCTCGAAAATTCCCATTCACTTCATATTGGTTCCAGAAAGATTTTTTTTGCAGTTTCCCAGTTGGAGACCAATATGAACTAAATGCGTATTTTTGAGCAACGATTTCGTTAAAAACATGTAGGTAGATGCATAAATGTTATGCTCGCAAAACTCATTGCCTTAAGCCTTTGATTTATAAACTAAGGATTCGGGGTCAGCGCTAAAAAGTGTCCGAACCGAATGACATATAAAACGCGAAAAGACATACACTCGCACTTCAGTCTCGTGTTTGAAAATTAGATAGCAATGTTTTAGTTTGTTTATAAAATACTCATATACCCTTGTTTATATAGGTTTTCTCGGGACACTTTTTTCGTGAATTTTGTATTACACCCGTCGTCCGTAGATTTATAAGTCTGTGCCTTAATCCTACGATTTATAATTAGCCCACTATAGAGAAAAGTAAATAAAATTTGAATTTCCGCAAGTTAGTACCATACCATCTTCGGCTGCACCGTCCACCGTCACTTTCTACCAGGTGAGATCGCAGTCAAGTATAACTTGTATTGTATAAAAAAATACGGTTATCATCTTGTGTCAGAATCGAAACCTGATGGAGTATGGTGGAAGGATCTAGAAGGACAGAACCGCCCGTTCGTGATGTTTGGCGACATGGCGGAGTTCAAACCACCGCAGAGGCGGGAAGTGTTACGAGCTGTCAAAGCTGTCAAAACTGCGCCCAAGAAGTGGAAGGAGTATGGTAAGATGATGACCTTCTTGGCAGAGTTGAAAAACGCGTGGATTTAAGCGGGAGTTCCCGGGTTTGAGTACCGATATGGCAAGTTTAGGATTCCATAATCTGGGGACACGGTAGTGTCCCCGCCAAGACGAGCCAAGCGAAGCGCGAGGGCACTACCTATCTTTTCTCGAAGTGTTTCGCCGTATTTTTAAACCCTTATAACTTAGGCCTGAATTATTTCAGATAATCAAAATTCTCGGAAAATGATGTCGCCAGTGAACTTATTAAACCTATAAAGTTTCAATTTTATAGGTATTATACTTTAGATTTTATTGACGTCTAAAAAACCCATATTTCGTCACTGACTGACTGACTGACTGACTGACTGACTCACTGATGATCATCAAAATTCCTAGGTACTTCCTGAAGACCTAGAAAGCTGAAATTTGGTATATAAGCTAGTATTAGCACACAACCAACAAAAAAATTCCAAAAGTTGGAAATTTAACCCCCCAACCCCTTAAAATAGGGGATGGAAGTTTGTATGAAATTACCGCAAATATTGGTGCTAGAAGTCTCAAAATTGATATAGGGACTCTTTGTAATAAACAATTAAATACGTGTTTCAGGATTTTTAGTTAATCACCCCACATCCATAAAATTAGGGGGTTGGAAGTTCGTATGGGGTTTCCCATAAGTATATAGGTATAATAAAAACTTAATTGCTGAAATTTGGTATATAAGCTAGTTAGTATTAGCACACAACCAACAAAAAAATTCCAAAAGTTGGAAATTTAACCCCCCAACCCCTTAAAATAGGGGATGGAAGTTTGTATGAAATTACCGCAAATATTGATGCTAGAGGTCTCAAAATTGATATAGGGACTCTTTGTAATAAACTACAAATAAGGAAAAAAATAAACTAAGTGAACCAAGGAGGGTTCCCTCATTTAAATGATAGAGGGGGGGGGGATACTTGATTCGGACAAATATCCACCTTGCAATGATATTCAAGAAATACACCAAAGAAAAGGAAATTAACCAAATAAAAAATAAAGTCGTAAACAACTTACAAAAAGAAGTGAAATCCCAGCAAAAACATTTTCATGTAAAATGTTGCCAAGACGAGAACATGTGGCTCACACTATCAAAAAGTTATCAGATCTCATGTAGAGCAAGACTTCTAACTCTACACGCCCTTACTCTATAAATCCTAACTTTATAAACTCTACACTTTAGTCAAAATATATTATGTCTTGGCTGTTTCGTTACTGTCACATGGGTGTAAAGTAAAAATATTATTCACTGACTTTGTACTTTTCTGATATACAATACCTAGTTTCTGTAGTAACGATTATTTATTAGATAGGTATTGAGTCTCCTCAGAAACTGCACTTAGGTTTTACTAACTGCATTGGTTTCAAATACTTCATCACACTTTGCAAAAGTGTGTTCCTTTGCTTTAGAGGATATTTTTAATAAATGGAATTTTTCCCATAACAATGGTGATACCATTTAATTTTAATGTGAAATTCCTTGAATTTTGCATGGTCCATTATGCCACTTGCAAAACTCTATTAGAAAAGTACTGAACAGTGAATAAATTCTTCACTTTACGCCCATGTGACGGTACCGAAACAGCCAAGACATAATATATTTTGACTAAAGTGTAGAGTTTATAAGGTTAGGATTTATAGAGTTAGGGCGTGTAGAGTTAGAAGTCTTGCTCTACATGAGATCTGATAACTTTTTGATAGTGTGAGCCACATGTTCTCGTCTTGGCAACATTTTACATGAAAATGTTTTTGCTGGGATTTCTATTTACTGATTTTCTTATAACACGACTGCTCAAGAAAGGAGTGTAATGTTTAATTAATTAGTGTTTACACTTACACACTTAGGATGTAAATCCCATAAACTTAAATACGAACACTGATTACTAACCTCAAGATATGGGCATCCGAACAATTTACGTAAACCTTTTCCATACTTGAAGCAAACAGTAGCGCCAACTAGGGATGTTATGGATATATAATTTCGGATCCGGATATGGATATGGATATTGGTAAAAAATAATATCGGTTTCGGTTACGGTTATGGATATTAAATTATTTCGGATTATCTGATAGTTTCGGTTACGCATATTAATTTTTTAAGGAACTGTAAAATGAAATACAAATAAGATTATATTCGACTTTAATTGTACCTTGTAGGTTTCGCAATCTGTCATACAATTAATTCTTTCTTACAGCTACTCATTTTGAAGTGTTATATACTATTAAACACGGATCCGGATATGGATATGGATATTGGTAAAAAATAATATCGGTTTCGGTTACGGATATGGATATCCATAACAACACTAGCGCCAACTGTCAAAATACTATAGGTGGCCGCTGAGCAAACTACCACGTGGCCTTATACTACTTATAAACTGGCGACATTTTTTACGCGCGGTTCGCCCTGTCTAGATAAGATGTCAATTAATACGAATCAAAATTTCACTGGCAGCGGGATTTGAACCCGTGTCCCCCAGCTATTGCGGCTGGGTGCCCTTACCACTGAGCTATCGAGCCCTATCCCTTCGCGATGTACAATAAATCCTCATAATATTTAAAAAGGTTAAATAATGGGGTCTTACACTACTTTTGAATTTGATAAAAAATATTACTTTATTATAAACTAGGATAAAAATAATAACGTGCAGTGAAAGAAATATTAAAATCCAACGAAGATTTACAAAGTTACAGGCGTTTAAACTTTGGAGTGGGGGGATCTTCTATCCCTTTCTCGCAAAACGAAAATTTGTATGAAGCCGCACGAGGCTACTATGGCATTGGTAAGGTGTGACGTCACAAGTTCATGTTGCTATCTCTGTCTAATCACAAATCTTTAAATGCTTATAACTTTTTTGTTATTTGATCGATTTAATTAGTTCTTTCAGTGCACGTCATTATTTTAATTCTACTTTATAATAAAGTAATAAAAAAATTGGAGTCAAATACCCTATTGTTAGTGGTTGATTCCAGTATTCCACGACATGGTGGTCAAGGCTCCGTGTCCTCACAGGAGCGTCATAAAGGACCAATACCTGAAGCGCGTTCCGCAGCCGGCGCCCGCGCAGCTCGAGGCTTGGGCGAGCGACCAGACCAACAGGCAGACATCCCCTAGAGCGGTAAGATAGTAAATAATTGATGTAGGCTGGCCAGGGGGCCTACCACTGTGACCTAAAGTAATATTATTGTAATATTGTTTTAACATTTCCATACTGATATTGTATGAAAATGTCAAAACAATATTACAATAATACTGCTATAAGAGATGGTGGTACGGCCCCAGGTCCACTTATCACGTGATCGAAAAATCTACTCGAAGTCTACTTGAAGTCTCGACGTACTAATTTCAGACGGCCGCCACGCGCCGGATACTTTGCTCGCGTTAATTCGGGTACGGTTCACACGCTGCGTGCGCCCGATGACAAAGTAGCCCTAGTACGTCCAATGCGATAAAGTTACGCGATAGAAAGAGAAGTTCATTTCGGAGGCGCGCCCACGCGCTGAACTGAATTGCATTTTTTAACCGACTTCAAAAAAAGGAGGAGGTTCTCAATTCGTCGGAATCTTTTTTTTTTTTATGTAAGTATGTTCACCGATTACTCGAAGACGCGTAAACCGATTTGGAAATTTTTTTTTGTTTAAAAGGGTATACTTCCCAGATGGTCCCATTGTCATCAGGTCAAGATCTGATGATGGGATCCTGGAGAAATCGAGGGAACATTTTATATGGACACTTGAAGCGATTTGGGTATCGTTTGAAATAATATTACTTTCCAAGTTGTTCTGTGGCTATCAGGTCAGGATCTGATCATGGGATCTTGGTGAAATCGAGGGAACTCTTCGAATTTTGCTGGTAAACTTGAAGCGATTTGGGTATTTTTTATAGTTACTAGTGCATTTGCTTGCAGATGCTGACTTAATGACTAAAGTCATCAAGTCAGGTTCTGATGATAGGATCTCGGAAAAATTGAGGGAACTCTTCAGATTTTATAAGCACACTTCAAGCG
The DNA here is from genome assembly GCA_963855885.1 of Coenonympha glycerion. NCBI lineage: Eukaryota > Metazoa > Arthropoda > Insecta > Lepidoptera > Nymphalidae > Coenonympha > Coenonympha glycerion. The sequence continues at coordinate 8,415,398 of OY979650.1, forward strand.
ATTTGGGCATGTTTTACAATGCCCTGTGCATTTGTTGTTTTCGACACAAAGTAAAAAATAAAATAGAAAATTCTTTTCAAAAAAACCGACTTCAAATGCCACTACAAAGAGTGAAATAAATTTTAATGTAGGACGTAGGTACACCAATTCGAAGTCGGGCAATTCGTACAATCATAGTCCTTCGCATTAATCGCCCGACTTCGAATTGGTGTACGTACCTACGTCCTACATTAAAATTTATTTCACTCACACACATTTATTTTGTCAGCGCTAGAGTCGCTATTTTTAGGGTTCCATAGCAAAATGATAAAAATGGAACCCTTATGGTGAGACTTTCTCCGTCCTTCCGTCCGTCTGTCACACTCGATTATTTTAAATCATCTTGCCGAGTGAGCCTTCTGCACCGCCGTTCTGCTATTAGGTATTCCGTGACGTAGATAAGGTATACACAGGAGTCAGGACCCAGCGGACTGCGCGAAAACATGTCGCCAGTTTACTGGTGTCAAAAATGTTTGTTTTGACACCAAAATTCCAAATTGCAGCCAAATCGATTCAGTAGCTTTTGCGTGAAACATCATAAAAAGGGCAAAATTCGCAACAGCGCCTGGCACCGCCTCCGCTATGCACCTAAAGGCTGCTTCATAATTGGGCACAAGCAGCGCTTGAAATAGACCGTGCAAGAACTAGCGCGTGCAACCTGAAATCGTTTCGTCTTGACAGCGCTCCCCATCTACTTGTAACGGTCCAAGTGAGCGAGGACTATCATAAGTAGAAGTATAATATAAGATGGTAAGAAGTAAGATCTTCTACTATATAAAAATAAGTCAGGTTTTCCTTCCTGACGCTATAACTCCAGAACGCACGAACCGATTTCCACGGTTTTGCATTCGTTGGAAAGGTCTCGGGCTCCGTGAGGTTTATAGCAAAGAAAATTCAGGAATAATTAAAAAAAAAATTAAAAAAAATGTTACATAAAAGGAAGCCATCTGGTGCGAAACGGAGTTCGCCGGGTTTGCTAATTGGTTATAATTATGTATCTATGTACAGTCGGAGACGAGTCGCCGCGTCACCACAGCTTCCGTGGACCTCAAAGGGCGTATGGGATCCATCCTCAAGATTATGTCAGTACTTTTAAAGTTTTTTTATCTTTTCCAGTCCTTGCTTTCTGTTGTTGTAGCAATACAGTTGCAGAACTGTAAAACTGGACACCACATTTTAAAAGTTCTATTAATTGGTTATTATCTGAGTGACCAAGCTTAGCTCGTTATTAAATGTATAAATGAATATGAATCCTAGCTAGATCGAATTATCGTCCCCGAAACCTTCTGTATAAATCGTTGGAGCATTTTCCGAGAAAATATACGAGTATTAAAATATACGGCGTAGGGGCTGCACTTCCCGCAGCTGTTTTTAAATAAAAATCAAAACAATATTTAAAATTCTATCTAATTCCATGTCGATAGCTTTAATAGTCACTGAAATAATCGACTGTGACAGACAGGCAGACATATAGACTGACGAGTGACGGGTGGATGGATGAAGTCGCCCGCAAGAGTTTCATCATTTCAACCCTAAAAATTGTACAAAAATACACAATTCTTACAGGACATCACCCATTGTTCCTCAAACGGCTACCACACCAAAGGCAACGCTGCTAGCGGCAAGAGACTCCATGGAAATCGCCTCCACCACCCGACTGGTATGCATTCTATCCTAGATGTTCGACCGCGGCTTCGCCTCCGCCATGCGAAAACTGTCCGACGTCCGTGCTAACGGGCTAAACGGCCATGAAGGTTAAAAATTATTTTTACATTCACCCTTTTTCTAAAGATAAGACACAAGAGAAAAAGGATGAATCTGAAAACTCATCCATTTTCATTCAAAATTCATCAGAAAAAGGATGAATTTTGAATGAAAACGCTCATCCGTTTTTCGTCTCCGGAACGAAAAGCAAGCATTCGAATTTTGAATTACAAAATGATTAGGTTTTACAAAAGATATTTTTCTTTCAGCGTGAAAAACAGAGGCACGCGTCCGAACCTGGGAGAGTAGTACTCAACATTGGGAATAAAATTGTAAGTACGAAAATAAAAATATAATAAAACTTGTAGTAGTGTAGATAAAATTACAATAATTGAACTAAGACATAAAAAAATTGGTCAAGTTAATTTATTCTATTTTTTAGTATTTGCTGTTATAACGGCAACAAAAATACATCATTTGTGACTTATCACGGTTCAAGAGATACAGCAAGACGGACGGACAGCGAAATCTTAGTAATAGGGTCCCGTTTTTACCCTTAAACCTACGGGTACGGAACCCTAAAAACATTTATTACAAAACACCCGACTGCGGTATCAGATTTTTGTAGTCACCATCGAATCAGAAATCAGTCGAATTAATAACCCGTTTTTTTGTACTATATTTAAAAACGGTTTACTTACCAGGATTCGCTGTTCAAAGAGATGTACGAAGAAATTGAAGAAGAGGAGGAAATAGAAGATGAGTCTGGCTTTGGACAAAGGTTCGTAATTGATCTAGTGGAGCGAGGTTACTGAGTAAACGCAAATTATATTATCAAATCCATTAAAACAATCAATTGACCCACACCGGGAAACGTACATGGGACCATCCATTGCTTAAACATATTAAAGGATCAGCACTTACTGACGTCACGCATACATTTTTAGGCTCCGCCCTGAAGCCGGATTTTTAATTTTTCAAAACTGTAAAATGGACTTATGTATGCGACCGACAGCGGTATGTGCTGTCAGCGGTACCGCAAGTACCGAAATGTACGACGTGCGATGCCATTATTTGCGAAATTTTTAGCGTCAACATACGTTACATCTTTCCCGTCCTCTTAGCGTAGCGTATTTCGTCATTGGGGACCTTCCGCGTAAATCCACGCGCACATGACGCCAAAAGTGGAAGTGCGCAGTATCTTATTCATAAAATAAATATTTTGACAGATTCAGGCCCTCAAGAGACGAAGGTTACGAAGAAGACGAATCAATGTCTGTTCTGGGGTAAAGTATATTATTCTCCATATATTTTATACGTCTTTGAAACTTGGACCCTTAAGTCTCTGGTTCTCTCCAGTAGGGAGTAGGTAGGTATAGTACAAAATTTTATACAAATTCTATCTACGAACAGTCGCTGACATTCGGCAATCAATAGATGGCGCTGGCTGTAAATGTATGGGGGAATTCGATTCGTTTGTGCGACAAGTCTACTCAAAATTCGTAAAAAAATCCTGTACTACTCCCTCAGGATTGTTGCTTTCGATATGTAATGTTGGCACTAAATGTCGTGTGTCCTATGAACTGTACATTGCCCAAACGCGTCGACCTTGAAGGAGCTGATCTAGCATCCATCTGCGATCTATCACTATCTATCATCTATCTATCTACCATCCATCTGCGATCTCAGATGGTAGATAGATTGTAGCTCTCTTTCTTCGGCCACCTGGCTAGAAAAAGGCCAGACTACATCAAAACACTCGTTCTAACTGGTCACATGGAGTAGAACCAGAAGTAGATCACCAACCTGGATAGACAGCATCTGCAAAGCCATCTACTTGAATATCAAAGATTCTCTCCACCTACGAGCGATCTACAAGCGCGTTTCGATGATGACGACCCTCAGTCATGAGGACACGACTAAAAAGACGTAGAAGGATTGGAAACTCCGAACTCATGATGCTAAGCAGACGTCTGAACCAATCGGCTATCGCTGCTTGATGCACTATACTCACCTTTTCTTATTCGATGATCCCAGGAGCATTCACCATGACAGCTTGACAGTCATCAGTCGGCGCGTACCGGATCAAGACCATAAGATACATTATGAGAAGGTAAGCAGAAAAACTTGGATAAGTCAGGGATAAAATCATGACCATTTTATCTTATAGCATAAAATTCACCCTGTAATAAGTTTAAACTCAATATCACAGAGTCATATTTGCCGTGGTAAAAACCATATGCGAGTTTCTTTTACCTAAAGCGGTCCAAAATATCTATCCAGATTTGTCCGGTGGAGAAATGTCAGAGAATGCAGATGGATGAGTTCATGCAAAGCTTACCGTCCTACATGAAGGCCAGCCCCTTTACGTACTTTGACCAGACCTTTGAAGAGTACCAAGCCTGCACACCAGGTACGTGAACTGTCTCTGATCATCCACAGTTACTAACAGATAGGCTGGACAAAAATATCTGTCCAGATTTGTCCGATGGAGAAATGTCAGAAAATGCAGATGGATCAATTTATGCAAAGCCTGTCGTCCTTCCTGAAGTTCAGCCCTTTCACGTTCTTCGTTATCTCACATGTCATCACCATCGCAGTTACTAACAGCTAGGCTGGTCCAAAATGTCTATTCAAATTTGTCCGATGGAGAAATGTCAGAGAATGCAGATTTCATGCAAAACATACTGTTCTAGAGATCTTTCTTTTTTATTGATCACTTGGTTGTTGCTATTTTATAAAATGATTGGCTGTATTGTTATTGTTATTCACAAGATCGATTTTTTCCCTTTTCGGTTACTACTCCAAATCAAGAGTCAAAAGTAAAGCTGTATCATCCCCCTATCACCCATCCTGGATTACAGCCAAGTGGTAACTTGCAGTGTGTTTATAAAATACAGGGTTTCACATTCACAGAACAACTCGAAATCCTCAAGCAAAGGATAGAAGAGAAAAAGAAGAAGGAGCGAGTAGTGATCGATGTGATTGACGACAATCCTCTTCTTTCATGGTCGCCCAGTATGGATGGTGTTGCTGTGCAGACGTCCTATGACGATATATACCTACCGCCCTGTACTTGCGAAGTACCTGCGTCATCAGACACTTCTGAAACGAGTCAGAAGGTGTATAACAGTAAGTTACTTTATCCTGATCTAATATACAGAGCAAATATGTCCTAAGACGACTTATAATTGAGTACCTACAACCAACGCACTGTACGTGTGAAGTACGAGTAGCAGCGTTTCTAGACACGTGTGATACGAATCAGAAGGTATCCTGATCTAATGAACAGAGCATATTATGATTAAAGTATAAGACTAAAAATATCTACACTCACTACAGCTATAAGGTTTATGAATATAAACTTCTTTCAGTTGTAGACTTGATTCCTGTAAAACAAGAGTTGGAAAGGATAAACGCTGAGTGCTTCTTCAAAGAGGATATCGAATTCAACAGGTTCAAAGTTATTGGACAGGATGAGAATGAAGAAGTGTAAGTTATCCATTCGTCACCAGCATCGCTGTTATCGGCTAATACCATCAATCATTTTAAGCTCATTAAAGATTTTGTGGTTGAAAGTTGCATCGGGTGCGCCCCTTACACGAAATTCCAAAAATTGTATGGGAATGATATTTATATACCAATCGACCAATTCATCACGTAACGGTTGCCGGTTGCCGGTTGATGGATAATGACGGTTCCCAATATTCTATCTATCTTCCATTTGCCCTGTAGAGATATCAATGTGCCATTAGCTCTATACAAGTTATGTCAAATTTCCATCTCTAGTAATGCAAACCATGGATAGAATGAATATTGGGAACCGCCATAAGACGACAACTCTCGTTCTCATACATTTTTTTGACTTTCTAAGAACTAACTACCAAAGCGAAAGAACTGCTTCTTAGACAGATTTGTCCTGTGCACTTTTCCCTTGATTTCTCCTTTTTGTAAAAACGAGGAGGGATCCATCATCCTTCGTATATTTGGATGGGCAAATTTTACCACGGAATTCCTTCCATTTCATTTAGTTTTTGCAAATAGTGAACTTATGGCAATGATAAAAACCACTCTAGGAGCGCTAGTGACGACGTTTATTGATCTATACACTCTATGTTATAAATAATAATCATTTCAGGAAATACAGCGATGAGAAGGATTTCAGTAAGAGCAGACTGCAGGAGATCAAGAGAATATTGAAGCAGCATCCCAGTTTGTGCGAATTATTTCAAGCCAATATACGCTGCTGAAGTAAACTAAATAGAGATGAAAATACGGAATTTGGAAACGTAATACATCTCAGATAGACAAGCAGGCCTAGTATTTGACGGAATGATGGGATGGAAACAAAATTCTAGTCTCTGAATCGAAAAGTGCATTTTGAAAAAGAATATTAATATATATCGTTTTCAAATTCCAAGGATATTAACTTATTACCAAACCATTGTAATTTGTAACGTTCGTATAAAATTTATTGTAACCAACGACAACTAAAAACTATAATAAAAACTTTATTGCAAAATAATCATTACTTTTTAAATCCTAAACTGTACATCAGACAAAATGTATAGAAACTAGAAAAAATGTTTAGTTTTACAATCAGTTGTGACGACAAACGATCACGTAAAGTTACAAAATTGATTGAAACAAACGCCAAATCAAATCGGTATAATATCTTCGCTGTCTTATCGCTTGCATGGTTGCAGAAATAAACCTGATTGTAGCCAAAGAACATCAGCCTGTGAAGTAGTACCTACGACTAGTTTTAGACATTCTGCAATAATCTTCTCAAGAACTAAAGAAAAATTAATTTATATAGCTATCCTGGTAACAAAAGTTAATATCCTTTAAGTCACTCTGTATCTCATCGAATGCTGTGATTGAATCCGATTCGTTTATAAATTCGAGGCTGTCGTGAAAGCCTTCCATAACCCTTTGATCAATTATCTCTACTTCCTTGAATACCTCAGATTTTATTCTATCTACATTGTTTGTTTCTTCTTGAGGATCTTTGGATACAATTTCATTCACATTCGGTTTTGATACTGGTTTATTTGCATCTATTATTACCAAGGGAATTTTGGATTCCTCTTTTGGATTTTTTGGTATTGATTCAACAGATTTCAGTGGAATTTTGGTTTCCTCTTTTGAATTTTTTGGTATCATTTCAACAGATTTCAATGGTATTTTGGAGTCCTCTTTTGCATTTTTTAGTATTAATTCAACCGATTTCAGTGGTATTTTGGATTCCTCTTTTGTAATTTTATGCGTTGATTCAACAGATTTTAGTGTCAATGGTCTACTTGGTATATTTATCAAATCCTCAGTTTTTGGAGTCGGTGGTTCAGATTCGAAAGGCACGGAAATACTATTTTGGATCACAGGCTGGGAGCATTCAACTTCCTTGCGTCTGGACTGTTTTCTTTCAAGTTGTTTCTGTAGCTCTTCTATTCTCTCTTCTTTTAACTTGATCAAATTATCTAAGTGCTCGACCTAAAATAAAATTACCTTTATGATGAATAATTAAATTAAAAATAATAATTGGGGAATTTTGTTGTCCTATTTTATTATAGCGTATTCCGTGGTATGGCATTTATCGAAGAGTTTGTGATTTAGTCCAGTTTAATTTCAACGTGCTTACTTACACATATTCAACAAAGTAGGCTAAATCCTTAAATTTATTACAGCAATATCTACCAATTTCTCGATAATAATTTATTTAATTTCCTACTCTATGTGAAAGGAAGACATTTAATGTTCAACGACCTTTCTGATTTATTTGAACTATAATATCGAATAAGCATTAGCGTGTTTTTGTATGTTTCAATGAAGGTGAGGTATTATTGTTTTATAATGGAATTAATATATTTTTGATATGTTTTTTCAAACCTTTTGTTTAAGCATTTCAGCTGTATCCTTGGTATCCTTTAGTTCCTCCTTGAGTCCGAGGTAATATTCGTGACTGACTACTTTCTTTTGTATGTTTTCCAAAACTCCGTTCACCCTTGTCTTCACAGGTACTACTAATACGTGTTCTGCAAAATAAAGCAAGAGTAATTCAAAATAATATTTTAAGTAATTCTTTTCAATATTGCTTTGCACATTTTATTTGCCAAGTATAACTATTTACTGTGGACTTAGTAAAAATATTTATTTTTCATTGTATATTGTATGAATAAGTACTATATTATTATTTACCGTCATCTGCGCAGGCTTCGTAGTAGCTCCCACCGCTTGACATGTTTTGTTCACCTTCTTTTAAACTCTTATTGACTTCTTCATCTCGACGAATTTTATCTCGAACTGTAACAACATCATCATTTTCATCATCATCATTATCAGAAGTTGTACTACCTAGCAGTATCAGTAATAGCAGTCCCTTCGGTAGAACAAAGGTACGTCTGTAAATAAAAAACTAAATGTTTTTAATTCTTAAAGCTAGCCTTTGGTTTTTAAAGTTAGAAAAGTCCTTGCATATTCCAATGACACTTCAGCACTAATAAGTGACATTCGACACAACCATTTCTCTAGACAAGCACCCTTAAGTCTTATCCCTAAAACAACCTAGGAAAAGAAGAAAAGAGAAGCTTAAGTGTCACAAAAGCAGATGTACCCGTAAGTAGCATAGGATGAGAAGAAAAGAAATGCTAAAGAGTCACAGAAGCAGAAGTATCCATAAGAAGCATAGGATAGTAAGAAAAGAAACGCTAAAAAGTCACAGAAGCAGCAGTAATTCATCAATTTGTTCAGCTAGAGGGACTGGCTGTTGCGAGGAGGAGCTAGCCCAGAATAACAAGAAAAGAAACGCTTAAAAAAATCACAGACGCAGAAATACCCATAAGAAGCACGCGATCAATGGCTCCAGGGGTAGAGTTGGCGAGCTGTTCCATGGTGTTGCAGCACAGGTTCAGGCGGAGCTTCTTCAGCACCTTCCTGTAGAGTGTCATCCAGTTGTTCAGCTTGAAGAAGTGGCTGTTTCATGGAGGAGCTAGCCCAGAACAACTAGAAAAGAAACGCTAAAAAGTCACAGAAGCAGAAGTACCCATAAGAAGCACCCGCTCGATGACCCCAGGGGTAGAGTTGGCGAGCTGTTCCATGGTGTTGCAGCACAGGTTCAGGCGGAGCTTCTTCAGCACCTTCCTGTAGAGCGTCATCCAGTTGTTCAGCTTGAAGAAGTGGCTGTTTCATGGAGGAACTAGCCCAGTACAACTAGAAAAGAAACGCTAAAAAGTCACAAAAGCAGAAGTACCCATAAGAAGCACCCGCTCGATGACCCCAGGGGTAGAGTTGGCGAGCTGTTCCATGGTGTTGCAGAACAGGTTCAGGCGGGGCTTCTTCAGCACCTTCCTGTTGAGCGTCATCCAGTTGTTCAGCTTGAAGAAGTGGCTGTTTCATGGAGGAGCTAGCCTAGAACAACTAGAAAAGAAACGCTAAAAAGTCACAGAAGCAGAAGTACCCATAAGAAGCACCCGCTCGATGACCCCAGGGGTAGAGTTGGCGAGCTGTTCCATGGTGTTGCAGCACAGGTTCAGGCGGAGCTTCTTCAGCACCTTCCTGTTGAGCGTCATCCAGTTGTTCAGCTTGAGGGAGTGGCTGTTCCGCGGGGGGTAGTTGTGCATTTCTACCAGCTTCGGGTAGTGCACGCTCAGGATTTCAGCCAGTAGAACTGCAAGGAACCAGATTTTTTCTTTTAAAATAATGCTGAGACGATAAAGACTTCCACCTGATGTAAAGGGATAGGTACGCCTGCCCATATCAGAGCCTCGGAGGCTTTGTTTGTTTCTCCCCGTCAATTTTAGGGTTCCATGCCAAAATGGCAAAAATGTTATAGCCGTCATTTTTGGCCCAGTAATCTCTTTGGCATACATTGTCCTTCAAAACGAAACCTGGGTTAGTTTCATAGAAAGATCATTTTAAAAAATTTGGCATAAACATGTAAAGGTGCTAATGCCCGTCCTGCAATTTTACTGGCCTATTAGCACCGATAAGAAACCTCAGGATATGGGCATCCGAACGATTTACAAACCTTTTTTTGTACAAGAAAAAAGGAGCGCGATCTGTAAAAATTCTATAGGTGGCAGCTGAGCGAACTACAGCGTGGCCTTAGTGTTGGTGGAAAAACAAGCATTTTTGGCACCGATAAACTGGCAACATTTTCCGCGCCGTCTGCCCTGTCCAGGGCAAAGATTTAAATCGCTAGATGGGCCCTAAGCTTACATTGCGCACATCAAAAACGTCCTCGGTAAGGGTTTTGAAATCGGTCGCCTTGAATATTTCTGATTTCTGGGTGGTCATAAAAGCAAATAGTCACCGAGTCAGGGTGCCCGGCCCCATCGATTAAACTTAGCGTGGCGTATTTCGACACTGGGGTGCCCTCAAGTCCCGAACTCGCTTCACTCGCTCTTGTATTCTAAGTTATTTGTGACAATAGACTTTTGTGATCGGGTATAAGGCCCTCAGCCTTGTGATAGCTTGAGGATGACTCTTTGGCGTTCACTCTTTCTCTTTAACCCTCTTAAAAGCTCGGCTTTGAATGAAGACGACTCGATTTAAATCCTCACCCGACATAAGGCAGAAACGTGGACGTTCTTGGAGGTTTAGGGCTCATCTAGCGATTTAAATCTTTGCTTATAGATATATAAAAATGCCAAACCAGCATCAGAAAAGTCCCTGTTGATCTTCTTGGTGCCCCGCGACAGTTTGAAGGTGTCCACCCACGCGAGCACGTCCTCAATATCAGACAGCGGTATCGGTGACTCCAGTATCGACATTTTATAATTTTTATTGCTTTTTCCAACGTTTGTTTCGGGTATTTGATTTATTTTACACAGATCCGATGGCTTGACAATTATCAATTTCGCATGTTTGTCGTATTTTGGTGTTTGAGACGTGACATACAGTTTTTTTTCAATACTAAGTTGTCAATAGTTTTATTTGTGGCCAATGAACTGATAATTCCTATACCTTTAAACAAAGCCTTTAAACGAGCAATTCTTGTATATCTTAATATATATAAATCTCGTGTCACAATGTTTGTCCTCAATGGACTCCTAAACCACTTAACCGATTATAATAAAATTCGCACATCATGTGCAGTTCGATCCAACTTGAGAGATAGGATAGTTTAAATCTCAATTCAACTATTTTTTAAATCCCCAAGGGCAAAACAACGTTTGCCAGGTCAGCTAGTATGTATATATATTTCTATATAATCTGGATCTCGGAAAAGGCTCGAACGATTTTAATGAAATTTAGTATACTGGAGGTTTTGGGGGCGATAAATCGATCTAGCTAGGATTCATTTTAAGAAAATATCGAATTCACCAAAAAAAATTAAAATATGACTCCTGCTGCCATCTATTAGCCAGTAGTTATACTACCGAGCGAAGCTCGTTCACCCAGATATTAATTAAGCTATAAGTACGCCAAATCGAGAGGAGCAGAGATATTTCGGAGAGTGTGCTCAGAAATTATTTAATTTGGTTTGCCCGTGTCACCTTTTTACCATAGAACGGCAAGACATCGAAAAGGCTTCCACGGTCCACCCATACATCGTCAACCCCGTACGAATCTGCCTGATTCCTCGTTCCTGATACGCCTGCAACGGCCTCGAATACCCTCCTAGTCCCAGGCACCCTCTTTTTAATCTAGGCGCATTCTAATCAAGTAAGTACGTGAATAGTTACTATTCACTCTAGTTCATTTCGGCCACCCTTTTCCGATTTAATAATTCTCCCAATCTGTGAAAACCCCGTCAAAACTGGTCCAGCTCTTTGTCCAGCTTTATTTCATTTGTTTGATTTTTTTGTGCATTTTTTTATTTTTTTTTTAATTTTGTTCCATTCCATCTAAAGGTAAGCCGTCCACCTATCGGCATCGTACGCATCGGACGCATCGCATTTTACGTATTGTATGAAAAAATGCGATCCGTACGATGCGGATTGGTGGACGCACTTGTATGACTTTCTATACAAAGAATACTACCATTCGTATGATGCGATGCGTGCGATGCCGATAGGTGGACGCTTACCTTAAATATTATGTCATTTGGCTTCGATTGCTGTAACCTGACAATACCATGGATGTAACTCTTAGTGACGTCACGCATATATTTTTAGGCTCCTCCCTGAAACCTCTTTTTATTTGTCAAAACAGTAAAACGGTATGCGCTGACAGCGGTACCGAAATATATGAAGCGCGACGCCATATTTGAGAATTTTTTGGCTTCAACATACGTCACATCTTTCCCGTCTTCTTAGCATAGCGTATTTCGTCATTGGACAATACCGACGACGGCAAGGGTTCGGAGTAATGGTAAACTCACACAAGACAATATGTGTCAATAAGTCAACAGCGGTCACGCACCTTTCTTCTTAACCACCATAAGTACCTTTTTGCATCTATAGCGGTATAGCTATAGGTACCTACGAGGTAAATAACTTTCCTTGTAAAGTTTACGTAAGTACGCTGGCGACCAAAAGTGCTTTTCTGTATTTTAGTTTACTGTATAATTGACTGTAATATCGCCAGTTATGCGTTTCCTCAGTTATCATCACGAAATGAAAGCCATCTGAGCTCCTTTCTCTATGGTTCATAATACATTATAATTTACAACACTAATTATGGTTTTGTAGTCAACCCAATGAATGAAAAATCTTAAATGTGATACGAGTATATTACGAGCTTAAAAGTAGCCTATGCGTTAATCCGGATTATAAGCTATCTATATTCCAAATTTCAGCCAAATCGGTTCCGTAGTTGCGGCGTGAAAGAGTATCAAAGTGGAGTAACCATCTATCCATTCTTACAAACTTTCGTGTTTATAATATTAGTAGGATAGGATAGGATAGGATTATATGTGTGTAAACCCTGTCAATTCGCCCTGGCCTAGCGCTGTGGCAATATAACCATCCTTTTAAATCTTTGGTTAAAAATAAATATAGTTGCGATAACCCCGAAGTGGTGGCGCTAGTGGTGTCATGTCAACAAGTAATTCCGTGATTTAATTGAAAATAAAATTAAAAAACAGTGGTATATAACTGATTTGAAGTTAAAATTAGTTGGTGAACGGTGTAAATGTTGTGTACAAGTATTATCTAACGTATTTGACACAAAATTAAAAAATTCTGAAGTCATTTAATTTCATAGTGAGCGATCGGATAACCTCAAAACAAAAAGTGTCCTCCACAGCTGCTTACAGTAATTCATAGTCATATATAGGTACATCCAAACAACGCCAAGATATATGTAAAAAAAAACATCATTTTTTACTAAAAACGTGAAGAAAAACAGTAAGCAATGTGTATATTTTTTAATAAAACAACGGATATGCAACTGTAAGTACGAGTAGATACTAAGTACTATTTGATAAAGAGGCGCACCTACTGACCAACGATTAAAATGATGTGGTTAAGATCTATGTAATATAACAGAGGACGAGAAATAGCTGTAAATAAAGTGCAAAATCATTGAACGAAACACCTGGAAACACCCACGGCAGCGACGCGTTCTACCAGCCGCATATTTTTGATATTGTATGCGAGTTGTCATTCTGAACGGGCATCGAATAACCTATGCATAAGGCAACCTACTAATAATCATATGTGGAAGTAAAATCTGTATGTGGAAGTACCTAAATAGTGCAGTGTGAAGTATCAGTTGGTATATTTTAATACATAATATATTTAACAGTGATATTTTCGTAAAACGGCTGTATATTGATTTATGCCTAGTGACTGGAAATAAGTTTAAATACGAGTAGGTAGGTATCCACTAGTAGTACTTATTAAGTAAGTAAATAAATCTTAATTTCACTAGGCTTGAGATTATAACATGGTATACCTAGTAGGTATCTTTGTTTTTTTATTTGTAAAAAGAAAATATTGTAACAATTATTATAACAAAATTAGTGTAGAATCATAGATATTAAATAAAATATAGATATTGGAAACTTGTTTATGTATGTACCTATACTATATAGGATAGGTATGTGTATAGTTCTTAAGGACTTATATAAGAAGATACTAGGTATACCTAATATATGTATTTTAGTTATTACTCTCCACCACCATTTAATTGAAAAATAGTAATAATTTGAATTATTGGTTGCCTGCATTATAAACACCAAATGTTCTTGTTCTTTTAAAACACAACTTATTTACAATTATTTTTATTATCTATTTGTTTATTACTTATTTAAATAGGTAACTTATCAATGAGAAAATATTGTATTATCTTTTCAGCTTGTATAAAGGGTGTTTAGAATCATTGTTATTAGATAATTGGATTGGTAAATGTTATTATAATTATGTAAAAAAAGAAAACCTATTTAGGTCGGGTACGTTTTATAGTAGGTTTCTACTATTATATATTCGTTGTTCTTACTTTACGTTTTGATAACATACGATTTTAATAATTAATTGTTCAACAATGACAGGGGATACAGAACAGCTTTTGAAAGCACTACAAACCATGGAAGGAAAAATTACAACCAATATAAATAATAACATTGATCAGAAATTCAATTGTCTACAGCAAGAGCTACATAATATAAAGATTATCAGCGAAGAACAAGAAAAAAGAATGTCATTATTAGAGAGACAAATAAGAGAAAAAAACTTAATATTTTTTGGAATTCCGGAGGGAGAGAAGAGCTATGAGGAACTTGAAAAGATAATTGTTAAAACTATCAATAAAGACATGGGAATAGACTGCACCGAGAGAGACATCGAAAAAGTACAAAGAGTCGGAAAAAAGGATTCAGAAAAAATCAGACCTATAAAAGTCACCTTTGTTAGAATGGGATCAAAAATAAAGGTACTAAAATGTAAAAAATCACTTGAGCACTCCAATATTTATGTAAAGCATGATTACCCACTCAAAGTACTGGAGATAAGGAAAAATCTACAGGAGAAAATAAAAATAGAACGCGAAAAAGGTAATAAAGCAATCCTTAGATATGACAAAATGGTAGTAATTACAGAGGATAAAGATAACGCTAGCACAAAATTTCGACCGAACGGAGGCCAAAAAAGGCCACTTAACATATCGCCGCCACATAATAAAGAAGCAGAGGAAAATCATAGAAGACAAGAAAAAAAGAACAAAACTAACAGTATACGCCTATACATGCAAAATAAGAATGCATGACACCCGATTTAAGATTTAAGAACAATGTGTAAAATAAGTAATGGTCCACCACCAAATAAAACATACTATACAATATATAACAAATAGAAATAAATAATAATAAAAAAAAAAACCCTCTCCCAGTACGGCTTGTCACCGCGGGGGTTGTACGACTAAAACCCTTTATTGAAAGAATGAATCAAAATAGTAAATTTTAATAACAAGTGTAGAAAGAATGTAATTTCTTCAAGAGTCCTTGTGACGAGTGGGGAAGAACAATTCCGTAGGTACATGGAATGACATTTATTTCTAGTACATTCGCAAGAAGAAATAAAACAGCAAAGGAAACTGAATGAAAATAAACCTATATACAGAATTTTTTTTTTTTTTTTTTTTGGTTAAAATTACATTCTTTCTATTCATTAAATTCATGCATGCATGCATGTGAAAAATAAATAAATTTCTGCACACACGGTAGATGCGCGATGAAAAATCAATTTTCTGACCAAATGTATTAAAATTAAATATCAAATCTTTCAATAGAGGAGGCTTTTTACCGCGAAATCGGCGGTCCTTACACCTAGAAATAAAATAAAATAGCTGTATGCAAATTTAATGTACTTCAATAATAATTACAAAATAATATCTAATATAATTAGCTCAAAATAGCTGATGTATAACTAACTTAATATAGTAGATGTAAAGATAATGAGGTAAATACATAAAAGTGCATTTCAACCGGCAACACATTTAAGAATAGATAATAGTAGTGAATATATGTAAGTAGGTATAGTATATAATATATCATTGTATAAAAAGAATGTTTTTAAAATAACAACATAAAGTTGAAAATATGTAAAAATAACATGGTTGTAAGGAATCTAAATAAAAGCTTTATTTATTTATTTATTTATTTATTTAACCCCACAGTTTTTCTAAAATTTCTGAAACACTAAAAAATTTTTAAGCTAGACCAAATGCAAGTCGGCTTCTGGATTTTTAGAAAGTGTTTAAGTTTCTTAACTATTTTTTTAAATTACTTGTTCTCGAGAGTGTACCAACGGATTTCCAAGATGCGCGCACGCAAAATGTGATTACGTATTTATGTTTTTGTACAGTCATCGCCAAAGGTCATCAACAAATCGACTGTCATTTTATTTGCCGACGTCACCTATTTCGAGGATACACTCTATCGATCAATAACTTAATTTTCTTTAATAACTTTATATATAGGTATAAATCTCGTGTCACAATGTTTGTCCTCAATGGACTCCTAAACCACTTAACGGATTATAATAAAATTCGCACACCATGTGCATTTCGATCCAACTTGAGAGATAGGATAGTTTAAATCTCAATTTATCTATTTTTTATTACCCCTAAGGGCAAAACAACGTTTGCCAGGTCAGCTAGTTATATTATAAAAAAAATTCAACACAGTGTCTGCAACAAAACATGGTTCGACCGATTTTTATGATTTTTTTAATATTTTAGGTCCAAGAATAGGACCTGAACTTTATACCCCTAAGTGATAAACTAATAATTTTACAACGTTTGCCGGGACAGCTACAGCTATTCATTAGATAGAACTAGCTTTACACACACGTACAAACTTTTATCCCATTATAAATTAAAATGTTTGGCAAAGAAAATCCAAGGAACACTCTTAATATAACTTTTGTATTATTGCTCCGAATTCTTTCAAAATCGCTATCAATTTATAACATAAAAAAGAAATCTGTGGTCAAAAATTAAAAGAGTGGCCGCCATTTTGGACTTATTTGTAACCGAACCGAATTCATTCGAATTTCGAATGCATTTCTATTAGGTACCTTAAGATTATAATAATATCTATGAATTGGACATAGTTGTGTATTTTGTAGGAAATGACTAGAATGATCTGCTATTTGCAGTCATCTCAGTTTCCGTAGAACTTTCTACGTAAACATAACACTTGTGTTGGTAAACGCTTTTTGAAATGACACAGGAAACATTATGTTTGCAGTAACGACTTTAACTATCTATTTAGTAGTGTCTATAGCTTGGCAAAAACATCTTGAAATTGAACTTTTTTTTTGTTTCCTATCCTACTCTAAACTCTGTGTCCTACCCATATCAATGTTACTTTATCAACTTATTTCTGCTATTGGTATTTTGTCGAGATTTAACAAATGTATGGAAATGACATACTTATCCGAAGACAAATTGATCACGTGATTTGTCGATGACAAGTGTCAACTGTCATTTTCATTAATTCGATTAGCAGTCGTAAAAATGTAATAGATAAAACATACAATCAATAAAAAGTTATAAAATATTTCTGTGTAGCGTCTTTAATAAAGTATTAAATTGTAAATAAATTATTATTATTCCAAATTAGGTACCTACTTGAACTCTTCTTGAACATTGATACAGTGGCGCCGCCATTTTTTTTGTAGTTTATTTTCCAAACTATACCTACTTATTGGTTAGTAGTTGGTACCTAATATATGTACTATTTAATAGGTATGTATGGTAACATTGAAAGGCTGAAGTCAATGCCTTCAGATTTCTATACTAACTAAGAGAAATCTCCAATATTCACTGAGTCACCATGAGTCTAGAATTTTATAATAGGGTGGGAGTAGAGAAATTGTTAATCTAAGTATCTAATCTTAATCTATCTAACTCATTATATGTATCATTATATAGTTTACTAGTCTGTTAGGATGTTTTTGTAATACGAAAGCGTCAATTTATAATTCTCACCGTTTGATGTCGATATTGAAACGAATGAGGAATAAAGACATTATAACAAAGGTTAGTGACACACGGACAGACAGATGGACAACTGTCTGTCCGTGTGGCACTAAAGAAAAATGGATTTTTCATCTCACCCGCTCGGAAAAGCGTTTTTTAATGCCCGAAATGCGGGCGGGAAATGCTATTATATTCCCTAGGCCGCCAAAGCATTTTCATTTTTCCCAAGGGAGACAAAGTAGTATGAAAATCCCTTCCGGCCCTTGGGCCGAAAAGCATTTCCAACGTCAAACTCGAATTACGTATGTCAATGTCAAAGCTGAAGACTTCTTTTTTTTCTAATAACACATACGTTCAGTAAAAATGTTCGACCTTAGAGTTTGTATAGGTACATTAGTTTTTTTATTTTTACTTTTTCTTAGAATAACAATAAATATAATAACTCCTATTTAGTTTTATTAATTATAAAAGAAATCTAATTAAATCCATGATTTTTCCTCGTTGTTTATGTAATTATTGTTAAAATATTTAGATATAAAATTTTATATTATCTTTGGATCTCAGAAATTCCTATTTCAGAACGCATTCAAAAAAAAGTAAAAAAAAAGTTTCTCAATTTTTTTTTCTGGTCTAGTGTTAGTTGTCTATGTTTCCAATCGTGATTAAATGAAAATACCTAATATTTTTATTACTTTATTCATTATTTTTTTGTTTTGACTTTGAAATAAGGTGAGTGATGATTGAAGGTGGTTTCAGTAAGTGAAATTATTCAGAGTTACCAAAAACAACATTTAACATAAATCGCAATGCCGATCTAAAGTGTTCTTCTGGTGATTTTCCTCGCTGTGGTGAGATGAAAAATTTTGTGTTATGGACGGGCGCAAATTTTTTTGGGTCTCGTGTCTTTGAATGCCTCGCTATGCTCAGGATTCTATTCTTTGAACCCCTCGCTGCGCTCAGGGTTCAACCCTAGAATCCTTCGCCGCTCAGCATTCAAATTTGACACTCGGCCCAAAAATCCACTTTGCGCCCTTGCATAACAAATAACTATTTATTTTGAGGTACAGAACCTTAAAAAATCAAGAAATATGAATCCTAACAACAAACCCAGCTGGATTTTTTGGGGCTTATCTCAATGCAAGGCGTCTATACATATAAATCGTAGCGGTTGGTTGATACACAGCTTTGCGCCGGAACGCTAGATAATTTCCTTTACCAGTAAAGCTGACTGAGTTTACTAGGTCGGAAGACGCTTGCCTAGAAAATGTCTATCCACTCTTCTCTCGAATGCACCCAGATTGTACTTCTCTTCTGGCCAAGTACACGGAGGCCGGAAGGGCGGGTCATACCAAAACCACCAAAACACTGGTTCATAATTATACAGTGTGTCCGGGATCGAACTAGCGGTAATTTAAGGGAGTGTTCTATGGCTCATTACAAGCAAAAAATTTCCTATAAAGGGGGGGGGCGCCCCCTCACCCCCTCCCCGTGAGAGCCATTGAAATTTTGTATGCGTTTTTTTGGGTATGTGCACACACTAATAACTTGAAAGTCTGTTGATACAGTCATGTTCTCAAATGGTTTCATTCGACTGGGTAGAATAATCTCTATCGCTAGATAGGTACCTAATAATGATGTAAAACGTTAAAATAACACAGCCAAAAATGCCTGAAACTAAAAAAATCATTGCCCAAAAAAATTGAAACTTGAAGTTATTGGTAAATTTTGCAGAAACGGGATCGCTAAGACCATATGTTTTTGTACTCGATAGCTTCAAATAATAGCTATCGATTTACTACAAAAAAAAAGCGCGCATAACTTCACCACGACGGCTTTTCAAGTTATTTGCATGCACCGTAAGTAGTAATCTTGGTTCTTTAGGAAGATATACCACCACACCATAACTGTTAGTTCAAGTATATATGTATTATCTATGTGTTAGTTAGTTGTGAAACGTTGCGGTGACCAGTCGTGTGCATATTTTAATTCAGAATTTCTTTCATAAACACGTGGTGTTCATAAGAGGTAAAGTAAATATTTGATATACTTACCTACGTATTTGTACCTATAAAATAACTGATTTGAATATGTTTTAAAAGTTGCATAAGCCTGTTCGTAAATACTTATACTTATACAATTCTCGCGTCACAGCGTTTGTTACAAAACTTCTCCGAAACGGCTCGACCGATTTTTATTAAACTGTTTGTGTATAATACCTGTACGGTAGATCTTAGAAAAGGGCGCTTTTATTCATAACAAACCCTATGGCCCTAGGCCAGAAGTAAGAAATGATTTATATTATGGTAAAACAAAGTTTGTTAGGTCACCAAGTCAAAGATTATCTACCAATAATTAATAATCTTTGACCAAGTGACCTATGAAAGTTTGTATGTTTGTTACTCCCTCACAATAATTGCAGTGAAATTGGGAACGGAGTTAGAATAGGTTTTATCTTGAAAAATCTGTCGTTTCTAAGGGATTAGTATAATCCGATATAGCTATGAGTTTGTATAGGTATAGGTACGACCTACGGGCGAAGACGACGGCAAAACATACATAGTTCATTATCATTAAAATGTTAGGATAATACGTACCTAGCAGGAAAACATCTTATTTAAGGTTTGGAAATAAATTGAAAAATGTGATATAAGCTAGTAGGTACTAACTTACACTTATCACTTATGATGGAAAGTGATGATACAGTCTAAGGTGCGCGCTGGCCTTGGAAATATTATGCCTCTTTACATTCACACTTAATTTGAAAGTGCCCAAGTTATGGGAAAGACACATACTTAGTAAAGTTTACTATACATATTATTACGAGATACTACGTTGACTGTTTACTTTGCACTTTTACTTAACCGTTACTGCTCGCGTTACTAAATCAAGACTGCCATTACTAAAACAATACTCGATCAAGACTCGAACAAGACTCGAAACAGATTAAAAGAACACTGACACAAGACTGACTCGTTCTCCCCGTTTCGCCCTTTTTATACATTCGTATCACCCTTTGTACAAGTAAAAACAAAACAGAAGTGGCGCCACTGCGCGCGAAAGTGGCGCCGCCGCGCGCGTAAATGGCGCCGCCGCGTAAGTGGCGCCGCCGCGCGCGTTAGTGGCGCCGCTGGCCCAATGCTGCCATCTGCGCGACCATAAACAAGGCACGCTAGTCATGGGCGACAACATCCGGCCCTCCTGCACACGCATTCGTCCCGAATTGCGTGTTTGTCTGGTGTAATTGCTGAGAACAGAAGATAATAATTTAAGCAAATGGTAATTCGACGTTAGGATCATTCTGAATGTGTACATTGAATTCAGAATACCCATTATTCACCTTCCCTTTACAACAGAACACACGAAACTAGTTTTAGCAAATGGTAATATGATGTCAGGATCATTCTGAATGTGTACATTGAATTCAGAATATTCTTTATTTCGTTACACCTTTCCTTTACAACAAAACACAAGATGCTACAGTGCGAATGTGGCAACTTGTCAACTTGAGCGTGTATTGACCCGCCATCTAGGGTCGTGGCTCACGGTTACCATTATACCAGTGTTCACTCGGATATCTGGTACAATTTCGCATCACACTGTAAATCTTATGTTCGAAGCAAATACATTAGACAACAAAAATCAACCATTTAGTCGAAATATCACCTTGACAACATCCGACTTATAAGATCACAAAACACCATAATATTGACAGCTATCAAATATGTGTTTACTTATTTATCGTTCGGCCTCTCCTGATTTTTAACCGACTTCTAATGAGTCGCGAATGCAACTTATTTATGTGAAAACTTTTGGAAAAATGATCATTTTCATATTTAACGTTAATGCATGCTCTGACGCGCAAAAGGTTTAATCATGTAAATAGTAACAATCAGTTATCTTTACTTTATCAAAATGTGCTTTCCACGGCACTTCAACGGGATTTTACAACATTTATTCTAAGCAACCAAACTAACTGCGCTTCTACCCATTAGCCACATATTAACATTATCCGATAATGGGTCAAATTCATATAAAATAACTGAGATAAAATAAAATGTTTTAACTCACTTTGACAGTGTCGCTTATTCCTTTTCCGATGATGTAAGCATCACTGATGCTACTTAACAAAGAAAAATGTTACCAAATTCAACTGGATGTCCGCTTGCGTTTATGCCTTTCTTCTCGAGGCATACCCGGTGAGCGTGGTTCCTTGAGCACTTCTGATATTACGAGATACTACGTTGACTGTTTACTTTGCACTTTTACTTAACCGTTACTGCTCGCGTTACTAAATCAAGACTGCCATTACTAAAACAATACTCGATCAAGACTCGAACAAGACTCGAAACAGATTAAAAGAACACTGACACAAGACTGACTCGTTCTCCCCGTTTCGCCCTTTTTATACATTCGTATCACCCTTTGTACAAGTAAAAACAAAACAGAAGTGGCGCCACTGCGCGCGAAAGTGGCGCCGCCGCGCGCGTAAATGGCGCCGCCGCGTAAGTGGCGCCGCCGCGCGCGTTAGTGGCGCCGCTGGCCCAATGCTGCCATCTGCGCGACCGTAAACAAGGCACGCTAGTCATGGGCGACAACAATATAAGTTTACGTTATGCATGCCGGATTATTATAGAATCCTACTCGTAATTCGTATATTATGTGCTAAACCTACTAGGTACCTATTAGTTTTTATTCCGCTTCTGAATCACTGAGCTATTGAGGTGTCAAATGAATCCAAATGTATGTCATTAATTTTGATGTTAACTTTCTTCGCTTATCAACTTTCCACATATCGATGTATACATAAGTACGTTATATGTGCCGCTTTCGAATGTACCAAATCAAAACAAAAGCGATATCAATATCGTCAGTTCTAGCCATATTACATTGCGATTCTATAGATAGAATAGACAATTAACAATGAACTTTCCTCCACGTTGAAAGAATAATGTAGTGGAGAGGACTCGGACTCGCGCACCGAGGGTTCCATACTATAAAAGAAAGAATCACTTTTGTCAATGAATTTACGAGTATAATTTACAAGTAGGTACTTAGGTACTTCTGTTGGCGAACCGCAAACCTAACTTTGTTTTTAGAGGTTTATTGTTAATATCACAAAAAATATATTAGTAAGAGAGTTGATTTTATTTTTCCTGTAAAATATACGTGAACCTCTATTTATCATAATTATTTCAGACTTTTCGATTGGTACACTTCGGATATAAGGGGGGAACGGTATTTTTTTCGACAGTTTGCCCAATAAATCAAAAACTTTCAGGCTTAAAAATAAATAAAAATTGGTTTTAGAATACACAAGTAACGCCCTTTCATATGATACCCCACTCAATATTGTTATCCTATTTTGAAATTTCGACAACCCAGTTTTCCCCCCTTTTTAAATAGAAATAAAAAAGATTTTCAATTTTTAATGATTGAAATGACGGTGCGCCGCAATTACCTACAACTATGCCAACTTTCAGGTCGATAGCTTCAATAGTTACTGAAATTATCGAGTGTGACAGACGGACGGACGGACGGACGGAGAAAGTCTCACCATAAGGGTTCCATTTTTACCATTTTGGTATGGAGCCCTAAAAGGGTATGCCGTAGGTATTTACATTCAAAAGGTCGTAGGTTCGGTTCCGTGCGAGTATGTGTAGGTACATCGTCTCTAATAAGAGGTACAAAGATGAACTTGAAGGCAAGAACGTGATCGCAATTTAAATGTTGTTCGCAATGGCATGCGAGTTGCAACTGTACAACGTATATACTACCTCAATAGACATAATATATTCTGAGGACCTGGCGGACCGCGCGAAAAAATTGCTCCAGTTTACTGGTGTTAAAAAAGTTTGTGCTACCGCGTCCCCCGGTCGTCTGTCACCCCGCAGGAGGGTCCCGCCTGTGGGTCCCGCACGAAGTTGCCAAGCTATGAAAAAAAGTCACGTTTTGTCATTGATGCAGTTCTTTAATGACTGATACATTTTTAGCCGATCGCCTTGCTTATATCGCTATACCTAACTATACTTAGTTCCAATCGAAAAAATTTTGTAACATGAGTAGCTTATAATAGGTACCTACTTACTAGCTATAATTAAACCTACTCGTAGCTGACAAATTAATATACAGGTAAATTATAATTGAGTAACGTCCTATATTTTAAGGAAATTCGATCCATTGTTTTAACCTTATTGGGCAATTTTTGGTAGCACATACTTTTTTACCGAAATCTTTAGCTTAGCGTACTTCGTCATTGCCTATATCCAATGACAAAATACGCTACGCTATATTTTGATAGATATTTTGTCATTGGACAACATTACTTACGCTAAAATGTATCCGACATCATTTTTTTGTGAAGTGAAAACTTCTTTTGGCCCGTTGGGCATTTTTAGGGTTAATTACATACAGAAATAGTAAAATTTGGTCAAGTACGAGTCGGGTTCGCGCACTGAGGATTCCGTACATAAAGACCTATTCCAACCAAAATCCCCTCTGCCCACCAAATTCGAAAACGTGCAAAAAATCACGTTTTTTGTTTTAATTTATTATTTTTTTGATTTAACTTTTTATTGAGGTAGTTACGTACAAATAGGTATACCTATAGGGATATATAGGTACATATAAACGGACGCCGTAGTTTTAGTAAAAGGGTCCCCTTTTTACACATTGGGTACGGAACCCTAAAAATTTGATTGGCTTTTTGAACATAATTATTAATTATACCTAGCAGCTATACTCAATAGTCAATATAGCTTAAAAGTTGTTATAATGAACATAGATCACCAAGATACGTTACGTTCATAGTAAATTGCGTTTTAAATCTGTGCCAAACTGCCACTCACTGATAAATAGAACAAAAGATACTAAACAGCACGCAAACGAAAGAGACAACAATAATGCTTGCGCTCGACGCAGACTAACTATGAAACTTACAATTGTAGGATTTTTGAGTCTTCACAACGCGCGCGCTTGTCATATTATATCTGCTCCTTTTTATATAATAACTAGCTGTTGCCCGCGGCTCCGCCCGCGTGAATTACAATTTTTTTACATAATATACCTTCCTACTGGAATTCCTTGATTTTTCGCGGAATTCTGGTGTGATGTTGTACAGAAACCTGTTCTTACTTTGCACGGGTTATCTTGTGGTGATTTTGAAAACTCCTTTTTCTTAATAATAATATAAAGTTTCATTAATACGTAGTTGAAAGATCAAAAGGACGATTTTAACTGTCGATATTTCGATACATTGGTACAAGTCGTGGTCACATACATTGGTACAAGTCGTGGTCACGTAGTGACCACGACTTGTACCAATGTATCGAAATATCGACAGTTAAAATCGTCCTTTTCATTGTGATTTTTATTCTGAAACCACGAAATATGTCAAAAATTATTAAACCATGTGAAAAGTTGTACTGGTGGTAGAACTCTTCTTTCAGAGTTTGGCCGGGTAGGTACAACTGGGATAAATTACTCTACTTACAATATTCCCCAGCCCAACATAATATAAGAGTCTTTTAAAAATCTTTGCTTCATCTCAATACAATCCAAAACATCAGAATGGACAATGGCTATATATTTCCTTACTGGTCGGTTAGAATCGATAAGACCTAAGAGTTAAAAATATTTGTGAACCATTATACCCTTTCCATATTGTGGATGATAAAGTTTGAATCTGTTATGTCTTACCTAACAGTGCTATCTTAATATAAAGTCAGGAAACAGTAAATAACATGACAGTTAATTTTTATTTAAAAAAATTCGGTAGTACCTATCTCAGAGTTTTACATTCAAGTTCCACATCAATTGTAGAGATGGCGTTATACGGTATAACGTAGCGATAACGCCAGTTACATGATTTTTGTTCACCCTAAAAGTGAAAAATTTTAAACCATACAAAATCTCCTGCTAAGCCTATTTATTTACGGCTGTAAGGGTACTCCAGTCTTACTTGAGCCCTACGTCCTAGCCCTAAATTCTTTGTGCATTCCGAGTTTCAAGTCACCTACCTACTTGAAGTTAAAGGTTCTGATGTCTGTAATTTCTGAACTACAAAAGTGATGATGATAAGATTTGTATGAAATAATCTTTAAAGAACCTCCTTTCTAACAAAAAAAGAATGAATGGAATCGGACAACGCGTTAATGAATTATAACTAAAAAACGTTTGGACTTTGATGCCGTCTTCCAGGGAAACCATGATGAATTTCGGGACAAAAAGTATCCTATGTCCTACCTCGGGGTATAAACTATAATCATGTCAAGTTTCATTTAAATCCATCCAGCGGATTAGCCGTGATGCCCGGTCGTGAAACAGACAGACAGACAGACAGACAGACAAAAATTAAACAAATTACAGTTTTGGCTTCAGTATCGACTAAATAGTGTCCTCCAACAAAAATTTTCAAAATATCTTCAATGTACAGAATTCGACCCTTTACAGTTTTATTATAAGTATAGAAGATTAATGAACAAGTTTTCGTTAGCAAAAAATAGGTATATTATATGGCAGGTATGAGGTATCTCCGTATACCCATGACCTTGCTCGTACCTACCTAACTCAAATAAATCATAATAATATTTTGATATTTATTTAAATTCCTCTAAACTTATTACTTACTAGCAAGATTATTTTAGGTAGTTACGGAATGATAGTTGTAAATATTTATCTGTGTCACACTAAGCTAAAAACCGATAAATTAAAATGTAATTAAAGCAAATTAATGCAAATGAGAACCCAGAAGTTGTCATTTGGGCGCTGCAAGTCGTCGGTGGATAGTGTGTGTAACATTTTGTGTGGTGCTTTTAAAAATCGTAATGTATTTTTTTTAATATTGTTTTTCTTATCTGTGATTTGAAATGAAAGCAGTGATATTACAATAATAATCGGATAAACTTAATTCTCTGATTTGTGTTAATCGACAAAACCGGCTTCAAAGTTCAAACGGCACTACCTATTTCTATTTTTAGGGTTCCATACCAAAATGGTAAAAATGGAACCCTTATGGTGAGACTTTCTCCGTCCGTCCGTCCGTCCGTCTGTCACACTGGATTATTTCAGTAACTATTAAAGCTATCGACCTGAAATTTGGAATAGTTGTAGGTAATTGCGGCGCGACGTTATTGCAATCATAAAAAATTGAATATCTTTTATATTTTTATTTAAAAAGGGGGGAAAACCGGGTCGTCAAAATTTCAAAATGAGATAACAATATTGAATAGGGTATCATATGAAACTTGTGTATTCTAAAACCGATTTTTATTTATTTTTATGCCCGATAGTTTTAGATTTATTGAGCAAACTGTCAAAAAAAATACCGTTCCCCCCCCCCCCCCTTATCTCCGAAGTTTATCGATCGAAAAATCTGAAATAATTATGATCAATAGACATTAATATAAATTTTACAGGAAAAATAAAATCAACTCCCTAAATAACTTGTATACTTTTTTTGATAATAACAATAAACAACCAAAAACAAAGTTAGGTTTGCGGTTCGCCAACAAAAGTACCTAAGTACATGTAAATTATACTCGTAAATAATTCATGAACAAAAGTGATTCTTTCAATGTTTTACTTCTTTTATGGTATGGAACCCTCGGTGCGCGAGTCCGACTCGCACTTGGCCGGTTTTTTTAATTATGATACAAGTTACATTGAACAAAAATGTTGTTTGTAAGCTTAGAATTATTGCGTCATTTGACCTTAATACATAATATTTCGAATTCATATTTATATTGTTTTTGTGTTTGCCCTGAACCGGTAAACGTTGTTTTGCCATATAAATTGTTTAGGGTTCCATACCAATTTGGTAAAAATGGAACCCTTATTTACTTAAGGGACATGCCACGGGTGTGCCCGCGAAATACATTTTTTTTGTGGTTTTTCGCGATTTTTAAGCTTTTAATAATTTTTTACACATAATAGGCTTATGGCAGTCAACTTGCGAGAATTCCAGTATCGTCTTCACCGGCTTATATAAAAATCTCTGCTTGAAAGTGTCGAGTTAAAGAAATTAGTCCGAGATTTGCGAGTTACTCACTTCAAACTCTATACCCGGACTAATTTTCTAGGAAAGACATTTTTATGCAAGGATTTTGATATCATAAACATCTAAAGATGATAGGTACTTACTACTATTCTCGCAAATTGACTGCCATAAGCCTATCATGTCTAATTAGCGTACAAATTGCAAATAATCGGTCAGGTGCGAGTCGGACTCGCGCACTGAGGGTTCCGTACTATATTAGAAAAAGTTAAACCATAAGGCCCGGGTGCCACCAAAGCGGAGCGGAGTGGAGCTGTATTTGAGTAACCAATCAGATTTCGTAATTTCGACATCTCCTCTCCTCGGAAATGTCAAAATGACAAAATCTGATTAGTTAATCAAACACAGCTCCAGCCCGCTCTGCTTTGGTGGAAACCAGACCTAAGTATCACTTTTTTACCGAACCGCAAACTTAACTTTGTTTTATGAGGTTAATTGCTAATACCAAAAATGTAGGTAAAATAGATACAGAATTCATTATATTTTTCCCGTAAAATATACATTGATTCCTATTAATGATAATTATTTCAGAATTTTCGATTGGTAAACTTCGGAGATAAGGGGCAACGGTATTTTTTTCGACAGTTTGCTCCATCAATCAAAAACTATAAGACATAGAATAGAGATCAGTGGTTCAAAACCAAAGTTTTTTTACAGACATGATTGTAGCAGAGGCTTGGAAGGCGGACTATCTGTTCTGGTTGCTGCCGGCTGCTTTGCTGCTGGGCCTGCTCTTCGTGCTTGGACTGTTCGCGTTGTTCCTCGGTATACACCTCTACGCCAAACTAACCTGTGGGAGGTAAGCTAATCTTCTCTTCTACTATATAAAAATAAGTCGGGTTTTCCTTCCTGACGCTATGACTCCAGAACGCACGAACCGATTTCCACGGTTTTGCATTCGTTGGAAAGGTCTCGGGCTCCGTGAGATTTATAGCAAAGAAAATTCAGGAAAAATTAAAAAAAAAAAAAAAAAATGTTACATAAAAGGAAGCCATCTGTTGGCGAAACGGAGTTCGCCTGGTTCGCTAGTCTTCTATACATATAGTGCCACAAACTTATCAGCAACATATTATGTCCCATTGCTATTTTATCGCTTTCAAACGAAACTCAAAAAATTTACGTAAGTACTTAATGTACGTATTACGTAATGCCCACAAGGACGAAACGCAATTTAGGTAAGCGATTTAGCGATGCGATGCTGTGTAGCATAAGTGAAAGTTCTAATTTCTCCCTTCTGAGTTCTGACGGTAATGTCCTTAGATACGGTTAAAGAAACTTTATTCTCATTAAGAATTAACAATTCACTTACTTGTATGTAAAAACTTAGATGCATCACTTACCATCATGTGTTCACAAAAAGTGGCAGGAGGGATTTATTTGTTTTCTACGACGCACTTTTTGTCACGCATCGGGACATCCTCATAACATTTTTGGAAGAAAAGTATAAGTAGGACCGACCATACAGAATCTTTTTCAAGTATAGCGGATTATAGCAAAACATATTAATCTGTCCTCCTAATTATGGACTTCCGCAAAATACTAGCGCCTGCTTCCATTCAATATTTATAAATAAGTACGTGGCATTCTGGGAGTGCCGAGAGAAGTGTGGGTACAAGGTCGCGTATGCAATGGTTTTTTCCCTTCCCAAAAAATGCTCAATGCACCGAAAGAAGTCTTCACGGCAACTTAACTTACCTTATCAACCTATAGACGTCCACTGCTGGACGTAGGCCTTTCCGAGAGCGCGCCACCACACACGGTCCTCCGCCTTCCTCATCCACCCGCTACCAGCGACCTTTCTCAGGTTGTCGGTCCAGCGGGCAGGAGGTCGTCCTACGCTGCGCTTACCGGTACGCGGTCTCCACTCCAGAACACGTCTGCCCCAACGGCCGTCGGTTCTGCGACAGATATGGCCTACCCACTGCCACTTCAGCTTGCTAATCCGTTGGGCTATGTCGGTTACCTTGGTTCTCCTACGGATGTCCTCGTTGCGGATTCTATCCTTCAGAGAAACACCCAGTATAGCCCTCTCCATAGCACGCTGAACTTGTGGACAAGGTCTACTGTGAGTGTCCACGTTTCTGCTCCGTATATGATATGACCGGTAAGACGCAGGTAAGACTTTTGTCAAGACATTGGGGTATCGGCGAGTTGAAGACTTGACGCGGCTTTCCAAATGCTGCCCATCCCAGCTGAATTCTTCTGTCGGCTTACTTGTCGAAGTTGTTTCTACCTAACTGTATAATCTGTCCCAGGTAGTTATATTCTTGAACAACTTCGATGCTGACATTTCGATCGACAACGATGGGCCTTTGTGATGACATATTCACTTGCTCTTTTTCAATACTTAAAGTTTTCGTGTTTAATTCAAGATACGGCGAAAAGACAAAGATGGACGGGAAGACTGTCATCGTGACGGGCTGCACCAGCGGCATCGGGAAGGAGACGGCCCGGGAGCTGGCCAAAAGAGGCGCTAGAGTCATCATGGCCTGCCGGAGTTTGGACAAAGCCGAGAAGGTTAAAGGTGGGTTCCAACAAGTAACACTAGACATATTATACCCTGGACAGGGAGGACGACGCGAAAAAATCGGTGTCAAACATGCTTGTTTTGTCACCAGCCGTAAGGCCACGCTGCAGTAGTTCACACAGTAGCCACCTATAGAATTTTGAAAGATGGCGCTACTGTTTGCTTGAACGAAAAAGGTTTACGTGAATCGTTAGGATGCCCATATCCTGGTTTCTTATCAGTGGATTTAACATTCCTTTTGCTATAAACAAGTCTTCCAACTTTTTGAATGGTTGTCTCAGAAACTCTCAGTGACTCTTAGGAAAAATGTGAAAAAGGTGGCTCAAAATGACAAAAATCCTGTTTTTGTGATTGTTGAACCCGTGTAATTTTTTTCCAATAATAATATGAGGACATTTTTTTATACTGTAGGTATAGGTTTACGCTTGACCACAATCTCACCTGATGGAAAGTGTCGATGTGGTCGAAGATGGAGCGCACTTACCTAGAAGATGCCTATTCACTCTTTTTTTAAAGGTACTCAGGTTGTAACATGCGGGGAACACAGATTTCGGGAGAGAATTCCAAACCTTAGCCATGCGTACTAAAAATGATGAAGCGAATCGCTTCGTGCGCTACTGGTGGTATAGCGACGACATAGGGATGAAAGTCCACCCGGCGTCTTGCGGTGCGGTAGAAAAATGGTAAGGGAAGAACCAGATCAAACAACTCCTGAGCACACTCTCCGAAATATATCCTATAAAAAACCGTCAGGCACGCCACCTTGCGGCGATGCTCGAGATTATGAAGCTTCGCCACAAGAGGCGAGCCCTCGCCAATGAGTCAATCTTGAATTCATTATTCTCTATTGCAGATGAAATCATCGAATCGACAAAGAACAGCAACATAATCGTCAAGAAACTCGACCTCAGTTCGTTCGCCTCCATCAGATCATTCGCTGAAGACGTCAAGAGAACCGAAAAAACTCTGGACGTCCTCATCCATAACGCTGGATACGCGGGGGCTTTCAAAAAGGAGAAATCCGAAGACGGCATCGAATTGACCATGGCTACAAACCACTACGGGCCATTTCTGTTGACCCATCTCCTTATAGATCTGTTAAAGAAAAGCGCTCCATCCAGAATAGTGGTTGTAGCGTCTTCTTTATACAGATTAGCGTCCGTAAACTTGGACAACCCAAACCCCTTAAACACTAACCCGGCTTATTTGTACTACGCGTCCAAAGAAGCGAATATCTTGTTCACAAGGGAATTGGCCAGGCGTTTGGAGGGTACTGGGGTCACAGCGAATTGCCTGCATCCTGGACTGATTGATAGTGGCATTTGGAGGAACGTACCAGCGCCGTTAAGCTGGGGTTTGGGGCTGATAAACTTCTGCTTCTTTAAAACTCCCGTCCAGGGTTGCCAGACGACAGTGATGCTGGCGGTAGATGAGAACTTGACCAAGGTTACTGGGAAGTATTTCTCGGATTGTCGGGAGAGTACGCTGTCCAGTTCGGTGAGTGATATGGGAAGGGCTCGGAAGTTGTGGGAGATTTCAGAGAAGATGGTGAAATTGGAAGAGGATGATCCTAAGATTTAAGTAGGATATTAACATAGCGCCGATTACTTGATTCAGATGCTAAGAGGGTGCCACTGATCAGAGGTTCTAGACAATGTAACATTCGTTTAGCGTTCACGACAATAGATAAAAATGTATGGACAAACCACGTGTCTGTAGAAAAACAACGTGACCCCAAGAGAGGAAAACTCGCTGTTTTTGAAAATCGGTTACGACAATAACGCTCCCTGGCGTTGGGGTGACGTTGCAGATAACCTTTAGCCATGCCTTTAGCGTACCTACTTCGCATGACAATTGACAGCCGACAGTGAACAACGCTAAGCATAAAGTAGATTCTTCTTTCATTTATTAGGGTTCCATAACAAAATGGTAAAAATGGAACCCTTATAGTGAGACTTTCTCCGTCCGTCCGTCCGTCCGTCTGTCACACTCGATTATTTCAGTAACTATAGAAGCTATCGACTTGAAATTTAGAATAGTTATAGGTAATAGTGACCCGACGTCATAACAATCGTAAAAATTTGAAAATAGTTTTTATTTTTATTTGAAAAGGGGGGAAAACCGGGTCGATAAAATTTCAAAATGAGATAACAATATTGAGTGGGGTATCATATGAAAGGGCGTTACTTGTGTATTCTAAAACTAATTTTTATTTATTTTTAAGCCTGATAGTTTTTGATTTATTGGGCAAACTGTTGAAAAAAATACCGTCCAACCCCCCCCCCCCCCCCCCCCTTAACTCCGAAGTTTACCAATCGAAAAATCTGAAATAATTATGATCTACTGAAGTTAACGTATATTTTACAGGAAAAATAAAATCAACTCGCTGACTAATATACTTTTTTTGATAATAACAATAATCCGCCAAGAACAAAGTTACGTTTGCGGTTTGCCAACAAAAGTACCTACATGTAAATTATACTCGTAAATTCATGAACAAAAGTGATTCTTTCAATGTTTTACTTCTTTCATGGTATGGAACCGTCGGTGCGCGAGTCCGACTCGCACTTGACCGGTTTTTTTTCCATCGGTATCATGATTTTTCTTGTCTAGCCCTGCTGTTACGGAACTTGTTAAAACTCTCACACACTCTACTATTGGCTAAAAGGTTTATAGATTTCGGAAACATAGTTTTAACATTACCAATTGCGCAGTGAATTTATACAGGCAACAACTAAATCGAAGTATGTCACCCCATTAGCATTTGGGTCGTCGATATAAGACTTGCGTAAGATATTTTTAGTGGCCAGTTATTAGTAGGTACATTGGAACATTATAAAGATTTAGATCGCAGTTTATTAACAATTATTATTTATTACTATGGATTTTTTATGAATTATATTTCTAATTAATAAAACAATAATGTACCGAAAATACTTCTATTTATTGACATTTTTAACACATTAAATCCTATCCTAAAGTTACACATAATATTCTACAGAAGTTAATCATTTCTATAGAATCCTTGAAAATTATTGTTTTAATGGCCAAGAAATTAGCCAATAGTGATGGGCCCATTCATAGACTACTAGTTAATCACTAATGGTCAAATGACCAATAGTGATGGAAGCAATCGGCTACTAAGTTTATCATTATTGGTCATCACTGATGGTCAAATGGTCATTAGTGATGGACACATTCATCGGCTACTAGTTTATCATTATTGGCCAAATTTATCACTAATGGTCAAATGGCCAAAAGTGATAGACACAATCATAGGCTTCTAGTTTATCACTATTGGTCAAATGACAGAACACAAATACTCCAATTGGCTTATGTAACAGTTACCTCGATAAATCATGTTTTCTGTCCAGCAATACCTTCTTCTGACGATCGCTTTTAGTTAATACATCCATACACATGTGCGTTAAGCTGTGTGCTAGCATTGAATGTACAGTTGGAGTCAAAAGTGCATACATAACGTAAAAGTAACCGCATATTGCCGTTAACAGACTATCAACCTTAAGACAACAGCATTAGGTTCAAAATATTTCAATTTAAAATTACACTATGTAGACTGACTGGCCGAGTACATGCAATGCAATTGGTTTTCAAAATTTTGAAATGTACAGTGAGGCTTTACATTTTAAAAGGAGAATGCCGATTCTTGTATGAAAATTAGGCTATACCTACCTTGCATCTTATCCAAATCATCGGTAAAACATTAGAAATATTCTCAATATTATGTAAAAAAAAAAGATTAGTAAGATATTTAACAGGGAAATTGTAATAATCTGATTTTCTAAGTGGTTAATTATCTAAGTTTTATAAGTGGCATGGCGGGTCCTCATGATTCGAAACATTTAACTACTTTTTTTTATAATACTTTTGAACCCCTTTTCACATTTCACTAACATAAATATATGCAATATTAAAATTTGATAGAAGATTCTTCATGCATACGTGCTTGAGACGCATAGTGACGCAAATGTAGCCCATTTTCAGGCAATCTCCTTTGAATGCAACTAATGACTGTCGTGTTGGTACACTGTATTTTAATTACATTTAAATGTAAAGGAAGGAAGAACTGTAAGTATCAATGTCAGTCGCTCAAATCATACTGATCAAGAAATGTGTGGTCTACGCCCAGCATAGCCCCCAAACTGACCCTAGGGACCCTACGTACCACCTCATCTAGATCTATATCTATAGGATCCACAAGATCATCGCAATTACTCCTTATGTTCAAGGAACTGCAACTTGGACTCAAAAGATCCGGCAATAAGTTTCTATTGGCATTGAATCCTGCATTCGTATTAAAATTCTCCTTTTCTTCAACTATAGTCCTCTTCTCATCTTTAAGTGGTTGTATGCTAGAACGGAACTGTTTAAATCTGTTTATAATCTTCTCTAACGAACTAGTTTTTGCAACAAGTGCTGTATTCGTTTTGGGTGTTTCTGTTTTTGAATGTGATTCTGGCATTATCGGTGAAATACTGCTATTCGGTAGATCTGCCGCTCTTATTGTTCTCGATACGAGACTTTCTTGTACATCCCTTGATGTTACAGTTGAATTGTGGGATTCTTGCAATTTTCTTGATAACACTAAAGTATCGTGAGATTCTTGTAAATCTCTTGCTTTTACCGTCTTCTGTATGTGGTATTCTTGTTTCGATAAAGGGATTTTTGATGGAATATTCTTAAATGATCCTAATTTAAGGGAAGCCACTTCCTTTGTAGGTGTTATTGTTATTTTTGGTATTTCGTGTTTGTTTCCAACAGGAGTGTTAAAGTTGCTATTCAAACATGAAATGCCAGACATATCAAGTTGTGGAGGGCTGTCTTCGGCCATAATAGACAGTTTTCTACCCTGTCTTTTCATGCTTGATTTATGTATTCTTTCTCTGTTCTCTAACAAATTAGGTGAAGAATAGCTTCGGAACAAATTACTTTCGCTTGAAATTATAGAATCATTAAATAAACGTTTCATCTTGGAATGATTGTGATGTTCATTTTTATTTTTATGCTTCTTTGTGCTGCTTTTCTTTTTTGTTGACAGCAGTCTTTCTATTTGCTGCTTCGTGAAACCGGCTGAACATTCGGCAATGGTTTCGTTAGCTTTTATGTTTGATATAACAGAAGTATTGCTCGTGTGACTTCTATCATAAGAGCTTACTTGACAAGACAGCAAGGTTTTTAAGAAGTCATCCCTCGGGGCATGATACGTGTTATAGTTGGAGATTGATCTGGGGGGTGGTCTAGCGAACATCTCTCCCCGTTTTAGTAAGTTGAAGCGACGTTTGGGGATGTTGAGTGGAGTGAACCCGTCGAAAGTGGGGTATTTGTTCTGCTTCATCTTAATGCCAGAGAGATCTGGCATTGGGGGTATCACGAAAACTTCCTCTTCAAAATACTCATCTTCTTCTTTAGGCTGTGTATATAGCTGGAATGACAAAAATTTGGTGTAGGCATTCGTTTGTACATAAAAGTAGCTCATGAAGTCACATGCTAAAGCTGGTCTAAAATAAAATAAAAAGAGCCTTTATTGATTATTCAGACTTGGTAATTGGTAAACACATTAACACTAAACTAACAATTTAATAAAGTAAGAAGGAGTAGTTTAAAACCATAATATAAAGGAGTTTGCGTCTTCAAGCTTGTACCACTGTGAAGATAACCCTCCTAAACACCCCAAAACTAGCACCACCAACACTTAATAGCAAAAATTTTAAAATTCTAAATTAATAAATTCATTCATTCAACTCTATATTTTTTTTACATTAAATAATGATGAGACAAACATGACATTCACTTAGCGCATTCACACCGTAGCATACTCTTAGACCTAACAAACATTTGTGGAAAATTTCATAACAATTGGTCAAGCCATTTCAGTGGAGTTTGAAACTAACCTTTAACTTCTTTTCGTTATTCTTCAATTTCTCCACCAAGCCTCTGTAAGCCAAGCACAGCTCTTCATACTCAGTCTTCCGATCCTCCACGGTCTTGCTGAACTCGTACAGCTCATCACCAATCGTTACATTATTCAGCATATAGCACATACTGATTGTGTACGCTCGGATCAGGTTTGGGAAGCTCAATCTTCCATTGTTTTGGATGTTTCTTAGGATCTGTTTCTGGCAGCTGTTGACCTGTTGAAAAAATAAGTGATTTATAAGTAGGCATAGACCATCTATTCCAATGTCTGATTGGCATGATGCTATTGACGGGATCAGTAAGAACGCACAGTGTTTGGGTGTGGATTGGAATGAAAGTTACAATTACTGTCATGCCAATCCACACTCACATACGATCAATTGTAACTGATCGAATCTGTAGCAAAGGAAGGATGGTGTATGGCTGGCACTATGGATCATCTATCGAAAGAAATGCGACAGCAGTTCCTAGTAGATGGTTCGGCGGCAGGGAGGTTTTTTAGTCCGTAGGTCATTGGGCATCATTCCCAATGGAGTCGGGCGTTACCAGCAGGTATCCTATGAGGATTTTTCCTCCTCCCATAACAAAAAAAAAGTATGGATCATATTATGAGTCTGATTGAACATCGAACTGCAATCCAATTGGTGCAATTGGCACACACTCGGATTTCAGTTGGAGGCAGTAGATTTGATTCCATCCAAAAGCCACTTAGTGTAGGCGCACACTGGACGACATGCGAAAGCCACAGCTCGGCGACTAGACACAACTGACAGTTTTCATAATATTTTGTTCAAAGCTCCACTCACTTGGCGTCAGAAATACAGAGTTGTGACAATAAACTAGGGGAGTTGGGCGCACTCTCTGCTAGACACCGCGTCTAGTCTGAATCTGCATTGGTTTGCTAATATTTTTATAAGTAGCTATATACTATTGGTATTGTATCGGCAAAGAGTTGTATTGGAAAAGAGTAGTATCTGCAAAGAGTTGTATTGGCAAAGAGTTGTATTGGCAAAGAGTTGTATTGGCATAGAGTTTTGGCAAAGAGTTGTATCGGCAAAGAGTTGTTTTGGCAAAGAGTAGTATCTGCAAAGAGTTGTATTGGCAAAGAGTTGTTTTGAGGCATCCCTAACAATAATAATAGTGCTAGGAAAAATAAGTCAAACAACAAACCTGATTTTGTAGTTCATCTGTACAGATTTCATCAGTCTTTGGATCGTACACCAATGTGTAGCTGCTCTTTTCAATTTGGCCAGTGCTCCTCATTACTATCTCCTCTGACAATGTGTACATTTTCCTACATTTTTCCATCAGAGGCGACACTTTAACATTCCAAGTGGCTTCCAGACAATCGGTTTGCTCATCTACTGCCTGTAAACAATAAATTAATCACATAAATAAAAGTGTATGTTTGTTTTTCACTTGCGTCATTACAATGAGAGATGGGTTATTTGCAAGTTTTCTATACTCTATTTAGACAGGTTGATGTAGACAAAGAACAAGAAAGGACTTTTCAAAATTCCTTGAATGAAGAAGAGCTGTAAATTGTAAAAAAAATCATTTGACTCTAAAAAATTTTTTTTAATATAGTTAATGATGAAAAATATTAACAACTCAAAAATAAAGTTATAAGGGACTAAAGGATAATTTATAACAAAGTCAGCGGAGAAATCCAGTTCTTATTGAATTTGTTGAAAACTGATATTCACACAGGCAAAAGATACTAATGAAATAAATTACCTTCAACCAATCATCAAAAATAGCAGCAGTTTTATTTATATCCTTGATTTCTAATATTTGATTTTTTAAAGACTCGTCCATCTTGTATTTGGTAACAATTCCATCTATCAAGTCATCAATATATGTTTTAGCCTTCAAAGTTTTCGTTTCGCAAACAACTATTTTTGATCGTAACATTTCAGCTATTTTTTCATTTGACTGTTCTTTAACCAGGAAACTGGTCAGTTTATTGGTTACTTTGCCTTCATAATTTAAGTTTTCCATGTAATCTATGAAACTTTTACTATTGTTTGGTTTACTTTTATTATACTTTTCTGTGACTTCATCATACAAACTTTGTTTTTCGCTGCCTTTGATTCTTTGCGTTAGTATTCTCTTCACAGCTAGTACAGATAGTTGGTACACTAAAACTGTAATTTTAAAAGAAGTTGGGTTCACTAAATACGATGGCCTGACATCTGTTAGGAGCCCTTTGGAAGCACTATCGGATATAAACGCGGATAATTCACTTTTATAAGCCCTTTCGGCTTTCGTATCATACAACGGCCAAGTTAGCGAACTGTGCACTTGAGGATCAATAATAAACAATAAATAGTACGTGACATTGTAAAATAGATTCTGAGTAGTCTTCTCCAGGCCGTTTTCTTCGAGTATCAGTTTCGCTGTTTTAGTTAGCATTGGCTGAATCTTGTGTAGCAAAGCTAAGTTCTCGAAGGTCCCCTTTTTGTACAGGGATGCCTTGTCCACCCTTGTAGCCATGGTGATTGTTACACTCTTGGTAGATTGCAGAAAGTTACCATTTCACTGCACTGAACACTCTAATTAAATTAAACACAAGTTTATTATGACTAAACAAACAAACACCATTTTCAAAAATAAAATTAAAAAATCTTTGAGTGCATTCAGAATTCAAATTTCAATTTCGGTTCGGTCTGTGTTTCAAAATTTCAAATTAATGTCAAACGCAACCGTTAAGTTATCGCAGACCACAAAACTGTTATTATCGCTCTACACTACTCGCGAAGTTGATCGAAGTGGGACGAAGTTGACCAAAGTGGGACCGAAGTTGAACGGAGAGAGCAGTGTGGAGGGGCACTTCGTCGTGTGCGTCAGGATGGCGGGTGTATGATTACAAATAGTCATGCTGACTGCACGAGAGCAATGTACGACCAATGTACCGAATGTACATCATATTTTAAGCAATGTACTATTTTAAAACCAGAGTTATTAGAGAAACCATGTGAGCCGCCAGCCTGATATCAGGTTGGCGGGTGTATTTTAAATATGAACCAATTACTTACTAGCTGAGTGTGAAATAACTACTATAGCAATGTACGAGCAATGTACTCTAACATATTAAAAGTATAACCACATGCGGTTAAGGGTTGACGAGCAATATGAAAAAAAATTAAAATCCCACAAGCGCCTGAATTATTTTATTAGCAATTACAAGATAGGTATCGAGTTTCGTGTGAATTGACAAATCCCTTTGACTTTGAGCCTTATTGTAATAGCAACGATTAAACTAAAGAAATTAAAAATTCATAAGTAGGTACTTATACTGTGTAAAAAAAAATTGGTTGCCTGTAAAGTCGGTATACGGGCGAAAGTTTTACGTGACAACGTAAAACTTTCGCCCTGTACTGTAACGGGTGACCAATAGGTCACCCGTGCGAACTAAGCTGGGGTAGGGGGGGTCTGCTAGTTATATTACAATTTACAACCTCTACATAGTACATAATAAGTATTATGTATTAAATACAATAATATTATGATTTAAAAATCTTCGTTTTTTAAGCTACTAGATGGTGCCAGTGATCAGATCAGAGTCATCTGCGTGGAGTACGCTTTTTAAATAAGCCGGACAACCCCTGTACTGTTATAAGTTATCCCTGTACCACATCAAAATATTTTCATCATAAGGACCGTGAAAGTGTAGTAGATAGATAGACAGGCATACTTTCGCATTTATTAATCAAATTCAAGTAAAATCGACCATTGACGATTCCCTGTTTCTGATATTATACAGATTAAAAAAAAATAGGCGCTTTGTCGACAGTAAAGCTCAATCTATACTT
The DNA here is from genome assembly GCA_963855885.1 of Coenonympha glycerion. Classification (NCBI taxonomy): domain Eukaryota; kingdom Metazoa; phylum Arthropoda; class Insecta; order Lepidoptera; family Nymphalidae; genus Coenonympha; species Coenonympha glycerion. The sequence continues at coordinate 8,455,338 of OY979650.1, forward strand.
AAATATTAATAATAATAGTTCGCTTAGTTTTAATATTTAAGTATTTAAACATATTTACTTAATGCAAATAAAAGTATATTATTAGTATTTGGCCAACATATTATGCTCAGTTGCACAAAACAAAAATATGTAAGTAATGAATTAGTTTCATAAACACTTAAATTTTTAAAATTGTTTCGTGCAATTCACCGATAGCCTGGGATAGAAATAATAATGACACATAAAATCGATGTCCTCCCTGGCGCAGTGTTGCGCGCTGTTGCGCCTTAACGTGCGGATAACCCGGGTTCGATCCCCGCTACCGTGTTAGACTGCATCATCACTTACTATCAAGTGAGATCGCAGTCAAGGGCTAACACTTGTAGTAGATAAGAAAGTTATTTCTGTCCATATACAAGGCAATGCATTATCATATTTTTCTGACTTCTGATTATTCTATTATTTAAATCATCAAAACATATCCATTTGTTGTTTCTATAACAGTGTGCTCTATAGTGACCTATGTTTCCTTTTGAGCCCGATGGCAGATATTCTATTATTCCTATAATATCATATTCTTTTGATTCTAAGTTAATTTTCAGTTGAACCTCATCTAAACACCTTGACTCGCTTTGACTTAACTCAAAGCTTACAACATTATGTAGAGTATAGGTGAATGTTCTTATGCCCTTGCAGTTATGACGACGACACGTCACCATGTTATTTTTTTCTGTCAACATAGAAGCTGCAGCTTCAGAAATTACCGTCTTATTAATATCTAGCGGTAGAAACGCAATTTAAAAATTCGTCCCAATTCGAATTTCGATCACAGAATCCTTGCCACAAGTGTGCTACAAGCGCGCTCGACCTTTGTTCGATTTTTAAACTTATAAAAAAAGTACATTTAAAAAGAAAAAAATAGTACAAACTGCAGTAAGTATTATTATATCTATTTTTAGTATTATAAATCTTTTTTAGTATTATTTTCATACGGAATATTTTAATTTTAATTTTGTCTTTTAACTTTTGGAACGAAAGTCTAAGAAAAAATAATAAAAAGAACGAACACAATTTTTTTAACTTATTTAAATTTATTTTTGAAAATAGAACTGAAAGTTGTAGTGCCACTTTGTGTGCTGCACTGGTGAATGTGCCTACGTGGTTGGTTGGATTTGGATGTAGGTATAAAAAGTGTTTATCTTGGGACTAAAAAGCATTATTCAATACCTGTTAGTGGCTGGTTTAAACTTTTAGTTCCTTGTGGTTCTACCTACTATGAATAAAAATAGAATCAGTATAATGAAAGTCGAGTAAAAATTGACCATTAGCGGAAATAGTTTTTTAGGGTTCCGTAGTCAACAAGGACGGAGGACCATAGACTATACGGTCTTTGACTACGGAACTTCATACTTCATATTATATTAATAAGATAAATGCGCAAGTGCGTTTGTTTGTTGGTTTGTGCTATAAGCCTATATTATACAATAATAATGTAACTGTATGCATACATACATAGCATGTGGCATTTGCACCATTAACTTTAACGGTGCAGGTCAATGGTGCAAATGGAACCACGGGGTTTTAAGAAATTTAAATATAACAGTCTTTGACAGTGGAGGAAAACATCTCCATTTAGATTCTGTGATATGCTTACCTATTTTGTCTTATAATAATTATCAGTAGGTATCGTTTTATTCTAGTATAGTACCTACCTACTACTACCTAGTACCTACTACCTAGTAGTAGACGGCAAATGAAAGAGTAAAGCCGAGGCTCGACCGTGAAATGAGCGGGCTAGTATTTTCACGGTCGAGCCTCGGATTTATGATAAACTAGCTAATGCCTGCGACTTCGTCCGCGTGGAATAAAATTTTTTTAATTCCCACGAGAACTCCGTGATTTTCCGGGATAAAAAGTAGCCTATCACTCTGCAGGTCCTAAACTATTCCCATGCAAAAAATCACGTCAATCAGTTGCATAGTTACGACGCGATTGAAGGACAAACCAACAAACAAACACACTTTCGCATTTATAATATTAGTATGATTTTCCGAATTAGAATTCTCAGACACCTGTAAGTAGTTTAGTTCCTTTGATAGAGATCATTGTAATTGCTAATAAAATAATTCAGGCGCTTGTGGGATTTTAATTTTTTTTCATATTGCTCGTCAACCCTTAACCGCATGTGGTTATACTTTTAATATGTTAGAGTACATTGCTCGTACATTGCTATAGTAGTTATTTCACACTCAGCTAGTAAGTAATTGGTTCATATTTAAAATACACCCGCCAACCTGATATCAGGCTGGCGGCTCACATGGTTTCTCTAATAACTCTGGTTTTAAAATAGTACATTGCTTAAAATATGATGTACATTCGGTACATTGGTCGTACATTGCTCTCGTGCAGTCAGCATGACTATTTGTAATCATACACCCGCCATCCTGACGCACACCACTTCGTCTAACTTCACCAATTTTTTTAGTACGCCGAGGAACTTCGCGAGTAGTGTAGAGACCGGGTTAAGTTATACGCCGACTCTACACTACTCGCGAAGTTCTTCGTCGAAGTACTCAGAAAGTTTACCGAAGTATAAGAAAAGTTGGCGAAGTTAGACGAAGTGCCCACACTGCTCGCTTCGGTTAACTTCGGTCAACTTCGAGAGTAGTGTAGAGCGCGGGTAAGTTTGAGGCCGCTGATCTCCATAGAGTATATAGAATATACTCTGGATAGCTGACTGTCAAAGTAAAAATGAATACCTACACTTGATTTTCGCCATTTTGGCGCTGATTGTTGCGTACCTACCTACCTATGCGTAACCTGGCGTGAGCGTCTATGGAACTAAAATCAAATGACATTCAAAACGACGGTCCACTCTATGGTCCACTAACCACTTCCAACAAATGTCAATTTTGTACCGTGGACACGGGGACACTCGGAGGAGGCGCTTCAAATCGACACAAAAAATGAAATCCGCAGATAATATTAAAGGCCCCTCCAATTATTGTGCCCCTCCTTATAAATGAATTTTTTGCTGTGGCTGGTGCATATTATTTAAAATTTTCATTTTGTAGTTTTGTATTCGTGCGCTTGATAGATGGGGGCTTACTATGACACAGCCATTGCTGAAAGTTTTTTGTATTACAAATCGTTGGTATTACTAAACGTAATTTCTGGCTATCTCTGTGCTCGTGTGGGCTGTCGTCCTCTGTCACTGTGACAACTGACAACTGTCAAGTGTCAATTTGCAGTAAACGTAGTGATATGGTAGTGATTATCATAGACTATAATAATAATATATTATAATAGGAACCGGTGGTTATATACCTACCTGCGTTGCCATTTGGCAACTTTGGTTGCCATTTTGGCAACATTTGACCCTTCGTGGCAACCAAATGGCAACCGAGCTCAAATGGCAACTTTTTGGCAACTTTTCGACTTGTCGCGCGATCATCGGTAAAAAAAATATATCGAATATATTTCGCAGATGAACTGAACTCATCGAATTGAAGAAAATCAAAATCTTGAACGCATTTTTATTCCCAAATGAAAATACTTATATAATAGACAAACAAATTGTACCCATATTACTATCAGAAAAAGGAAAAGGTCTATTTTGGTGAAGCTAGAGATAAAAGTAATTTATGCCCGGATATTGATCTGTCAGGATAATTCCAATCTCATCTGTCTCTAGTACTTTCTTTGTTAAATTTATAAAGTCACATGCATTCTGGGTTTTCGAAGTCGCAATAAATGCATATCTTGTGTAGTGATCTACTAAAAGGTGTAGATATTTCTTTGTAGACCTAGATCCTCCAAATCCACCAATAGTATCCATTGACATTATTTCAAATGGTTTGGTGGCTGGTCCCAGTTGTGACAGTAATCCAATTTTTTTTTGACATCTTGATTTATTTTTTATGCATATTTCACATGTTTTACAAATATTTATGATATTTTTTGTTAGGTTTATAGCCGTATATATTGAACTTATTTTTTTCTGCAGTTGTCTGATCCCAATATGGCATAAATCTTCATGCACCTTTTTTATAAGTTTTTTACTAAATTCTTCTGAGAGGATAATCTTTTCCTGTTTCTTTATTTTTTTATAATAGATATTATTTTTTAGTATTAAATTTTGTTTCTTTTCTCTTATTGTTTCATTTTTCTCTTGGTCTCCAACTATATCTTTTATTTGTATTAAATTAACTATTCTCAATGTTTCCTCTCTGTTATCTTCTGGTTCTAATACAGGGTTTCGGCTCAAACAGTCTGCTTCTACATTTTCTTTACCAGGTATATATTTTACGGTAAAGTCATACTGAGATAGGTAGTATGTGAGATCACCCAATTCTTCATCTGTCCTGCATTTAATGTTCATGTTCTCTAGAGGTTTGTGATCTGAGTAAATGGTGAATTGTTTTCCGATGAGCCAGTGCTGCCAATATTTAACAGCTTCTTTCATAGCAAGACATTCTAAATATATAGCCTTTTTCCGTTTTTGATGTTCATTCAATTTTTTTGAGAAATATGCCACCGGTTTGTCTTTACCATCTAGTTGTGTCTGTTTTAATATTGCTCCAATGCCCTCCAAAGATGCATCGGTAAAGATTTTGATTGGTAAGTCTTTGTCGAATATTTCCAAGACCGGTTGCGAACATAAATATCTTTTTATCAGATTGAATGCTTCTTCACATTTCTCTGACCATACAAATTTCTCGTTTTTTCGTAATAAATTGTGTAATGGATCTAAGATAATTCTTGGTATATAGTCATGGTAGAAGTTTATTTTTCCCAAAAATTGTCTGATGTTCTTTTGCGTCTTAGGAGTTGGAAAGTTCCTTATTGAAATCAAATTGTCTTTTAGTGGTCTTACTGAATTGTTCTGAATTATATGGCCGAGGTATTTTACCGAGTCTGAAGCAAAGGTACATTTCTTAAACTTCAGTCTAAAGCCTTCTTTAATTATTGCCTCTAATACATTTCTAATGTGCCTTATATGTTCTTCAAAGGTAGACGAGTATATCAAAATATCATCAATATAGTTAACAGAGTATCCTGTGAGATTGTGTTTTCTTAGAATATTGCTTAAGATTCTCTGGAAAATTGCTGGTGATGTTTTCAAGCCAAAAGGGAGGCAGGTCCACTGGAAGTGGCCATCTTGTGTGACAAATCCTGTTTTACTTCTGTCTTCCACCCGTAATGGTATTGCCCAAAATGCTGAGTTTATATCTAGTGTAGTAAAATACTTGCAATTTCTAGTTTTAATAATTAGATCATCTATCAAAGGAAATGGTTGAGCTTGTGGTATAACTATTTTGTTTAACTCTCTGAAATCTACACATAAACGGGATTTTCTATTTTCACCTTTTTTAAACGCCAATGTCACTGGAGCAGCGAAAGGACTGTATGATTCTTCTATTAAATTGTTCTTTAGTAACATCGATATTTGCTCTTCAATTTCTAATCTATCTTGTATTGTACATCTGTATGGTCTTTTACTACAATATTTATTTACTTGTAAATCTATGCGAGCTTCATAATCTTTAACTGAACCTATATCATACTTGTCCTTAGCAAATATTGTTTTATATTCCTTTATAATTTTCTCTATCTCAATTTTCTTTTGATTATCTAAATGGTCTGTCATACTTATAAATTCCTCTGTTTCTATGTGTTCATTGAAATTTACTGTATATTTTTTTATATTATTATCTTCATTTCTGTTATCTTTAGACATCCTGTCTATTTTATTTGTTATTTTCTTTTGTTCTATCTGCAAGTTCTCATTTTGGGTTAATCTGAATTTCTTTATCATATCTAATCCGATTATGAAATCATCAAAATCTTCATTTTCTACTATGTATACATCCACCTCTTCTTCTAAATCAAATATTTTAATTTTTATTGTTATCAAGCCATCCATCTTCTTCACACCATTAACCGTTTTCATGTATGCTATGTTCACATCATCTTTTTTTTCTTTTACTTTTATTAATCTTGAATTTATTATAGAAATCTGTGAGCCTGAATCATAAATACCACTCACTTCTAGTTTATTTTCTAATAAAAGCTTGATTTTGATTAATGGTGTGCTTACTAGTTTTTTTTTCAGTATTTATGTCTACTTCAATTATGGAGTTATTGTTTACATTTTTAGTTTTAAGAACTTTTTCAGGTTCATTTTTATTTTTCTTGAACCAACATGACTCCTCCGGATGATATCTAATTCCTTTGTCCAAAGACTCACAAGTCTTACATGACTTCTTCTCATAAGTTTTATTTTTATTATAAAATGTACTGCTCTTTATGTTAGTTGAGTTTTTCTTATACATCGTGCCTTCATATTTTCTTATCTCGTTGAACAAGTCAGTAGTGTTGTTGAGTTCATCCCTGTTTAACTTATTTAAGATAAATCCAGGTAAACCAGTTGCAATAAGATCTATCATTGTTTTGGAATCTATAGATTTGTTTATATCTAATAAAAGCCGTTCTTTTTTTATGGCATAATCAATTAACTGTCCTTCTTTATACCTAAATGCGAGAGCATATGTGACTATGTCCCATCCTTGGTTTTTAAAAGTTTCTAAAAACTTGTCTTTCCATTCACTCCATTTAGAATTTATTGTTAGTTTTATGATCATCGAGCTATACCAATCCAAACAAGGTTTATCTAAAAATAACCTCAAAATATCTATTTTTGTCTCATCTTTTGTTATATTAAAGCGCGCACACTCTTTTTCAAAAATTTCTATCCATTGCATCGCATTAGGATTTTTGCTTGTGAATTTTTCAATAATAAATTTTTCTGAGATATGTTTTAAGTTATGTTGACTTTCTTTCTTAGTTGTAGTTTCTATTAATTGTTCCAAGATTTGTTGCAAAGTGTCATTTTTGTCCTTTGCTTGTGTTGTGCTCACTTCATCTAAATATTGATCTAAAAATTGCATATTACCTTCCTCATCTACATATGTCTTCTTTAGATTTTCATCCAACTTTATCCATACTTTTCTACTCTGGTGTCTTTTTTTAATGCTATTTTTTACTTTTGCGAAAGTGTTCGTTTTAACAATATATGTATGATGACTCACCGGCTTCAGTTCCTCGGGTAAAACATAACATTTTCCTTCTTCAGTACATATTGAAGTTATGGCTAATACATTTGATTTGCCATCATTTGAGGCTATCATCGTAAACTCAAACTGAAGCCGGTCCATATTCTCTTAGTTCACAAAAATGTCGTTTTATAAGACATTGAGGATCTCCAAAATTAAACCACAAATTGTTTCTCTGAAATAACAAAGTTTTGTTTTATTACAAGTTTTGTTTTATTTTACAATTATCTAGTTATTATCAAGTTACGACAATTACACTTCTATCTCACCTGAAATAACAAAGAAACGACATTTAAAGTTCACTATATCTCGAGTCCTCAATCACATTCTTTCTATGAGCCCTTATCACGATAACAATGCACAAAACAATTTCAGCGTCCCTCGCCATTTTAAATCCTCGACACAGATCACTAATCATAGGTACAGACAGCTGATATGCGAAGCGCGGCAAATTCAAATGAATGAAATGTCACTCATTTCATTACATGTAAACAAAAATGGAAGAAACTTAGTGACCACAGAGCAGATAATTAATACGTAGTGTTTTAAATAAATTCTTTGTGTGTGACTGTGTGCACTGTGTAGTGCGATGCAAAGGAAATTTTTTCGTGGTTTTCTAATACTTTTGTTTTTAAATCTAGTGGTAAGTCCTCTTTATATCGAAGAAGCTACCTATAGACCTATTTGAAAAACCAATGTCAATGTGAAACAAATGAAAGGCCTCTAGTCGGATACAATTTTCAAACAAATGAAGGAAGTAAAGTGTTGCCATCTTATTATTTTTAAATGGATGTACATGATTTTTTTTCGATTTAAATTTTTATCAACCAAAATGCAGAGCAATAAAACAGTACTCAATAGGTAGGTATAAATATTTTTATATTACTAAAAGGCACAGAACGTTTTTTTACAGGTTTTTAGGGTTCCATACCAATTTGGTAAAAATGGAACACTTATGGTGAGACTTTCTCCGTCCGTCCGTCCGTCCGTCCGTCCGTCTCACTCAATTATTTCAGTAAATATTAAAGCTATCGACCTGAAATTTGGAATAGTTGTAGGCAATTGCGGCGCGCCGCCATTGCAATCATAAAAAATTGAAAATCTTTTTTATATTTATTTAAAAAGGGGGGAAAACCAGGTGGTCAAAATTTCAAAATGAGGTAACAATATTGAGTGGGGTATCATATGAAAGGGCGTTACTTGTGTAATCTAAAACCGATTTTTATTTATTTTTATGCCTGATAGTTTTTGATTTATTGGGCAAACTGTCGAAAAAAATACCGTTACCCCCCCCCCCCCCCCCCTTATCTCCGAAGGTTAGGTTTGCGGTTTAACAACAAAAGCACCTATATGTAAATTATACTCGTAAAATCATGAACAAAAGTGATTCTTTTAATGTTTTACTTCTTTTATAGTATGGAACCCTCGGTGCGCGAGTCCGACTCGCACTTGGCCGGTTTTTTTGTTTTTTCTAATGGCAACATTTGGTTTCAAATGGCAACATTTGAACCTACAAATGTCAACCTGGGCTGAGTATACTCTGGCAACACTGATACCGTAGTGATTATATACTCTTTGCTGATACCTACTCTTTGTTTGCATAAAACGTAGTGATTATATACTCTTTGTGTTTGCAGTCGACTGCTCACTGCACGTGTTTTTATTTACAGTTGAATTTTTCGAATATGATAGAATTTTGGCTAAATTGTACATCATGAATTCAAAGATAAATGCAAAGAAAGCTTTGCAGAAGCCTTCTTTGGCGTACACAAGTAATCCTAACTTCCGTAAACCTCCGAAGACACCTAACCCGGTAAGCATTGTTTATCTTTGCTTCAGTATTATTTTACTTCAAATCTACATTCATTACAGCTATCACGTCCTTTTCAAATAAGTTATAGGCTCATAATCTCAATATTTAAAAAGATTTTTGCTCAATATTCGTTTCCTAAACCTTAACATCGATTGAAGTTTCGGGCGCATGTAAGCACGAATTTTTTTTTTATTCAATTATCATTACAGAAATAATGTAAACTTGTCTTATTTGTCTTTTATTTTATCATGCCTTATCTTAATATCTTTTTTAGTAATATTGCAATGTATTTTAGCATCTACAATGTCTGGGAACACCGCACATAGATTCCTTCAACTACATGGTTCAAGAGGGTCTAAAAGCTGCCATAGCGGACCTAATCCCTGCTGAATTTGAAATGCCGAGCGGAGAAAAGATCAAGATAACCATAGACGAAGCAGCGTTGGCCAAACCAAGTGTGCCTATAGAGGCTGTGGGGGTTAAGAATCAAAATGTCTTGCCGACGGAGTGTAGACAGAGGGCAGCCACTTATAAAGGAGATTTTAAGATCAGGCTGAACTTCAATGTCGATGGAAGGTCCATTGTGATGGACAGGTCGCTTGGGAGCTTACCCATTATGTTGAAGGTAAAAGTAGTAATTTTAGGAATACTTAAAAAAATGTGGCACTTTAGGAATGCAGTCAGGCTGTACTGCTCCACAGATTCTTATAATTTATATGCAGAGGTGTTTTCAGTGTCGCTAGTTCAATGGTTCATTTCAAAAAATTCCCAAGGCACCTAAAGAAGTTTCCACTTCTAAAATTCCATTTTGCTGCTATTCCACAAAATATATTTGATAAAAATTTCAAGGCACTAGGTCATTTTGTTAAGAAAACAAAGCACAAATATTGTTAAGAGTCCTCAAAGATTGAAATATTGTTTTCAACCCAGTTTGCCAGTGGTCAAGATCGGACTCCATAAAGTATTATTAAAAACATTTTTATACTGTGATACTGATATGTACCTGTGTTATAATATTATAAATCACAGAAAAATCCAAAATATCCACAGGATTTGTGAAAACCCTAAATTCACCCTGGCAGAACCGCGAGCAACAACTAGTCTATTTTGTTTCAGTCAAAAGTATGTCACCTAGCAGACCTCTCACCTGAAGAGTTGGTTAAACACAATGAGCATGCAGATGAATGGGGCGGTTACTTTATAATTAAGGTAAAAAGAAAAAACTTAGCCAGTCAAGTACTTTATTCGTAACAAGAGCTAACATTGGCATCTCTAGTACAAAGCTTGAACTTGCATAAATAAAATAAAAATAAATAAAAGAATCCAGAGGTCTGATTGCGTAAGAAAAACATATTCATTGTTGTTGTAATTGTTAGTGAATTCTGCCCTGCGATTGGGTGATGCAAATCAGCAGGCAGAATTAGTAAGCAGTTACGATAATGACAAATATGTTTTACTTGGACAATCTAGGGGCTGATTTTGAAAATGTAGTATAAAATAATCATATATGTATTGTATATGTAACCCAAATTCGCAAATAAAGATAAATTGAATTGAATTTAATTAAATTTAATTGCCATCATACACCAATGATGGGTATAACACCATCAGTGTCATACCAAACATTAAAAAATGCCAAAATAAAATATTGACAGGGTCATGAACGTCTGGCTCGTATGCTACTGGTGACGCGGCGCAACTATCCCGTAGCCATCAAACGATCGGGGTGGAAGATGAGAGGGAACCTCTTCTCCGAGTATGGTATCCTGGTACGGTGTGTGAAAATTGACCAGACTAGTACTGTAAGTATCCAATACTTTCTGTACTTAAATAAAAGTTCAGTTTCAAGAGGATTTTACGAGGTTATAAAATAAAACCTGGGTCTGATTGCGTTGTGTAAGAAAAACATATTCATTTTAATTGTAAGACGAATTGAATGCCCGATTCCGGAATCTACTCTGGTTGCTTGGCCGGCAATCAACTCTGAGGCTCAACAACAAAGTGCTCATTTACTGCGCTATGCTGAAACCCATATGGCTGTATGGTATCGAGCTGTGGGGTACTTGCAGTAAATCGAACATGCTGCGCATCCAAAGAGTCCAAAACAACATACTGAGGACAATTACCAACGCGCCCTGGTATACACGCAACGACGAAATCCATAAATACCTCGAACTGCCAACTATCAGTGAGGAAATTACCAAATATTGCAAAAAACACAAGGATCGTCTTGCAAATCATCCCAACCACCTTGCTAGCTCGTTACTACAAGCCCCACAAATTAAACGCCTGAAACGAGCTCACGTGCTCGATACTTGACGGACGGTCGAGCGATGGCTCCCCCGTCTGTAATCGCCATTGGAAACGCAACAGATCTGTTAAAAGTCGTAAGACTGATCGCAGATACAAGGGAGAGAAAAAAAAAAATTTTAATTGTAATCATTTGGGAATTCTATCCCCGGTTGGCTGATCAATCAAATCAGCAAACCAATTAGCAGGCAAAATTGGTTTCAGATTATGATCAATACGATTTTATTACACAATCTTAAACCACCACACACCAAAAAATGTAACACCAGTATAAGCTGGTTAAGGTTTAGAACAAACCAGTTTAATAGCAGCATAAACAGTATAAACAAGTTCAACACCGGTATTCACCAGTTTCACACCAGTATGATCCAGTTTTACACCAGTATGACCCAGTTTTACACCAGTATAAACCAGTTTTACACCAGTATAAACCGGTTATACCAACCAATAGCAACTGGTTATAAATAACAAACAGTTTCTGTTGTAGAACAACGTGCTGCACTTCCTCCAGAACGGCACATGCAAGCTGATGTTCTCTCACCGCAAGGTGATGTACTACGCACCGCTGATCCTCATCATGAAGTGCCTGGTGGACTGGCAGGACCACTACATATACCGGCTACTGCTGCACGGGAAGAAGAATGATCTCTACTATGTCAAGTCAGTAAACTTTCTTTGTAAAGTGGGAGAGTATGAGGGAAACAAATTATACAGAAATCAGCAAATACTTCAAAAAACACTAACAAAAAACCATAGCCATCCCATTAACAAGATCGCTAAGTGATTCGGTTTCGGTTTCTATTAACCTCACAATAATTGATGGTCGGTCAAGCCTTGGTTCTCTCCTCTGTATACATATATTGAAGCTAACAAAACGAAAATTTTTTTTTACATTTTAATGTATAGGTTTCTTATGCAGTTGCATACAAAACATGTTGCGCGAGTTGCATGAAGAAGGCCTGCATACATCTGACGAGTGCCGCGCCTACCTCGGCCGCATGTTCCGCCCCAAGCTGTCCGAGCTGCCGCCCTGGGCCACCGACCTGGACGCGGCGGACTTCCTGCTGCGGAGATGCGTCATGATACACCTGGACGATTATACGGACAAGCTGCACGCGCTGGTGTACATGGCGCAGAAGCTGTACGACGTGGTGCAGAACAAGTGCAAGGTGAGGACACTTACCTGCTAGCTTCTTCTTCATTTTCTTGATGACGTGAGTATGCAGGGCTTCATTCGGTACCAGTAGCACTTTGACCGTCCCCGATCTTTTGTACTCGACGCTGCCTATATTCCTCCTCCAGATGCAGTGGCCGCCAGGTAGAGCAGCACATCCTTTTCTGGGGTGTATTTGACCTCCTCTTAGCGGAGAATGTACCGTCCTATGAGTCGGCTACACGTATGTATCAAGGCTGGGTAATTGCACAGTATGTGCAAAGGAGTTTCCGCCTCCTTGCAGAGTCTTCACACATTTGTGCGCGGTGCTTTAGGTTAAACATATGTTAGTTCGGGCCACAATGCCCCATGAGTGCCCTGGCCAGGATTCTAAGCTTCTTTCTACCCAGTGCTACTGCCTAGGAGGCAGCCTTTTTACTGTAGGCTTTCGTTAGCACTCACTTACCTGCTTACTGTATAGGACGCGGCGGACTTCCTGCTATTAGTCATCCCTTAATTGCATATTCGTCCTTAAGGTCTCATCTGTTGTGTTAAATCATTTCGTCTTCTCCCAGGTGGAAGGCGCTGACGCTGTCATGGTCCAGGAGTTGCAAGTCGGCGGGCATCTTTACCTTCAGGTGCTGAAGGAGCGCCTCCAGACCATACTGTACGTCATTAAAGCCAACCTGATCAAACGAGCGAAGACTGCCAAAAAGTTTAGTATTAACTCGGTAAGAACAATGCAGACTACTTCCAACCCAGATATAGGACACAATATGGATGGGCCCCGTCTACAAAATAAGCGTGACCATTTTTAATCTGTAAAGCGACGCTTGAGATGGCGTCACCTAAGGAAGTATTAATAAACTAAGTACACGAATATTTGACAGCAATTCACAATTTAGCGCTTAACATGGCGCTGCATGTCACGCAAAGCTAGGCTAGAATTAATGAATAGGGCGCCTCCTTAAGTTAGTCTATTATCCCTATGGCTTCCAATGTTTTTCTACATCCATGAGGAATGTGACCATCTATGATGCTATCTTGGAGACTTCCAGTTTAAGGGTAGTTTTCCATTGAAGCGAATCGGACCATAATTCGGCCAATCACAGTGCCCGAAATCTCTGCTGGCATCAGTTTTTCAATCTGTGATTCAAGGATTCACGTTCCGCTCCGCTTCACTGAAAGCGTAAACTAACTCGCCAGTTAATTTCTTTATATTGGATACGGACAGTTATATGCTTTTGTCAACTGCTTTGTTAGTCTAGTGATGAGCATATTAGAATGCAAATCACGAGGTCCGGGGATCGATCCCTAAGTCAGGCCAATAAATAGATGAGTAGTTCTGTCAAGAAATTCTTAGTACCAGCCTGGAGTTTGGAAATTGGCGGCTTTCTATCCCCGTTCATCAGGAAACTTGTTAATCTGTTCAAATCCCAAGCTCCGGTCAAGTAAATCAGAGTGTGGATTCTTTTTTGCAAATAGAAAGAGCTGCAGCAAATAATCCGTATGGCGGGCAGCCTCGAGCAGAGGATGGAGACTTTCCTGGCCACCGGGAACGCGCCCTCCAACAACGTCAACCTGGCGCAGTACAAGGGCCTGACGATAGTCGCCGAGAACATCAACAGGATGCGGTACATGTCGCACTTCAAGTGAGTAGCCATCAGAAGTGGGATCACCTCTTTTTACTTTCTACAAATGACGGTACTTTGCTCAAATTACATGTGAAAGATTCTTTAGGCGCGTTGGGCGTTTTTGGAGATGGGAAAAACCAATGAATTCGCGGTATCGTTACCGTAACCGATCACCTCGCGTTATTGGTTAAGATTTTACTTCCGTCAGCACTTTCAGAGTGCCACGTAATTTTTTTTTGGGATATAAAGTAGGCTATTTCTTATAGGATAATTGATATAGGAAAATAATAAATAGTTTAATTTCAAGAAGTTTTTACTCTGTGCCCACATTCTGTGAACAGGGCAATACACCGAGGGTCCTTCTTCATGGAGATGCGAACGACCGAAGCCCGGCAGCTTCTACCCGACGCGTGGGGCTTCGTGTGCCCCGTCCACACCCCCGACGGAGCCCCTTGTGGGCTTCTTAACCACCTCACCGCATCTGCACAGGTATTTTCGACCACTCTACTATCAGCCTATGGACGTCCACTGCTGGACATAGACCTTTCCGAGAGTGCGCCACCACACACGGTTCTCCGACTTCCTCATCCACCCGCTACCAGCGACCTTTTTCAGGTCGTCGGTCCAGCAGGCAGGAGGTCGTCCTACGCTGCGCTTACCGTTACCCGGTCTCCACTCCAGAACACGTCTGCCCTAAAGGCCGTCGGTTCTGCGACAGATGTGGCCCTCCCACTGCCATTTCAGCTTGCTAATCCGTTGGGCTATGTCGGTTACTTTGGTCTACTACGGATGTCCTCGTTGCGGATGTTATCCCTCAGAGAAACACCCAACATAGACCACTCCATAGCACGCTGAGCGACTTTGAACTTGTGGACAAGGCCTACTGTGAGTGTCCACGTTTCTGCTCCGTATGTGATAACCGACCACTCAGCCTTCGATAGTGACAAGAAATGTTTAAACTCGAGAATAGCTGGAAAAATTTAGCGAATTTTGATCTTGAAATATTTGTGGAAGTTAAGGGAAAATTTTGACGGTGAGAAACAAATCATAAAGTAAAGGAAAGTACCTAAAACGACAATTTAATTTTCGTATACAAACTGTTCCTAGCTGGTATAAAAATGACTAGGGAAATGGAAAATATAAAGAGTTGATGAAATACATAGATAACGACATGATTGTCTACCGCTACGCCATTTGGTCCGTATGGCAATACAACGTTTGTCGGGTCAGCTATTTCATTGATGATAATAATAAGTCCCGTGCGATTTTTATAAGAATAAAAATAAGTAATTAAAAAATTAAAAACACGACTGCCCTGTTATATATAGTACGAACTAAAAAGTCAAAAACAAGTTATTTTAGTTGAACAGATAAATTCATATGGCAGTATGAATGACCTCTTAGAATAGAAGTTGTTCCTTGTTCCTTAGAACACTTGTTCCTTAGAACACTCCTTTTTTTGGGCAGTCGAGTAAAAATATAAGTTGTTTAATATTTTGTTCCCAGGTCACTCAGCCTCCAGATCCTAAGCAACTGGCATCTTTACCTTTCGTCCTCGAAAAGTGTGGTAAGTTAATACAATCATTATTAACATCTGTCATGAACAATAAAATATATATAAAAGAAGAAACTGACTGACTGACTGACTGACTGACTGACTGGTCTAGGGGTGCACTAAGAAAGGATTTTTCAAAATTCACCCTCTAAGGGGGTGAAACGGGGGTCCGAAGTTTGGATTTTATCAAGTTAAAATACGGCTTCACGCCGCAACTACTGTACCGATTTGGCTAAAATTTGGAATGGAGGTATATTATATCTTGCATTACCATATAGGCTATTTTTCATCCCGAAAAAATTCATGGTTCCCGTGGGATAAGTTAAAAACCGAAATTCACGCGGAAAAAAAATCTCACGCCGCAAGTACACAACCGATTTGGATGAAATTTGGAATAGAGATAGATTATATCCTGGGTTAATAAATAGTGTACTTTTCATCCCGGAAAAATCCATGGGTTTTGCAGGAGAAGGGAAAAACCGATATTCACGCGGGAAAAATACTACTTCCCGCCGTAATTACTGAACTGATATGGCTGAAATTTGAAAAAGAGATAGACTATATCCTGGATTAATACGAAGGCTACTTTTCGTCCCGAAAAAAATCATGGTTCCCGTGGGATTAGTAAAAAACCGAAATTCACGCGGAAAAAAAATCTTCATGCCGCAAGTGCACAACCGATTTGGCTGGAATTTGGAATGGAGATAGATTATATGCTGGGTTAATAAATAGGGTACTTTTTATCCCAGAAGAATCCATGGTTTTTGCAGGAAAAGTGAAAAACCGATATTCTCGCGAGAAAAATACTTCTTCACGCCGTAATTACTAAACTGATATGGCTGAAATTTGGAACAAACTTAGACTATATCCTGAATTAATACGGAGGCTACTTTTCGTCCCGAAAAAATTCATAGTTCCCGTGGGATTAGTAAAAAAACCGAAATTCAGGCGGAAAAAAATCTTCATGCCGCAAGTGCACAACCGATTTGGCTGTAATTTGGAATGATGATAGATTATATCCTGGGTTAATAAATAGGCTTCTTTTTATCCCGGAAAAATCCATGGTTTTTGCAGGAAAAAAGAAAAACAGATATTCATACGCGAAAAATACTACTTCACGCCGTATTTACTGAACTGATATGGCTGAAATTCACAATAAAGATAGATTATATCCTGGATTAATACGAAGGCTACTTTTCATCCCAGAAAAATCCATGGTTTCCGCGGGAAAACTGAAAAGTTGATGTTCACGCGCAAAAAGTATTACTTTACGCTGTAATTACTGAACTGAAATGACTAAAATTCGGTAAAGAGATTCGGATTATTACATAGGCTACCATTCATCCCGGAAAATTCCATGGTTGATATAATACGAGTGAAAAGCTGATATTCACGAGGCAAAAATATTCCTTCACGCCGTAATTACTGAACAGATTTGCCTGAAATTTGAAACGGAGATAGATTATATCCTAGATTAATAGATATTGTACTGGGAATCCACAATTACTGCGGAAATAGTGAAAACAAATATTTATGCGGGAGATATACCTACTCCTTTACGGCGCAACTGCTGAATTTTTTTGGCTGAAAATTGGAATGAAGACAGATTTCGTCCCAAATTAGCACAAAGGCTACTTTTTATTCCGGAAAATAGATGGTTCCCGTGTGTAGGGAAAACTAAAATTTGCGCGGGCGAAGCTGCGGGTTTCTGCTAGTAAAATATATGGATTTTGTTTTGTAGTAGAGTTATCTCTTGGGTATGGAATTGCACAACAAATTTAATTCATGTGGAAATCCTTACTTATGTTAAAAACTAACTTCAAATCACGATGATGGTCCGGTTTCGGAACGTAAGGGACAAGTTTTTGAACAACTATCATGCGTGAAAGAAAGCAATTTTATGAGGTTGGAACAATGACAAAATACGCTACACTAAGAGGACGGGAAAGATGTGACCGTATGTTGAAGCCAAAAATGTCTTAATAATGGCGTCGTGCTTCATACATTTCGTTACCGCTGTCGGTCGCATACATTAGCGCCATTTTACAGTTTTGACAACTTAAAAACCGGCTTCAGGGCGGGGCCGAAAAATGTGTGCATGACGTCAGTAGATGCTGATCCTTTAATATGTTTAATCAATGGGTTGGTCGCTTGCTTTTAAAATGCATTGTCAAGTTTTCACTCTTCTCTTGAATGCACCCATATTATACTTGGCTGAGAACACGGAAGCTGGAATGAAATTCCATACCTTAGGAGTGTTTATTGCACGTCCCCTATTCTCTTGTCTTTCTGTGGTAGAAAGGGAGTTCCAGAGCCCATTTTAGACTATATATATATGTATATATCTTAATATATATAAATCTCGTGTCACAATGTTTGTCCTCAATGGACTCCTAAACCACTTAACCGATTATCATAAAATTCGCACACCATGTGCAGTTCGATCCAACTTGAGAGATAGGATAGTTTAAATCTCAATTTATCTATTTTTATATCCTTAAGTAATGGCAAAACAACGTTTGCCGAGTCAGCTAGTATATATATATATATATGTATCAGGACATTATACACATCGCAATCTAGTCCCAAAGTAAGCGATAGCTTGTGTTATGGGTACTAGATAACTGATAAATATACATACATACTAATATACATAAATATAATATATTGAAATACACCCAGACACTGGAGAACATTCATGCTCATCACACAAACATTCTCCAGTAGAGGGAATCGAACCCACGACCTCCGACGTAGAAGCAGGTTCGCTACCGCTACGCCATTAGGTCGTCAGACTATCCAAAACATTTTTTTTCAAAACCAGGCATGAAGCCCATCAGCTCAGTGGCGGAGAGCCCGCTGTCGCACGACGTGTACAAGTACCCGGTGCTCGTGGACGGGCAGCTGGCCGGCTACCTGCCCGAGGACGCGGCCGGCAAGTCCGTCTCCTACCTGCGAACGCTGAAGGTCAAGGGCGAGGACATCCCCATATCCACCGAGATCGTGCTCATACCCAAGAAGCAGGTATGTTTCACCAGGTGGTGCTAAGTGGTTTCAACAGGTGGTACCAGTTGGTTTCACTAGGTGGAACTAAATAATTTCATCAGGTGGTACTGAGTGGTTTCACCAGATGGTACTGAGGGGTTTCACTAAGTGGTACTGAGTGGTTTAACCAGGTGGTATTGAGTGGTTTCATAAGATGGTACTAAGTGGTTTCACCAGGTGTTACTTAGTGGTTTTATCAGGTGTTACTTAGTGGTTTTCATTAGGTGGCACTGAACCGTTTCACCAAGTGGTACTAAGTGGTTTCAACATTTGGTACTAAGTGATTTCACCAGATATACTGAGCGGTTTGACCAGGTGGTACTGAGTGGTTTCACCAGGTGGTATTGAGTGGTTTCACCAGGTGGTACTGAGTGGTTTCACCAGGTGGTACTGAGTGGTTTCACCAGGTGGTACTGAGTGGTTTCACCGGGTGGTACTGATTAGTTTCACTAGATGATACTGAGTGGTCTCACCAGGTAGTGCTGAATGGTTTTTACCCGGTTACAGCTACATAGTGTTTGCATACTTTTTAGATCGTGGTTCTCATTAGTCCGGGCTTAGTTTTTGAACTAATCTCTAATGTGGTACTACAATCTCGCACGTCTCTGGCGACAGATTTGCGCGCAGTACGCGGGCGTGTTCCTGTTCACGTCCGAGGCGCGCATGATGCGGCCGGTCATCAACCTGGCCACTGGGCTGCTGGAGCTGATAGGAACCATGGAGCAGCTGTACCTGGACATCGCCGTCACCAACGCTGAGATCATACCGGGTAAGGTATAGTTCCTGTTCACGTGCGAGGCGCGCATGATGCGGCCGGTCATCAACCTGGCCACTGGGCTGCTGGAGCTGATAGGAACCATGGAGCAGCTGTACCTGGACATCGCCGTCACCAACGCTGAGATCATACCGGGTAAGGTATAGTTCCTGTTCACGTGCGAGGCGCGCATGATGCGGCCGGTCATCAACCTGGCCACTGGGCTGCTGGAGCTGATAGGAACCATGGAGCAGCTGTACCTGGACATCGCCGTCACCAACGCTGAGATCATACCGGGTAAGGTATAGTTCCTGTTCACGTGCGAGGCGCGCATGATGCGGCCGGTCATCAACCTGGCCACTGGGCTGCTGGAGCTGATAGGAACCATGGAGCAGCTGTACCTGGACATCGCCGTCACCAACGCTGAGATCATACCGGGTAAGGTATAGTTCCTGTTCACGTGCGAGGCGCGCATGATGCGGCCGGTCATCAACCTGGCCACTGGGCTGCTGGAGCTGATAGGAACCATGGAGCAGCTGTACCTGGACATCGCCGTCACCAACGCTGAGATCATACCGGGTAAGGTATAGTTCCTGTTCACGTGCGAGGCGCGCATGATGCGGCCGGTCATCAACCTGGCCACTGGGCTGCTGGAGCTGATAGGAACCATGGAGCAGCTGTACCTGGACATCGCCGTCACCAACGCTGAGATCATACCGGGTAAGGTATAGTTCCTGTTCACGTGCGAGGCGCGCATGATGCGGCCGGTCATCAACCTGGCCACTGGGCTGCTGGAGCTGATAGGAACCATGGAGCAGCTGTACCTGGACATCGCCGTCACCAACGCTGAGATCATACCGGGTAAGGTATAGTTCCTGTTCACGTGCGAGGCGCGCATGATGCGGCCGGTCATCAACCTGGCCACTGGGCTGCTGGAGCTGATAGGAACCATGGAGCAGCTGTACCTGGACATCGCCGTCACCAACGCTGAGATCATACCGGGTAAGGTATGGTTCCTGTTCACGTGCGAGGCGCGCATGATGCGGCCGGTCATCAACCTGGCCACTGGGCTGCTGGAGCTGATAGGAACCATGGAGCAGCTGTACCTGGACATCGCCGTCACCAACGCTGAGATCATACCGGGTAAGGTATGGTTCCTGTTCACGTGCGAGGCGCGCATGATGCGGCCGGTCATCAACCTGGCCACTGGGCTGCTGGAGCTGATAGGAACCATGGAGCAGCTGTACCTGGACATCGCCGTCACCAACGCTGAGATCATACCGGGTAAGGTATGGTTCCTGTTCACGTGCGAGGCGCGCATGATGCGGCCGGTCATCAACCTGGCCACTGGGCTGCTGGAGCTGATAGGAACCATGGAGCAGCTGTACCTGGACATCGCCGTCACCAACGCTGAGATCATACCGGGTAAGGTATAGTTCCTGTTCACGTGCGAGGCGCGCATGATGCGGCCGGTCATCAACCTGGCCACTGGGCTGCTGGAGCTGATAGGAACCATGGAGCAGCTGTACCTGGACATCGCCGTCACCAACGCTGAGATCATACCGGGTAAGGTATAGTTCCTGTTCACGTGCGAGGCGCGCATGATGCGGCCGGTCATCAACCTGGCCACTGGGCTGCTGGAGCTGATAGGAACCATGGAGCAGCTGTACCTGGACATCGCCGTCACCAACGCTGAGATCATACCGGGTAAGGTATAGTTCCTGTTCACGTGCGAGGCGCGCATGATGCGGCCGGTCATCAACCTGGCCACTGGGCTGCTGGAGCTGATAGGAACCATGGAGCAGCTGTACCTGGACATCGCCGTCACCAACGCTGAGATCATACCGGGTAAGGTATGGTTCCTGTTCACGTGCGAGGCGCGCATGATGCGGCCGGTCATCAACCTGGCCACTGGGCTGCTGGAGCTGATAGGAACCATGGAGCAGCTGTACCTGGACATCGCCGTCACCAACGCTGAGATCATACCGGGTAAGGTATGGTTCCTGTTCACGTGCGAGGCGCGCATGATGCGGCCGGTCATCAACCTGGCCACTGGGCTGCTGGAGCTGATAGGAACCATGGAGCAGCTGTACCTGGACATCGCCGTCACCAACGCTGAGATCATACCGGGTAAGGTATACTATTGAAGTGAATTGTTAGACGCGTCTGTCATTTTATTCGAATGGAAAAAACCATTGAACTCGCGGCGCCGTTACCGTAACCGACACTTCACACTGTAAACGTAACTGACACGTTATTGCTCAAGTTTTACTTCTATCGGTATGTTTATTCGCTAGTGCTTGCTCGCGGCTCCGCCTCCGTGAATTTCGGGTTTGTACAAATCCCGCAGGAACCATGGATTTCTCCGGGATGAAAAGTAGCCTTTGTATTAATCCTGAGTGTAATATATCTCTATTCCAAATTTCAGGCAAGTCGGTTCTGTAGTTGTTGCGTGAGGTTCAAATTTATACACTTACGAGTACATCCAAATTTCTTTATCAAAAATGTCTACATCAACTCAGGACTTCAGGAAGATATCTCTCTCGCAAAGCAAACATTACATTTAGGTACTGACTCACTCTATCCATGTATTGCAGGTAAAACAACACATTTGGAGCTATCAAAGTCGGCATTCATGAGCAACTTGGCGCAACTAGTACCCATGCCGGATTGCAACCAGTCTCCGCGGTGAGTTTAAAATATATCATAATATTATAGTAAAAACATGACGCTCCTTCATTTGAGGTATACTTAGATCTATTTTAATAAAAATAAGTGCCGACCTTTTTAATTTTTCTTCGTCCAAAATGCAAAACCGAAACGTCGAAAAACATAAAAGTAAAAAAAGGTAATAAGATCATTTACCTCTTGTACAATATACAATGACCCTCCCTATAAACTCACAAGTCTATCCAAATTAATAATAATGCTTTCACCAACATTTTAAGAGACATCTAAACCCTTAGGTGACAGTTGTTGTAAGTGAAAACTGTCACCTATCGGCTTAGGCGTTTCTTAAAGTGTTGGTGAAAACGAGCATAAATGTCTTTGTTTTGTTGACAGCAACATGTATCAGTGCCAGATGGGCAAGCAAACGATGGGTACGCCAATACATACGTGGACAACCAACGCGGAGACCAAGTTGTATCGACTGCAGACCGGAGCCACTCCGCTGTTCAGACCTTTACAGTACGACAACCTGTGGCTGGACGACTATCCCGCCGGCACTAATGCTATATTGGCCGTTATTTCCTACACGGTAAAGACTAAATTAACAGTTCACACGCGACCAGCGCAGAGACCAAGTTGTACCGACTACAGACCGCAGCCACTCCGCTGTTCAGACCCTTGCAGTACGTCAACCTGTGGTTAGATGACTATCCAGCCGGCACTAATGCTATATTGGCCGTTATTTCCTACACGGTAAAGACTAAATTAACAGTTCACACGCGACCAGCGCAGAGACCAAGTTGTACCGACTACAGACCGGAGCTACTCCGCTGTTCAGACCTTTACAGTACGACAACCTGTGGCTGGACGACTATCCCGCCGGCACTAATGCTATATTGGCCGTTATTTCCTACACGGTAAGGACTAAATTAACAGTTCAGACGCGACTACCGCATAGACCAAGCTGTACCGACTGCAGACCGGAGCCACTCCGTTGTTCAGACCTTTACAGTATGACAACCTGTGGCTGGACGACTATCCCGCCGGCACTAATGCTATATTGGCCGTTATTTCCTACACGGTAAGGACTAAGTTAACAGTTCACACGCGACCAGCGCAGAGACCAAGCTGAACCGACTGCAGACCGGAGCCACTCCGCTGTTCAGACCTTTACAGTACGACAACCTGTGGCTGGACGACTATCCCGCCGGCACTAATGCTATATTGGCCGTTATTTCCTACACGGTAAGGACTAAATTAACAGTTCAGACGCGACCACCGCATAGACCAAGCTGTACCGACTGCAGACCGGAGCCACTCCGTTGTTCAGACCTTTACAGTATGACAACCTGTGGCTGGACGACTATCCCGCCGGCACTAATGCTATATTGGCCGTTTTTTCCTACACGGTAAGGACTAAGTTAACAGTTCACACGCGACCAGCGCAGAGACCAAGCTGAACCGACTGCAGACCGAAGCCACTCCGCTGTTCAGACCTTTACAGTACGACAACCTGTGGCTGGACGACTATCCCGCCGGCACTAATGCTATATTGGCCGTTATTTCCTACACGGTAAGGACTAAATTAACAGTTCACACGCGACCAACGCAGAAACCAAGTTGTACCGACTGCAGACCGGAGCCACTACGCTATTCAGACCTTTACAGTATGACAACTTGTGGCTGGACGACTATCCCGCGGGCACTAATGCTATATTGGCCGTTGTATCCTTCACCTATATTATATTATACAAAGTGTGGTTTAATTCGTATAGTGTGCCCGCAGCTAACCTTTTGACTTGATCCTAGAAACAATTTAACTGATCCCCAATTATTTTATTTTATATTCAATACAAAAAATATAATTTCACTTATAAAAATAAAATTTAGTAACCCTAACTGTGTTATCGACAAACCTCTTTATCATTTTAATTATTACCAATTCATTGATATTGAACCAGCTGTTTTAGGGATGTCACTTAAATTTTATGGTACATTTTAAAACTCCCTATAGTTCCCTCAGGATATGAGCTACACTTCTTGTGATATTTTTTCATGCATCTATACATCGTTCCCTACTTTAGGCTTCCGGCTAATTAGAGAAATTAATGTGGGAAAGAGAAGTGTGTGAGAGAGAAAGATGTATGTGAGAGAAAGGGAAGGAGAGAGATGTACGCAAGATGGCGAAAGTGAGTGGACGACGCGATGTGTTAGCTAGGACGTAAAGTTGGAAATAAAAGTTTATTAAAGTTATTCAAGTCTTTTCTTTGAGAAAATCCCACATTTTTGGGGGCTCGTCCGGGATATCTCAAAGAAAAGTAAAAGACGTGAAGGTGAAAGACGCAAGACGTACGAAATGGAAGACGGCAGCAGAAAGGACGGCGGCGTGGCGGCGGCGACCGCCATGCTGTTCAGCAACTTCGAAGGAGCTATAGCACAATTCAACGGGGAGGACAAGTCGTACTCTTCAGTGAAATGGGCTCAAGATATCGAAGATAATGCAGAAATCTTTAATTGGACACCGCAACAAAAATTAATAATAGCACGACGATCATTATGCGGCACGGCGGGACTGTGGTTAAAAGCAGAAAAGGTATTTAAGACGTACGATGAGCTCAAAGCGGCCGTATTAAAGGAATTTCCCGAGGTCATCAACTCGAAAGAAATGCATGAGTTGATGGCGGCAAGAAAAAGACGTAAAGATGAGAGCTTATACCAATACATGCTCGCAATGAAGGAGTTAGGTAAGAGAGCTAAGTTTCCAGACTACGTTGCTATACAGTACATAATCGACGGAATCGAAGACCTGCAAGTGAACAAAGCGATATTATACGGCGTCACAAGCTACAGCGCCCTCAAGGAAAAACTCGTTATCTACGAAAAGATGCAGGCAGACATGAAGAAAGAAGCGCGGGTCGAGTCAGCTGTAAGAAGAAAATCGGGGGCATCATCTGTATCATCATCGTTTTCTCGGCGATGCTACAATTGCGGCGATCAGCACTTGGCCAGTCAATGCACAAGGGGAATCAAGTGTTTCCGGTGCAATCGATTTGACAACCATATTTCATCGAAATGCCCTATGATTGGACGCGGTGAAGGAGGCGCCAGCGCCTCTAGTGGCGGAAATGCGAAGTCGGAGCCGCGCAACAATGAGATGTCGGTAAAACAGTCTGCGGCAGGCACGTCGCGGTTTCGTACATTTCCGGGTCGTGGTACATCGGCGTCGGCGGCGGCTGAGCAGTTGGTAAAACAGCGTTCCACAATGTTCGGAGTGACATCAACGTCGGCCAATCGGAGCGAGTGTACCTGCGGCCATGACAGCGAGTTTGAAAATGCCGGCAATGAAACGTCAAATGGCGGTTCGGAAGTTTTGCAAGTTGTAAACAAAGATTTTCAGTGCGCGAAAAATGTCGGAAAACCAGTGAAAACAGTGATAGTGGCGGAAAATTACAGCTCAAAGGCTTTGATAGATTCGGGCAGTGATGTAAATCTGATCTCGGCAGAATTGTGTGCGAAACTATTTAACGTGGAGTTTAATGTAGGCGGTCTGACATTAACGGGACTCGGCAGCACCCAAATACGCTCGTTAGGCAAAATAACGACGTTAATCTCAATCGATGGACAGTGTTACGACGACGTCACCTTTCACATAATTCCTAGAGACTGTATGCCTTACGATATTATTATAGGTCACGAGTTTTTGAAAGATGTAACGTTGTTGATGAGTGAGGGAAGCGTGACTATATTTAGAGATGAGAATGAGTGGTTAGCTAGTGTGAATTGCATTACAGGTGACAAAGAAAGTCTGGCGGAGCATGTCAAAAATCCGCTAATTAAACAGGAGGTCTACAATTGTGTGGATAACTACGATCCAGTCCAGGTTAAAGAGGCTCCTTTGGAACTTAAGATTGTATTGAAGGATGATATACCCGTAGCCCAGCGGCCGAGGAGATTGTCACACATGGAACAAGGTATTGTGGAAAAACAAATCACGGAGTGGCTGAATGACGGAATAATCAGGGTAAGTTTTTCTGAATACTCTAGTCCACTAGTTTTGGTGAAGAAGAAAGATGGCACTACCCGTGTATGTGTGGATTATAGACAGCTCAACAAGAAAATAGTTAAAGACGAATATCCATTACCGATTATCGATGATCTAATTGACAGGTTATCGGAATCAAAAGTTTTTAGTGTGCTTGACCTCAAAAATGGATTCTTCCATTTAAAAATAAGTGAAGAATCTATCCCATATACATCTTTTGTCACCCATCATGGGCAGTTTGAGTTTTTGCGAGCACCATTCGGACTTTCGATCAGTCCAAAATATTTTATGAGGTTTGTTAACGTGATCTTCAGGGAACTGTTAGCACAGAAGATAATGATGATATTTATAGATGATATTATAATTCCAGCAGTAGACGAAGAACAAGCATTGCAGCGCTTAAAGCAGGTTCTGGAAATAGCTTCACAATATGGATTGAAGATTAACTGGAAGAAAGCAAAGTTAATACAGCCAGAAATAGAGTATTTAGGCCATGTAATCAAGGATGGTGAGATACGGCCAACTACTGACAAAACTGATGCAGTTATGAAGTTTCCAGAACCCAGAACCAGTAAGCAACTTCAAAGTTTCTTAGGGTTAACCTCCTATTTTAGGAAATACATTGAGCACTATGCTATTATTGCGAAACCTCTGCACGACTTGCTGAAGAAAGGTGTTGATTTTATTTTTAATAAAGAGCAGAAAGAGGCCTTTATTATGTTAAAAGAGAAGTTGTCTTCAGGTCCAGTTTTAAAGATATTTGATCCGAAACTTGAAACAGAATTGCATACAGACGCCTCGAGTATAGCCATTTCAGCTATTCTCATGCAGCATCATCCCAATACTGGTTTACATCAGGTGTGCTATATGAGTCGCAAAACTAATGAAGCTCAAAGTAGGTATTCCAGTTATGAACTCGAGGCTATGGCTGTTATTGAAGGTGTTAAAAAGTTCCGTCCCTATCTGTATGGAAAACATTTCAAGTTAGTAACTGATTGTAAAGCTTTTCAGCAAACCTTGATGAAGAAAGATCTGACAGCTAAAGTAGCAAGATGGGTCCTGATGCTTAATGAATATGACTTCGAAGTGGAGCACCGAGCTGGAGAGAAAATGCGTCACGCAGACACTCTCAGCCGACATCCGTACGTGGCTACTGTAACATCCCTACGAGATCAAATTAAACTAGCGCAGGATCAGGAAGATGGTATTAAAGCAATAAAAGAGATACTTAAAGAAAAGTCTTACAAGGATTACTCAGAAGAAGGAGGAATACTCTACAAGGGTCCGGAAAAGCTGTTAGTTATACCAAGACTGTTAGAAAAAGAAATAATTATGAGAATACATAGCAATGGACATTTCTCAAAGAGAAAAATGAAAGAACTTATAAATCGAGATTATTATATAAAAGATATAGACAGGAAGTTAGAAGAATTTGTGATTGGCTGCATACCATGTTTACTGGCTACGAGGAAAGAGGGTAAGCAAGAAGGATTTCTAAACCCTATTGGAAAGGAGTGCCTACCACTAGATACCCTGCACATCGACCACGTTGGGCCACTGACTGAAACTAGGAAGCAATATAATTATATTCTTACAGTGATTGACGCTTTCACCAAGTTTGTATGGTTGTTCCCAACACGGAGTACTACGAGTGCAGAGACACTGAACAAACTGAGAATACACCAGCAAACATTCGGAAATGCAAATAGGATTATAACAGACCGATCTACAGCCTTCACAAGCCATGAATTTGAAGAATATTGCAAGGAAGAAAATATTCAGCATATCACTATTACCACAGGGATACCCAGGGGGAATGGACAGGTGGAAAGAGTACACAGAATAATAATTCCTATGCTGACCAAGCTTTGTATTGAAAATCCTGGTGTGTGGTATAAACATGTGAGTAGAGTTCAAAGAGCATTGAATAGCACTTTTCATAGAAGTATCAATACCACACCTTATGACTTATTAATTGGTACTAAGATGAGGTGTAAAGAAGACATCAAAATTTTGGAATTACTCCAAGAAGAAACTGCTAGGCAGTATGATAGTGATAGAGAAGAGTTACGACAAAAAGCAAAAGAACAAATCCTGGCTGTCCAAGAGGAAAACAAGAAATACTTCAACAGAAAAAGAAAAGAGAGTTGGAAATACAAAGAGGGCGACCTAGTTGCTATAAAGCGAACACAATTTGGTACAGGTTTAAAACTAAAGGCAAAGTTCCTAGGGCCATATAGAGTAACTAAAGTCCACTTAAATGACCGATATGATGTTGAGAAAGCTGACACTGCAGCAGAAGGTCCTAACCGTACTTCCAGCTCAGCTGACAATATGAAGAAATGGCCAGAGACAAATACTATTCATTAAGTGGTAAGTATGAAGTATGACTGAGGTGGTATGAATGAGAAGAATGCATTGAGTTAGCTTAGTTTTAAGTAGAAATAGGTTTAAATTTTAAATAACTCACTAAGAAAGTAATAATTGTTGTTTTTTTTTTAAAGAAAAGTTACTACTTATTATGTCTAGAACTGTATTACTTATTACCTGTAACTAAACATTTCCTTACATAATTAACCTGTTGTACCTATGACTGTAATAAAGGGGTTGTATTATTAAATAAAACAAACAGAATGTAATACAGATTTTTTTTGAGTTTATTGTAAGAAAACTTATAACAGAATTGTTTTGTAATTAGATTAAGGAGCACTGTAATTTCTAGGATTATAATAATTTGTAGCGTAATATTGTAATTTGTAAAGATGGAGAAGGAGTGTGGAAGGTTGAATGTCTGCGGACAGACATGATAGCAGGTATGGCCGAATGTGGGAAAGAGAAGTGTGTGAGAGAGAAAGATGTATGTGAGAGAAAGGGAAGGAGAGAGATGTACGCAAGATGGCGAAAGTGAGTGGACGACGCGATGTGTTAGCTAGGACGTAAAGTTGGAAATAAAAGTTTATTAAAGTTATTCAAGTCTTTTCTTTGAGAAAATCCCACATTAATCTACACGTTGTATATTGGTGATACCTAATTAGTGACGGCTTCGGTTGACAAACGGCCTAAGTCAGTAGTTTCCAATTTTTGTCCCCTAGGGTTATGACATGGAAGACGCGATGATAATCAACAAATCTGCCTACGAGCGTGGCTTCGCAGCGGGGACGGTGTACAAATCCAACTTTCTGGAACTGAAGCACGCGTCCTCGTACTTCTGCAGAGACCCCAACAAGCCAGAGTTGGCGCCTTACATAGACGATGACGGACTGCCTGCTGTGGGAGCTAGGGTACAACCGGAAGACCCCTTCTATTGGTGAGGGAACTTTTTTATAACTCCAAAAAACTGCCTTTTACAACTCCAAAAGATTAGATCCTCTCCCCTCAGTTTAGGAGATGTCAAAATGACGAAATCTGATTGGTTACTCAAACACAGCTCCGCTTTGGTGGCTCTGAGACGGGTTATTTTCTTTTGTCAGCTACTTTGACGGCGAGAAGAGCCAGTTCGTGGTGTCAAAGTACCACGGCAAGGAAGAGGTGTTCGTCGACAGCGTGCGCCTGTGCGGCGACTTCTCCACCAAAACTCCCAGGAAGGCGTGCGTCATGGTGCGGATACAGGTTAGTAGGGTTACTCTGTCCTATTCTACTGGTCCCTGGCCAAATATTTTATAAAAAAAACTCGGTACATGTGTATGATTTTGATCCCAACAGCGCAACCCAACGGTGGGCGACAAATTCGCGTCGCGCGCCGGACAGAAAGGCATCTGCTCGCAGAAGTGGCCCGCGGAGGACCTGCCGTTCACGGAGTCCGGCCTCATCCCGGACATCCTGTTCAACCCGCACGGCTTCCCCTCGCGCATGACCATCGCCATGATGATCGAGCTGATGGCGGGCAAGGCGGCGTGCCTGCACGGACATGTGAGTGTTACACTGCTCGCACAAGTGGCCGGCGGAGGACCTGCCGTTCACGGAGTCCGGCCTCATCCCGGACATCCTGTTCAACCCGCACTGCTTCCCCTCGCGCATGACCATCGCCATGATGATCGAGCTGATGGCGGGCAAGGCGGCGTGCCTGCACGGACATGTGAGTGTTACACTGCTCGCACAAGTGGCCGGCGGAGGACCTGCCGTTCACGGAGTCCGGCCTCATCCCGGACATCCTGTTCAACCCGCACGGCTTCCCCTCGCGCATGACCATCGCCATGATGATCGAGCTGATGGCGGGCAAGGCGGCGTGCCTGCACGGACATGTGAGTGTTACACTGCTCGCACAAGTGGCCGGCGGAGGACCTGCCGTTCACGGAGTCCGGCCTCATCCCGGACATCCTGTTCAACCCGCACGGCTTCCCCTCGCGCATGACCATCGCCATGATGATCGAGCTGATGGCGGGCAAAGGCGGCGTGCCTGCACGGACATGTGAGTGTTACACTGCTCGCACAAGTGGCCGGCGGAGGACCTGCCGTTCACGGAGTCCGGCCTCATCCCGGACATCCTGTTCAACCCGCACGGCTTCCCCTCGCGCATGACCATCGCCATGATGATCGAGCTGATGGCGGGCAAAGGCGGCGTGCCTGCACGGACATGTGAGTGTTACACTGCTCGCACAAGTGGCCGGCGGAGGACCTGCCGTTCACGGAGTCCGGCCTCATCCCGGACATCCTGTTCAACCCGCACTGCTTCCCCTCGCGCATGACCATCGCCATGATGATCGAGCTGATGGCGGGCAAGGCGGCGTGCCTGCACGGACATGTGAGTGTTACACTGCTCGCACAAGTGGCCGGCGGAGGACCTGCCGTTCACGGAGTCCGGCCTCATCCCGGACATCCTGTTCAACCCGCACGGCTTCCCCTCGCGCATGACCATCGCCATGATGATCGAGCTGATGGCGGGCAAGGCGGCGTGCCTGCACGGACATGTGAGTGTTACACTGCTCTCACAAGTGGCCGGCGGAGGACCTGCCGTTCACGGAGTCCGGCCTCATCCCGGACATCCTGTTCAACCCGCACGGCTTCCCCTCGCGCATGACCATCGCCATGATGATCGAGCTGATGGCGGGCAAAGGCGGCGTGCCTGCACGGACATGTGAGTGTTACACTGCTCGCACAAGTGGCCGGCGGAGGACCTGCCGTTCACGGAGTCCGGCCTCATCCCGGACATCCTGTTCAACCCGCACGGCTTCCCCTCGCGCATGACCATCGCCATGATGATCGAGCTGATGGCGGGCAAGGCGGCGTGCCTGCACGGACATGTGAGTGGACACCTTCAGATGATGGAGAAATTGTTTAAGTATCCTTGCTTAAAGTACTCTTGCGCTAAACTGCTTAGTTTTTGAAATAATTACGTAAAACGGTTCGAAACGGCGCAGCAGCTTTAGGACTGTCTTTCGCGGGTTCCTAAAAATTATTATTGTTGTTTTCGGCCACGGAAAATTTGCTAACCCGAATTGATTTTGGTCCGTAGGTACACGACGCGACGCCGTTCCGTTTCAACGAGAAAGACACGGCCATCAACTACTTCGGGCGGCTGTTAGAAGCCGGTGGCTACAACTACTACGGCACGGAGCGCATGTACAGCGGCGTGGACGGCCGGGAGATGACCGCGGACATATTCTTCGGCCTGGTGCACTACCAGCGGCTGAGGCACATGGTGTCCGACAAGTGGCAGGTGAGATCTATACAAACCCACTCATTCACTTTTCCTAAATGTGGGTCAAGTTCCTTCACATCCCAGCAATTTTCAGGTGAGTTATCGGCTGTGAAAAAAAATCTTAAAAGTGGGTGGTCAAGTTAGAGATTCCTTCACATCCTAGCAATTTTCGGCTGAGAAAATAAACTAGAAATCTTGATTTTTTTATCCATTCATCCGCCATCTTAGAATTCGATCTGGCAGTAATTGTCATTTTATTATTGCTTATCATCCAAAATTAATGGCATAACTTTTGAATATCTGTATTCTCTCCTTTTTAATTCGTCGTTTTTCCTCTATAGGTCAGAACGACGGGCGCGGTGGACGCTCTGACCCGTCAGCCGGTGAAGGGTCGAAGGCGGGGCGGAGGGGTTCGTCTGGGGGAGATGGAGAGGGACGCGCTCATCTCGCACGGCGCCGCGTTCCTGCTGCAGGACAGGCTGTTCCACTGCTCCGACAAGAGCGAGGTGAGTGTTGTGCTGAATGTAACCCGTCAGCCGGTGAAGGGTCGAAGGCGGGGCGGAGGGGTTCGTCTGGGGGAGATGGAGAGGGACGCGCTCATCTCGCACGGCGCCGCGTTCCTGCTGCAGGACAGGCTGTTCCACTGCTCCGACAAGAGCGAGGTGAGTGTTGTGCTGAATGTAACCCGTCAGCCGGTGAAGGGTCGAAGGCGGGGCGGAGGGGTTCGTCTGGGGGAGATGGAGAGGGACGCGCTCATCTCGCACGGCGCCGCGTTCCTGCTGCAGGACAGGCTGTTCCACTGCTCCGACAAGAGCGAGGTGAGTGTTGTGCTGAATGTAACCCGTCAGCCGGTGAAGGGTCGAAGGCGGGGCGGAGGGGTTCGTCTGGGGGAGATGGAGAGGGACGCGCTCATCTCGCACGGCGCCGCGTTCCTGCTGCAGGACAGGCTGTTCCACTGCTCCGACAAGAGCGAGGTGAGTGTTGTGCTGAATGTAACCCGTCAGCCGGTGAAGGGTCGAAGGCGGGGCGGAGGGGTTCGTCTGGGGGAGATGGAGAGGGACGCGCTCATCTCGCACGGCGCCGCGTTCCTGCTGCAGGACAGGCTGTTCCACTGCTCCGACAAGAGCGAGGTGAGTGTTGTGCTGAATGTAACCCGTCAGCCGGTGAAGGGTCGAAGGCGGGGCGGAGGGGTTCGTCTGGGGGAGATGGAGAGGGACGCGCTCATCTCGCACGGCGCCGCGTTCCTGCTGCAGGACAGGCTGTTCCACTGCTCCGACAAGAGCGAGGTGAGTGTTGTGCTGAATGTAACCCGTCAGCCGGTGAAGGGTCGAAGGCGGGGCGGAGGGGTTCGTCTGGGGGAGATGGAGAGGGACGCGCTCATCTCGCACGGCGCCGCGTTCCTGCTGCAGGACAGGCTGTTCCACTGCTCCGACAAGAGCGAGGTGAGTGTTGTGCTGAATGTAACCCGTCAGCCGGTGAAGGGTCGAAGGCGGGGGAGGGGTTCGTCTGGGGGAGATGGAGAGGGACGCGCTCATCTCGCACGGCGCCGCGTTCCTGCTGCAGGACAGGCTGTTCCACTGCTCCGACAAGAGCGAGGTGAGTGTTGTGCTGAATGTAACCCGTCAGCCGGTGAAGGGTCGAAGGCGGGGCGGAGGGGTTCGTCTGGGGGAGATGGAGAGGGAGGCGCTCATCTCGCACGGCGCCGCGTTCCTGCTGCAGGACAGGCTGTTCCACTGCTCCGACAAGAGCGAGGTGAGTGTTGTGCTGAATGTAACCCGTCAGCCGGTGAAGGGTCGAAGGCGGGGGAGGGGTTCGTCTGGGGGAGATGGAGAGGGACGCGCTCATCTCGCACGGCGCCGCGTTCCTGCTGCAGGACAGGCTGTTCCACTGCTCCGACAAGAGCGAGGTGAGTGTTGTGCTGAATGTAACCCGTCAGCCGGTGAAGGGTCGAAGGCGGGGCGGAGGGGTTCGTCTGGGGGAGATGGAGAGGGACGCGCTCATCTCGCACGGCGCCGCGTTCCTGCTGCAGGACAGGCTGTTCCACTGCTCCGACAAGAGCGAGGTGAGTGTTGTGCTGAATGTAACCCGTCAGCCGGTGAAGGGTCGAAGGCGGGGCGGAGGGGTGCGTCTGGGGGAGATGGAGAGGGACGCGCTCATCTCGCACGGCGCCGCGTTCCTGCTGCAGGACAGGCTGTTCCACTGCTCCGACAAGAGCGAGGTGAGTGTTGTGCTGAATGTAACTCGTCACTAGATGAAGTTTAGACAGGTGAAGGGTTACGCTTTCGTATGGGGGAAATGGAGAGGGACACGTCTATCTCGGTTATACTCGGTTGACGGGCCTAGATTTTAGAATGTAGTATGATCGGTCGTGTCATATTGGGCAGTTGTGCCAAACCACGCTCACTAATAACGTGATCGAGCAAGCTGCAACTAGCCGTCACGAGTCACGACGGACGGATCGATTTCAGCCGGCTGCCGCGCGCCAGATAGTTTGCACGCGTTAATTCTTGTACGGTCTATTTCACGCGCTGTGTGCGCCCGATTACGAGGCAGCCCTTAGTACGTCGAAAGAGATAAAGTTACGCGATATATAGAGAACACAACTTAAGGTGCTTAGCGGAGGTGGAGCCAGGCGCTTTTGCGAACTGACTTGCACTTTTTTGTGTCAGCGCTAGTCGCTATTTCTTTAAATCATCTTTCGGAGCGAAACATCCGTATCGTTAGGCTGTGCGCGAACTGTTGGAATTCCGGACATAACACTCTCGATTGTGCGTCATAATCATTGATAATATAAACTCAGGATTTCGGGTCAGCGCTGAAGTGTCCGAACCTAACGAAAGTCAAAACTTGTTCCAATCGCACTTAAGCAAAATTAGGCTGAAAATAATTAATGGTTCAAGAAATGAATTACAATGTTATAGTTTGTTTATAAAAATACACATGTACCCTCGTTTAAATAGGTTAATTTTCTTTTTTCGCGAATCTTCTATTACACCCGGGGTCAATGATATCTATACTTATAATAAAACTGTAAAGGGTCGAATTCTGTACATTGAAGATATTTTGAAAATTTTTGTTGGAGGACACTCTTTAGTCGATACTGAAGCCAAAACTGTAATTTGTTTCATTTTTGTCTGTCTGTCTGTCTGTCTGTCTGTCTGTCTGTCTGTCTGTCTGTCTGTCTGTCTGTCTGTTTCACGACCGCGCATCACGGCTAATCCGCTGGATGGATTTAAATGAAACTTGACATGATTATAGTTCATACTCCGAGGTAGGACATAGGATACTTTTTGTCCCGGAATTCATCATGGTTTCCCTGGAAGAAGGCATCAAAGTCAAAATGTGTATTTAGTTATAATTCATTAACCCGTTGTCCGATTTCATTCATTCTTTTTTTGTTAGAAAGGAGGTTCTTTAAAGATTATTCCGTATAAATTTTATCATCATCACTTTTGTAGTTCAGAAATTATAGACATCACCTTTATCGATGAGTTCAAGTAGGTGACTTGAAACTCGGAATGGACAAGCACCTAGGTCTAAGACGTAAGGGCTCAAGTCAGACTGGAGTACCCTTACAGCCGTAAATAAATATGCTAAGCGGAAGATTTTGTATGGTTTATGATTTTTCACTTTTAGGTTGAACAAAAATCATGAATTTATCACCACGTTATACCGTGTCGCGCCATCTCTACAAATTATGTTGAACTTGAATGTAAAACTTGGAGATAGGTATTACCGAATTTTTGTTAATAATAATTAATTGTCATGTAACGTACTGTTCCTGGACTTTATATTAAGATGGCACTGTTGAGACATGAACAGAGTGCCACGTCTTAATTATCATCCGCAACATGGAAAGAGTAAAATAATGGTTCACAAATATTTTTACTTTTTAACTCTCAGGTCTTAACTGGTCCTAACCGATTGACCGTCATAGGTCTTTTTATACGTAAAGAAATAAATAGCCATTGCCCATTCTGATACTTAGGATTGTATTGAGATGAAGCAAAGATTTTTAGCAGACTCTTATGTTGGGCTGGGGAATATTGTTAGTAGAGTATTTTATCCCAGTGGTACCTACCCGGCCGAACTCTGAAAGAAGATTTCTACCACCAGTACAACTTTTCACATGATTTAATAATTTTTGATATATTTCGTGGTTTCAGAATAAAAATCACAATGAAAAGGACGATTTTAACTGTCGATATTTCGATACATTGGTACAAGTCGTGGTCACGTAGTGACCACGACCTGTGCCATTGGGTCGAAATATCGACAGTTAAATTCGTCCTTTTGATCTTTCAACTACGTATTAATGAAACTTTATATTTTTTATTAAAAAAAGAAGTTTTCAAAATCACCACAAGATTACCCGTTCGAAGTAAGAACAGGTTTCTGTATAACATCACACCAGAATCCCGCGAAAATCAAGGAATTCTACAGTATATGTAAAAAAATCGTAACTCACGCGGGCGGAGCCGCGGGCAACAGCTAGTCTATACTAATATTATAAAGAGGTAGCGTAACGATGTTTGTGAGTTTGTGAGTTTGTGACGTTGTAAGGGGTAATCTCTGGATCTACTGAACCGATTTTCACAATTCTTTCACCAATAGAAAGCTACGTTATTGTTGAGTGTCATAGGCTATAATTATTTCCAAAATTAATTACGCATCTTTACTTAAACTTGAAAAATGTAATCCAAGTCGTAAAAAAAATGCTTTCATCGCGTGCGCTGCGGAAACTATAAAAGATAGAACAAAACAATGTTCTACAATATTAAAGAACGTATCAAAATCTGCAAAAAAGTCCGCGATAGCATATGCCTATCTCCTACGAGTAACTCACAATAACTGCTTTTACTGTTAAAATTGTGAATTAAAAATAAATAATTTTTGTGAAGCTTATTTAGCCCATATGGTATTAATTTATATCTTTTTGAATATGTTTTTAGAAGGGAAATTTAATGTAGAATATTTGTGCCTTTTACTCTATACAGTTTAAACAAATATCTTCAAAGATATTAGCAAAATAAATACGTGTGGTAAGCATTTGCGCGCCGCCGCAGCGCCGCTCCGGCCGTTGCGTGGCGATAGGTACTTAAGTATAGGCATATGTATCCGAATGCCTCGCGTCCAGCGCTGTGGACTGTGGCCTATGCTGTGGGTATAAAGCCCGGCTTCCACCTTAGTGAAGCGGAGCGGAGCTGTATTTGAGTAACCAATCACATTTCGTCATTTTGACATCTCCGAATCTGAGGGGAGAGCAGATGTCTATATGATGAAATCTGGTTGGTTATCCAAACGCAGCTCCACTTCCCTCCGCTTTGGTAGAAACCGGGCCTTACGCGGGACAAACGTGCCGGGACAAAAATATTTCTAACGCGGAACGGAGTCCGCGGGCACTGCTAGTCTATACTTATAATAAAACTGTAAAGGGTCGAATTCTGTACATTGAAGAAATTTTGAAAATTTTTGTTGGAGGACACTATTTAGTCGATACTGAAGCCAAAACTGTAATTTGTTTCATTTTTGTCTGTCTGTCTGTCTGTCTGTCTGTCTGTCTGTCTGTCTGTCTGTTTCACGACCGGGCATCACGGCTAATCCGCTGGATGGATTTAAATGAAACTTGACAAGATTATAGCTCATACCCCGAGGTAGGACATAGGATACTTTTTGTCCCGAAATTCATCATGGTTTCCCTGGAAGACGGCATCAAAGTCCAAACGTTTTTTAGTTCTAATTCATTAACGCGTTGTCCGATTCCATTCATTCTTTTTTTGTTAGAAAGGAGGTTCTTTAAAAATTATTCCATACAAATCTTATCATCATCACTTTTGTAGTTCAGAAATTACAGACATCAGAACCTTTAAGTTCAAGTAGGTAGGTGACTTGAAACTCGGAATGCACGAAGAACCTAGGGCTAGGACGTAGGGCTCAAGTAAGACTGGAGTACCCTTACAGCCGTAAATAAATAGGCTTAGCAGGAGATTTTGTATGGTTTAAAATTTTTCACTTTTAGGGTGAACAAAAATCATGTAACTGGCGTTATCGCTACGTTATACCGTATAGCGCCATCTCTACAATTTATGTGGAACTTGGATGTAAAACTCTGAG
Organism: Coenonympha glycerion; assembly: GCA_963855885.1. Lineage (NCBI taxonomy): Eukaryota > Metazoa > Arthropoda > Insecta > Lepidoptera > Nymphalidae > Coenonympha > Coenonympha glycerion. The sequence goes on from OY979650.1 coordinate 8,493,160, forward strand.
ATAGGTAGGTACTACCGAAATTTTTTAAATAAAAATTAACTGTCATGTTATTTACTGTTTCCTGACTTTATATTAAGATGGCACTGTTAAGACATGAACAAATTTAAACTTTATCACCCGCAATATGGAAAGGGTAAGATAATGGTTCACAAATATTTTTAACTCTTAGGTCTTATCGATCCTAACCGACTGACTGTCATCTAAGGTCTTTTTATACGTAAAGAAATATATAGCCATTGGCCATTCTGATGTTTTGGATTGTATTGGGATGAAGCAAAGATTTTTAAAAGACTCTTATATTATGTTGGGCTGAGGAATATTGTTAGTAGAGTAATTTATCCCAGTGGTACCTACCCGGCCGAACTCTGAAAGAAGAGTTCTACCACCAGTACAACTTTTCACATGGTTTAATAATTTTTGACATATTTCGTGGTTTCAGAATAAAAATCGTCCTTTTGATCTCTCAACTACGTATTAATGAAACTTTATATTATTATTAAGAAAAAGGAGTTTTCAAAATCACCACAAGATAACCCGTGCAAAGTAAGAACAGGTTTCTGTACAACATCACACCAGAATCCCGCGAAAAATCAAGGAATTACAGTAGGAAGGTATATTATGTAAAAAAAAATCGTAATTCACGCTGGCGGAGCCGCGGGCAACAGCTAGTATAATATATAAAAAGGAGCAGATATGTGACAAGCGCGCGCGTTGTGAAGACTCAAAAATCCTACAATTGTAAGTTTCGTAGTTAGTCTGCGTCGAGCGCAAGCATTTTTGTTGTCTCTTTCGTTTGCGTGCTGTTTCGTATCTTTTGTTCTATTTATCAGTGAGTGGCAGTTCGGCACAGATTTAAAACTCAATTTACTATGAACGTAACGTATCTTGGTGATCTATGCCCGGGGTACATTTATATGCCAATGGTCATAATTATCTGTTTCTATTTCCAGGCGATAATCTGCACGAAATGCGGCACGCTCCTCGGGCCGATAGCTGGCAACACCGAAGGGGACAAGGACTCGTGCCGGCTGTGCGGCGACGGCGACCTGCGCAGCATCTCCATCCCCTACATCTTCAAGTTCTTCGTGACGCAGCTCGCCGCCGTCAACATCAACGTGAGGATCAACTGCGCGACCGCTGGCGCCGCCATCACTAGTTGTTGATGTTGATGTTGAGTTGTTGACTAAGTTGTAAAGTAATGTGACAAATACAATGTTAATTGAGAATGTGCGTGTTTTATTGGATATTCTTGCTGTTACTATACCTGTAGCAAATAGCCGCCACTGTCCGCCCTTGTACAGTTGCCGGCATGCAACTTGGCAAGAGTCGCAAGATGCGCAGAACATGCTTTTGGGTCTCTTCGGCTACAGCGGGGGGCGGGGGGAACGAGGTAGCAGGATCGAAGTGCGCTATTGGTTGATCATTTGATGTAGTCTCTCTCGCACGGAATGTACGATGTGCAAACTTTCCCCCACCACGCTAAAATGAAATGAAAATGAAAAATTTATTTTCACCATGTGTACATCATTTAACAATGGTTTTTGGGGATCCTGGAGTAAGTTTATTATATAAAACCTGTGTCCCAGGATCCCTGCTCTTCCTGTTCGTATACAGCTATTACTTATACATATAGTTTTAATTTGTATGCGATTTTATGTGTGTGCGTATATGTGTGCGTGCGTGTGTGTGTGTGTCCGTATGTACTTACCTATGTTTTACAATTTCTTATAATTGATCAAAAATGTAATTTTAGTAATTTTTCGGTGTCATTGTAATTTAGACTGTGTAACCAAGTTGTTACTATTTGTTTGCATTGGAGTAGTGGCTTGTCATAAATATTCAGTGTTTTATTAACTGTCTTATAGATAAAAATTGAATTGGCCTTATGCTGGCGTTTAGCGAACTCAGTGTTGCATGGAATAGCGTTAAGGACAGTAAGTTTACGTCTTTTATCTTGATTGGGTTTAATGTATTGGGTATACTACGGTAAAATCTTGCCAAGTTTCGTGCCGGTACCTGTGCACGGGCACTGTGTGATTGCTACAAGTCTACAAGAAGATTGTGATTTGCCACCTCACAAAAGACTGATGAAGACAATGCAGATATAGTAACTAATCTATGCAATGCAGTCTGAAACATAACTATAAGAGAACTAAGGAAGCACCCCATCAATTAATTCTAGCCTAACTTTGCGTGACATGATATTTGTCGCTATCTTAGGATCTTATGCGCCACTTTACAGATTAAAAATAGTCACGCTTATTTTGTAGACGGGGCCCAGCTCATCCATATTGTTTCCTAGTTCTGTGGTGTGAAAACAGTGAATTTCTAAGTTATCTAAGAAACTTATGAAACAGGTAGTTGAAGGTAGCCTGGAGTGAAAATGAAAATCTTTTTTTCTCACATAGGTCCAAGGTTTTATTTACATACAGGCTCTTATGAAAAGTCAAACTACTGCCAGGTTTGACACACGATTACTTTTTGTAAAGGTTTAAAAACACAGATCAGAGAATGTTTTATATTTAAAAAAACAAATATTGCTGCTATTAGTTTCTTTGATAGTAAGGTAGTAAGTTGTTGATTGGTGTAAAGGTTGTGATGCAAAATATTTAATCCTGAGAACTTGCGGGACTTGTAAATAAGCTAGTAATAAAAAGCAAAAAAAAGCAGTGATAGCTTGCAGTGGTTCTGACCTCTACCTCTCATAAGGAGGTCGCGGGTTCGAATCCTGGGCACGCACCTCTGACTTTTCCGAGTTATGTGCATTTTTAGGAAACTAAATATCACTTGCTTAGCGGTGAAGGAAAACATCGTGAGGAAAACTGCATACCTGAGAGTTCACAAAAAATGTTCGCGAAGGTGTGTGAAGCCCGCAAACCCGCATTTGGCCAGCGTGGTGGGCTATGACCAAACCCCTCTTAGTCTAGAGGAGACCCGTGCCCAGCAGTGGGACATAAAAAGGTGTAGAGATGACGATGAAATAAATAAAACTCAGTCGTAAACTATGTATTTAGTTTGTTTATTTCAAAATAGGTTTACATTTAAAATATACGAAACTTCGTACTTAATAAATTCATGCCCTATCATTCCTCCATAGCTTCGGCCTGCTGTTTGCTCTTCTTCTTTTTCTTCTTCTTCTTGACCTCTCCTTCTGCGACGCTCTGCTCCTGCGTCATCAGCGCGACTTCCTCCATGGCCTTCTTCATCACGTCGATGTTCTTCTCGGGGATGTCTCCGGTTTCGTAGAACTTCAGCCTGTCTTCCACTTGCTGGCGCAGTTTCTCACCGTAGATTGTTGTTTGCGTTTCTGTTGACAACAGTTTTAGAATTAACGGCTAATATGGATATTGGAGCGAAATTACTCTAGGATTTTGACAGATGGCGCTAATGTTTGCTTGTACGAAAAAGGTTTGCGTAAATCTTACGGATGCCAATATCCTGAGTTTTCTTATCAGTGGCCTGGACAGTGGACAGTTATGTCTTAGTAATATGGTCCCGTTTGTACCCTTTTTTATGGACTAGGGAACTATAAAAAACGAACACAAAATACCTCATATTCATATTATTCAACTCACCAGAGAAGCAGTCTATCCTGGATGCGATGCTGCACTTGTTGGCGAGGTAGCGACTGATGCGGCCCTTGTTCTTGAGCCCGGCGCGACCGATGAACGTCGAGTGGTACAGCGAAGTACTCACCAGAGAAGCAGTCTATCCTGGATGCGATGCTGCACTTGTTGGCGAGGTAGCGACTGATGCGGCCCTTGTTCTTGAGCCCGGCGCGACCGATGAACGTCGAGTGGTACAGCGAAGTACTCACCAGAGAAGCAGTCTATCCTGGATGCGATGCTGCACTTGTTGGCGAGGTAGCGACTGATGCGGCCCTTGTTCTTGAGCCCGGCGCGACCGATGAACGTCGAGTGGTACAGCGAAGTACTCACCAGAGAAGCAGTCTATCCTGGATGCGATGCTGCACTTGTTGGCGAGGTAGCGACTGATGCGGCCCTTGTTCTTGAGCCCGGCGCGACCGATGAACGTCGAGTGGTACAGCGAAGTACTCACCAGAGAAGCAGTCTATCCTGGATGCGATGCTGCACTTGTTGGCGAGGTAGCGACTGATGCGGCCCTTGTTCTTGAGCCCGGCGCGACCGATGAACGTCGAGTGGTACAGCGAAGTACTCACCAGAGAAGCAGTCTATCCTGGATGCGATGCTGCACTTGTTGGCGAGGTAGCGACTGATGCGGCCCTTGTTCTTGAGCCCGGCGCGACCGATGAACGTCGAGTGGTACAGCGAAGTACTCACCAGAGAAGCAGTCTATCCTGGATGCGATGCTGCACTTGTTGGCGAGGTAGCGACTGATGCGGCCCTTGTTCTTGAGCCCGGCGCGACCGATGAACGTCGAGTGGTACAGCGAAGTACTCACCAGAGAAGCAGTCTATCCTGGATGCGATGCTGCACTTGTTGGCGAGGTAGCGACTGATGCGGCCCTTGTTCTTGAGCCCGGCGCGACCGATGAACGTCGAGTGGTACAGCGAAGTACTCACCAGAGAAGCAGTCTATCCTGGATGCGATGCTGCACTTGTTGGCGAGGTAGCGACTGATGCGGCCCTTGTTCTTGAGCCCGGCGCGACCGATGAACGTCGAGTGGTACAGCGAAGTACTCACCAGAGAAGCAGTCTATCCTGGATGCGATGCTGCACTTGTTGGCGAGGTAGCGACTGATGCGGCCCTTGTTCTTGAGCCCGGCGCGACCGATGAACGTCGAGTGGTACAGCGAAGTACTCACCAGAGAAGCAGTCTATCCTGGATGCGATGCTGCACTTGTTGGCGAGGTAGCGACTGATGCGGCCCTTGTTCTTGAGCCCGGCGCGACCGATGAACGTCGAGTGGTACAGCGAAGTACTCACCAGAGAAGCAGTCTATCCTGGATGCGATGCTGCACTTGTTGGCGAGGTAGCGACTGATGCGGCCCTTGTTCTTGAGCCCGGCGCGACCGATGAACGTCGAGTGGTACAGCGAAGTACTCACCAGAGAAGCAGTCTATCCTGGATGCGATGCTGCACTTGTTGGCGAGGTAGCGACTGATGCGGCCCTTGTTCTTGAGCCCGGCGCGACCGATGAACGTCGAGTGGTACAGCGAAGTACTCACCAGAGAAGCAGTCTATCCTGGATGCGATGCTGCACTTGTTGGCGAGGTAGCGACTGATGCGGCCCTTGTTCTTGAGCCCGGCGCGACCGATGAACGTCGAGTGGTACAGCGAAGTACTCACCAGAGAAGCAGTCTATCCTGGATGCGATGCTGCACTTGTTGGCGAGGTAGCGACTGATGCGGCCCTTGTTCTTGAGCCCGGCGCGACCGATGAACGTCGAGTGGTACAGCGAAGTACTCACCAGAGAAGCAGTCTATCCTGGATGCGATGCTGCACTTGTTGGCGAGGTAGCGACTGATGCGGCCCTTGTTCTTGAGCCCGGCGCGACCGATGAACGTCGAGTGGTACAGCGAAGTACTCACCAGAGAAGCAGTCTATCCTGGATGCGATGCTGCACTTGTTGGCGAGGTAGCGACTGATGCGGCCCTTGTTCTTGAGCCCGGCGCGACCGATGAACGTCGAGTGGTACAGCGAAGTACTCACCAGAGAAGCAGTCTATCCTGGATGCGATGCTGCACTTGTTGGCGAGGTAGCGACTGATGCGGCCCTTGTTCTTGAGCCCGGCGCGACCGATGAACGTCGAGTGGTACAGCGAAGTACTCACCAGAGAAGCAGTCTATCCTGGATGCGATGCTGCACTTGTTGGCGAGGTAGCGACTGATGCGGCCCTTGTTCTTGAGCCCGGCGCGACCGATGAACGTCGAGTGGTACAGCGAAGTACTCACCAGAGAAGCAGTCTATCCTGGATGCGATGCTGCACTTGTTGGCGAGGTAGCGACTGATGCGGCCCTTGTTCTTGAGCCCGGCGCGACCGATGAACGTCGAGTGGTACAGCGAAGTACTCACCAGAGAAGCAGTCTATCCTGGATGCGATGCTGCACTTGTTGGCGAGGTAGCGACTGATGCGGCCCTTGTTCTTGAGCCCGGCGCGACCGATGAACGTCGAGTGGTACAGCGAAGTACTCACCAGAGAAGCAGTCTATCCTGGATGCGATGCTGCACTTGTTGGCGAGGTAGCGACTGATGCGGCCCTTGTTCTTGAGCCCGGCGCGACCGATGAACGTCGAGTGGTACAGCGAAGTACTCACCAGAGAAGCAGTCTATCCTGGATGCGATGCTGCACTTGTTGGCGAGGTAGCGACTGATGCGGCCCTTGTTCTTGAGCCCGGCGCGACCGATGAACGTCGAGTGGTACAGCGAAGTACTCACCAGAGAAGCAGTCTATCCTGGATGCGATGCTGCACTTGTTGGCGAGGTAGCGACTGATGCGGCCCTTGTTCTTGAGCCCGGCGCGACCGATGAACGTCGAGTGGTACAGCGAAGTACTCACCAGAGAAGCAGTCTATCCTGGATGCGATGCTGCACTTGTTGGCGAGGTAGCGACTGATGCGGCCCTTGTTCTTGAGCCCGGCGCGACCGATGAACGTCGAGTGGTACAGCGAAGTACTCACCAGAGAAGCAGTCTATCCTGGATGCGATGCTGCACTTGTTGGCGAGGTAGCGACTGATGCGGCCCTTGTTCTTGAGCCCGGCGCGACCGATGAACGTCGAGTGGTACAGCGAAGTACTCACCAGAGAAGCAGTCTATCCTGGATGCGATGCTGCACTTGTTGGCGAGGTAGCGACTGATGCGGCCCTTGTTCTTGAGCCCGGCGCGACCGATGAACGTCGAGTGGTACAGCGAAGTACTCACCAGAGAAGCAGTCTATCCTGGATGCGATGCTGCACTTGTTGGCGAGGTAGCGACTGATGCGGCCCTTGTTCTTGAGCCCGGCGCGACCGATGAACGTCGAGTGGTACAGCGAAGTACTCACCAGAGAAGCAGTCTATCCTGGATGCGATGCTGCACTTGTTGGCGAGGTAGCGACTGATGCGGCCCTTGTTCTTGAGCCCGGCGCGACCGATGAACGTCGAGTGGTACAGCGAAGTACTCACCAGAGAAGCAGTCTATCCTGGATGCGATGCTGCACTTGTTGGCGAGGTAGCGACTGATGCGGCCCTTGTTCTTGAGCCCGGCGCGACCGATGAACGTCGAGTGGTACAGCGAAGTACTCACCAGAGAAGCAGTCTATCCTGGATGCGATGCTGCACTTGTTGGCGAGGTAGCGACTGATGCGGCCCTTGTTCTTGAGCCCGGCGCGACCGATGAACGTCGAGTGGTACAGCGAAGTACTCACCAGAGAAGCAGTCTATCCTGGATGCGATGCTGCACTTGTTGGCGAGGTAGCGACTGATGCGGCCCTTGTTCTTGAGCCCGGCGCGACCGATGAACGTCGAGTGGTACAGCGAAGTACTCACCAGAGAAGCAGTCTATCCTGGATGCGATGCTGCACTTGTTGGCGAGGTAGCGACTGATGCGGCCCTTGTTCTTGAGCCCGGCGCGACCGATGAACGTCGAGTGGTACAGCGAAGTACTCACCAGAGAAGCAGTCTATCCTGGATGCGATGCTGCACTTGTTGGCGAGGTAGCGACTGATGCGGCCCTTGTTCTTGAGCCCGGCGCGACCGATGAACGTCGAGTGGTACAGCGAAGTACTCACCAGAGAAGCAGTCTATCCTGGATGCGATGCTGCACTTGTTGGCGAGGTAGCGACTGATGCGGCCCTTGTTCTTGAGCCCGGCGCGACCGATGAACGTCGAGTGGTACAGCGAAGTACTCACCAGAGAAGCAGTCTATCCTGGATGCGATGCTGCACTTGTTGGCGAGGTAGCGACTGATGCGGCCCTTGTTCTTGAGCCCGGCGCGACCGATGAACGTCGAGTGGTACAGCGAAGTACTCACCAGAGAAGCAGTCTATCCTGGATGCGATGCTGCACTTGTTGGCGAGGTAGCGACTGATGCGGCCCTTGTTCTTGAGCCCGGCGCGACCGATGAACGTCGAGTGGTACAGCGAAGTACTCACCAGAGAAGCAGTCTATCCTGGATGCGATGCTGCACTTGTTGGCGAGGTAGCGACTGATGCGGCCCTTGTTCTTGAGCCCGGCGCGACCGATGAACGTCGAGTGGTACAGCGAAGTACTCACCAGAGAAGCAGTCTATCCTGGATGCGATGCTGCACTTGTTGGCGAGGTAGCGACTGATGCGGCCCTTGTTCTTGAGCCCGGCGCGACCGATGAACGTCGAGTGGTACAGCGAAGTACTCACCAGAGAAGCAGTCTATCCTGGATGCGATGCTGCACTTGTTGGCGAGGTAGCGACTGATGCGGCCCTTGTTCTTGAGCCCGGCGCGACCGATGAACGTCGAGTGGTACAGCGAAGTACTCACCAGAGAAGCAGTCTATCCTGGATGCGATGCTGCACTTGTTGGCGAGGTAGCGACTGATGCGGCCCTTGTTCTTGAGCCCGGCGCGACCGATGAACGTCGAGTGGTACAGCGAAGTACTCACCAGAGAAGCAGTCTATCCTGGATGCGATGCTGCACTTGTTGGCGAGGTAGCGACTGATGCGGCCCTTGTTCTTGAGCCCGGCGCGACCGATGAACGTCGAGTGGTACAGCGAAGTACTCACCAGAGAAGCAGTCTATCCTGGATGCGATGCTGCACTTGTTGGCGAGGTAGCGACTGATGCGGCCCTTGTTCTTGAGCCCGGCGCGACCGATGAACGTCGAGTGGTACAGCGAAGTACTCACCAGAGAAGCAGTCTATCCTGGATGCGATGCTGCACTTGTTGGCGAGGTAGCGACTGATGCGGCCCTTGTTCTTGAGCCCGGCGCGACCGATGAACGTCGAGTGGTACAGCGAAGTACTCACCAGAGAAGCAGTCTATCCTGGATGCGATGCTGCACTTGTTGGCGAGGTAGCGACTGATGCGGCCCTTGTTCTTGAGCCCGGCGCGACCGATGAACGTCGAGTGGTACAGCGAAGTACTCACCAGAGAAGCAGTCTATCCTGGATGCGATGCTGCACTTGTTGGCGAGGTAGCGACTGATGCGGCCCTTGTTCTTGAGCCCGGCGCGACCGATGAACGTCGAGTGGTACAGCGAAGTACTCACCAGAGAAGCAGTCTATCCTGGATGCGATGCTGCACTTGTTGGCGAGGTAGCGACTGATGCGGCCCTTGTTCTTGAGCCCGGCGCGACCGATGAACGTCGAGTGGTACAGCGAAGTACTCACCAGAGAAGCAGTCTATCCTGGATGCGATGCTGCACTTGTTGGCGAGGTAGCGACTGATGCGGCCCTTGTTCTTGAGCCCGGCGCGACCGATGAACGTCGAGTGGTACAGCGAAGTACTCACCAGAGAAGCAGTCTATCCTGGATGCGATGCTGCACTTGTTGGCGAGGTAGCGACTGATGCGGCCCTTGTTCTTGAGCCCGGCGCGACCGATGAACGTCGAGTGGTACAGCGAAGTACTCACCAGAGAAGCAGTCTATCCTGGATGCGATGCTGCACTTGTTGGCGAGGTAGCGACTGATGCGGCCCTTGTTCTTGAGCCCGGCGCGACCGATGAACGTCGAGTGGTACAGCGAAGTACTCACCAGAGAAGCAGTCTATCCTGGATGCGATGCTGCACTTGTTGGCGAGGTAGCGACTGATGCGGCCCTTGTTCTTGAGCCCGGCGCGACCGATGAACGTCGAGTGGTACAGCGAAGTACTCACCAGAGAAGCAGTCTATCCTGGATGCGATGCTGCACTTGTTGGCGAGGTAGCGACTGATGCGGCCCTTGTTCTTGAGCCCGGCGCGACCGATGAACGTCGAGTGGTACAGCGAAGTACTCACCAGAGAAGCAGTCTATCCTGGATGCGATGCTGCACTTGTTGGCGAGGTAGCGACTGATGCGGCCCTTGTTCTTGAGCCCGGCGCGACCGATGAACGTCGAGTGGTACAGCGAAGTACTCACCAGAGAAGCAGTCTATCCTGGATGCGATGCTGCACTTGTTGGCGAGGTAGCGACTGATGCGGCCCTTGTTCTTGAGCCCGGCGCGACCGATGAACGTCGAGTGGTACAGCGAAGTACTCACCAGAGAAGCAGTCTATCCTGGATGCGATGCTGCACTTGTTGGCGAGGTAGCGACTGATGCGGCCCTTGTTCTTGAGCCCGGCGCGACCGATGAACGTCGAGTGGTACAGCGAAGTACTCACCAGAGAAGCAGTCTATCCTGGATGCGATGCTGCACTTGTTGGCGAGGTAGCGACTGATGCGGCCCTTGTTCTTGAGCCCGGCGCGACCGATGAACGTCGAGTGGTACAGCGAAGTACTCACCAGAGAAGCAGTCTATCCTGGATGCGATGCTGCACTTGTTGGCGAGGTAGCGACTGATGCGGCCCTTGTTCTTGAGCCCGGCGCGACCGATGAACGTCGAGTGGTACAGCGAAGTACTCACCAGAGAAGCAGTCTATCCTGGATGCGATGCTGCACTTGTTGGCGAGGTAGCGACTGATGCGGCCCTTGTTCTTGAGCCCGGCGCGACCGATGAACGTCGAGTGGTACAGCGAAGTACTCACCAGAGAAGCAGTCTATCCTGGATGCGATGCTGCACTTGTTGGCGAGGTAGCGACTGATGCGGCCCTTGTTCTTGAGCCCGGCGCGACCGATGAACGTCGAGTGGTACAGCGAAGTACTCACCAGAGAAGCAGTCTATCCTGGATGCGATGCTGCACTTGTTGGCGAGGTAGCGACTGATGCGGCCCTTGTTCTTGAGCCCGGCGCGACCGATGAACGTCGAGTGGTACAGCGAAGTACTCACCAGAGAAGCAGTCTATCCTGGATGCGATGCTGCACTTGTTGGCGAGGTAGCGACTGATGCGGCCCTTGTTCTTGAGCCCGGCGCGACCGATGAACGTCGAGTGGTACAGCGAAGTACTCACCAGAGAAGCAGTCTATCCTGGATGCGATGCTGCACTTGTTGGCGAGGTAGCGACTGATGCGGCCCTTGTTCTTGAGCCCGGCGCGACCGATGAACGTCGAGTGGTACAGCGAAGTACTCACCAGAGAAGCAGTCTATCCTGGATGCGATGCTGCACTTGTTGGCGAGGTAGCGACTGATGCGGCCCTTGTTCTTGAGCCCGGCGCGACCGATGAACGTCGAGTGGTACAGCGAAGTACTCACCAGAGAAGCAGTCTATCCTGGATGCGATGCTGCACTTGTTGGCGAGGTAGCGACTGATGCGGCCCTTGTTCTTGAGCCCGGCGCGACCGATGAACGTCGAGTGGTACAACAGACCGTACTTCGGCGTCTTGGAGCGGGTCTTCAGCGCACGGAAGAGCGCTTTCTCGGCACCTGGAAAACATGGAGAAGTTTAGCACAGGCACGCGACTATTTCTCCACAAAGAAAAAAATAAATTGTATACCCCTCCTATAGATGTCACTGTCTTCAGTTAGCTCGGCCTAACGTGTTCAATACCAAACCTATATATGTGGTTGCATCCATGCCCATTCTGTAGATATTGTATATTTTCCATGGAAAGATAAATTCCGCCACAGTGAATTATTTTCCATGCATCCCGTAGAACTTGAGATCCTGATCACCTCTTGCTAAGAAACCACTCTCTTATCTTTTATACTTTCCGAGATAAACAACACGAAATTTGTATGGCGGCCATTTTGGTTTTTTTTCAGCTCACTGCCAATTGCCTGAAGTTCCGAGTATTTTTTGTTTCAGCAGTCCCCACCTAACTATAATACCTTGTCCATGCTCCTTGACTGTCTTTAAAATCCTCAATCATCACCTCATTCCATATTTTTCTCTGGTAGTCATCCAAAAATCCGCATCAAAGCACTTCATGTTTTACAACTCGTAGCCTCTTCAATATTCCCCATACATTTTCTATGGAAAACTAAATTCCGCCATTTTGATTTTTTTTTCTATCCATCGAATAGACCTTCGGATCCTGATCATTTCTCGCCAGGAAACCACTCTTCCAACTTTTATCCTTTTCGAGATGAACGCCGATGAAGTTTGTATGGCGGCCATCTTTTTTCCGCCATTTTGAAATTTCTTTCCGCTAACTGCCAATTGGATGACGTTTCGAGTGACATTTGGTCGAGCACCCCCCACCTATCTCCAATACCTTGGCTGTGCTCTTCACCCGTCTCCGAAATCCTCAATCATCAGCTCTCTCCGTATTTTTCCTCCGAATGAATTTTTCTCTTCTATACGAAATGGTAATTGAAAAAAAAATTTTTCATACAAAATTGTTCAGGAGAGGTGATCAATCAGTCAGTGAATCAGCACAAGCAGCTATATATATATTAATGGGCTTACTGCGAGTATACCGAAAATTACATTAAAGGAATTCAAAATAAATTTCTAAAAATCTTAGAAATGTTGTTACAAACCATTTTAAGACAGTGTTTTAACGCTCAGAAGCTTTAAAAATCATTGTGTCCATTTGTAAATGTTGCACTAGATTTTTCCAAACATATTATGAATCGATAGTATGGTTAATTCATCCACAGCTTTCGCTATAGCACAATTTTATTACCACAAGTTGTTTGGAACTTGCAATAGATCAATTTGTGCATTAGTTAAGATGCTGGTAGTTTTACAATGTCATATGCTGGACCCCTTATACTACCTTTAGGGGTACCTGTATTTTCAAAAATTCTTTGTATCGGATATTATGTCTAGTGATTTGAGCTGCAAAATGCAGCTTGCTTGCTGCAACAGACAGATTATCGTTCTCTTTTTTATAAACACAAAATATCAAACGCAAACCCCTCCATCAGGGGTTATATGGGGGCTTGTATCTGTAATGTGAGGCAGTTATAAGGATGATAAATTGACCTATCAAAATATGAGTTTGTGCAACCAATAGGTGTTAAAGCATGCCCGACCACTCACAATTACATGGCGCAGCCGGTAGGATACAAAGTTACGCTTCCAAAGGGAAGGGAAGGGAAAGGGAATCTAATTTAGAATCAGTCACGGCGAGATAGTCGTGGAATGTGTGTGAGTGGGATTATCACTTATAATAAAAATGACTTGTGCATAGTCATCCGATATTAGTATAGAAAAACACCCGGCCCGTTTGTCCAGCGTACCTAAGGCTCGGTCTCCACAAAAGCGGAGCTGTTTGAATAACCAACCAGATCCTCCTCTCCCCTCAGTTTCGGAGATGTCAAAATGACAAATCTGAAAGGTTACTCAAATACATCTCCGCTCCGTTTCGCTTTGGTGGAAACCAGGCCTCATATCCACAGCCCACAGGACGCGAAGCATTTGGACAGATACTGCCTATACTTACCTATCGCAATGCAACGGCCGCGGCGGCGCGCAATACGTTTTTATTTTTGGTAATATCTTTGAAGATATTTGTTTAAACTGTTATAGAGTTTAGGGCACAAATATTCTACATTACATTTCCGTTCTAAAATACATATTAACAAAGATATAAATTAATACCATATGGGCTAAATAAGCTTCACAACATTTATTCATTTTTAATTCACAATTTTAACAGTAAAAGCAGTTATTGTGAGTTACCCGTAGGAGATAGGCATATGCTATCGGGGACTTTTTTATAAATTTTGATACTTTCTTTAATATTGTAGAACATCGTTTTGTTCTATCTTCAATAGTTTCCGCAGCGCACGCGGTGAAAGCAATTTTTTTACGACTTGGATTACATTAATCAAGTTTAAGTAAAGATACGTAATTAATTTTGTAAATTATTATAGCCTATGACACTCCACAATAACGTAGCTTTCTATTGGCGAAAGAATTTTGAAAATCGGTTCAGTGGGTCCAGAGATTACCCCTTACAACGTCACAAACTCACAAACATCGTTACGCTTCCTCTTTATAATATTAGTATAGATGAAGATTAAATTGTGTGCAGGTCCTTGAATATGACCGACGTTTCATTAACATGAACATGGCGCAGCCGGTAGGATACGAACTTATGCTGGCCCCAAAGGGAATGTGAGCTTGATCTCTACCGACGAGACGATCGTGGAATGAACACATTACATTTTATAAAGTGCTATTTTATGTGATACTGTAATTAGCTGCCATACATACTCATCCGATATTGTCAAGTATGGCAAAACATCCGACTGCCACAGATTTTCGTAGAATAACTCACCGAGGATCTGCAGCGTGGATGCGGGGTACTTGGCCAGGCTGGTGAGGGAGCCGGCCTTGGAGATGAGCCGCGCACCCACCTGGTCTCCCACCAGTGTGGTCAGGTTCGGAGCCACCGAGTTCATCTTGGTGTGCAGGTACTCGGATATTTGCTTCCTGCAATATGAAAGGATGGATGTTCAACTTTTTAAGCCCTTTACAACTTATGAATCAGTTTGGCTCCAATAGCAGATTAGGGTTGGATAGTTACCTTACTTGGGTTTAAACAATCGGTCAGAGTAACTATAAAATAAATGATTTTTTAAATGACAAAGAGCCTTGAATGTACAAAAGTGTGTTTTCTGTCTGCTCATATGTTTTTAGAATTTGGTGTACATACTATTAAAAATAAAATTGTAAACACAATTATGTTAGAAAATGCCCAAGAATGCCAGTTTTCTTGCCATATTTTCACCCCTTAAGTGGTATTTAATTAGCAAGTGATATTTAGTTTCTGGCCCCCAACCATGAAAGACCCATCACTACTTAGGGTTTGTCAGGGGCTTCATGGACTTCTCAGTAAGGGATTAGAAGTCCTGGATGTGCTGCACACACTGACCTGTAGTTCACCAACGCGACGACCCTGACAGCGAACATCTGTATGTTGATCAAGTCTACCGGTGATATGTCCATGCCCATGGACATCTTGGCCGCGTCCAGGATGGCGCGCGCCTTCTCCGAGTCGCCCAGGATCTCCGTCAAGGGTTCCATGGACTCCTCGGTCAGGGACTTGCGGTCCTTGATAAGCTCAGCGCACTTGGCGTACAAGTGGTTGTCGGGGACAATGGCGACCAGCTCCGGGAAGTGGTAGGAGTACCACTCTCTGTAATAAAAGAAATTTATTATTGTCATTTTTATCAAAGTTTATTATGGAGTTTAATGCAGTTAAGATAAGTTACTTAGGAGCTTCACAAAGATTGAGGTGAGATTTTGGGCAATGTGTAAAAACAAGTAGTTTAGTAGTAGTTAGGAAATGTTTGAAGTTTGTTGCATTAAAAGTTAATTAGGAACTTTGCAAGTGTTAAGCCAAGTTGTTTGGGGCCTGGCAAGTATACAGAGAAGTTCTTAAAGAACATTGCTAGTGCACTGCCAAGCTATTTGGAGGTATGGCAAATATACAAACTTTTTGTTTTGAAGCATGATTAGTATACAGTGAAGTTTGTTACGAACATGGCAAAGCATACAGACAAGTTCATGACACCATTATCATGTATTTTGTGAACAAGTGAATCAAGAATTTGACCTTATTAGTATCCTTGCCCCAACTCACCGGATCCTCATGGAGAAGGTGTTGATATCCTTGTCCAGCTGGTCGAGCAGCGCGATGGACTGTATGATCATGTTGTCCACGCGGTGCACGTGGAACTTGACCCGGGCGCGCGAGTACGAGTGCCCCAGCCCCAGCTGCGCCACGCTGCACGCTTTGAGCGTCAGCCCCTTGATGAGGGAGTGGAAGTGGTGTCATATAACTCACCGGATCCTCATGGAGAAGGTGTTGATATCCTTGTCCAGCTGGTCGAGCAGCGCGATGGACTGTATGATCATGTTGTCCACGCGGTGCACGTTGAACTTGACCCGGGCGCGCGAGTACGAGTGCCCCAGCCCCAGCTGCGCCACGCTGCACGCTTTGAGCGTCAGCCCCTTGATGAGGGAGTGGAAGTGGTGTCTTATACCTGATGCAAAAGCAAAAACAACTATAAAGTCTTCTATCTACCGACATATTAAAATAAAATCCATCTGCAACTGGCTCAATAAATGTTGTGAAAAGAAATGTCGCAAGATAATTGTCCAAACATATCACTGTATGATGGGGTGGTATAATTAATCGCTTCTGCTTTAGCACAATTTTATTACCACAAGTTATTGGAAACTTGCAATAGATCAATTTGTGCATTCTAAATAACAGGTTTCAGTTTTACAAATTTTTAACTCATGTAGCAGCTGTAGCTATAAATTATATAACAAAGCCTTTATTCAGACATCACAGATTACTAAAGCAAAATTCGGTTTTTCAAAATCCCACAGAAATTGTGGATCTTACCAGGATAAAAGTGCCTGTATACATATAAATTACAATGGAGATAAATCTCAAATTTCAGCTAATTCAGTTCAGTAATTTTAGCATGATTAAGAAACATCCAAATATTAATAGGATGTTTAACATTTAGTAACATTTACTACTTTATCTGAAGTCAATCAGTTCTACATGCAGTGTGATTTGCAGAGATGGATTAAAACATGTATTCATTAAAGTCCTACCTCTCAGAACCTCGGGAACAGCGCCGGTGTGTGAACATGGTATCTCCAAGGCCTCACTGATTGCAGCACCAAGCTTAGGGTCTAATACTCCCAGTGTACACTTGCTACGCTTCTTGCGTTTCGGTAGAGCTCCTTCAAGGAACAGATTCAGGTCTTCTGGTAGGATACCTGTGGAATTACAAAGGTTTAGAAACAATAAAAACGTCTGAAATGTTTGTGTCTCACTGACTTTTTTAGTCCAAATCTTTGGGCCCAGAGTTTAGAACAAAGGACATGGCCGAAACTTGTATGGAGCTGTGCCCTGGATAAAAAATATTCATGGCCATTGACAAACAGTATGTCATAATATTTTTTTCTGAGGACATAATCCAGCCATGTCATTTATCAATTACAAATTCTAGAGCAATCCAGCCAATGGTGGAAAAGCAAAGCAAAGCCAGCGGTGGGAATCAAACCCGCAGTCACACACTTGAGTCTGAGCACATGCCACTGCGCTGGAGGTTGACAAGTATGCTCAATGCACCTGATTGTAAATGATGATGCAGCCAAAGATGTTATCATACTAACTTGGAAGGGTAAATTAAACTCACCCCAACGGTTTCTATACAGCATCACACCAGAACGCTAAATTGCTTGATGGTGCATCTTTACTGGTACAATGAGGTCAGATGATAATGTAAGTAGAAGAATTACCTTCCGAAATAGCGTTAATATTCTCCAAAGCGAGCACCGCAGACTTGAAAGGCTGGAATGCGATCAGTGTCACCACAGAGTTGAATCTCTGCAGGTCAGTCACGGACTGTTCCACTTGGGGCAGGAACGCAGCCAGCTCCTCAAACTCAGTCACTCGGAACAGGGCGAAGCCTGCGCTGTGCTCATACAGCACAAATAGTTTACTCTGTGAATTAACGTGAAATCAACGGGTCTGCCCACGAAATTCAAAATTTTCATGGTTTTTTGCAATTTGTACGCTAATTAGACATGATAGGCTTATGGCAATCAATTTGCGAGAATGACAGTATCATTTTTACATGATTATATCAAAATCTTTGCATAAAAATGTGCATCCTAGGAAATTAGTCCGAGTATCGAGTTTTATGAGAGTAACTCACAAATCTTGGACTAATTTCTTTAACTCGACACTTTCGAGCAGAGATTTTTATATAAACACGTGAGGAAGATATTGGGATTATCGCAATTTGACGGCCATAAGCCTATTATGTCTTATTAGCTTAAAAATCGCGAAAAACCACGAAAATTTTGAATTTCGCGGGCACAGCCGTGGTGTGCTCATTAAAAGGTTATGATAATTTTGCAATTTTTTTATTACAGTCTGCAAGTTTTTTTTTTTAATTATTTATTTCTGATGCACAGTTGATAGGTACCTTTTAGTATGCCATTTGATAGTATCTATGAGATGATGCAGCCAAACATGTTTTTTGTCAAAAAAGGATTAACATTATGTGTGAAGTATAACCGAAACTTAGTAATTATTAATTGAACATAACATGCATTTTTAACCTTAAGTAGTTCGAATAAAACTAAGCATACTTACTGCATAGTTTGTTCATAATATTTTGTTTAATTTCTTATTCATGCTTTGAGGTTCTACAATACTAAGCAATCCATGGAGCAACCGTGGAAATACCACCACGGTTGACCAATATTACGAATTTTGTAGTTGGTGGTGAAATCGAAGGCGGTAAATGAAAGTAATAAGATGAAATAGCCATGAATTCACTTACCATTTTAAGAAATTGTACTTTGCATTCCTATATTATGAGTTTAAGTTCATATTTCTATTCACAAACACTTCATGTAGATGTATATTTTCGGCAGATAAAAATAACCAAACTTCCAAAGCGCGTCGCAGCCCGCATGTCAAAATTCAATTCAAGAAAGATGTCAATTGTCAAACACAGAAACAAAGCATTGTTTTGAATTTGAGGTTATACCGTTCCGTTATACGTCAACTTTATATCTGTCCTTTACTTCTGTGATTTGTCATTCAGAAGCAAAGCGTTGTAAGAAATATTTGTTTTAAAAACCCATTTTAAAAACAAACTCAGAAATAGAAGCATTTCAGCAGAAAGATAGAAGCAGAAGCTATAAATACCGATACCACAGACCGATACATTATTATCATACGTGAAATGTAACTTTAAAGGAAGCGTTCAAAAATCAGATTTTAAAATTACGACATGTAATTTTGCTTGCAAGAAGTAGGTAAGCTCAAAATCAGAATTCAGGTTTAGGGAGGTAGAGAATGCCGGAAGGTCTAGACAAATTACATACATATTGAATGCTCATTTGAAATTATTTATAGGTCCTCTCCACACATTCGCAGCGCACCTGCAACGCTGTTCCCATGTTCGCCCAACACGTGGGTAGACTGAAATAACAACATAAGCCATTTCTATTAGTACTTTTTGGTTTTTTAGTTTTCAGTTGTGCCTATATTTTGCGAGCGCACGTTTAATTTGTTAATTGTTTCTAAAATAATCATATTTATTTAATAACAAAACTAACAATGTGTAAGTCAACTTATAATGGAGGTATAAAATGTCCGTCGGAACCATCTGGCGTCACGCCACGACATTTTTAAGCTTCGCCGTGAAGCCGAATTTATGGCGTAGATGCGACCGACAGCGCTAGGTAGGTATTGTCAGCTGTACTTAAATAATAATATATGAAGCGAGACGCCGTACTCTGAGAAATTTTTGGCTTCAACGTAGGTCACATCTTTCCTGTCCCCTTAATGTAGCGTATTTCATCATTGGAAATTTGACGCCATATTTCATATCCCCTGACCCCTACAGACTCACGGCGAGAAAGTTCGTCGAGAAGTTTGCCGAGACTGCTCAAAAACAAACAATTTGTCCACACTCTCAATTTTCTCGCGTGTGATTAGAAGAAATCCTTTTTCTCGGGTCAAAATACCGACGCCGATCGGAGAACCGGCGAGCGCGAGAGCGAGAAATTTTTGGCTTCAAATACAGTCCGACAAGGCTCTCTTGGCACTTGAATGACATTGACAGGAGTGCGCTGTTATAGAACAAAGGCATCCAGAAAATAAAATCGGCTCAATTGTACTTCAATTTTAGTTTAAAATAGTTAAAAGTGAGAAAAAACAACCCAACATACAATAGCGATATACCGACAGAGCGAACTATCAAACAGTATCACAAGATAGCGGCGTTAGTACCGATTTTGGCCACGCGCCAAAGTAGCCTTGTCGCACTGTACGTCACAATATCTCCGTCCACTTAGCGTAGCGTATTTCGTCATCGGTCGGAACCGTCCGCGACATTGACGCGTGCAAATTACAATGCAAATTCCCTACAGAGTATCTCACTGGTAGTCTATTGTTACAATTGAGTCGAATAGGGGTCGATTTACATTTTATCACCTTGACAAGGGAATAATTATTATTACAAGGTCTTTGTAGAAGAGCCTACAATCATCTACGATTTTACACAGGGAGTGTATAGTTTATCAACATAGCTGGAGTTGGCTGGAGCCTGCAAGGAAGTTCACACATTCACACACATTCATACAAAAATGAGAAATGGCTAATCGAAAAGCAGTAGGCGTCGCATCCTAAGTATTCTATCCTGTTTGAATCGGACGGGTTATAACGTCTTCTTGATCATATTTATTAAGTACCTAGTAGGTAACTAATAACCAGACTATAATTTCTTTAATCAATGGTAAAAACAGAGTCAACCATTGAGTAAAGTAGTCCTCTAACTACTTAACTAGATAGTTAAGGCGAACTCAACAGGTCTGCCCGCGAAATTCAAAATTTTCGTGGTTTTTTGCAGTTTGTACGCTAATTACTCATAATAGGCTTATGGCAGTCATTTTGCAAGAATGGCAGTTACTTCTTTACATGTTTATATCAAATTTTTTGCATAAAAATGTCTATCGTAGGAAATTAGTCCGAGTAAAGAGTTTTAAGCGAGCAACTCGCAAATCTCGGATTAATTTCTTTAACTCGACACTTTCAAGCAGAGATTTTTATATAAATACCTACGTGAAGATGATCTTGGAATTATCGCAATTTGACTGCCATAAGCCTATTACGTCTTAACAGCTTAAAAATCGCGAAAAACCACAAAAAAATTGAATTTCGCGGGCACACCGGTGGTGTGCACCTTAAGAGTTAAGACATGGGTGTGTCTAACCCAGTGTCAATAAGGTAAACGGTCAAGTACTTAGTCTATAATATAAATACTTACTTCGGTTATTGGAATTTTAGTAAATAAGTACACACTCAATGACGTCAAATTCGATTTAAACAGGTAAAATATTCTTGGATTCCTTTACTACTACGCTCAGTTACATAGGACTCGCATATGAACGAGAACAAAATTGGTTAAGTGCGAGTCGGGCTCGCGCACTGAGGGTTCCGTACGATAAAGACCAATTCTCAAAGTAAATCAAACTCCCCTAATTCAAAAACGAGACATTTGTTTTAATTTATAGTGAGTAGTGACTGATCCATGACTTCTATCATAGACTTGAATGGCGCAGCGGCTCATCCGTGCCACCGTGCGTCTGTGCAACTGAGTTCAATCCTCACTTTGCATTCCTACTTTTTTCCAGTTTTTTTTTAACTGAACATTTTTTTAATTTTTAACTAAGTATTTATTTTTAAAGTGTTTATATAATTAAATATTCTGTGAACATTTGAACCGTCTAGCTTTTACCGTTATTAAAATGGAGCAAAAGCAAGCAAAAAATGACGTTTGTTTTAAGGACTTTAATATTTATTTTATTCTACCTTTCAGTATTTGTTGTAATAGCGGCCAATGAAATACATCATCTGTGAAAATTTCAAGTCTGTAGCTATCACGGTTCAAGAGATAGGTACAGCCTGGTGACAGACGGACGGACCGACGGACGGACGGACAGCGAAGTCTCAGTGATAGGGTTCCTTTTTTACCCTTCGGGTACGGAACCCTAAAAAGTAAAAACAAAACTGTGTTGCATAAAGAAGAAAGATGGACCAAAGCAAAACCTAATATTATTGTGATGAAAAATTTCGATTACAGTGGTAATAGACATAGGTATAGATACGTAATAGGTATATTACGTACCTCAACAATGACACACAGTACCTAAGCTCTGATTACAAAAATCGATCTGCCAGATAAAGCGTGTAGCGTACTCCAGTTTCAACCGCATCTTGCACAACTGTTGCAGTGACATAATTAGTCACATTTGTCAATATATCACTTTAATAAACAAGTGATAAACTAATTATATGGCAGTAAACTAAAAGTTTGAAATTTAAATTAAGAGGGGTAAGATGACTTATTAATGATTTTGTTACTATTTTCAAAGCAGCGTTACACCAAAAACACCGCTTTACAATTATTATTATTATTATCCACAATTATTAACAGATTATGTAAACTGCTGAATCGATTTTGATAAAATTTGCAATTGTAAAAAACGCAACAGTAAACAAAAGGGTAACAGAACTGAAAAGGATTTTTTCTGGGGGTTGTAGATGGGGGTGTTAGATGGGTTGGGGCCTTGGGCATTGAAAAGTTTGAAAACAACTGCAGGTGTAGCCATTATTATTAAATATTTCCGGTTGATTGTTGAATATATAAGAATGAAAGATATCTGTGCGGAAGTCACGTGGTCAATTTAGCGAATCTCCTCATTTCTGATTCTATATCTTTCTTAATATATATAAATCTCGTGTCACAATGTTTGTCCTCAATGGACTCCTAAACCACTTAACCGATTTTAATAAAATTCGCACACAGGGTGCAGTTTGCTCTAACTTAAAAGATAGGATAGCTTAAATCTCAATTTATCTATTTTTTATATCCTTAAGGGCAAAACAACGTTTGCTGAGTCAGCTAGTAATATATATATATATATATATATATATATATATATTTTTATTATAGATAGGCTTTTACAATCATGTCTGATGGACGGAAATTATAAGTTCTAGGATGGAGCGCGCTTCCCTAGAAAATGCCTATTCACTCTTCTCTTGAAGGCACCCAGGTTGTACTTGGCTGGGAACACAGAAGCTGGAAGGTTGTCCACACCTTAGCGGTACGTATCAGACACGTGGAATAAAAACGTTTCGTTCAATCTGTTCAAATGAGGACATCTACCAGACGACCACATATGGACATAAAAAATTCAAAAAATTCAAAATTCAAAAATTTTATTCTTTCACATAGGCCTAACTTACAGGCTCTTGCGAAACGTTAAGACTCTACCGCCTCGTTCGGAAAGTAGCACTGCACCGAGAAGAACGGGCAAGAAACTAACCACTTGCTTTTTTTTTAAAATAATATTTTTTTACAATTTTGTTTTAAACAATTTATCACATTATAACAAGCATCTTGTGAGCAGACGGAATATACACTTAGATCCAAGGGTCTTTGTCATTTAAAAAATCATTTATTGTATAGTAACCCTTACTTAGAAGATGATTTTTGACAGTTTGATTGAACCTATGTATAGGTAGGTCCACATAATATTATGGTGTACCAAGGAAAATTGGTGAAGCAATGAACTAAGAACGTACCTACTTTCAGGTACCTATTTATAACTAAGTATTCCACGGCCAAGTTCGCATCCACGGTCGGTTTATTTTAGTTTATTTTAACGCAAACCTAATGTTATTGTTGTTTTGTGTGGTGCTGATATATCGCAAAAATAAACATATTGCTTCTTGGTAACGCCAGCCAAGAAATTACTGGAGTTGATTAGGTAGATTATTATAGGTACCTAGGCCTTTTTTTTTACACTATACAAGTTAGTACTTGATTGCGATCTCACCTGATGGTAAGTGATGATGCAGCCGAAGATGTTAGCGTACTAACTTGGAAGGAGTAAGTAATGTTACCCCAACGGTTTCATCGTACCGGAACGCTAAATCGCTTGGCGGTACGTCTTTGCTGGTAGGGTGTTACTAGCCACGGCTAAAGCCTTCACCAGACCAGACCTGAGCCAATTTAGAAATTATAAAATTCCAAAGTGGCCCGTGGCGGGAATCGAACCCGCGACCGAGCGTGCGTCCCCTGCGCCACGGAGGTCGTCAAATAATCATCTTTGCTGTCATTTAATAATCTTTGCATAAGTGACTAAAATTATGAAAAGCTTGTAACCGGACCAGCTATTTCTTTATCCCAAAAAAGCTACGGTTCCCATGGAATTATGGAAAAAAAGGATATTTCCGATAGCATAGACACAGATAGAGATTGGTCAAATTATAATTTGTCAAGTACGAGCACGACTAGCACTTGATCATTTTATTATAGATAAAATGGTACGGAACGCTTCGTGCACGAGTCCAACTCGTAATTAGACGATTATTTCTTCAATTCAACCCCAAAGCACACGTGCATGAGTTCACGTAGATAAGCAAAGCTACGTCCACTATATTATTTATTCGATGTTTTCTACAATTCTACAGCTCTATAGAAGCGTCTCAAATCATACTTCGAACACCGGTTGTCAGGGAAAAATTCAACCCCTAAGCATACGCGTGCATTAGCTCACGTAGATAAGCAAAGTTACGTCCACTAATAATAATATTTTATTCATCCGATGTTATCTATTAGGTACAACTGTATAGAAGCGTCTCAAATCATAATAAGAAGATTTAAAGTTCAAACTTTAAACACCGGTTGTCAGGGAAAAACTCAACCCCTAAGCATACGCGTGCATTAGCTCACGTAGATAAGCAAAGTTACGTCCACTAATAATAATATTTTATTCATCCGATGTTATCTATTAGGTACAACTGTATAGAAGCGTCTCAAATCATAATAAGAAGATTTAAAGTTCAAACTTTAAACACCGGTTGTCAGGGAAAAACTCAACCCCTAAGCATACGCGTGCATTAGCTCACGTAGATAAGCAAAGTTACGTCCACTAACAATAATATTTTATTCATCCGATGTTATCTATTAGGTACAACTGTATAGAAGCGTCTCAAATCATAATAAGAAGATTTAAAGTTCAAACTTCAAACACCGGTTGTCAGGGAAAAATTCAACCCCTAAGCACACGTGTGCATTAGCTCACGTAGATATTAAGCAAAGCTACGTCCACTATTATTTTATTCATCCGATGTTATCTATTACAGCTCTATAGAAGCGTCTCAAATCATAATAAGAAGATTTAAAGTTCAAACTTCGAACACCGGTTATCAGGGAAAAATTCAACCCCTAAGCACACGTGTGCATTAGCTCACGTAGATAAGCAAAGTTACGTCCACTAACAAAAATATTTTATTCATCCGATGTTATCTATTACAGCTCTATAGAAGCGTCTCAAATCATCATAAGAAGATTTAAAGTTCAAACTTCGAACACCGGTTGTCAGGGAAAAACTCAACGCCTAAGCATACGCGTGCATTAGCTCACGTAGATATTAAGCAAAGCTACGTCCACTATTATTTTATTCATCCGATGTTTTCTATACAGCTCTATAGAAGCGTCTCAAATCATAATAAGAAGATTTAAAGTTCAAACTTCGAACACCGGTTGTCATCAGGGAAAAATTCAACCCCTAAGCATACGCGTGCATTAGCTCACGTAGATAAGCAAAGTTACGTCCACTAATAATAATATTTTATTCATCCGATGTTATCTATTACAGCTCTATACATAGAAGCGTCTCAAATCATAATAAAGAAGATTTAAAGTTCAAACTTCGAACACCGGTTGTCAGGGAACGCCGGCCATTCAGACGCGTTTGAAATTATTTGGCCAGTGTTCCCAAAACCGGCGCGTGCGCAAAACGCGTCCGCTGTTCCCGCGTTCACGTTACGTAATTAAAAAAAAGTTAAAACGATTACATGACTTTTTCATAAAATCCTCCGTGTTTGAACAGACTGTGCATTTATTTAGTTTTTTTTTTAATGTTTTTCGACGTGATATTTTTCTGATTTGTGGTAAGTTGTTTTGATTTTTGGCGATGGAGTTAAAGTTCAATCAATCAATTCATTTGCATGGTTCGGTATTAATATTACTGTGTATAAAATAAATATTCAGATTTATTGTATAAGTAAACTCCACTTCGAAGATTTTGAAATGGATAAAATATTCACGAATTTTGGATGTCTACCCCCATATTTTACACAATTTGTGTGCATTTTATCGTTTTACACGCATTTTAATCTAGATTAATATTATCTAAATTGATATTTTTTGTAATTGCTGTATCTAGATTCATTAATCTTAGTGAATAGGTATAGATTGTAATCTAGAAATAATATGAAAAAAAAAAATTGTAAAAAATGGCGGTTAGCACATTTGCACAATGCAAATTGATGCTGCATTTCTTAATTAACGAACCTTTTTAGGTTTGATTTTCCAATTTTTATCATCTTGAGATTTTATCAATTTTTAAGGTAACTACTATTTTGCCTATCAAAATATTATTGTTTTTGTTGCCATGACGTCATTTTTATTGCCAATCACTATTATTATGCGATCCAATTGATCCAAAACAACTTGCTTATAATAATAATCTTTCGCGGGTATTCCAATTTCCAGTAGGTATGCAATATGCATACAATCTTAATATACATAAATCTCGTGTCACAATGTTTGTCCTCAATGGACTCCTAAACTACTGAACCGATTTAGTTCAAACTTCGTGAATATCTGTCATTTGGTCCAACTTAAAAGATAGAATAGTTTTTATCCCACGTGGACGAAGTCGCGGGCATCAGCTAGTAAGGTTATAAATATTATCAAGGTCAAAGGTTCATCGCAATCGGATGTAAGTATAGGATATGGTACTTTAGTTGGTAGAGGGTATCATGGAATTGCATTAAATGGTCAGTTACTTAAGTTACAAATAATACTATGAATATTCATGTTCTTGGACTGACCTACGTATTAACTTTGGCTTCACACGAGCTTTCGATGGTGACAATACAAAGAAATAATCGGCCAAGTACGAGTAAGACTCGTGCATGAAGGGTTCCGTACCATTTATCTATAAAACCACAAAAATATTACGTTTGTTGTATGGGAGGCCCCCTGATATACCTATATTTTATTCTGTTTTTTATTATTTTATGTTATAGCAGCAACAGAAATACATCGTCTGTGAAAATTTCAAGCGTCTAACTATCACGGTTCAAGAGATATAGCCTAGTGACACACGGACGGACGGCCGATTTTTTATCGTTTATTATTACTTTAAATTACTATAAGTTCAGTGCCTGAGAGTTCACAAAAAGGTGTGCGAAGCCCGCCAACCCGCATTTATCCAGCGTGGTGGGCTATGACCAAACCCCTCTCAGTCTGAGAGGAGACCCGCGCCCAGAAATGGGACATAAAATGGGGTTGAGATGATACCTACATACTGCGTACCGAGATACAGTACAGTAAATGGAATCACGCTAATATGGAAAGGTTATGACGGTCTATTAGATCCAAAACGCTAATCAGTGTGGCTGCGATTCTCGCGATGTATCTACTACAACAGTGCTAAATCACTAGTGATATAACTCAGTATAATGTCTACGTAGGAAGCATTTTTATGTAGCAAAAAAAAAATACGACCAATCTATGGTAAAAACACTTTTTCAAAAAAAAATATACTCCTCATAGACTAAGATTTTCGTATTTTTTCTCCTATTTTTCTTCTTGATATATCCTATTTTTTTTCTCTTGTTATATCATAAATACTCCTTATGTCTAAATCTCTTTAGTCGTTCAGTAGTTATGGTGGAATAAAACTCACATACATACGAGTATTACGTGAACCCTAAAAACATTACAATCGTTTCTTAGGGTGGTCGTCTAAATAAAGACGAGACTTTCATACGATGTACCTAAAGTGATAAGTCTCGAAAAAGTATAAGGTTCCCATGAAATTTGTGAAAAATCGAAATTTGCCTTTACAATATTATACTTAGGAAACTTCATTGAAAGTACCTAGGTATAAAAGTTCCCTCAATATTTATGAAAACTTTATATTCACTAAGGCGAAGCCGCGGCCAAAACGAATGAAAACTTTTTATTTAATGGAAAAATATAAGTGCCACCCAAACTTTTATATTTTTATCAAAATATATACTTAAAATTTATTAATTATACAAAGTAATAAAAAATATTAATTGCATATTGCAATCATAAAGTAATTTCATATCATTTCCATAGAAGAAATATTTTATCTGCTTTAAAATGTATATCGCAAACGTCGGGAACTTTGAACTTTGTGTTTAAAAACAGATAAGTTAATGATACGTTTATATATCTATACTATATTTATATAGCCAAAATGATATAATTTTTAATTTATAATCTAGACACGCGGCAGCGTGTCAAGCCAAGTTGAATAATATTATACAATATGATACACAATTATTATTTTAGACTTTTCTATTCGCAACATCGCTATTAGAATGGCACTTTGTCTAAAGGCTCAGAAATGCTTATAACTTTTTTGTTAATTGATCGATATAATTCGTTTTTCAGTGTACGACATTATTCTACTCCTAATGTATAATCAACTAGTAAAATATCCAAATATATTATACGTACCTAGTGATTTTTCAGTTTTTTACAGTTTGTGCCTGAAAACACTTGCATACAAAAATATTTGAGGCATGAGGTAGGTAAGAGATTGTTTCTATTTCCATCTACATCGAGAAATAGTTTTTCTCAATTATGAATTAGAGGGCCGTGATTATAATTACTTTGACCAGCTCTGCCAAGCTATTATGAATAATAATTAAAATTACTATTGATTTTTTTGTGACCATTTGTGTTTCGATGTAATCAATGTCATCTGAGCAAATATAGGTACAGTGCGACAAGGCTATTCTGGCGCGTGGCCAAAATCGGTACTAAGGCCGCTATTTTGTGATACTGTTTGATAGTTCACTCTGTCGGTATATCGCTATTGTTTGTTGTGTTGGTTTCGCTTACTTTTAACTATATTTTAACTAAAATTGAAGTAAAATTGAGGAGATTTAATTTTCTGGGTGCCTTTGTTGTATAACAGCGCCCTTCTGTCAATGTCATTCAAGTGCCAAAAGAGCCTTGTCGGACTGTACCTAATAATTTATGTCACGGCCGAATTTCTCGCATAATAAGTCAAAATCAAAAGAGCGTGCTTTAAACTAGTTAGGTATAGATTTTAATGATAATTTTTGAAACTAATTATGATATAGTCTGGAATCATAATTAATTTAATAAGTAAAAAAAATTCTTGTTTTTTTAAATAAAAGTATTATTAAGTTAAATTTATTTTAAGCCACCAACTAAATCAGTACTCGTAAAGTACTTAAAACGAGTATAATTTACCTAATTTGGAATCAATAAACGTACATAATATATTGATTGCGAAAAGTATGAATCCATAGTTTCCCAAATAGCACAACAAGTCCCACGGAGTATTTATGTTTTTAAAATAATATCATTTATATGTAACTCATATATTATACATATTACATTTTTTGTAAATTATTAGTTATCGATAACTTTACTAACTGTAAAATCAATGACCTCGTAGGAATCAGCACATAAAAACCAATATTTTTGGTAACACCAAGAATACTGGTAGTTTTAATCACCCAACTTTTTTGTCAAAATACGAATTATTAAGTTTAGTTTATTTTTCTAGGCCTTAATGTGCTTATCAAAGTATGACAGATTTCTTGCCAAATCAATTAATAATAGTTTCATAACAATCGTAAAGATATTTTTTATATCTCTTAACTTATTACTTTTACCTGCTTATCATATTACACACACAAGACCACAAACATATTACGCAATGGACGAAGTATTAAATTCAGTACCTACTAACCACAAAATGCTAATATCTACTTGGTATCTATTGGAAATTGGAATTGTAAATAATTACAAGCTGGAATATATTATAATCTAAGCCTTTGTAGGTAAATTATATTAATAATACCAGAATCTGACACAACACAACCTTCAAGAAAATAAAACAATTTATCACATAGGTATTATCCAAAAATGAGTAAGAACTTCAGGTAAATAAAGTATCCAAATCTAATTCATCTTTTTTACAGGATCTGTTTTTCTCAGGTGGGTCTGAAATATTTCGTTTATTTTAATATTTCACTATTTTGCAATGCATGTTTGAGTCAATCTCTTCGGTCGGTCCCTCATGACTGAGGATCGTGACTATCAATCACGGCGAGTAATCCTGCGGTGAATTATCTCCTTCCACCTTGTTCTGTCTGCAGCCATGTGGACTGCTTCGTAAAATGAACTGGCGCCAGCTTCCTTGAGTTGGTCTGACCACCGAGTTGGAGATCTGTTGATTCCGGGTTCCTGGATGTCCGGGTTTGAGTCAATAATAATCAATATTTATTTATTTAGATACACACGAACCTAAAAGTAGAGGCCGGTGTACTATTTTTAGCACGCGACATACGACACGCGTTGTCAAGTTCATTCCTCCTTTGTCTTTACGTAACTTTGAGAACATGTAGATCACAGTAGAAGTTTCAGTCATGCAAGTTCCTCCAGATCCATGTTTACACACTCAACTATACGAGTATGTCTCCAGCTTTATGACGTTTATTAGGAAACCTTTCTACTCCAGTCCCAAGTTTGAGCGTATTCTAAAAAGTACGAGAACCAAACCATTGTAATCTGCATACTATACAGGAGGAGCAAATGCCTTGATAAGTATGCAACTTCAGCCGAATTGATTCAGTAATTTTAGCATAAAAGAGTAACAAATACACACACACCCACACACATATACACTCAAGTGGAACGTAGGCTCACAGACACAAAAGGTTCAACTGACCAATTTTCACCATTCTCAATAGTACTCCTGAGGGCCTAGACAAAATGATTCAGCGATGTTGAATGCCAAAAATGTACGGGATATACGTTAGCTTACGCTATGCCATCCTTTGCCATTTAATAGATAGCAAATCAGCGATTTTTCTTGTACATTAGACAGTCGTCGGATGACTGTACAATGGAATTCGTAAACGTAGCGTAACAAGCTACGAAGGTTAGGTGAAAAATGATAGATGAGATAGAATTAGAATAATGAGCACACTCAAATTGAGTACGTAATTCATTTAAATTTTTATCATTGTGCCATTTTAAATGAATGGAGATGAATTAATGAATCTCTTTGTAAATGCCTAGTAGCTGTTTTAATGTCTAACTAACACGAGTTAATAGTTTGCGTTTAAAATATTTTTTCAAGACTGAAAATGTTCATCAATCGCATAGCCTAAAGTTCTGTTTTTAACATATTCTCCTCTTATATACCACAGGTAACCTTTTCTTAACCCTTTTCTGAATGATAGTAATAATAATTTTAAGAGACAATCTACCACCGGAACATCTTAGTAGCCCTTGAAGCGATAAATCTTTTTGGTTGACTTGACTTCGAGTAATTTGTAGTCGAAAATTATTAGGTAATGATTTATGTATACTGTAGAGTCAAAAATGTCAATTTGATTCTAAAGACTATCCCTACTCTCCTGTGAGGATACGAATTTATATATAATGTAAGGTGCTTAGTCAATGTAAATAAATAATTCGTAACGTAACTACAGTTCTGACATCTGGAATCGTTCCAGTAAACAGAAATTACTATAACAAACATTGTATCATTACTATCGGCCACTGTTATGTTTAGATAACAACATATAATGCGCTATACTAATTCCTTATGAATAAGTGATTCCAGGAAAAAATAAAAAGATCAGTCCGTTCCTTTAATAAAAATGTTCATATCAGTTACCACATACATACATATGAAAATGCAAACTGAAAATGAAAATAAGACCTAAGTTCAACAATATAAAACAATTCGTGGATTATCTAAGTCTCAGTCTTCCCGGTATAGTCGTATTATTTAATTGTAATATATTAATTATTAATCGAATTATTATTAATTGTTCTGGAGCAAACATGTTTTTGACACCCAATGACATGCATCTTTAAGAACACGTGACGTAAATTCAACATAAAATAGGGAAAATCTAATTCAAATCCTGTCGTGGAACCCAACTTGATTATGGATTTACCCAGACGGCAAATAGAGTTTCAGGTAATAGGTAACTAAGTATTCATAGGTCGTTTTTTTATTTATTTTTTGATCTGTGCGCATCAAACGGAATCCTGTGATTACCGGTTAGGTCATCTATAAGAGTCGTTTATTTTTAATAACGGCACGCATTATAAGGAAATTCACGAAAACGGAAAACGAATTTAATAGAAAACGGGAAGAAAAAATATGTTCACCCCACTCGTGGATCTTGGTTCTATGTTTGAGAAGCGATGGCTTACACTTTTAACCTCCGACACAAAAACGACAGGGTATTTGTCTGACGTTTCTGTAGGTGTATGTATAGTAGCGGAATGAAAAGGTTCGTCACCTTAGTGACGATTTTCGCTTGCACTAGTACAGAAAGATTCTATAATGTCAACGTACCACAACAATCGTTCTGTTTAAAAATTGACGAACCTTTTCGTTCCCTTACTGTACGTCTGTGGCATCGTAGTTCTAAACGAATGAACAGATTTTGATATTTTTATTATGCTCGGGAGTGTTCTATATTTGATGAAAAATTGTATGACCACCACAAAATGCGAATTAGGTAGGTACATTACATACACATACATACTTATTATATTTTTTCACATCTCCGTCAATATGGCTATCAAATGAAAAGGCTTGACTGTAGTGGAATCCACACAATGTCTATGACTTTAAAATCCAAGATGGCCGCTACCCAAATGGCGAATTGACTATTTTGAAAACTGACTGTTGGTCGGAGTTTTTTTTTTTATTTTTATTCATTGAATTCGCATTATGTCTTTGTACCTATAACAGATTACATAATATGTTTGCCGATCAATATGTTCCTAACTCTACAAACAATGGTTAGTAGTAAATAGCTAGTAATTAATGGTTATGGTACCACACTATCGGACCAATGTTATCAATACACAAGAGATAAAGCAATTGTATAATTGTGTCCGAGCTCAACATTTTATATGCACAAATCATGTAGGTAGATAATATACTAAAGAACTATTTTTCCGGATAGTCTTTGTTAGCTTTTCTTTTTTGTACTCTATGCCACACTAGATTGGTCCGTGATAAGTTGATAACCGTAGATCGACCCGGGATAAAAAGTACCTCATATCATAGGGCATTTAACGCAAATCAGAATAGTAATTTTTTAATTTAGCCTGTTTCACAACCACCCATTTGCATATAAATCTATGGACCGCGGGTGTTATACAAAATTCACGAAAAAAGTGTCCCGAGAAAACCTATGCAAAAGAGGGTACATGTGTATTTTATAAACAAACTAAAACATTGTAATTTATGCCTAAACCATTATTATACAGCCTAATTTTGCTTAAGCGCGATTGGAACTCTTTTAGCGTTTTGGATTTTATTTGGTTCGGACACTTTTTAGGGCTGTCCTTAGTTTATAAATCAATGCAACGGCCAGATAAACTTTATCCAACGAAAAAACTTATCAGTTTGACAGATTTCCTATACAAAAATTGTGAAAACATGAAATATATCTAGATAAAGATTATCTGATTATTGTGAAACAGGCCCTAAATCTATTTTGATGTACCTTCAAATTGGTATAAATTGTTATAGTCCAACTCCTTTCAAATTCCAACCAACCAACACAAGTGTGCCAACCTTGTGCACACAGCCGCCTGTGTGTATTTTGCTTTTTTCCAAATCTTCAGAATAAAGGGAACTACGTCTAAACCAGCGCTAATTCATGGTATAGTTTATCTCCACTGCCAAATCAATTTAATACCCAGGGATGACGGGAAGGAATAACAAACTTTTAAACATCGAACCTTGAGTCGAATCATCTTTTAAAGCATCTTAATTCTTGATCCAGTTTTAAATTGCGGATGTACAGTAATCAGAGGATACACGTAGGTAGTTTTTGTCTCATTGTTTAAAGAATGTGTGGGTATTGGCCATTGGGTGTTGGTAGATATTTATAGCAGCCAAATGCACGACCATATAAACCAAACCTGAAATCAGGGGCTGTACCAACATCTCTTAAAACAGTAAGTAATTGCAGTATTGTATTGACATTTTCATACTATGTTTGTATGAAAATATTTAAACAGTACTGCAGCATTTCTGCTTTAAGATATGGTGGCGACGGCCCCAGCAATAGTTTTCCAACGGTCTCCTTCTCACGTTTCTTGGACTTCTCCATGGTTTAGCTATTTCTTTCTTCTTCAGAGAACTATCAAAGCGTTTAATCGACGCCTCTCGTGACCAGAGGGCTGACCTTTTCTTAGGTCAGAGGATAAGCATTGCCATCCAGCGTGGCAATGCTGCCAGCCTTCTGGGCACTTTTCCAGTTGACACCGATTCGGAGGAATACTTTGACGCTTAAAATAAAATTGTAGTTCTTAGTTATTTTTTTTTTTTCACTTCTTTTTTAAATTAGTTTAGATTTAATTTTAATTTAGATAGATTTAATTTTAATAATATTAGTTTAGATTTAATTTTAGGTATTATATTATGTCATGAAATAATTAAAAAATGTAATCTAGGTAATTAAAAATATTGTTTCTTTGTCCCTTGCGCCGGATCACTCCAGCCAGCCGAGCTCACTCCAGAATCCGAGGAGGCCTCCCAGGTCACGCAGGATATCTTAATGTTGCTGAGTATACCAAGTAGGTCTCGCTTTGGATACTCCAGTGCACCTTAGCACCTGTGTCGGTGTTACATCTCCCTCGATGCAGGCTCTGCACAGAGGACTGCCCGTGTTTCCTAGGGTGGAAACTGGAACCAACGATTTAAATCGTTGGGTGGAACAATGTTTGCTTAGCCGGCAATGCCCTGTTATCATGCCTACATTTGTCCAATGCTCTTGATATTTGGGTCTCATATAATTGATTACTTCTTTCTTTCTTCTGTCCCTGGGACTTTTCCACGGCCGAAATCTCTTCGTTCGTTGCGCGTGAAGTTGCCGATGCGGGTCCTCGCCAGATCACTCCAGCCAGCCGAGCTCACTCCAGAATCCGAGGAGGCCTCCCAGGTCGTACAAAATATCGCGGAGTGTTGCTGAGCATCCTAAGTAGGTCTCGCGTTGGTCCGTCACTCCAGTGCACCTTAGTAGCACGTGTGCCGGTGTTTCGTCCTCCTCCATGCAGGCTCTGCACAGAGGACTGTCCGTGATTCCTAGGGTGGAAACATGTTTGTTTAGCGGGTAATGCCCTGTTATCATGCCTGCGTTTGTCCAACGCTCTTCACATTTGAGTCTCATTATAATTATACTACCTCTTACTTTCTTTCTCCTGTCCCTGGGACGTTTCCGCGATTGGCCGAAATCTCTTCGTCCGTTGCGCGTGAAGTCGCTGATGCGGATCCTCTCTGCATCTCTCCAGCCAGCCGAGCTCACTCCGGAATCCGAGAAGGCCTCCCAGGTCGTACAAAATATCGTAGAGTGTTGCTGAGGATCCCAAGTAGGTCTTGCATTGGTCCGAGACTCCAGTGCATCTTAGTAGCACATGTGTCAGTGTTTCGTCCTCCGCCATGCAGGCTCTGCACAGAGGACTGTCCGTGATGCCTAGGGTGGAAAAATGTGTGTTTAGCGGGCAATGCCCTGTTATCATGCCTACGACTATTGTTTACTTATCCAAAGGTCTTGACATTGGTCTAATTGAATGACGCAATTGGTTGCGCGCTCTGATTTGAGCGGAAGATGCCGGGTTCGCTTCCCGGTACGGCAACTTTAAGATTTTATAATTACTAAATGCTACGGTTGCGACTACCTAACCTTGCTAACCTTACCGGCAAAGACGCACCGCCCAGCGATTTTGCGTGCCGTTGTGATGCTGTGTAGCAAACATTGGGAGTTACTAACCGCTTACAAGTTAGTAATAAGCATCTTCGGATGCATCATGAGATTGCAGACAAGTACAGAGTAGACCTAAGTACTAAATTATTCTAGTGTGTAAAAAATAGGCCCTACTCAATTATAAATTCTGTTATGTAACTACACTAAATTGTATTGCAATAATGGAACACTATACATCTAACCTTACAGTTAATAGTTCATTGGTAAACAGCATGAGTCAAACGCTTGGCCCGTTTGAGTCCATTGCGACTCATTAATATTATAAGTGTGGAAGCAAAATATGGAGTTGTTGACCCACGGCTAAAAAACACGAACAACACTACTTGCACTGTAACGCGTTACATTACACGTTATTACACGGCATTTCATAAAACAACTAGTCGATGTCACCTAAGGGCACACTGGTAAACAGAACGAGTCAAACGCTTAGCCTGTTTGAGTCCATTGCGACTCATTAACAAGTGTCGATGCAATGTGGAGTTGTTGACCCACGGCAAACAAATACGACTAACACTACTTGCACTGTAACGCGTTACATTACACGCTATTACACGGCATTTCATAAAACAACTAGTCGATGTTACCTAAGGGTTCACTGGTAAACAGAATGAGTCAAACGCTTGGCCCGTTTAAGTCCATTGCGACTCATTAACAAGTGTCGATGCAATGTGGAGTTGTTGACCCACGGCAAAAAAATACGACCAACATTACTTGCACTGTAACGCGTTACATTACACGCTATTACACGGCATTTCATAAAATAACTAGTCGATGTCACCTAAGGGCACACTGGTAAACAGAACGAGTCAAACGCTTGTCCTGTTTGAGTCCATTGCGACTCATTAACAAGTGTCGATGCAATGTGGAGTTGTTGACCCACGGCAAACAAATACGACCAACATTACTTGCACTGTAACGCGTTACATTACACGCTATTACACGGCATTTCATAAAATAACTATTCGATGTTACCTAAGGGTTAACTGGTAAAAAGCATGAGTCAAACGCTTGGCCTGTTTGAGTCCATTGCGACTCATAAACAAGTGTCGATGCAATGTGGAGTTGTTGACCCACGGCAAAAAAATACGACCAACATTACTTGCACTGTAACGCGTTACATTACACGCTATTACACTGCATTTCATAAAACAACTAGTCGATGTCACCTAAGGGTACACTGGTAAACAACATGAGTTGTACGCTTGGCCCGTTTGAGTCCATTGCGACTCATTAACAAGTGTCGATGCATTGTGGAGTTGTTGACCCACGGCTAAAAAACACGACCAACACTATACTTGCACTGTAACGCGTTACATTACACGGCATTTCATAAAACAACTAGTCGATGTTACCTAAGGGTTCACTGGTAAACAGAATGAGTCAAACGCTTGGCCCGTTTGAGTCCATTGCGACTCATTAACAAGTGTCGATGCAATATGGAGTTGTTAACCCATGGCAAACAAAACCGACCAACATTACTTGCACTGTAACGCGTTACATTACACGCTATTACACGGCATTTCATAAAACAACTAGTCGATGTTACCTAAGGGTTCACTGGTAAACATTAGGGTCAAAATCTAGGCCCATTTGAGTCCATTGCGACTCATTAACAAGTGTCGATGCAATATGGAGTTGTTGACCCACGGCAAACAAATACGACCAACATTACTTGCACTGTAACGCGTTACATTACACGCTATTACACGGCATTTCATAAAACGACTAGTCGATGTCACCTAAGGGTACACTGGTAAACAGCATGAGTCAAACGCTAGGCCTGTTTGAGTCAATTACGACTCATTAACAAGTGTCCATGCAATATGGAGTTGTTGACCCACGGCTAAAAAACACGACCAACACTACTTGCACTGTAACGCGTTACATTACACGCTATGAGTTTTCATAAAATAACTAGTATATGTCACCTAAGGGCACACTGGTAAACAGAACGAGTCAAACGCTTAGCCTGTTTGAGTCCATTGCGACTCATTAACAAGTGTCGATGCAATGTGGAGTTGTTGACCCACGGCAAACAAATACGACCAACATTACTTGCACTGTAACGCGTTACATTACACGCTTTTACACGGCATTTCATAAAACAACTAGTCGATGTCACCTAAGGGTTCACTAGTAAACAGCATGAGTCAAACGCTTGGCCCGTTTGAGTCTATTGCGACTCATTAACAAGTGTCGATGCAATGTGGAGTTGTTGACCCATGGCAAACAAAACCGACCAACATTACTTGCACTGTAATGCATTACAGTATACTACTCTTATACGGAATTTTATACAGTAACTAGTCGATGTTAGCTAGGTTCGCTTACTATACAGTATGAGTCAAATGCTTGGCTGTATGAGTCCACTGCGCCTCATAATGAGTCACTCACTGACAAGTGTAGAATGTCGATGTATAAAATACATTACATGACAGTGCAACTCTCTTATTCTTTACTACGTACCTACTTGGCTATTACAGCTAGTAGGTAGAAGTTACTACTCCAAAAGCGGCAAGCCTCAATCAAACATCCGGGATAATTTCAAAGCGTCCTGAAATCACGTCTCGATGCGACACTGTAATTTAATTTATTCCAGACTGTGACTGCTCAATCAAGCTCAATTTAATAAACAACATTAATTATGTAGGTACATTTTATAAATGAACAACACAAATTGTATTTGGTCTGTAATAATTCATGATGACAATAATATGATATCGCAGTAGGAACAAATCAATGTTGAGATGGATGTGTGGGGTGATGAGAATGGATAGGAGTACATAAGGGGAAATTTAAAAGTTGCGCCCGTAACAGAAAAAAACCGGCCAAGTGCGAGTCGAACTCGCGCACCGAGGGTTCCATACCATAAAAGAAGTAAAACATTGAAAGAATCACTTTCGTTCATGAATTTACGAGTATAATTTACATGTAGGTACTTTTGTTGGCGAACCGCAAACGTAACTTTGTTTTTGGTGGTTTATTGTTATTATCAAAAAAAGTATAATAGTTAGGGAGTTGATTTTATTTTTCCTGTAAAATATACATAAATGTCTATTGATCATAATTATTTCAGATTTTTCGATTGATAAACTTCGGAGATAAGGGGGGGGGAACGGTATTTTTTTCGACAGTTTGCTCAATAAATCAAAAACTATCAAGCATAAAAATAAATAAAAATCGGTTTTAGAATACACAAGTGACGCCCTTTCATATGATACCCCACTCAATGTTGTTATCTCATTTTGAAATTTTGTCGACCTGGTTTTCCCCCCTTTTTAAATAAAAATAAAACCAATTTTCAAATTTTTACGATTGTTATGACGTCGAGTCACTATTACCTATAACTATTCTAAATTTCAAGTCGATAGCTTGAATAGTTACTTAAATAATCGAGTGTGACAGACGGACGGACGGACGGAGAAAGTCTCACCATAAGGGTTCCATTTTTACCAAATTGGTATGGAACCCTAAAAATGAGGAGTAAAAGGTTAGCGTGGTATGGGCATGTTATGCGGAGGGATGAAAATCATGTAATCACTAAAAGAACGATAAATACGCTTGTGCAGGGGCGAAAAAGTAAAGCAAGACCGAAAAAGAGGTGGGTGGATTGCGTGAAAGAAGATATGCGTGTGAAAGGAGTGGATTGCGAGTTGACGGCTGACAGGAGCGAATGGAAGAAGAAGACATGTTGTGCCGACCCCACATAATGTGGGAAAAGGGCAGGAAGAAGAAGTAGGAACAAATCAGCAGCAGCATATATAAGTAAAAGTTGGTGGGTTTCACTACGATAAAAGATTGAATTGGAGCAAAATTTAATAATTGGTCAAGTACGAGTCGGGCTCGCGCACTTAGGGTACCGTACCATCGAGACGGTTACTCAAGCACAGCTCCGCTTTGGTCATGGTGGCCACCGGGCCTTAAGTCCGTAAGTGCGACAGAGAGAACAACCGGCGGTCTGTATCCCATTTCATTGCACCGCGTGCAGCGATACATTTCGTTGATTATAATATCAAATACCTATGCAGTGATTGTCAGGAACAGTAGTGTTTCCACTTTCCTCGAAGGACCGAAGTTATAGTTATCGGCGCCAATCATCCAGATAGCTAGCTGATAGCGAAGAGTGCCTCTTGACGTGCGGCCTTGACGAAACGTGTGACGGACAGTTTGTGTGTCACACGCGATATCAGGAATCTTACAAGAGTGGTACTTCTGAAAAACAACAGGCCATGCGTAAAATCCACATTTTCGGTACCGCTGACAGCACATACCGCTGTCGGTCGCGTACATTAGCGCCATTTTACAGTTTTGACAACTTAAAAATCCGGCTTCAGAGCGGAGCCTAAAAATACATGCGTGACGTCACTAAGTGCTGATCCTCAAGTGCTGATGATCATTTAATCAATAGTAAAGCCAAACGGATGTCCACTGCTGGACAAAAGCCTCCATGATTTCCAGCCCACACGGTCTTGCGCTACCTGTATCCAGCGCCTTCCCGCGTGTCGTCTGTCCGGTCGGAGGTCTGCCAGCACTGCGCTTTCCCGTGTGGGGTCGCCATTCCAGCACTTTGGGTCCCCAACGTCCGTCGGTTCTACGAGCTATGTGCCCCGCCCATTGCCACTTCAGCTTCGCGACACGTTGAGCTATGTCGGTGACTCCGGCAAAGATTATTAATTATTGTTAGACTCCGGTTCGTCTTGGATCTCCTCATTTCTGATTTGATCCCGCAGAGATGCTCGGAGTGAGCATACGAGTAGCTCTCTCTATCGCCCGCTGAGTGACTCTGAGCCTTCTTATGAGGCCCACAATAAACTAACCTGCAAAATTCAAATTTTATTTATTCCTTCTTTTCTCCGTAACTCTGGAACCGTTCATTTTAGCAAGATTAAGCTAAGGACTATTTTTATTCGCATTTTAATGTAGATTACTTTTGTCTCAGGCACTTTTGCGCTCAGCCGCATAGTTTTTGAGCAGTTTTTATGAAAATCAAATAAAGTCCATTTACCTAATTTCGGGTTTTATTACGTCATTTATCCATTTAGATTTAGTTCGATTGATTTATGCGGTATTGATACTCACATTTATATCTGTCAGTAGTACTACCGAAGGCTTAGCTTATCAAGCCATAAGATATGAAATAATGCTATTCAGTAGATTGCGGAGCCTATCTTTATTTAGGCTTAAGATTAGCGGCTACCGTTTATGATTACCTATACGGCTTAAGATTACAATTGCCGTTATTTTTTACGCTATAAGTAGGTACTTTTTCTACAAGTGGTTTATCACGCTAATAAATTGCCATATTTAAATTATTTCACACTTATAGGTGAATATGAAAAATAGTTAACGTCCAATACTCATACTAACATGGAGGGGTAAGTAAAGTCATCCCAACGGTTTTTACACAGCATCGCACCTGCTTGCTGGGAGGGTAGTAACTAGCCACGGCCGAAGCCTCCCACCAGACCAGACCTGAGCCAACTTAGAAATTATAAAATTCCAAAGTGGCCCATGGCGGGAGTCGAACCCGCGTCCCCTGCGCCATGGAGATCGTCAATCAAGTAGGTACATAGCTACCTACCCAGTGTAGGTACATTAATACCCGCACAGCCGTCATTAGCACCTTATTAGCATGTAGATACCTACTTCGCAGGCATTCCGTTTGCAATAGCAAAACATTAGCTACACAAGATCTTCTTGTCAGTGTTTGTAACGTTTGTAACCCAACTCCATCGAAATGGCTTGACTGATTTTGTGTACAGTGTATAACTATAGTAGATATTGGCCTCGGCTCCACCTGCGTGAAACAATGGATTTTTCCGGGATGAGTAGCCTATGTGTTAATTCGGGCTATAAGGTATCTATGTTCGAAAATTCAGCCAAATCGGTTCAGTGGGTAATTGCGGCGTGAAAGAGTAACAAAGATCCATCCATGATACATCCATACTCGTACTTACAAACTTTCGCGTTTATATTTTACTAGCTGTTGCCCGCGGCTCCGCCCGCGTGAATTACGATTTTTTTACATAATATACCTTCCTACTGGAATTCCTTGATTTTTCGCGGGATTCTGGTGTGATGTTGTACAGAAACCTGTTCTTACTTTGCACGGGTTATGTTGTGGTGATTTTGAAAACTCCTTTTTCTTAATAATAATATAAAGTTTCATTAATACGTAGTTGAAAGTACACAGTGGCAATACGTAGTTGAAAGTACACAGTGGTAATACGTAGTTGAAAGTACCCAGTGGCACAGGTCGTGGTCACTACGTGACCACGACTTGTACCAATGTATCGAAATATCGACAGTTAAAATCGTCCTTTTCATTGTGATTTTTATTCTGAAACCACGAAATATGTCAAAAATTATGAAACCATGTGAAAAGTTGTACTGGTGGTAGAACTCTTCTTTCAGAGTTCGGCCGGGTAGGTACCACTGGGATAAATTACTCTACTAACAATATTCCCCAGCCCAACATAATATAAGAGTCTTTTAAAAATCTTTGCTTCATCTCAATACAATCCAAAACATCATAATGGACAATGGCTATATATTTCTTTACGTATAAAAAGACCTTAGATGACAGTCAGTCGGTTAGGATCGATAAGACCTAAGAGTTAAAAATATTTGTGAACCATTATCTTACCCTTTCCATATTGCGGATGATAAAGTTTAAATCTGTTCATGTGTTAACAGTGCCATCTTAATATAAAGTCAGGAAACAGTAAATAACATGACAGTTAATTTTTATTTAAAAAAATTCGGTAGTACTATCTCAGAGTTTTACATTCAAGTTCCACATAAATTGTAGAGATGGCGCTATACGGTATAACGTAGCGATGACGCCAGTTACATGATTTTTGTTCACCCTAAAAGTGAAAAATTTTAAACCATACAAAATCTCCTGCTAAGCCTATTTATTTACGGCTGTAAGAGTACTCCAGTCTTACTTGAGCCCTACGTTCTAGCCCTAGGTTCTTTGTGCATTCCGAGTTTCAAGTCACCTACCTACTTGAACTTAAAGGTTCTGATGTTTGTAATTTCTGAACTACAAAAGTGATGATGATAAGATTTGTATGGAATAATCTTTAAAG
The DNA here is from genome assembly GCA_963855885.1 of Coenonympha glycerion. Classification (NCBI taxonomy): domain Eukaryota; kingdom Metazoa; phylum Arthropoda; class Insecta; order Lepidoptera; family Nymphalidae; genus Coenonympha; species Coenonympha glycerion. Next base: position 8,535,607 of record OY979650.1, read on the forward strand.
AACCTCCTTTCTAACAAAAAAAGAATGAATGGAATCGGACTACGCGTTAATGAATTATAACTAAAAAACGTTTGGACTTTGATGCCGTCTTCCAGGGAAACCATGATGAATTTCGGAACAAAAAGTATCCTATGTCCTACCTCGGGGTATGAACTATAATCATGTCAAGTTTCATTTAAATCCATCCAGCGGATTAGCCGTGATGCCCGGTCGTGAAACAGACAGACAGACAGACAGACAGACAGACAGACAGACAGACAGACAGACAAAAATTAAACAAATTACAGTTTTGGCTTCAGTATCGACTAAATAGTGTCCTCCAACAAAAATTTTCAAAATATCTTCAATGTACAGAATTCGACCCTTTACAGTTTTATTATAAGTATATATATATATATATAGATTACGAGTAGTATAGTAGGATAGGATAAGAGTGCTTTTTCACAATGCTTCTTAGTGAAAAAGTCAAATGAGAAGAAAAGTGGAACCAATATAAATACATGATGTAAACAAGGGACAAACAAGGATTATCTTGCAATTCTGACGATATCATCCGAGCGACGAACGAGTCGACTAAATTGCAAAAAACAAAAAAAAATTGAATGGAAGCAGGCGTTATTTTGCGGAAATCCATAATTGGCAGGACAGATTAATTTTTTTTGCTATACATAATCCGCTACTTGTAAAGATTCTGTATTGTACCTACAATATGCAGGAACTCTGCCCACATGAAACACCACACAATTTTCCAACACTTTCTTCGACTCACGTTTCGTCCCGACACCGGGACATCCTCAGATGTTGACTTCACAATGCGACATCTTAGAGAAAAAATTACATACTTTGTAGTAATATTATATTATAACATTTTTTTATATGCCTTGCTCTAAAATATATATAGGTACTAGCTGATGCCCGCGACTTCGTCCACGGGGGATAAAAACTATTCTATCTTTTAAGTTGGACCAAATGACAGATATTCACGAAGTTTGAACTAAATCGGTTCAGTAGTTTAGGAGTCCATTGAGGACAAACATTGTGACACGAGATTTATATATATTAAGATTTTTTTCTCAATTTATTTTTCATTTTCATGTCATATTTTTTTCCTCTTTTTTAGAGGTCATCCCATAAGCGGGCAAAGGCCTCCCCCCCTTTTCTTCCACGCGGTTTTTTCTCTGGCCAGGCGTGTCCAAAGCACGCCAAGCCCGTCAAACATACTAACTTATAATAAATATATGTAGTAATAGAAAAAAGTTTCTAATAGTAGGGCCTTTGTTTGTTACAGGGTGCCATAGATAACACGCCACCATCAGCATGGATAAGCCAACGATGCACATGCTGTCCGTCCAGGAGAAGGGCGGGCAGACTAAGAAGACCAACCAGTACATAGCGGCCGTCGCAGGTAAATACCTGGGAGATGCCTGGGAGTTAGCAATTATAGCTATAAACTTGGCCCTCCCATGGTCTGCGGGACGCGGGGCGGGAGCTACTCAACCACTGATCTCTATTCTATGAATTAAACATTCTCCGCATTCAGAGCGGAGCGGAGCTGTGTTTGAGTAACTAATCAGATTTTGTCATTTTGACATCTCCGAGGAGAGATGTCGAAATTACGAAATCTGATTGGTTACTCAAACACAGATCCACTCCGCTCCGCTTTGGTGGCAACCAGGCCTTATGGTTTAACTTTTTCTAATATAGTACGGAACCCTCAGTGCGCGAGCCCGACTCGCACCTGACCAATTATTAAAATTTCATTCCATTTACATCTTTTTAGCGTATCGCAAAATGGCATACGGCTAGAGGTGCCGTAAGGCCCGGTTTCCACCAAAGCGCTTTGGTGGAAACTGGGCCTAAGCATCGGCTAAAAAAGTATAAATATTTAAACAACTGCATCAATGTCAAACTTGATTTTCAAGTGTTGTGATTGGTCAAAATTCATGTTTTGTCATTAATACAGTTCTTTAATGATTGATACGTTTTTAGCTGATCGTCCTGCAGATTTCGTCATTTCGACATCTCCTATCCCCTCGTGGAATTCAAAGTTTGTTTGACATAATGTTTGTTTCTGACAAACGAGTAAACTCGGATGTGTGTATTGCGTTATTTATAGTCGGCCGCCACGCGCCATGCCAAATGTTTGCGGTTTGCGTTGAGGATATATTTTGCAGCATTTCATTCAGCGAATACACAACTAAAGATTTGTGTTGATCATTTGTACGAGAGTTGAAATCCTTGTTATAATCAACTATCGGTTTGTTAACTGATGTGACGTAGAAAGGTCACCAAATCCGCTTATCAGCGGTCATTATACCTTGATAACCGCTATTCGGTATGTCCCGTTTAGCAATAGAATAATACTTACAAAATGTGAGCAACAACAGCGACTCCAACACACTTCAAACGACCCTAGAAGTACATCATTCCTTTTAAAAACGAATTATCAAAATCGGTTGGCGTGATTGTATGTATTGTATGCATGTACCTATGCGTGCATTTGTCGGGCACATACTTAAAGACTTAAGCTACATATGGTGCCCTTGCTAATTCCGGTCACATCAATTGGATTTACACTTCGGTCTTTTAGTAAAAAGATTTCGAAGTTTTCATTTCAAAAAGTTGCAACAATCTTTGCTTACAGCGGCCATCGGCGCCGTGGTGGCGGGCACAATCCTCGCGTGGACGTCGCCAGCGCTGCCCCAGATCGAACCCCCAGACAAGAAGAAGGAGGATAACGCCACCACCACGGAGATGCCCGTCGACCCCTTCGAGCAGTTCTACAACGTGACCAACGCGACCAACGTGACCTTCGCGCTCATCAACAAGCTGGGGCAAGAGGCCGACTTCTTGCTGAGCACGCAGGAAAGTGAGTAACGTTTTAATATGGAGTGTTTACGGAGATGTCCGCCGACCTCTTCGAGCAGTTCTACGTGACCAATGCGACCAACGCAACCTTAGCGCTCATCTACAAGCTGGGGCAATAGGCCGACTTCTTGCTGAGCACGCAGGAATGTAGTGAGTAACGTGTAGTAACTCCTTCAAACGACCCCTGTGAACAATGCATTGCGACTAACGCAAAGTTGGGGCTTGCGATTTCAAAAACAGAACAGAAAGCGTAGCAAGTTCTAAATTCTTTGTTGCTATCATAAAAATATCCTTACGAAAGAGGCCTAAGAGATTTATTTTAATCATTTATTATTTATCTGCTGATTTCTATCAAGTGTTGTTGTACCTAACTCGTGTCCGTAGTCCGTATATCAGTGGTTTGTATAGATAACGTTACCCCTTTTTATGCCCCCTCTTATCTCTAATGTTTAAAAGGGTTTTTTTTTTGGATAGTAAAAAATACTCTAAAGGCTCGGTTAATTATTTATGGGTACTTAAATGGTCGACCTATAAGCTAATAGTAATACTTAATTAATTCTTAGTTTAGAATCGAAAGTCGAAACCATTGAACGATGTTCTATGCACTATAATTCTCCCTGTCAGTCAATCAATTACTAGCCCATTATTTTTCTGCCAAAAAACTAAGTTAATCTTCTAAACGGTAAAACAGAAAACGGAAGATCAATCAGCAAAATGTTAGCGCAGCGCCTACGCACACTGTCTGTGCTGTCGATCTTTCAGCGCAATGCTTACGTATACATGAGCTCTAGCCATATAAAATTGCGATCCAAAAAATGGAAATGGAACGCTTGTAAGTAGTTGTTTTTGTATCGGCGTTACGCAGCCGATACAACCAATGCCACCTAGAGGCGATTTGCAGAACTAAAGAGACAAGCGTGATATTTCAAAAAGTCATTAAAAGTTCTGCTATTCATCGATAGATGGCGAAACTAAAAACTAAAAAGTTTGTGAAGGTCCTCCTGCATTCATGGTACCGCTTAAAAACGCTTGAAAGTCACGAAGTCTGTGTTTACCGCATTTAACGACCTTCATACCTTTAAAAATAGGGTGAATAGGCATATTCAAGGTAAGCGCGCTCCATCTTCGTCCTTCGACCCCTTCGTCACTTTCCATCAGCTGAGATTGTGGTCAACACGTGGTCAAGCGTAACCCTATACCTATACGATAAAAAATAGACCCACAAGCAGATCGACTTTATGTTTCCTTAATTTCAATGTTTTTCCACCCTCTATATAAAGTTATTCCTTGGTCTGCGCTCTATCCCACCAGCACCATGGTGTTGCACAAAACAACACTTTTTTCTTCTTTTTAGGGTTCCATACCAATTTGGCAAAAATGGAACCCTTATGGTGAGACTTATTACCTATACCCTTATTTCTTTTTAACCGACTTCAAAAAAAGGAGGAGGTTCTCAATTCGTCGGAATCTTTTTTTTACACAAATGATAAAGCACGTCTTCCTCTTTTTTGTTTATTGGCTCCGCGCGCTGAGCGTTTCGAGCCATTGTCAAAAAAAAGTAATGCCAGAAGAATGCTAGTAATGCCAGAAGGTTAGGTAGTCCAGAACAATCCTGAATGGTTAATATTGTTGCATCAATGTTGTTGGGTCAATGATCCAGGAGTCACTTAAAGTTTCAAAGTTAAAAGTTATTTTTATCGACGTATAAACAGAAGGCCTTGTCATATTTCTTATCACAGTAATATTAAAGTTTGAAGTGCAAATTCATTATTCCGATAGAAAACCATGTTTCTGGGATTAATGAATTTGTTCAGTAACATGGCTAGGTCTTTAGTGCTTTGAAATTAGTACGATAACATAATCGATGATGAAGACGTCACTAATTATAATGAAAGTTTAAATTGCAGTCAAGTTCTAACAAAAACTTTTTATTAGCTAGCACATTAGTTTAAATCCTAAACAAACTAGCCACACCTACAACCAGGCCTCCAAAAGTGATCTACGCATTGGCCTTCCGCCAGGCATACGTCATCGAAGGTCACCTACATTATCCAATATCACATGATGTAGATAGTAGGCGTGCTCTCTGCTCGTTCTCCACTTGAAATATCTACTAAAAAAGTTCGTGGTAATGATATATTTGACGACAGAGTGATGAACTCACGTGAATTCATATTGTTGCTAATTATTTTCTTCTGAGACGTGCCAAAAGAAATTAAATGCACTATGAATGAGCGATAGGATGACTAATAAATGATAATTGCTAGTGATCATACCCGTTTGTTCTAATGCGACCGTAATTCCTATCAATAATTGATTGATGACAATCTTCATGTTTGTGAGGAAGTATGGTTGGATGTCTGGAAGTTTATTACTCTTTCACGCAAAAACTGCTAAACCAATAATTTTGCTGAAGGAACGTAGCCTAGATTAAGTCAGGCTACTTTTTATCCCGAAATAATCATAGTTCCCATGGGGAAAAACTTAAATTTTATGGAAATCAAACAGCTACAGCTAAGTTACTTAAGATTGTTTTAACTAAATTCCTTAAAAGTAGGTTTTTGTAGGGAACGGGGAACGGGAAAAATCATTTTCCTCTCTGGATTTGTGATAAACCGAATTTCACGCGGCCGGAGCTGCGGGTAAAAGCTAGATAATAATATTAATTTTTGTAAAGTATTTGGGAATCGCAAAAAACTCAATCTGTTTCACAATTAACCATAATGCTTAGACCAATTACGATAGGTTCACTGAGATTGTTCATGAAACTGAGACAAAGGCAATATTATGATCTCTTGAGCTTTGAGCCTCTGACTCACTTTTAGAAATCTTGTAACACGACATCAACAGATGTATCAACACTCAAAAGATGTCAAAAACAAGTTCCCATCTGCTTTTCTCATTGCACTTCAGAATGTGTAAACCCTCATATTATGACAAATTTTTCAGTCATCACATACAAATATTTCTGGAGTTTTAAAATGTTATTTATTATTTTGTATCTAGATGAATTATTATGTATCTAGTGAATGAATGATGATTTATTTTTCCCTCTTCTTCCAGGTTCTCTCGTATCCTCAATCCTGGCCATCGCAGCGGCCATCAGCGCCCTGCCCGTGGGAGTGTTAGCGGAAAAGGTGGGGCGCCGACCGACCATCCTGATGCTCTCTGTACCGTTCATGATCAACTGGCTGATCACAATCTTTGCAAACGGAGCCGGGATGCTCATCGCTGCCAGGTTCTTTGCTGGATTAAGTACAGGTACTACTCTTTCTTCTATACATGTGAGGAATATACGTCGTATCCTCAACTCTGGCCATCTTCTGCCCGTGAGAGTATTAGCGGAGAAGGTTATTCTGATACTCTCCGTGCCGTTCAGGCTGTTCAAAATCTTTGTAAACGGAGCTACAATGTTCATCGCTGCCAGCTTCTTTTCTGGATTAAGTACAGCTACTTCTCTTTCTTGTTAATGTATGAGGTTTTACTAAATACAAGTAAATTAAGCTCCTTCCCATCCTCAACCTTCTGAGTACTGGTATATTTTCTTTACGTATTCTCTACCCCTCTCTTTAGTTCTTCCTTGTATTGCAGTTTGGTGTTGGAGCAGTTGGATTAAAAGCTTCTTTCGATGGTTTTTCTTAGTGCGTGACGTCATTTACTGCAGTCAGCTCAAAGCAAATATGACTTTATGATTCCTCAGCAACTCTGACTATTTTGCGGTATTAACTCTATGGCACAATACTTTTCTTATTGCAACTTGAACACAATATTTGGTAGTAAACTGATAAATGATTAGCCTTAAGGAAAATTAAAGTTTTGTTTTTTTTTTCCTCAATTCCAGGTGGGATTTGCGTAGCAGCTCCAATGTACATAGGCGAGATAGCGGAGACCTCGATCCGAGGGTCTCTGGGCGCCTTCTTCCAGCTGTTCCTGACCGTGGGCATCCTGTTCACATTCGTGGTGGGCGCCTGGACGCATTGGAGGGTGCTGTCCATCATATCTGCCGTCTTTCCAGTCTTGCTTGTTGCTGTATTCTGGTGAGTAGCTCATTCTGGGTGCCAACTTCTTATCCGCAAATAGTGTATACGATAGGAAAAGGTGAGTGATCGCCTGATTTTTTTACTCACCATACCACGTCACGTCGGGGTCACCAGTTGTGATCCAAGCATGTGACATCAGAACTTCTATTTATAGAAAGCTCGTCGAAAGCTCTCGAATACCGCTACAATCTAATTACTGCGAATTTGTGATCTGATGGTGTGTCTGTGTGATGATTCAGCCGAAAATGTTATCGAACTATTTTAGAACTGCTAAGTAACTCTAACGGTTGCTACATAAGCATCGCAACTGGACTATAAATCACTTTGCCGATAATACTATAATTTGATAACCTGCAGTAGCGACCGAAGACTGCTATCAGACAAACATCAACACGCATCATAACTCAAAATATTTTATTCTATGACATGTAACAATTATTTATGAAAACAAACTTATTTTATTAATTAAATATCCAAAACTACTAACGACTAACATTAATATACATTCTATTAAAATTACTTATACTAAAACTAACATCTATTAATAATTTATTATAATTTTGACGGAGCACTTAGATGCTCTGATGAGTGTTGCTCACAATCGTAAGGCGCGAAAGCTACCACAGGAATTTTGCAGTAACCTACCAGGTCACGACCATCGTGAGTTGGCACTTCTTCAGAGCAAAGTTCGCATTAAAAAGGTCTCTGCCTATAGCAGAGAATAACTAAGTGCGATACATATAAAATAAAAAAAAAAAAAAAACTCAAAATACTGGGGTGTCATTCTCAAAAATATAAAATTGTACATGGACCAACTATCGACGGTGAGTGAGGTGACCTTAGCAACGCAGCCATCAGCAGTCGATTATCGCCTTGGCTGCATTACTGACATTAACCAATCAGCGCATAGATGTTAGTTCGTCGCTGCTTTAAGTAGGTATTTTTGCAGAATCAAGGGACTAGAGTAGACAGATCAAGCGGCATACAGATATCTATATCGTTGAGAAAGGAAATTTAAAAAATAAAAATTTAGGAAGGCACATGCCCGAAAGTACAAACAAGTAATGTTTACCCACATAAATTTTTTATGTTGTGGAATAAATAAAGATTATGTTAATAATTTCAGGTGGATGCCAGAAACTCCTCAATACCTGTTGGCTAAGAACAGGCGTCGCGATGCTGAGAAGGCACTGCGCTGGCTGCGCGGCCCTGACGCCGACCTCACCGGCGAGTTGGAGGACATGCAGAAAGACGTGAGTTTGTCAACTGTTTACATAACTTCGTGCATTCTCTCATACATCATCGTCATCATCATGGCTAATAATTTTGGACCATATTTCTTTATTAACGCGACTTTTTAAGAAACTTGATTATGAAAAGTCTTCATGAAAGGCAAAATATGGTAACTCATCCTGAATCTGCAGTTACTTTCAATTTAATTTCAACATCAGTTATTAAGACAAGATGATTTTCAGTTTTATTTGATACAATTATTGAAACAAATATTGTCTAGAACCCTCTTACAAATTAACTTGGAATCTCCTTTATCTTTTTTTCGAATATCCATATCACCGATGAAGATATAATTTTTGTTCATCTATAACACATTTACGGTTTCGTGAATATCAGCTAAATTACTGCTTATTTAAAGTTGCAAATTGTAAGGCAGTTTCAGACCACATACGTATAGCTTCTTCTACACCAATTTAAGTAATTTTCCTTTTCTTTTCAGCTGGACAACGCATCCCGTCAAAAGGGTGGCATCGTCACAATGCTGACCAACCGTGCACCACTGATGGCCTTCATCTGCTCTTTGGGCCTCATGTTCTTCCAGCAATTCAGCGGCATCAACGCTGTCATTTTCTACACAGTCAACATCTTCCAATCCGCTGGCTCTGACATAGATCCTGCCATAGCGACTATCATTGTCGGAGTCGTCCAAACATTAGCGACGTACGCCTCATCTTTATTAATCGACAAAGCTGGTAGACGGATTCTTCTGCTCCAGAGTTGTATCATTATGGGAATCTGTTTGATCATACTCGGTACATATTTCAAGCTTCAAGAAAACGGCGCTAACGTCGCCTCAGTTGGTTGGCTGCCGTTAGTATGTTTGGTCTTGTTCATCATTTCGTTCTCGATGGGTTTCGGTCCCATACCTTGGATGATGATGTCTGAATTGTTCTCCGTGGAATTTCGTGGCACTGCTTCGGGGATTACTGTGATCACTAACTGGTGTTTGGTCTTCATAGTCACGTTATGCTTCCCGATTATGAAGACAGCGATCGGTATTTACAGTTGCTTCTGGTTCTTCAGTGGTTTCATGATTTGTTGCGTTTTCTTCGTCTTCTTCTTAATACCAGAGACTAAAGGCAAGACTTTGGCTCAGATTCAGATCATACTTGGTGGTAAGAAATAAGGCTCGCTTTTGTACGTACTTATAAATACTCAGTGTTGTTTTTTGATGAATGGTTTTGGGTGCCGATTTAATGGAACACAAAATTCAAACGAAAGAGATCACATGAAGCAAATAAAACTATAGTTGTGAACATGAACTGTCATACTTTTTTTGCAATTTGAATCACTGTAGGTTAATTTTTTCTGCTGTCTGTGCTGTTGTAGCCGACAAAAAGACAAGCACGGAGTTAAAATTGACAAAGTTGAAAGTATGACATCTTTTTTGCGACCTTTTAAACTTTTTCTAGTTTTGTGTTTCTTGAAATTAGCCCCATCGTTTGTTTTGGACCATATTAAGGTGTATATAATTTTTTTGAGTGTCTGTCTAATAGTAAAGTATGGCTTGTGGATTTTAATTTAAATACTGGTTAGATTTTAGTTATAAACTGTTTTAGAGGACTATTAAATGTTGCTTAGCAACAAATACGTCCTATCAAAACGATAGGACGTATTTGTTGTAACGTACTTGACAGCGTGATCTTCGAATAGGCTCTTGTTTCTGTTCTCCGTCTATCTGTCATATCAAATGTCATATCTTAATATCATATCGTGGAAATCAAATGGAGCCACAGAGATGAATTCGGAACTCACGCTACTGTCAATTTACACGTCCTAACTTAAAATGAGGTATTTCACCGTTTTCGAATGCTTAGGTACGCAAACAAATCAATAGGTTTTATGTTTTATCATTTTATGTACCTATAGCTGACAACACATATTATGTATAACACCAAAGAAAAAATTAGTAAATATTTGGAAAAAGTGTTCATGTAATGCTTAAATTAATAATATTAGTTAAAGCCGACTATACAAAACAACCAGCTTTATTTAAATTTAATACTGTAAAAAATAAGTAGACCTAATAGGTTTAACAATATTGTATACTTTATTGTTAATTTAATTATTTGTGATTAATTTGGAACAAATTGTAATACTGAATAATTTTGTACTTATGTTAATTATTTTAAGTGAATAAATGTGCCAAATTTCGAAGACGTAAATACAAACATAAACATCGTGTAAATCTAAAATACATTTTATTTATGTGCCATTTCTATTTATATTATACAAATACAAAAATGGCTATGTATAGCTATTATTTTGCCCCTAAGCTAGATTATTGAGACTTTATATCGTATCTATGATTCAATAAACGATATTTCTTTCAAATCAATCAATCAGAAACAGCCTGGGGCACAAAACAGTTTAAGTTTTTAACTGTAATATATGTTAAACATCGAAAGCGTGTAGTAAAAACGTATTCATCGTTATTGTACTCGAAAACCAATTTTGCCCGCTGATTGGTTCGCTGATATATTTCAGCCAATCAGGGGGTAAAATTCGCAAACAATTGCGATAACGATGAATACGTTCTATTGAATTGTATTTTTTGAAAAAAAAAAAAAACAATGATTATCTCCTCCGGCATTAAAGAATTTCATTTCATGGTCAGCCTAGCTTTTCTGTCACTAAGAGCGTTTAAAAATAAAAGGAGACGCAGTTTTGCGATCTCAATCGCCATTTTGAATTGTTTTGTTTTAATTGTTAAAAGAGATGTGACATTTTTACATAGTACAAGTACCTACAAATAGATTGTTTTTAATATGTTAGACATAATATAATGAAATGTTATAAATATATTTATGTTTAACTGAATGTTAAATGTAAAGCAATTAAAATAATTAATGAACAACAAAGTTTTCGTTTTTTTTTCTAGCTTAAGGCTTATTTTATACCAATGGAATGGAATGGAATGGAAGCGTCAATTTCGCCTCATGACGCAAGAATTCCCTGGAATGCTCGAGTATTCCAGCGGATTGTTTCGTTTTGTGATTAATCAAACCTACTTACACAAATTGGCATAATAGTTCAATCAATCAATCAATCAATCAATTTTTTATTTGCAAGAAACATTGTACAAATATGATGACAAACCGAATGTAGACCAAACATGTTTCGTCATTGCTGACATGCAAATTTAAGTCAATTTAAAAAGAAATATTTGAATCCTAAAATAAATTAGTATTAATAATAGATATAAGCATACAATTTCAATTAAATTACAGTCAGTAAATTAAGAACCTTACAACAATATAATTGATGATCTAAGTAGATTCATGAATACAATTTAAATTAGTACCTACAGTCAACAAAGCCAAGTCTAAACAAGTCTCAAAGAAATTACAATTTAGTGGGATAATAATTAATAAGTATCAAACTTATCATCAAGGTACTCATTTATGGAATAGTAGCATTTTTTAATAAGAAATTCCATAAGTTTATGCTTCAATATATTTATATTAAGAGATCTGTCTGCCAGTTCTCCTGGTAACTTATTGTAGATTCTAGGTGCCATATTCAAAATACTTTTTCCAAATTGGCGAAACGAAACTATTTTTTTCCGAAATCTCAATAAAACTATTATAAATATTATTAGGTACAAGCCGAGTATTGCGTACCTAATATAAATATTTTGAAATTATAGCTGGACCGCTATAAACTTGGCCCTCACAATATGGTCTGCGGGACGCGGGGCGGGAGCTACTCACCATATATACCCATACACCTATAAAATTTTGACAGAGTGCGCTACCGTTTGCTTGTACGAAAAAGATTTACGTAAATCGTTCGGATGCCCTACATATCCTGAATTTTCTTATCAGTGGTAGAGACCACAGACCAGCGAATGAGTTTTTATTCTCTGTGGTAGAGACTGTCGTTTTGAATGTCATTTTATTTTAGTTCCATGGACGCTAGATTTCGCATTGATCTATAATATCTTGCCTCATTGACGCTATCAGCGTTAAAAAAAAGCGGTGTTCGGATGTTTTTACGTTCACCCACTTTGAAAAGTATTAACATCTTCTTAATATATATAAATCTCGTGTCACAATGTTTGTCCTCAATGGACTCCTAAACCACTTAACCGATTTTAATAAAATTCGCACACAGAGTGCAGTTTGCTCTAACTTAAAAGATAGGATAGCTTAAATCTCAATTTATCTATTTTTTTTTTATATCCTTAAGGGCAAAACAACGTTTGCCAGGTCAGCTAGTCTTAATATATATAAATCTCGTGTCACAATGTTTGTCCTCAATGGACTCCTAAACTACTGAACCGATTTAGTTCAAACTTCGTGAATATCTGTCATTTGGTCCAACTTAAAAGATAGAATAGTTTTTATCCCACGTGGACGAAGTCGCGGGCATCAGCTAGTATATTATAAATTATAATCCATCCATCCACCTCAAATCCATCGGCCGACACGTCTTTCTCTGATCGCAGTGTTGTCAGATATGTAGGTGAAGTATTTTATATCCGTTTGGAAAATATGTAACAACTGAGTCTTGAGAGAAAATATCATAAAAATATAGGTCTTTCTTCTATTCATCTTGCCTCATTGCATAGAGATAATACATACCTACATATAACAAGAGAGCGATCCAAACATTTTTGTTAAGCTAAAATGAGACTTATTGATTTTATCTTGCAGTAGCTATTCTCTTACAAGCGGTAGCTAGCTAAAAGTGGTCCTGGGCGAGAACGATCCATCTGGTACTTGTATCCTTGTATATTATCTTGCTGAATATTGGATTTGGTAGAAATGGTAGAAAAAAATATAGTTTGCTTTTTTATGATTTACTAAAACGAACATACACAAACTTTGAAACTTTTTTTTACTATTTCTCCAGTTAATATAATTAATGATCAAACGAACTTGCAAAGTGAAGTTCGATCATAATTATATGAATTCGCTTCATTTGAAGATAATTATCGACATAGTAGTACCTTCTATTGTACAGGCACTTTTCGCGCTTTTAGAATTAAGTCACTCAATTGATTTTTGTTTTCGTGTGGGTAGTCCCACCGATATTATATATTCTGTGGTCTCACCAGCCGTCGTCATTATTTTAGAGTAACACAAAATTTTCTGATTAGGGTTGGGAGGGAGGGTGTTTATATCTTCAAATGAAGCGAATTCATATAATTATGATCGAACTTCACTTTGCAAGTTCGTTTGATCATTAATTATATTTCATTTCGCTTCATTTTTCAGATAATTATCGACATAGTAGATGTTTAGAGACGAAAATTTTGTGAAGGTAAAAAACACTACTGAACCAAAAAAAAACATTACCTACCTACATTTCTTTATTAAAACCGTGCAATAACGTCGATTAATGATAAACAAACAAACTTTCGCATATACAATATTATAACAAAAATTAATTTTGTAAAGTCATTCAATAGCTATGAGTACATGTTTAGTCAAACGATAATAAACCTAGGTCCTAGAATAATTGAAAAGCACTTGATGTATTCACAATGCGATAACAGCAAGCAATCTGTGTGATAAAGAATACGTTGAGGATGCATCATCGCGACGAAGATGTTGGAGGAATTTTCCATCATTATTCCATTATCTACTTTAATTTTACTTCTTGCAGAGTCCGCCCATCATCATTCCATTGCTATAATTATTATACATAGTGGTTATGGTAGGACTTTTCCTGCACGGTCCGCCCACCATCATTCCAATATCATAATTATACATAGTGGTTATGGTAGGACTTTTCCTGGACGGTCCACCCACCATGATTCCAATATCATAATTATACATAGTGGTTATGGTAGGACTTTTCCTGCACGGTCCACCCACCATCATTCCAATGTCATAATTATACATAGTGGTTATGGTAGGACTTTTCCTGCACGGTCCACCCACCATCATTCCAATGTCATAATTATACATAGTGGTTATGGTAGGACTTTTCCTGCACGGTCCACCCACCATCATTCCAATGTCATAATTATACATAGTGGTTATGGTAGGACTTTTCCTGCATGGTCCACCCACCATCATTCCAAAGTCATAATTATACATAGTGGTTATGGTAGGACTTTTCCTGCACGGTCCACCCACCATCATTCCAATGTCATAATTATACATAGTGGTTATGGTAGGACTTTTCCTGCACGGTCCACCCACCATCATTCCAATGTCATAATTATACATAGTGGTTATGGTAGGACTTTTCCTGCACGGTCCACCCACCATCATTCCAATGTCATAATTATACATAGTGGTTATGGTAGGACTTTTCCTGCACGGTCCACCCACCATCATTCCAATGTCATAATTATACATAGTGGTTATGGTAGGGCTTTTCCTGCACGGTCCACCCACCATCATTCCAATGTCATAATTATACATAGTGGTTATGGTAGGGCTTTTCCTGCACGGTCCACCCACCATCATTCCAATGTCATAATTATACATAGTGGTTATGGTAGGACTTTTCCTGCACGGTCCACCCACCATCATTCCAATGTCATAATTATGCATAGTGGTTATGGTAGGACTTTTCCTGCACGGTCCACCCACCATCATTCCAATGTCATAAATACACATAGTGGTAGGATTCTTCTTGCAGGGTCCGCCTATCATCATTCACCATTCACCATTGGCGTACTCAAAGAATTACGTCCGCGTCGTCGGAGAGGCACACTACCAAACCAACCAAACAGTATGTAATTTTTCCCACGAAAATCAACACCAATCATCTAAATAGATATTGTACTCGTACCTACATACTAATCTAAGTTATTATCAGCCTAGATGTTCAACGCGGAAATGCAGCCAGTATTCTTGGCACCATTCCACGCGGGCAAGATTTGTATAGTTATTAGAATAAGCTATAGTTATTATAAGATAATATAAGGTCTACGGAACTACGAAGGGCTTTGAGGTCTACGAAGTAGTCTACGAAAAGCTGCTGCTACGAGTTTAATAAGTTTAATAACTGTGCGCCGTATACCCAAAATAATATAATTCAATGATTAGAATAATACTTATGGTTGTTTTTTTTTTCAAAATAACGTTAAAATTAATAGTACCTACATTCCTTTACAAGTGTGGAAAGTATTTCATTTCTTTTAGGTTTTTGGAAAAGTCTACTGTTTGAGGAAACGAATTACTAGAATCGTTAATAACAGTTTCTAATTATTTTTTCTGTCCGTCTACTTGATAGTCTGTTTTTGTAAACAATAATTTTGCGTAAAAATGTTGTGTTGGTGTTTGAATCTTGAATTTCAGGTTTCGTGAACTGTGAATTATTATTTATTATGAATGTGAGTTTGTATGTTTGCTACGCTACGCCTCTACGCCAATGACTGTATTTATACATAGCTTTCATTCCGGAGAAATCCTCAAACCGAATAATGCGCAGAAGAAACCGGTAGACATTTTCCATTATAGGCGCCGAATAATATTAATATTTTAATTTATAAATCATCATTTATCCTCAAGTGCTAGACCTACTTAAGTTTCTGTTGAATTCCCCACTTCACGCAGTTAGTAGGAAGGTACAAACTACTTGAAGATAATATTGTTAAAATATTTAAGATACCGGTGTCTTTTCGAACCGGTGCAGAAACTTGATAGTTTCCGCACCCCTCCCTTCAGCGTTCACCCCTCTCCTCCTGTTTTCCCATTTTCCATTTTCCATTTTCCATTTCCCATTTTCCATTTCCCATTTCCCATTTTCCTTTTACATTTCCCATTTTCCATTTTCCATTTTCCATTTTACTTTTCCATTTTCCATTTCCTATTTTCCCTTTTCCATTTCCCATTTTCCATTTTCCATTTTCCATTTTCCATTTTCCATTTTCCATTTTCCATTTTCCATTTTCCATTTTCCATTTCCCATTTCCCATTTTCCATTTTCCATTTTCCATTTTCCATTTTCCATTTTCCATTTTCCGTTTTCCATTTCCCATTTTCCATTTTCCGTTTTCCATTTTCCATTTCCCATTTTCCATTTTCTATTTTCCATTTTCCCATTTTCCATTTTCCATTTCCCATTTTCCATTTTCCGTTTTCCATTTTCCATTTTCCATTTCCAATTTTCATTTTTCCATTTTCCATTTTCCATTACCCATTTTCCATTTTCCTTTTCCATTTTCCATTTCCCATTTTCAATTTCCCATTTTCCATTTTCCCATTTTCCATTTCCCATTTTCCATTTTCCGTTTTCCATTTCCCATTTTCCATTTCCCATTTTCCATTTCCCATTTTGGAAAATTTCCTTTCCATTTTCCTTTCCCATTTCCCATTTTCCGTTTTTCATTTCCCATTTTCCATTTTCCATTTCCCATTTTGGAAAATTTCCTTTCCATTTTCCATTTTCTATTTTCCATATTCCATTTTCCGTTTAACATTTTCCGTTTTCCATTTTCCATTTCCCATTTTCCATTTTCCATTTTCCATATTCCATTTTCCGTTTTCCATATTCCATTTTCCATTTCCCATTTCACATATTCCATTTTCCGTTTTCCATTTCCCATTTTCCATTTTCCTTTTCCATTTTCCCATTTTCCATTTTCCATTTCCCATTTTGGAAAATTTCCTTTCCATTTTCCTTTCCCATTTCCCATTTTCCGTTTTCCATTTCCCATTTTCCATTTTGCTTTTCCATTTTCCACTTTGCTTTTCCATTTTCCATTTCCCATTTTCAATTTTCAATTTTCCATTTTCCATTTTCCATTTTCCATTTTCCATTTTCCATTTTCCATTATCCGTTTTCCATTTTCTTTTAAATAAATGTTGTCGTCAGGAATTTCTCCTGTGTTCCGTTTTATCATGGTCACCTTAAATTAGAAAGAGACGCAGTACCTGCAGAGCCTTCTCGCTCAGACCAGTTTCCATTATCCATTTCCCATCTTCTATTTTCCATTTTGCATTTTCCTTTTCCATTTCCCATCTTCATTTTTCCATTTTCCTTTCCCATTTCCCATTTTCCGTTTTCCATTTTCCATTTTCATTTTTCCATTTTCCAGTATCATTTCCCATTTTAAATTTTCCATTTTCCATTTTCCATTTTCCGTTTTCCATTTTCCATTATCCATTTCCCATCTTCTATTTTCCATTTTCCATTTTCCTTTTCCATTTTCCACTTCCCATCTTCTATTTTCCATTTTCCATTTTCCATTTTCCATTTCCCATTTTCCATTTTCTATTTTCCATATTCCATTTTCCGTTTAACATTTACCGTTTTCCATTTTCCATTTCCCATTTTCCATTTCCCATTTCACATATTCCATTTTCCGTTTTCCATTTCCCATTTTCCATTTTCCTTTTCCATTTTCCCATTTTCCATTTTCCTTTTCCATTTTCCCATTTTCCATTTTCCATTTCCCATTTTGGAAAATTTCCTTTCCATTTTCCTTTCCCATTTCCCATTTTCCGTTTTCCATTTCCCATTTTCCATTTTGCTTTTCCATTTTCCACTTTGCTTTTTCCATTTTCCATTTCCCATTTTCAATTTTCCATTTTCCATTTTCCATTTTCCATTTTCCATTTTCCTTTTTCCATTTCCCATTTTCAATTTCCAATTTTCCATTTTTAAATGTTGTCGTCAGGAATTTGTCCTGTGTTCCGTTTTATCATGGTCACCATAAATTAGAAAGGGACGCAGTACCGGCAGAGCCCTCTCGCTCGGACCAGTTTCCATTTTCCATTTCCCAATTTCAATTTTCCATTTTCCATTTTCCATTTTCCATTTCCCATTTTCAATTTTCAATTAAATAAATGTTTTCGTCAGGAATTTGTCCTGTGTTCCGTTTTATCATGGTCACCTTAAATTATAAAGTGACGCAGTACCTGCAGAGCCCTCTCGCTCGGACCAGTTTCCATTTTCCATTTCCCATTTTC
The DNA here is from genome assembly GCA_963855885.1 of Coenonympha glycerion. Taxonomy (NCBI): domain Eukaryota; kingdom Metazoa; phylum Arthropoda; class Insecta; order Lepidoptera; family Nymphalidae; genus Coenonympha; species Coenonympha glycerion. The sequence continues at coordinate 8,553,686 of OY979650.1, forward strand.
AATTTAAAATTTTTTCATTTTCCATTTTCCATTTACCATTTTCAATTTTCCATTTTCCATTTTCCATTTTCGATTTTCCACTTTCCATTTCCCATTTTCCATTTCCCGTTTTCCATTTTCCATTTCCCATTTTCAATTTTCAATTTTCATTTAAATAAATGTTGTCGTCATAGGAATTTGTCCTGTGTTCCGTTTTATCATGGTCACCTTAAATTAGAAAGAGACGCAGTACCTGCAGAGCCCTCTCGCTCGGACCTGTTTCCATTTGCCATTTTCCATTTCCCATTTTCTATTTCCCATTTCCATTTTCTATTTTCCATTTTCCATTATCATTTAAATAAATGTTGTCGTCATAGGAATTTGTCCTGTGTTCCGTTTTATCATGGTCTCCTTAAATTAGAAAGGGACGCAGTACCTGCAGAGCCCTCTCGCTTGGACCGGTTTATTCGTCATGGTGGACAGTCTAGTAATAACGATATACTACGTCTATGCCTCATTGATCTTGCCCGTTGATTAAACCTAGCGTACACCATCACTGGTCTTGGCCTTCAAATTCAGAAGCACCAAAAACCTCAAAAAAGGCTATGAAAAAAGGTGAAATTTTGAATTTTTCAAAGAGGTAAGATCTTGCCTCGTTGAGATTACGTAACAATCAGCGCCAAAATGGTGAAAATCAACCGTCTTCAATTTTACGTCGACAGTCGGAGATCCACAGAATAGGGATCAGTGCGCTCAACTAATTAGCTGTCAGTGACTGACGTGAATACACACGATAATATTAATCTTCGTGACGTGGATCAGGTATACCTAATCAAAGAGGATAACATATTAGGTACTCAAGAAAATACCATAACCGAATTAGGTTAAATCTCAAGATGCGAGTCATTACATCGTATCGTGTATAGCCGATCGCACATCCGCCCCGCGTCATGTTACGATGGGAGGGCCAAGTTTACAGCGGTCTAGCTATAGCTAGCTGTGTGAGTTGAACCTCCATTTTATGCCTCCTTGCGTTTGTGGAGTCCTGGTGGCTAAGCTCAACAGAGAGAGGATGTATGCTTGCCTACCCTCTTACATATTCATGGATTCCGAGCCAACAATGCAGCAGGAGTACTCAAATAAAACACAAATTAGTTTTTTTTTTTTTAATTAAGTACATGGTAGGTGATTGGGGCCACTGATGTTAATGGTTATTGAGTAAGTATCTGTCGTCAGGGATCGCTGCGTAGGCGAGGGACGGGCACTCTTTGCAGATGGTCCTCTTCTCCACGTCGTCAACCCTCGCCACTAGTTCCGCCACCTGTCGCTCCACCGCCCTCACGTCCCTGCGGATCCCGGACAGGGTAGCGTCCAGCTCGCCCAGATACTGGATCTTGTGGCACAGCTCGTCGTACTTCTGCGATATGTACTTCCTACCTACTATCTGAGTTCATTATGTCCTGGTAGCTTTTATAGCTTCGTAGGCACAGCGAGCTGAACCTCGATTTTATGCCTACCTATCTGGCTCCTTGCGTTTGTGGAGTCCTGGTGGCTAGACTCAACAGAGAGAGGCTGTATGCTTAAGTACCTACCCATGTTTTCCGAGCCAACAATGCAGCAGGAGTACTCAAATAAAACACAAATTAGTTTTTTTTTTTTTAATTAAGTACATGGTAGGTGATTGGGGCCACTGATGTTAATGGTTATTGAGTAAGCATCTGGCGTCAGGGATCGCTGCGGAGGCGAGGGACGGGCACTCTTTGCAGATGGTCCTCTTCTCCACGTCGTCAACCCTCGCCGCCAGTGCCGCCACCTGCCGCTCCACCGCCCTCACGTCCCTGCGGAACCCGGACACGGTAGCGTCCAGCTCGCCCAGATACTGGATCTTGTTGCACAGCTCGTCGTACTTCTGCGATATGTACTTCCTATACCTACTGAGTTCATTATGTCCTAGTAGCTTTTAGCTTTGTAGGCACCTCCCTTTTATGCTAACTATCTGCCTCCTAGCGTTTGTGGAGTCCTGGTGGTAGCTCAACAGAGATAGGCTGTATGCTTGCCTACGCTCTTACATATTCATGGACTCCGAGCCAACAATGCAGCAGGACTACTCAAATAAAACACAAATTAGATTTTTTTTAATTAAGTATATGGTAGGTGATTGGGGCCACTGATATTAGTGGTTATTGAGTAAGTATCTGGCGTCAGAGATCGCAGCGGAGGCGAGGGACGGGCACTCTTTGCAGATGGTCCTCTTCTCCACGTCGTCAACCCTTGCCGCTAGAGCCGCCACCTGTCGCTCGACCGCCTTCACGTCTCTACGGAACCCGGACAGAGTTGCGTCCAGCTCGCCCAGATACTGGATCTTGTGGCACAGCTCGTCGTACTTCTGCGATATGTACTCGCGCGCGTTCTTCGAGTCGCCCACCTCCTTGTCGATTTTGCTCAGGATCTCGTACTTGAGCTCGTCGAACTTCGCTTCTAAACACGGACCTGTAGGGTTAGTACATGTTTTGTAAAAGATTCTAGACGATTCGAATTAGCGGATCGGATTTCTCTATACATCTACATCAGTCAGCGGACATTATGAACTAAGCTTTCAGCGTTTGTCCGCTTGACGCTACAATCGAACAGGTATACCTACTAATTGCATAGAAGCGAAGAACCAAAACCTGAAAAGCTGAAATTGCAACTGGCAATGGGTAGTGCTAGAGGACGTTAGAACCACAGACCTTTATTTAATGTAGTCTGAGGTTAGAACCTAAAAGTTGTAATTTGAACCGACAGATTTAAAGTTGTAGCGGTCTTCGATAGCTGACGATAGATGGCGTAACCAGCGCAATAGCACACGCTGACAGAGTATTCGACGAGAGTTCTATAAATACAACTTCTGACGTCACACGCTCGGATCATCGTCCCCAGGCACAACACCTGCCTGGAGGGAAATCTCTCTATTGCCCTCAGCACCGCAAAAAAGTGAATAATGCACTATGCAGGTACCTAAGTGGGAGAAGAAGCTATCAGCAAAACTTCTGTTAACTGGTCATACAGTTTGGTCCTACCTACACAGTTTGGTCAACGTGGTAAAATTTGACCAAACCCAACAATTCTGAGTGGAGTATTGCGCTTGATAAATTGATCATGACTTGGCAAAAGGGTTTGTCACAGACCTAGTAGATGAGCGCCACGAATCGCCAGTTCCTCATCAGGTTTCAATTTGGGCAATTTGTGTGACATGTTTCTTCTTAGATCTGTTTAGGGACACGGAATAGGCTTAGATTTTCGTACTTTATTTTCATCCTTGTATTATAATTATTATTGTCGGGCAAAAATGCTTCACAAGAATTTTGTTTTGATTAAAAAGATATATGAAAAATCAAAAACGATTGATTGCCTGTTTACTGTCAAATTTTGACAATAAATAATTGATGTTAACTTTTTTAAAGTTTATTATAGATCAATGAACTCCTCTAGGATAACTTAGGCAAAGAGTACCCATTATTTTAATCACTACGTTCTAACTCAGGTAGATAATAAGAGATCTTTTTAGTTTTTTTGTTACTTTTTCTATTATGATCTTTTTCTAACAATGAGTTAGACATAATCAAAATGTTCCGAGTGAGAAGGTTTTAGTACGTACGGTACATAATGTAAAGTTTATAAAATTGGCTTTGTAACATTCAAGTAGGTAAAGACTGGCAATAAGTCATTATTGCCAGTGGTGATGATAATAATGATAATCAGTGACTGCATATTGTTTATCTGTTTCGAGAAATCTGCGAAATTACTCTACAACCTATAAGTACCTACCTAGGTATACAAACACGGTTTTGCCCGCGATTTTCCTCCGATCCTTTTTGTATGCTGAGGCTCAGCTTGGCAGATTGTTTGTTTGCAGTGAAGTTGCAAAAGCTTAAAAAAAGAACTGGCAGACGAATTAATATTTTTGGTTTCATTTTTTTTACTGCCACTTGAACTTGGTTTCTTCACGTAAGTAGGTACAGTACTACCAACGAATATATGTACTACAGTACACATCACTTTCAGGAAAGGTGCGGAAATACGGAAGAACTATTTTACCTCATCAAGTAATTTTTTTTTAAATAGTGGACAACATCACATACATTGCTCCGATCCCTTAGTAAGTAGCTTATGAAACAACGAAGGTACCACAACACCCAGACCCGAGACAAAGTAAAAAACTTATTTTTCTACATTGCCCCGACCGGGTATGGAATCCGGGACCTCAGAGATGGCGGCGCCTTTGAAAACCGGCACGCTAACCATTCAACCACAAGGTCGTCAAAGGTCGTCAAGTTAGGTATGTACACCGTATATGGCAGAAAAATGAAAACGAACGAACTATTACCACAGTACGGGAGAACCATTTTACCACATCGACTTAAAAGATCGATTGATATTTATTTTCTTCTTATTCTTTCATCAAGTTTTCTGAATTCACTCCCACTACTGAACCAAAAAAAAACATTACCTATAACGTCGATTTAGGATAAACAGACAAACTTTCGCATATACAATATTATAACAAAAATTACTTTATACAGTCATTCAGTAGCTACTCCTACGAGTACATGTTTATTCAAATGATAATAAACCTAGGTCCTAGAATAATTGCAAAGCACTTGATGTATTCACAGTGCGATAACAGCAAGTAATCTGTGTGATACTGAATACGTTGAGGATGCATCATCGCGACGAAGATGTTGGAGGAATTTTCCATGGTCATTCCATTTCCGACAATAATTTTAGTCCCTGCCGGGTCCGCCCATCATAATTTCATTGCTATTATTTTACCAAGCGGTAGGACTGTTCTTGCAGGGTCCGCCTATCATCATTTTATTGCTATAATTTTACCGAGTGGTAGGACTGTTCTTGCAGGGTCCGCCTATCATCATTTCATTGCTATAATTTCACCGAGTGGTAGGACTGTTCTTGCAGGGTCCGCCTATCATCATTTCATTGCTATAATTTCACCGAGTGGTAGGACTGTTCTTGCAGGGTCCGCCTATCATCATTTCATTGCTATAATTTCACCGAGTGGTAGGACTGTTCTTGCAGGGTCCGCCTATCATCATTTCATTGCTATAATTTCACCGAGTGGTAGGACTGTTCTTGCAGGGTCCGCCTATCATCATTTCATTGCTATAATTTCACCGAGCGGTAGGACTGCGCTTGCAGGGTCCACCCATCATCATTCCATTGCTATAATTATACCGAGCGATAGGGCTTTTCTTGCAGGGTCTGCCCGCCATCATTTCACTGCTATAATTTTTCTGAGCGGTAGAACTCTTCTTGTAGGGTCCGCCCATCATCATCTCCTACCATTGGCGTACTCAACGAAGCACGGCCTCGTCGGAGGCACACTACTAAACCAACCAAACAGTGTGTAATTTTTCCCACGAAAATCAACACCAATTTCATCTAAATAGATATTGTACTCGTACCTACATACTAATCTAAGTTATTATCAGCCTAGATGTTCAACACGGAAATGCAGCCAGTATTCTTGGCACCATTCCACGCGGGCAAGATTTCTATAGTAATTAGAATAAGCTAGTTATTATAAAATAATGTAAGGTCTACGGAACTACGAAGGGCTTTGAGGTCTACGAAGTAGTCTACGAAAAGCTGCTGCTACGAGTTTAATAAGTTTAATAACTGTGCGCCGTTTACCCAAAATAATAGATTCAATTATTATAATGATTGTTTTTTTTTTCAAAATTACGTTAAAATAATTAATAGTACATTCCATTACAAGTGTGGAAAGTATTTCATTTCTTTTAGGTTTTTGGAAAAGTCTACTGTTTGAGGAAACGAATCACTTGAATCAATAACAGTTTCTATAATTATTTTTTCTGTCCGTCTACTTGATGGTCTGTTTTTGAAAACAATAATTTTGTGTAAAAATGTTGTGTTGGTGTTTGAATCTTGTTTTTCAGGTATTGTGAACTGTGAAGTATTATTTATTATGAATGTGAGTTTGTATGTTTGCTACGCTACGCCTCTACGCCAATGACTGTATTTATACATAGCTTTCATTCCGGAGAAATCCACGAACCGAATAGTACGCAGAAGAAACCGGTAGGCATTTTCCATTATAGGCGCCGAATAATATTAATATTTAATTTATAAATTATCATATCCTCAAGTGCTAGACCTACTTAAGTTTCTGTTGAATTCCCCACTTCACGCAGTTAGTAGGAAGGTACAAACTACTTGAAGATAATATTGTTAAAATATTTAAGATATCGGTGTATCTTTTCGAACCGGTGCAGAATCTTGATGGTTTCCGCACCCCTCCCTTCAGCGTTCACCCCTCTCCTCCGGTGTAGCGCCCTTTTTAGGATTCCGTAGCCAAAGGGTAAAACGGGACCGAATTACTAAGACTCCGCTTTCCATCCGTTTGTCACCAGGCTGTATTTCATGAATCGTGATAGTTGCACAGTTAAAATTTTAATAGATTACTGTCGCCAATATCAACAAAATATAACTAATAAACAGAATAATACAATTATTATAGGGGCTCCCATACTAATTGACCCCTATGCCCGCCACAATCAAAAAAGAGCAAAAAATCACGTTTGCTGTATGGGAGTCCCCTTAAATATTTATTTTAAAATTAATAATAATTCCGTTTGTAGGACCAATTAAATCTTCATAGTACGAAACTCTCAGAGCGCGAGCCCCTCTCACACTAGACCATTTTTTCTTACAAGGCCATCTTGGGCCAACTAAGCTCAATCCTAGACGTCTTAGATTTTTTTAACTATGATTTTGACGCCCCCACAAAACTGCAGCCCTAGGCGTGCCGAGGATTGTACTCCCTGAATACGGGACTGGGTACTATAGTTTATATATTATTTTGTGCACAGTTTGGAATGCTGTATTATTCATCCTATATTCGATAGGACCAATATGGGATTCCTGTGCGATGCTTTGTAGTAATTAATATAGAGAACATCTTGAATACTGACCAACGAGTGGTAGTGACCACTTTAGATATTACTTCAACGATAAATTCTAGTTGAACTTAGAAGTAAACTAAGGGTGATTCTAGTTTACACTTATTTTATTATTAATTAGCTTTTGACTGAAACTTCGCCCGCACGAATTTCAATATTTTTCCACTTAGTCATTTCTCACCAATTTCTCGGAAACCCATCGTTCCCGATTCGTTTTTTAGGGGAAAATTTGCTTTTGTTTCTCAATCAGGTAAAATGATTTACAAAACTGCTCGTAAAATCGTATTTCGCATACATACTCTTCATGTCATCAGTGGACAGTGATTATAATCTGCAGTTTTGCTAGGGACATTACGAGTATCTCTGATCGCAATTAAAATGAACACCCCCTATATACCATCAATCCTAGGAGTTTTTCGATTTACGTAAACAAGAACTCATTTACAATTACAATAAGCTTTACAATAATTTTGTTATTTCGTTCTAGTGGAAAGCAAGTGAGCGGTACTGTGCCGTGTTCCAAATATTATGTGAGTTTTATTAACTTTCTAATAATAAATAACTTTTCATACAATTCATGCTCTATTTAAAGCTATGGTACTTTATAATAATAATTATTCATATTTTAATACCTAAATAATTTATACTGTTTAGCCGAAGTGGAATTTTATAGGCCTGTTACTCAGTTTTATTAAAACTTATAAGTTTTCTATCGTTCTCTAAAACTTTAATCGATGTTATGTAGAAAAAAATACAACTCAGACCAATAGAAGTAAAGTAATTTCCAGTATCGTAAAGAACGTTAAATGCCGAAGTTCCTTCGTACTTTTGTCTCTTTGATGAGAATGATAATCTTTGTTATAGGTAAGTGTCCTGTATAAAATATGTGACAAATACATATTATTATCAGTTGGCATTGTGTAATATTTGTCGGTCAGTTAGTGTCGGTCAATCATCACGTTACGTTGGCATCGCGTTATCATTAAAAATCGTTTTTTTTACATGAATAAAAGAATAGAGACGCAAAGTACGCAGAATCGTCGCCTTTCCGAGTATTAAAAGAAGTAAGTTTTTTTATTTTTCTGCGATGAAACAAAAGGAGGAATATGCACACCTTGCTACGCAAAAAGCCGAAAACTTAATTCAAACTACATAGGTACACGCACATGATAAATCAAATTCAGTCATCCTAGACAGGGAAAACTGTCGCAAAAATACACCTAAAATCCGAAATTTACGTATCAAAAAATCTGAAATAATTATAATTTATGCATATTTTAGGGGAAAATAAAATCAACTCCGTATCTGTTACACTTTTTATAGTATTTACAATTAACCTCAAAAAACAAAGTTAAATTTGCAGTTCGGTAAGAAAAGGGATTTTTATTGTTTTACCTTTTTCTTTAGTATAGTACGCGAGCCCGACTCACTCTTGGACATTTATTTTATACCAATTTCAACTTAATATTTGTACCATGTACGACATTCGTCAACTCCTGAAGAAATTGAAATAAGTAGGTGGACAGACAACAAACTACAAAGTGGTTCTAATTGGGCAGTTAGTTACGGTCTAGTACTATTTGTGATAGAGAATTCTAAAATAGTAGAACCATTTTTATCTTTTGATTACATATTAATATTATTTAAGATTTATGGTAATGATTAAATTTTTGCTAATAACATTGATAAAATTTTAGCTGATATGTTTAAATTATTACGAGTAGCTGTTGCCCGCGGCTTCAACCCACGTGAATTTCGGGTTTTATGATAATCCCGTGGGAACTATGGATTTTTTGTGGATAAAAAATATTGATCCAAGTTAGTTATATGTGCGATTGAAATAAAATAAAAAAAAACGAGATGCAAAATGAGCCCATAAATTACGATTTATATCAATATATTACCCACTTATGAGATCATTTTATTTGAGATCTTTAGCTCGATACAGAAAACGTCTCTGTATGAGTACCTCTAACTTTGTTTCCGTCTATTTGCCACTTACAACCATTGTCAACTGACTTAAATCCAAAATCACTTTTAAGAAAAATCTCAAAAAGTATCTGTTATTAAAACAAATAAATACCGCATAGTCGATTATTATTTCAAGGACTTTACAGGGCTGGTTTTAACTAATATACTATATGTATGTGTTTATGATGTAAGTATATAATGTTTTACTATTTAATATAAAATTAAAATACCTATATAATATTATTATATGTATATATTACATATATATATATATATATATATATAATTTATTAGTAGTTTAATATGATAATAATTGTTCAATTCTGTTTGTGTTGTTTCTTTTTTTGCTATGTTATGTTCTTTCTGTGTAATCTTCATGTCGCCGTCCACGTCTCAGGTGGGCCTCACGGAAGACCAGCGCTTTGCCATAAAAAGCAAGGCTTATGCTGAGTGGAGGCCCATTTGGGAGTGCACATTGTACTTCCTGTTATTTATTTTTTCTCTCTTGTTAATATGTACCTAATGTGCATTACCAATAAACTTTTTCATTTCATTTTATATTTCATTTCATTTCATTTAAAAAAATGAGGAGGTTCTCAATTCGTCCCAGACGGTCCCATGGTCATCAGGTCAAGATCTGGTGGTGGGATCCTGGAGAAATCGAGGGAACTCTTCAAATTTTATATGGACACTTGAAGCGATATGGGAATTGTTTGAAAAAGTAATGGTAAAATCGGGGGAATTCTTCAAATTTTGCTAGTATATTGCTTGAAGCTATTTGGGCATTTTTTATAGTTACTAGTGCATTTACTTGCAGATGCTGACTAATTAATTAATAACTATAGTCATCAAGTCAGGTTCTGATGATAGTATCTCGGAAAAATTGAGCGAACTCTTCAAATTTTATAAGCACACTTAAAGCTATTTGGACATTTGTTACAATGCCTAAAGTCCACTAAAAAGAAAATTTCCCTCAAAAATTACTACAAAGTCTCAATTTTTCAATTTTTTTTATCGGAAACTACAATGGATGTAATTGTAATTTTTGACTTAATATGTCGGTAAAAAAAATCAAAAAGTTCTGAGAGAACGGATTATTAATAACTGGCTTAGTTTTTTAGTAATTAGGTAAAACGTAGTTCTTCTGTTGTATTCTTCAGCAACGCTGCATGTCGTACCCACCAACGTATTCGTAAGCGTGAGAAGGACAAAAATAATAGAGAAAATATTGCCAAGAAAAATTATGCTTTTATGGTTTTGGTGGTGCAGTAATCTCGGTGCACGTGTCCAACGATAATCTTTTAATAGTTATTCAATACAATATAAATAAATTTAATACAATACCAACCTGTTATTCTTCAGAGACACTGTTTATTATATATGTACCTACAATAACAAGTTATAAATTTTACGATACCCCTATTCAATATTTTTACTTCAATAAATATATTATAATATTATCAATCCCATTATTTTATTAGTTACTAGCTGTTGCCCGCGGCTCCGCCCGCGTGAATTACGATTTTTTTTACATAATAGGTATACCTTCCTACTGGAATTCCTTGATTTTTCGCGGGATTCTGGTGTGATGTTGTACAGAAACCTGTTCTTACTTTGCACGGGTTATCTTGTGGTGATTTTGAAAACTCCCTTTTCTTAATAATAATATAAAGTTTCATTAATACGTAGTTGAAAGATCAAAACGACGATTTTAACTTTCGATATTTCGACCCAGTGGCACAGGTCGTGGTCACTACGTGACCACGACTTGTACCAATGTATCGAAATATCGACAGTTAAAGTCGTCCTTTTCATTGTGATTTTTATTCTGAAACCACGAAATATGTCAAAAATTATTAAACCATGTAAAAAGTTGTACTGGTGATAGAACTCTTCTTTCAGAGTTCGGCCGGGTAGGTACCACTGGGATAAATTACTCTACTAACAATATTCCCCAGCCCAACATAATATAAGAGTCTTTTAAAAATCTTTGCTTCATCTCAATACAATCCAAAACATCAGAATGGACAATGGCTATATATTTCCTTACGTATAAAAAGACCTTAGATGACAGTCAGTCGGTTAGGATCGATAAGACCTAAGAGTTAAAAATATTTGTGACCATTATCTTACCCTTTCCATATTGCGGATGATAAAGTTTAAATCTGTTCATGTCTTAACAGTGCCATCTTAATATTAAGTCAGGAAACAGTAAATAACATGACAGTAAATTTTTATTTAAAAAAATTCGGTAGTACCTATCTCAGAGTTTTACATTCAAGTTCCACATAAATTGTAGAGATGGCGCTATACGGTATAACGTAGCGATAACGCCAGTTACATGATTTTTGTTCACCCTAAAAGTGAAAAATTTTAAACCATACAAAATCTCCTGCTAAGCCTATTTATTTACGGCTGTTAGGGTACTCCAGTCTTACTTGAGCTCTACGTCCTAGCCCTAGGTTCTTTGTGCATTCCGAGTTTCAAGTTACCTACCTACTTGAACTTAAAGGTTCTGATGTCTGTAATTTCTGAACTACAAAAGTGATGATGATAAGATTTGTATGGAATAATCTTTAAAGAACCTCCTTTGTAACAAAAAAAGAATGAATGGAATCGGACAGCGCGTTAATGAATTATAACTAAAAAACGTTTGGACTTTGATGCTGTCTTCCAGGGAAACCATGATGAATTTCGGTACAAAAAGTATCCTATGTCCTACCTCGGGGTATGAACTATAATAGTAATAAGTTTCATTTAAATCCATCCAGCGGATTAGCCGTGATGCCCGGTCGTGAAACAGACAGACAGACAGACAGACAGACAGAAAGACAGACAGACAGACAAAAATTAAACAAATTACAGTTTTGGCTTCAGTATCGACTAAATAGTGTCCTCCAACAAAAATTTTCAAAATATCTTCAATGTACAGAATTCGACCCTTTACAGTTTTATTATAAGTATATAGATTATAAATATATTATTGCATTGACTGATTTATGGTTATAATCGTTGCCCTTTGATGTAAACAAAAGTTAAAGATACCTAAGTAATTCGTAAGCGGCGTGTTGAAATAACATCGAATTTCATTCCATTATATGAGCGATTGGATTCGAAGCATCATGATATGGCTACGGCTGTTACATATAAATATGAAAAGTAACATAATGAACAATATGAACTGTAACTTCATCATCGCCCAACTTATACTCTTGGCCCTAGAAAGCTTTGCATACGAGATTAGTTCTGACTCTGACAAAAGACGAGGACAGTCCCGGATCTAGAGGGCGGCCAAACCTTGGCACCGCCCTGGGCAGCAATTTGAAGGGGCGCCAAAATAATAATATATTATATAACATGGATAAAAATAAAAATAAAAGCTCCAGACGGAAGCTTGGTTGGCTCACAATCGACTTGTTAGGAAAATGCGTCACACCAGAGAAGAGAGGTGCAAACTCAGAATTGCTAGAGCTGCTACTATTGATTCTGCAAAAATACTTATAGCAGCGATGAGCTAACATCTAGGCGCCGATTGGTTAATGCTTGTATCAGTTATGCAGCCAAGGCGACAATTGGCTGCTGATGGCTGCGTTGCTATGGTTACCGTCGATGGTTGGCCGATGTTCAATTTTATATTTTCGAGAATCACACTCCTGTAGACAAACTGTCAAGTTTTTGCCGTTCTTAATCATAGATCTGAGATAAAATAATCCGCAGTAGCCATACGACTCACTAGAGACTTCTAAGATACCTAACGCGACGGTTTCGAAAAAAATAAAATATGTATGAGTATAACATAATATTATTTAGTTGCAAAACATATCACGTGACTTCTAGAAATCGAAGAGTTAAGTCATATGGCGAAAATTGCAGAATTCATAATCATCTATATTCAATGAAGAATACCTAATTGTGATTTGTAATTTGTTTGTGCAACAAGCCATGCAGGGTAGCGATTTTTCAAGTACTTAGGTAAGTACTTTGCAAGATTGCCTTATCGACGTTCTTAGGAAATCTTTGCTACTATTGGATTAATCATTAGATAGTCAGTAGCGACAGGTGATAAGCATAAATAAAATAACCGTTGAGAACCTATATTGTTATATGAAGTGATTTATTAGCTATATAGTAACTAGTTGCTGCCCCGCATCTCTGCTGCTGTAAGTGTATACTTACGGGTACGTGACGTTTTTCACATTTCACGCTTTCTCATTATATAAATCCTATACCTTTAAACGAGCAATTCTTGTATATATATTTCTATATAATCTGGATCTCGGAAACGGCTGAAACGATTTTCATGAAATTTAGTATACAGGGTGTTTTTGGGGCGATAAATCGATCTAGGTAGGATTCATTTTTAGAAAATGTCGAATTTAGCAAAAAAAAATGACTTCTGCTGCCATCTATTGGCCACCGAGCGAAGCTCGGTCACCCAGATATTAATAATAAATAAAAATAGTGTTTGTGAATAATAAAATGTACATAAATAAGATTAATCATTTATTCATGTTTCATTACGGTAAATATCTTTCTGATATTAATACATACTTGCTTAAATTAATATATATTTTTTACTTTCTTTCTAGTACTGCAGACTGCAGTCTTAAGAGAATCACCCTGTACTTTATGCAGGAATAGATCTGTATGGTATAACCAGCTAATTAATTAATATACATGTATATTATTTATTTCTAGGTGTAAGGATATAAAAAGAATTTTTTAAAAAATAACATGGATGTAAGGAATCTAAATAAAGCTTATTTATTTATTTTATTATTTATATCACATTATAATGTATTTCGTAAGAAGTAATTATAATAAATTGTGGTCATAGATGTACCTGTTAGACAACTAAGTGGTTAGGTATAATTATACATATATTATATAGTAAAGTTTCAACGTTATTACTTATTTGTTTATATGCAATCAGCCCGTATTAAGTGTGTGTCGAGTATCTGTATGAGCATATCTATATTTTGCATTAACAATTCAAATAAGCTATCTTTTGAGTAGGTATTTTAAAATAGTAAGTAGGTATGGCTAGTTAGGTATAATTATCTCCACCTCATTATATTAAATAGAGGAATTTTATACATATAATATGGTTTAGAATATCGACGCTACTAAGGTGATAATAACGTATACCTTGGATTTTAATTAAACAATACCTGATCTGGATGCTGCCGCTACCAGTCCACCCGCGGGGCTTTTCAGGGAACTACCTATGAGAACTTATATAATTATCTTAAAACTTATGGTATAATTTATCTCCATTACGAAAGGGAGCGTACTTTTAGCGTGAAGGAGAAACAAACAGACACCCAGACACGATCATGAATCAAGAACGATCTCCGCGCCTATGCTTACAAACTTACTCAAAATGCATGTATCTAACTTTGCTGTTATAAAAAGCCAGGCTCTAAGATAATAAGTTGGTAAAACATACATTCCAAATCCCAATTCTCTGAATAAAAGTTACTAATTAATTTAATGTATGTTTTTTTCAAAATTATTTAATAAGAAAAAAGATAAAAAACTTATGTATATAAAAAGAAATGCCTTAACGCACTCACTGACGTATCATCTCGCCATTACTTCATAATCCTTCTAACGTAATAGTTCAACCTTCTTAAAAATTTAAGGTTTCATATTTTATAATTTAAAAAGACAAGTAATTTTATTCCATACGAATCTCACGTGGATTCAGGGACACGTGCCCCGTGTAAAAATCAATCTGCTCCCCCAGAAAGTTATTCTAGATCCGCCCCTGTCTGTATGACACATTAAAATGAATCCTCATTGTACCTCAGACGTTTCTTCAAAAGTACTTCCTGATGATTCCTTACAGAATTATAATGGGACATTAATTAGTATGTCATTCTCATACAAATCACATGCAGTACGGAAAAGGGAAACTTATAAGCTGTTATGTTAAATGATAGCCATGTTGGATGACAACTGCTTTATTATTAAAATACCCACAACACCTTCCCCATAAATGAACAATTTACAAATAGTGAACACCTCTCCCAATAATAACAAAAAAAGAAAAAGCAAAAGTTCTTAAAAAAAATTTTGCTACATTGAGAACAACAAATAAAATATGCAAACTTACTTTCGAAAACAAATAAAAGTTTTATAAATACCTTTTAACATCGAAATGCAATTTTTTAACATTTCTCTTAGGCCTAATAGTGACATTATCTTTTTCATCCATGACATTCGATATTTCCGGACTGGAAGTATCAGTGTTAGGAGCACTACTTGTGCTCGGTTGAGGAAGGGGTTCAGAGCATTCATTATGATTTTCAGGTTCACATTTTTTTAAATGTCGCCTGTTTCGGCGATAAATTCTGCCTATATTATTTTGCACTACATATGAACGAGGAGTAGGGGCCTTACTTATAACTTGGCCTCTCATTTTCCTGTCCCGATCATGAATGATTACTCGATCCCCAACATCAAGTTCCGGCAGCTTCCTACAATGAGTATCATAGTAATTTTTACTTTTTATTTGTTTATTAATAAGACATTTGTATTCGTCTTTGCTCGTGACTTTAGGTTCCAATAAACTCGGATGAACAGGCAATCTACAATTTAATCTTCTACCCATTAATAACTGTGCAGGAGAACTCAAGCCACCATGTTATGTTAAATGATAGCCATGTTGGATGACAACTGCTTTATTATTAAAATACCCACAACAAGCAGTCAGTAAACTATTCTTTCCTCAATAAAATCACGATATTAGTAGTCCAAGCAACTAAAATTTGCCTAGGGCGTGCCCCATTTTGCCTCCAGCTAGAATCTAGATCCTAGGTTGATGCGACGATGTAGGTAATCATGTGCTTACATAAAAGTTATATTCCATTGCGCTATTTATTATATTTTGATGCAATAGTTAATTATTTTCTTTATAAACAAAGATAAGTCCGTTTATTTATTATTATTATTATTACAACATAGATAGTTGTGTAGGTCAGTCATAAAATATTTACAGGTTACAACTTACTCGTATTGACCTCATCTTTTTCTATTCGTATCATAAATATAAAAGTGCCAAAAGTGGCTCCTAATGGTTCGTGTAACGAACCATTTGGAGCCACTTTTGGAACATATTACACACGGTGCCGTTCGCCAGTTCTGTGCTAGAACTTGGCTTCACACGTTACCGCGTCATCGTACCTTTAACCATCGTGTCATTTTAAACCACATATTTCTCAATCCCTATTTATTAAAAAAAAAAACTTTTTGGTGTATTATTTATGCTTTCATTGTGTATCTAACACTTTAAAAACCACATGAAATAAAATTGAATTTTTGAATTTAAATTATAACCCTGTGTCACAATTCCGGATGAACGATATTTTCGAATCGGAACTCCAACTTGACTTGACCGGCCCTCTGTCCAGCGTTCATTGCTCTCCTCTCCTGTGAGGCGCTGTTATCGGGTAACTTTCATTCTGTTAGTAAGAGAAACTTTCATTCTAGATTTTCCAAGCTTCCGTAGATTAGATTTTCTTCCGCCTGCACGATTCCGTCCGAAAATGAAACTAAAAACTAAAATTCGTCTAACTTCGTCACATCTGTTACAGATTTGGTAGCACAGCACACGTGCCTACCGCGTCGCAGACGTCGTCCCGAATGGCCGACACTCGCAGCAGCTACACATACGACCCGGTAGCGACCGGCGCAGTCGGCGACCACTCTAACAGGATGTCGGGGCAGCTGTGGAGACAGTACTTGATCGGGGCCGTCGGTAAGTATTTGGCCGAATTTTAGTTAAAAATGTATTACGAAAATAACACTGTGTAGAGCAGACGTCGTCCCGAATGGCAACACACTCGCAGCAGCTACACATACGACCCGGTAGCGAGCGGCGCAATCGGCGACCACTCTTACAGGATGTCGGGGCAGCTGTGGAGACAGTACTTGATCGGGGCCGTCGGTAAGTATTTGGCCGAATTTTAGTTAAAAATGTATTACGAAAATAACACTGTGTAGAGCAGACGTCGTCCCGAATGGCAACACACTCGCAGCAGCTACACATACGACCCGGTAGCGAGCGGCGCAATCGGCGACCACTCTTACAGGATGTCGGGGCAGCTGTGGAGACAGTACTTGATCGGGGCTGTTGGTAAGTATTTAGCCGAATTAAAGTTAAATATTTATTGCGAGATTAACACTGTGTAGAGCTAATATCGTCCTGAATAGCCGAACATCCGCAGTAGCTAGGTAGGTACACATAGTGGCTACCAAGTACCAGCCCAGACGGCGACCACTCTTATAGGATGTCGGCGCAGCTGTAGAGACAGTACTTGGTCGGGGCCGTTGGTATATTTTAGCCTTATTCTAGTAAACAATATATTGTGAGAATATTAATGCTTTGTAGAGCTTTCGTCGTAGCGATTGATCGAAAATACTATCCGGTAATAACCACTTTACGACCAATCTCAACAGTATTTATTCATCCACGCGAAAGATGAATAATTGTATGCGCACTTTTTTCGTTACGTTCTCCTGACTATAGTCTGAGTATTCAACATGGCTTTCTTCATTAATCAGGAATATATTTTTTTCAAGATAAAAGATCAAATATGGCTGAAAGTTGAAAGCTCAAAAAAAAGTACACATACTTAATTTAGTTGCCATCCGAATCACAGTAAAATCGACAGTAGGTATTCCGACATGAAATGAAGATGATACTAAAACAACAAGAAACACATTAGGTAGTATTTAAAAAAAATTGGTAGGAATATCTGCAATGAATTTCTTTTGAAGCTGAAATGTAAACAAAGGGCGTACATTTACACGCTCACTAGTCACTACATACAATTCAGCTTGCCAAAATATAACATTATTCGTATCTAAATCCGTGATAAAGCTCGTGCCAACAATGACGTAGCACCTACGTCACGAATCTCCTAAACTCGTGGCGACTAAAACGTCGACCATTTGGCTTACTAAAAGCGTGAATCAATAGAAATGTGCTTCTTTATCATTTAGTTTATCTCGATTCTTGACCATATGTTCAATCGCTACAGCTATCTAATAATATATCTGTCGTGTATCACGCACGTGCGTTTGTACGCGGCTACGTCACGCTCTGCCCACGTTCGTAACTTCGTAGCGTGGCGACGCAGGCGCAGTGGCAGTACGCGATCAGTCTTACAGGATGGCGGCTGAGCAGCTATGGCGACAATACTTGATCGGGGCCGTCGGTATGTCTTCTTCTGACTTAAATTCGGCGTTCTTTTTTCAACTAAAATTCGGCGTTCACTTCCCTAACTAAAATTCGGCGAAATGCTTTTCTTACTGTGATAGTGTAAAGTGAATATAAATCTGAAATGAGTGCGGTTATTATTATTGCTTTCGTTGTTGTTGTTTATTTTTTTAGTTTTCAGGATTTTAAATATATTTTGTTTCTGAATGCATAGGTGAATTGAATGTTGGTCAGTGCTAAAGAACATTGCAGATTTTTGTGTGCGGTGATAAACAACAACAAATAAGTGTGCCCAAAATACTCTATGAAGTTTTTTAACTGAAAAATAATGGCTGAATTGAGAATAACGTCCGAAAGGTATTACCTAAGCAACTAAGTGAAATGAGCAGAGAAATATGGCCAAACAAAGTTTGCCGGGTCGGCTAGTTACTATCTAAGATCAAATTGGTTAAAAAATATTAAAAGTAGGCATGTATGATGTAGGTATAACGTAAAGTAGATGATATAAAGTAAGGTAAATCGACAGTATAATAAAATGTAAAAAAATGACATCTTAAGGGGCCTGTGAACTACAATGTCTCCATTCATTCAAAATAACAAATCATTAGTAATTCGTGCACATTTGGATCATGTTGTGGTGTTATTCGGATTCATATAAGTAGTAATAATCTATGCTCCTGGCTATATTTGGTTTGGAAATACTTCATTTAAACGAAATAATAATTAATTTTGATCAAAATTTTTATAACTTTGGTCGAGTTCCGTAATACTAAAAATTATGAATGAAAACTTGTAACTTTCTTTATTAACTGGTGTTTTTCTTTAGCTGGACAGTAAAAACTGTGCTCCTGAACTAATGTGACATGAGATAGTGTTGTTTTTAATACAAAACAAATAGGTAAGTAGAAAACATGTCCTCTTTGACATAAAAATAAACCAAACTAAATTCGTTTACATTTTCGTTTAACAACATGTCCTCTTTGACATAAAAATAAACCAAACTAAATTCGTTTACATTTTCGTTTAACAAAAGTATTTCGGAACCAAATATGGCCAGGAGCATAGATTATTACTATATGAACCCGAATAACACCACAACATGATCGAAAATTGCACGAATTACAAATGATTTTGGTACTTATTACGTTTGTATGGGAGACACCGTGGGTCAGATGACTCTTAAAGTGTTTGTTGTTTTAGAACAAAGTTTCTAATTGTTTGCGATGTTTTTTATAGGTTCATTTAAATATTAAATACGTCTTATAAAATTTTCTCAAAAACCGGTATGCTCCAAATAGCTGTCGATAGTGTTGAAATCCGCGTGACAATATTGAATCTACGTTTCCGAAGATAAAATAAAAATGGGAAATGCTTTCCAAAAAACCAACTTCAAATGACACTACAAAGAGTGAAATAATTTTTATTTAAATTTTAGGTACCTACACCTATGTTTCATACAATCCCTAATAGTCCTTCCTACTTACTTGATGTGCGAAGAAATGACGAAGTCATAGACAATCGCCCGACTTCGAATTGGTGTAGGTACCTAAAATTTAAATAAAAATTATTTCACTCTTTGTAGTGGTATTTGAAGTTGGTTTTTTGGAAAGCATTTCCTATTTTTATTTTATACTTTTTAGTGGAAAACAATAAAATGCACAAGGCGTTGTAAAATACCCAAATTGCTTGAGGTGTGTTCATAAAATCTGAAGAGATACCTCAAATTCACCAAGATCCCGTCATCAGACCCTGACTTGATGACTTTAGTCATCAAATCAGTATCTGCTAGCAAATGCACCAGTAACTATAAAAAATACCCAAAGTATACTAGCAAAATTTGAAGAGTTCCCTCGATTTCACCAAGATCCCATCATCAGACCCTGACTTGATGACTTTAGTCATCAAATCAGTATCTGGTAGCATATGCACCAGTAACTATAAAAAATACCCAACTCGCTTTAAGTAGGTATACTAGCAAAATTTGAAGAGTTCCCTCGATTTCTCCAGGATCCCATCATCAGATCCTGACCTGATTAAAATGGGACCATCTGGAAACAAAACCCTCTTAAACAAAAAAAGAATTTTTCAAATCGGTCCACGCCTCTTCGAGTAATCGGTGAACATACATAGATAAAAAAAAAAAAAAAGATTCCGACGAATTGAGAACCTCCTCCTTTTTTTGAAGTCGGTTAATAAGGAAAATAACAGAATATAGCCCGATAATAATATGCTGAATTATTAATAATGAAATGAACCGAAATATATCTAATTAAAATAATAAAACCAACTAATCAAGTTAGGTAGGTACTTATGTAGGGACTCAGTCCGCGCCAAACATGTGCGGCTTTTAGAAAACATTTTACCTATTAATAAGTTTAGTTTGTTTGCATCCATATAATATTGATAAAATAAATACATGTGTTCACATTTAAATAAAAAGAATTCTATTTTTACTTATTGTTTCGAGTACCTATATTTTTATTTATTTATTTTCAGTATTTTATTGCACACAAACTTATGGTACAAAGGCAATGCTTAATCCCTGAGGGATTTTCTTCCAGCGTCGCTTCACTAATTGTGAGACAGCATTATTATGCGCGTAGATATGGGCTTAGGGATAGCGGGATATAATAAAAGTTAACAATTTAAGTAATTGTTACATACAAAAAATAAAAAAAAATGACCTATAGTCATCTTATAAAGCAATCAATAGACAATTATGGCAATTCATATCACAAGCATGTACATGAACATTAATAATTATTAATAAAATATAATTTATAAATAACAGTTATAATGAGAAAATAACAAACATTATTATATTGATGGCTACAATAAAAATTCCATCCTATAGTTTCTACTTTATTTTAATAGAGTTTAATCTCGTTTCAACCATTGTACCTATTGTAAGTAAGTAATCTATATAAGTAATCAATGCAAGGGTGTACAGGTCAGTTACAATACGTATTTATAGATGTTAGACGTACCTATTTATTTATACTAACTTCGATCGACAAATTGAACTTATGACTATCGAAGGAAGTCATACTTAAGTGCTCAGCCATCCGGGCGCGAAAATTCAAATTTTATTTAGTTTTTCGCTCATATAGTGGGTTAATTATACATCGAAGGCTAGTGGCACAACATTTATGCATCTACATGTTTTTAATAAAAACTCTGCCCAACAATACTCATTTACTCATATTAGTTCCCGATAGCTCGAAATCTGGGAAATTGCAAAAAATTATCTTTCGGGAACTAATATGAGATGAGTGGGAGCTTTCGTGCAAAGTTTCTATTAAGAACATGTAGATGCATAAATAGTAGGCCCGCAAAATTCATTGCCATAAATCTAAAATGTGTAGTTAGTCTAATAATTGCGAAAAACTAAATAAAATTCAAATCTCGCGGGCTGGTAGGGCCGAAACACCTTAAAGCAGCGACGAGCTTAGGTACATCTATGCATCTATGAATTCGTCAGATGTAATAGAATTCAATTTTGCATGCCATCTTCGGTACGGCAGGTATCTGACAGCTGTTTCAGGGATGTACATTTTCAAGAATAGCACAGCTGTACCCAACCCCAACTGCTGCTGGTTCTAGAACCCTCAGTGAAACTCAATGCTTAACTTTTAACCACAACTGGGAATCGAACCCGTTGTAATCCGTACTCAAAAATGCTATCTACAAAACCGACGACCGTTTTATATACTTAGTCCATATTTTATAAAACTGTCTCACTTATTTATCGCGAATAATATTTATTGTTATTGAATAACAACAGATAGGAAAGCAATAATTTTATTGACGCGATATTAGGGGTTATGGTTCTAGTAAAGGTGCACGCACATTAGTCCACATCGAACAATTGCGAATCGAAAGGGTTCATCATCCCATCTGCCCCGGTAACTTTCGTGTTTGCCGCGTCCCGCGAAATTGAAATTTTATTTAGCTTATCGCAAATATTAGACTAACTACACATTGTAGGGTTATGGCAAAATATTATTTTTTGCAGTTTCCCAGATTTCGAGCTATCGGGAACCAATATGTAGTAATTGAGTAGGTATTGTTGAGCAGAGTTTTTATTAAAAACATGTAGATGCATAAATGTAGTGCCCGCAAAACTCATTGCCATAAGCCTACGATGTATAATTAGCCCACAATTAGCGAAAAACTAAAAAAAAATTTGAATTTTTGCGCCGGGATTGTACCTTTCCCCTTAAATCGACAGCTCACTGCACCCGTGCATCTATAGTAGGTACGTAAAGGTATGTTACTTTTTTATGAGGCATGAACCAATATTGGTTTTTTTCAGCATAAACAAAAATAATGTGTAGTTTCCCATAGGTACCTACATCGGCCAGCGCATGAATTATTTACGTCTTCAGAGTAGGGTAGCCATGCTCCTGAAGCATTTGTAGGACATTAGTAGGACTGATTTTAGGTGTAATTTTAACAGATTTTTCATTCACGTATATGTCTACTTTAACATCGTCTTCTTTTGGTCAAAAAATAATGTTATCTGTAAAATTCTTTTAAATAATAAAGATTAAAAAAAGTTATGATAGCGTACTAAGTCGCTTGCTACAAAGGCATACATAAACGGTTAATTTCAACAATCAGCATAATTAATTATATTTATTATTGAAATCAAAGTTCTCGTAACAAAATGTTTTCATGCTGAAAGGAAAGACTACGTTTGAGCTTTTATTTAAGTACAATTATTTGGCATATAATTAATTTATATAATATCTTCTTGCTCCTAAATATATTACATTAATTTAATTTCATTCATTATTGCGATTTAAAGTGCGTTTTTTAACCAAATCTTACTAACCAAATTACTCACCCTGGCCCTTGAATAAAATTATTCAAGAGGCTTAGTGACTAATTTTAAAATTATAATTGCCGATTGATTGTCCAAAGATGCATATTTTAAGAATTTTGTGACAATTTTTTAGCACTACCCGTCTACTGTTGTTTGACTAGAGCACAGTTTAAAGATATTTACTAGAGTTACCTCACGAGGCAACTCCTCAAAGATTTCATTGGCTCGGAAACAAATAATTTGTGGTCACTTCATACTAGCGTTACTATTTTTATATTATAAAGAAAATATCAAGTTCCATAAAAAAGATTAAAGAAGATTACAAAATATCTAAAATTTATCTAAATAAAGTTCATAGATGTTAGTTATAACAAATTACACTCAAATGATAAATACACAATTACTGTCGTAATATACGACCTCCAAGCACAGTATTACATATTCGCGATAAACTTTGTTACAGATAACAAAACAGATGCTTTACTTCTTTCGTCCTTGATCATTTATTCATTACTAGCTGTTGCCCGCGGCTCCGCCCGCGTGAATTACGTTTTTTTTACGTAATATACCTTCCTACTGGAATTCCTTGATTTTTCGCGGGATTCTGGTGTGATGTTGTACAGAAACCTGTTCTTACTTTGCACGGGTTATCTTGTGGTGATTTTGAAAACTCCTTTTTCTTAATAAAAATATAAAGTTTCATTAATACGTAATTGAAAGATCAAAAGGACGATTTTAACTGTCGATATTTCGACCCAGTGGCACAGGTCGTGGTCACTACGTGACCACGACTTGTACCAATGTATCGAAATATCGACAGTTAAAATCGTCCTTTTCATTGTGATTTTTATTCTGAAACCACGAAATATGTCAAAAATTATTAAACCATGTGAAAAGTTGTACTGGTGGTAGAACTCTTCTTTCAGAGTTCGGCCGGGTAGGTACCACTGGGATAAATTACTCTACTAACAATATTCCCCAGCCCAACATAATATAAGTCTTTTAAAAATCTTTGCTTCATCTCAATACAATCCAAAACATCAGAATGGACAATGGCTATATATTTCTTTACGTATAAAAAGACCTTAGAAGACAGTCAGTCGGTTAGGATCGATAAGACCTAGGAGTTAAAAATATTTGTGAACCATTATCTTACCCTTTCCATATTGCAGATGATAAAGTTTAAATCTGATCATGTCTGTCTTAACAGTGCCATCTTAATATAAAGTCAGGAAACAGTAAATAACATGACAGTTAATTTTTATTTAAAAAATTCGGTAGTACCTACCTCAGAGTTTTACTTTCAAGTTCCACATAAATTGTAGAGATGGCGCTATACGGTATAACGTAGCGATAACGCCAGTTACATGATTTTTGTTCACCCTAAAAGTGAAAATTTTTAAACCATACAAAATCTCCTGCTCAACCTATTTATTTACGGCTGTAAGGGTACTCCAGTCTTGCTTGAGCCCTACGTCCTAGCCCTAGGTTCTTTGTGCATTCCGAGTTTCAATGTCACCTACCTACTTGAACTTAAAGGTTCTGATGTCTGTAATTTCTGAACTACAAAAGTGATGATGATAAGATTCATATTGGAATAATCTTTAAAAAACCTCCTTTCTAACAAAAAAAGAATGAATGGAATCGGACAACGCGTTAATGAATTATAACTAAAAAACGTTTGGACTTTGATGCCGTCATCGAGGGGAAACCATGATGGATTTCGGGACAAAAAGTATCCTATGTCCTACCTCGGGGTATGAACTATAATCATGTCAAGTTTCATTTAAATCCATCCAGCGGATTAGCCGTGATGCCCGGTCGTGAAACAGACAGACAGACAGACAGACAGACAGACAGACAGACAGACAGACAGACAGACAAAAATTAAACAAATTACAGTTTTGGCTTCAGTATCGACTAAATGGTGTCCTCCAACAAAAATTTTCAAAATATCTTCAATGTACAGAATTCGACCCTTTACAGTTTTATTATAAGTATATAGATAATATAATACCAATGATAAGAAGCTATAGTTGGTAGACCCTTGCCTTTAATTTCAGAGGTCCGGGTTCAAACCCTTAGCTTTGACTTTTCGAGTCTACCATGGTATACTGCAAAAAAACATTGTAAGAAAACATCAACTAATAAGCATCTTTAATCTACATAATAAAGGCACACATTGAGAGTAATATTATTATTCTTTTCTATGAAAAATATTTTAATATTTATGTAAAATAGAAAATAAGCCTTTATCAGGGGGCACAGCAGTGCCCCCGCCAAAGTCAAAGCGCGAAGCAAAACTGCCGTACCATCTTTACAGGAACCATTTCGCCGCATTTTCGGGCTCCTATTTGAGAACCTCTGGATAAGACCAGAACGCTGAAATTTTCGCTATCCAGTAAGCTATAATCACATACTTAAAACCCAAAATTTCAAGTCTGTAGGTCATATAGTTCCGAAGTTATGCGAAAGCAAAGTTTCGCATTTTCGACACTGACTATGACTGACTCATGATCATCAAAATAGAACTAGTACTTCCCATAAACTCAGAGAGCTGAAATTTGGTACAGAGTTAGGGTTTAATGGCCACATAAAGGGAAAACTATAAAAACTAGGATAATCGAAGATCTGGAGTACCTGGTGATCACTGCATTAATAACTTTGTAATTCCATATAAATTATATGAGATTACAAAGTTATTTATGCAGTTAATGTATCTAGAAAAACGGACAGAAATATTTTGTAATATTTTGAAGTTTCTACAAAAAGAAGTGAAATCCCACCAAAAACATTCTGTAAAAAACTAGCCAAAGTCACAATGGAGCTGCTTGTTTATCTCTAAAAAGTACTGAAATCTAGACAAAGTCGTGCCAAGTCTAAGGTTCCTTACTGCGATTTCTTTATTATTATAGTTAATGTTGTGTGACTTGGCCGTTGAAGACCAAGAACCGCTACTCATTGACGATAAATTCTGGCGACAGATTGGTGCAATGGTGTCATGGAGCACCTGGTTTGAACCCTTGTGTACCCTTCAACGGCCAAGTCACGCAACATTAACTATAATAATAAAGAAATCGCAGTAAGGAACCTATGACTTGGCACGACTTTGTCTAGATTTCAGTACTTTTTAGAGATAAACAAGCAGCTCCATTTTGACTTTGGCTAGTTTTTTACAGAATGTTTTTGGTAGGATTCTATTTACCTATCAGTGGCTGCTGTTAACTTATTACTTTTACTTATCTACTAATTTTATTTCATTCAATTTTTCTATTTTTTTACACTTCTATATAACACCTATATGAAAATTCTTATGATATCATGTAAATCGACACGGGATTTTTTTTTGATATATTGTATCTTATTACGGCAATTATTGGCGATAATATGATGATACCAATCACAATAATCATTCATATTTGCAACCTTTTTGCTTTTGTGTATGAGTGTGTCAATAAAGCATTAGAAAATAAACATCGCTAGTTACGCGAAATTTACATAGACTAGTATTATGAGGGAAAATGCTATATTATGTAAAAACAGCAACCAATACCTATCCATATAAAAATAATGTAATATTTTTTCATTATTATAAAAAAGAAACTTGTATAACAACATAAACACATTTTTGGGAAGGGCATCAAGTGCTGAGTTCCGGCCAGTTCTTCTCGGTGCAAAGCTGCTTTCCGAACCTGGCGGTAGAGTTTTAAAGTTTCATAAGCCTATGTTAAAAATAAAGATTTTCAATTTCATTTTCATTCACTGTATTTTATAACACAAAATAAAGTCTCATACCTACTCAAAAAACCCTAATTTTTAAAGATAGACTAAATTCGATTATGTCACGTACCTAGTAATACGTGCATAAGGTTCATCTAACTTTATCTACACATTGAGCTAGATTAATAAATTAGATAGACAAGATTTCCTTATCTGTAATAAACGTGAGATAGTGGTACAAAAGTCAAAACAGTAAAACATTTAAATATTACGTAAGATTCTTATCTGGTTATTAAAGAATTACGTACAAATTCCAAATATACAAAAAAATCTTCGCTGTAAAAGTTTTAATGAAATATTTTTATATTCAAGTGTTTTAAATAAACCGTCGTTATTTTTTAGGGCTCCGTACCTCAAAAGAAAAATAACGGAACCCTTATAAGACCACTTTACTTACGACCCTTTATTTTTGTAAACTTTAAAATTTAATAAATTTGTATATGGACCTAATATTTGTCATGAAAAATATTACTAAATAATAATTTTTTGGCCCAAAGTTTGTCTATGCTGTTTGCGCTTTATGCTAGCACTCTCCGGTTTATGCTAGGCCTATCGCGTCGACGGCCTGCACGCCCCTCTCCCGCGAGCGGTTTGCGGCCAGCGCCCGCGCGCGCCCCGGCCGCGTTGGCTCGCCCCAGTCCGGAGCAAAATCCCGACGGAGTCGGTCGGTGTGTGTGCCGCGTTCGCCCGCGTAAAGTCGCCCGCCACGCCGCACCGCGCTGTCTTATTATTTGTGCGGAGCTATTTATCGCGTACCATTTTGTGCCGCGTCGCCCGCGTGTTGTTTGCCGGCCACGCCGCCACTTGCTGTACGCAGTTCGGTGCTAAATCCCGAAGGAGTCGATTGACTGTGCGTGCCGCGTTCGCCCGCGTGAAGTCGCCCGCCACGCCGCATCTCGCCTTCTTACGAGCCCGATTTCTTGTGCTACTTCGTTTGCTGTGTTGTCCGCCGCGTCATTCTAACGCCGCGGGCCCCTTTGGCTATCCGGAATACTGTTTTTTGTGCTCCCGCGCCACCTGGAAATCACGCCGCCGCGGAGCCGCTTCGCTATCCGCGAATTCGTACCGCCGCCGCGAAAGATCCCTCAAGGAGGGCGAGTGTGTTCCTATTTGCATTTAACACAGCAGGCACCACACACCACATTTCATCCTACACGAACACACTCCCCGGATCCCACGTGCTGGCTGTCTCCATGCGCCGGTAAGTACCTAGTAGTAAGTCACTCTGTGCCGCGGGATTAAACCCAGTGCAAAACGCCTATAAAATTTTTTGGCGGGCCTTTTTCGACCCGCCACCGCCGCTGCCTGTGAGAATCCGCTGGACTGCTCTGATGGGCCCGGCAGTTGCCCGCTGATTCATCGTGCACAGGCGCGGTGCGTAATCATTTTTGGTAGCAACGAGCGCGGTTTGTCTACACCTCGCTTTGCGTTTTGCGCTTGTTTTGCCCGCCGCGCCGTTCATTTTCTGCGCCGCTGGCATAAATCCCGCTTTCCGCCACGCGCCGCGTCGTTCGCCGCGCTGTTAGCGGAAATTCCGCAATCGCCGCCAGTTCCGCCGCGTCAACGCCGCGTTTCGGCCGCGTTCCGATTATTATAATTATAAGTTTAATTTTTATTTTAAGTTTTGCTTGCGTGCCGGTACCGCCCGCTCGCCGTAATTTAACACGCGTATCTACTACGGTCGCGCCGCTTTGTTCATTGCGACTACGGTACGACCGCGATACGACTTGTTTACTATTGCTTTAATTTTATTATTGCTTGCACTCGCGCCGCCCGCCGACTTGCCGGCCGCCTTTTCAATTTATTGTTGCTTTATTTTTGCTTTTGTTTACATTTAATTTGTTAGAATGTCCGCGAACATAAAAAAGCTAGCTGTACAGATACAGTCTGAGCTTCGCTGGGCGACGTCCGCCGCGGGTTTGATAGGCCGCGAAGATAGATCCGCCGCCCTATTACACCGAGCGGACCAGGTGCGGACTCGGCAGGCCTCTGTGGAGCAGGCCTTCCAAGACCTGCTCACCCTCGGTCCCGAACAGGAGGTACTGAGGACGGCTCAGGCCGATTACGACCAGTTCTTCGAACTGATGGACTCGGTGGTGGAGGCCGCCCATGGGATCCGGACCGCCGCTGATGAAAGGCGTCGAAGTGGCGCTTTTAGGGACTCCCCCAGCCGACCGCCCACACAGCCGGCATTACTCGGGAAACTGCCCACGATCGAGCTGCCCAAATTCGGTGGGCAGCTTCAAGAGTGGATGGGCTTCCTGGCGTTATTTGACAGTCTGGTCCACGCCAGGAAGGACCTGTCCCCCACCCAGAAGCTGACATACTTACTGTCTTCGCTACAGGGCGAGGCCCTGGATTTGGTGCGGCACCTCGACCTCTCGGAGGAGAGCTACACCACGGCCCGGGAATTGCTGGCCAGGCGCTACGAAAATGTGCGCCGGTTGGCCGACGCACATGTAGCCCAGCTACTCGCCTTGCCCGCCGTCACCGGGGTGGCCGGCCTCAGAGAGGCCTTGCTAAACCCCTGCATTGTGGCCACCAACGCTCTCCGTCGATTGGATCTCCCCGTCGACCAGTGGTCCTTCTTGTTGTTGCACATAGTGCTCTCCCGCCTGCCGTCGGAGCTTAAGCTCCGCTTCGAGCAGCGCTTCGGAGGGGACGGTGCAACCTACCTGCCCCCTTTCTCCGACCTCCTGAAGTTTCTGGAGCAGGAGTGCCTCCAGGCCGATAACTCTGGAGTTACCGGCCCTCGAGTGGCCCCTGGGAGGTCCGAGCATGTCCGAGGGGGTGGGGCAAGGACTGGCCCTTCGGCGGGGACCGGCCCCAACCGGCGGGGCCGTGGAGCCGACGCCAGAGAAGGTCGCCGGGTGTCACAGTACAGCGGGGCCGTGGCAACGAAGCTCCCCCCCTGTGCCTATTGTCGGCACCCCGGCCACCAGGTCTCCTCGTGTCCGCACTTCCTGGCCAAACCGGTTGCGGCCCGGAGAGAATACGTGTCGACACGCCAGTGGTGCTTCTCGTGCCTGGGCCAGCATCTCGTAAGAGACTGCCCGCGCCAGCGGCCCTGCCCACATTGCGGCGGTGCCCATTCGGCCCTCTTGTGCGCTAACCGGAGTGGTTCCGGTCGCCGGGACGTTGGGTCGCGCACCCCCCCCATGGGCGGGGGCGCTCGATCGCGCACCCCCCCCATGGGCGGGGGCGCTAGTCCTGGCCACCCGACCAGTCCCGTTGGGCGTTCTTCGGTGGACCACCAACCTCCTAGTGGAGGTAGGGGTTCCACCCCCCGGAGGAGGGCTTCACCCCCCCGCGGCATGGTCACATACCCCTCGCGTCATCACGCCGATATCGCGTCCGCCCCATTGGGCGTCGTCCCGCGTCGGTTCTCGCCGCCACTACACGAGTGGCCGCGACTGGAGCGCCATCCTCCCACCATAGGTCGAGGCGATCCCTACCGGGTGCCGGACGTTAGCCGCATTGCGGCCCCAAATGGGTGAACGGTCCCCTGCTGATTACCAGCGCCCTAGGGGCGGTGGGGCTTCACCCCCCGGGGGGTCACACCCCCCAGGGGAGGGTCACACCCCCTCGCATTTTTATGACGGGTGTCTGACGGCCGCTCAAATGAGCGTCGAACCGTCTAGGTTTTTGCCTCCCCTCCATGTGTGGACGCAACTGGAGCGCCATCCACCCGTGCTAGGTCGAGGCGCTCCCTACCACGCCCCGGATGCTAGCCGCATGGTGCGACCCCGGGTTGGTTATGCCGGATGGTCCCCACGTTGGGTACCCTCCCCCTCTCTAGCAGCGCCCCAGCCGGAGTACCCCCGTCAGTGGGCTCCCGCTGGTGAAGGCGCGTCGCGCTAGGTGTCCGCCACCCTAGCTGCCACCTAGCCACCTCCCCTGAGACTTTGGATCTACAGCAGACAGTATGTCAGACCATACTTTTGTCGACTGCCTCAGGGAGTTTAGGGTCTCAGACTACATGAGTGGCTCTCCCTTGTGGCCTCACTTCCGAATGTTAATCGGATTTCGATGCCTCGTTGCTTCCTACCGCCCGGAAGGTGCCACGCCAGTCTCCACGGCTTTTGTGATGCGTCCGAAAAGGGGTACGCAGCCGTGGTCTATTTGCGGACTGTCAGTGACACCGGCGAGGTCGCAACCCACCTTGTCTTGGCGAAAAGTAAAGTGGCCCCAATTCGGTCACGCTTGACGATACCCAAATTGGAGTTGTCTGGAGCCGCTCTTTTGGTGCGCCTTCTCAACCATGTGCGTACGTCCCTCCTATCGATCGTTGACCTGACGGACGTGTACGCCTGGTCGGACAGCGAAATTGTCCTTTGTTGGTTGCGAGCCGCTCCCCACAACTTGGAAGTCTTTGTTGCCAACCGGGTTTCCCAAATCCAGAATTCGGAAACCCCGTTGACCTGGAGACATGTGCCAGGGGACCTGAACCCTGCAGATTGTGCTTCCCGCGGATGTGAAGCTTCCGACCTTGTCAACCACTCTCTTTGGTGGGGCCCTGACTGGCTGACTCGGAATGAGTCCGCCTGGCCTCAGAGTAGGTTCTCCGAGCCCGATGTGTTACCTGGCTTGCGAGTCGGAGTTGTGGAAGATAAGCCAGCCAATTCGCTGAGCTATCTTCAGGAACGCTACAGTTCCCTTGATAAATTGATTGGGGTGACGGCTTGGATTCAGCGCTTCACCCACAACGCTCGGAACCCACGCGACAAAATGTCGAACCCGGTTTTGTCGCCCCTGGAGAGACAGGAGGCCCGGACCTTTTGGATACGTTTGGTTCAACTGGAGCATTTTGAGTCCGCTATTGAGACACTGAAGCGAGGTTTACCTTTGAAAGGCTCGCTCGCCCGCTTAAACCTCTTCCTGGATGACGCCGGATTGATACGCGTCGGTGGACGCCTCCGGAATTCTGATTTACCCTATGGGGCACGTCATCCCTTGTTGCTTCCGAACAATAGCGCTTTTGTAAAATTGTTGGTGACGCATTACCACGTCAAAATTGCCCACGCTGGCTGCAACGCCCTTTCGGCCATATTGCAGCGCGAATTTTGGATTTTATCGGGACGACGCTCCATCCGAAGCGTCATTTT
The DNA here is from genome assembly GCA_963855885.1 of Coenonympha glycerion. Lineage (NCBI taxonomy): Eukaryota > Metazoa > Arthropoda > Insecta > Lepidoptera > Nymphalidae > Coenonympha > Coenonympha glycerion. Next base: position 8,585,555 of record OY979650.1, read on the forward strand.
TAAGTGCATTCCGTGCTACCGCCTGAAGGCCAGCACCATGCAGCCCATTATGGGGGACCTCCCCACCGACCGTGTCGTGGCCTCGCGCCCTTTTTCGGCGGTCGGGACGGATTTTGCGGGGCCGTTCTTCGTCAAGAGCTCCAGCCTCCGCAATGCTCGTTCCCTCAAGGCCTACCTTTGCGTTTTTGTTTGCCTGGCTACCAAGGCCGTACACTTAGAACTGGTGAGTGCCCTCAGCACCGAAGCCTTTGTAGCCACGCTAGGCCGCTTCGTTTCACGCCGAGGTTATCCGCACCTGATCCGATCGGATTGTGGGACCAACTATAAAGGTGCCGATAGACATTTGAAGGAAGTCGTCCAATTTTTGAATGAAAATAAGATAGGCCTCGGCACGGCAATGTCCAAGATGGGGATAACTTGGACCTTTGACCCGCCAGCTTGTCCCCACTGGGGCGGGATCTTTGAAGCCGTCGTCAAGGTCTCAAAGACGCATCTCCGACGCGTGATAGGTGAAACCATTTTGACTTTTGAAGAGCTCGCTACCGTGTTTTGTAAGATTGAGGCTGTCCTCAATTCTCGGCCACTCTGCCCCTTATCGTCCGATCCCAATGACCTGGAAGTTTTAACCCCCGGTCATTTCCTAATTGGTGAACCCCTTAACGCCCTGCCCGAGTACCCCTTCAGGGACGTGAAGGTCTCACGGTTGTCTCGCTTCGAATTGCTACAGCAGATGACCCAAAATTTCTGGCATCGTTGGTATTTAGAATATTTGCATCTCTTGCAGCAGCGCGTTAAGTGGTCCGACAAGACCGACCCACCTAAGGTTGGTGATCTTGTCCTAGTTAAGGAGTCTAATTTGTTGCCTTTGTGCTGGCGTCGTGGACGCATTCTTAAATTGATATATGGATCCGATGGGGTTCCCAGAGTTGCCGAGGTAATGGTCGGAGATTCGGTTTTGCAGCGAGCCGTCTCTTCCTTATCCCGCTTGCCCATTGGTTAGTGGACCCCAAATCCTTGGGTCCACTGGCGGGGGTGTTTGCGCTTTATGCTAGCACTCTCCGGTTTATGCTAGGCCTATCGCGTCGACGGCCTGCACGCCCCTCTCCCGCGAGCGGTTTGCGGCCAGCGCCCGCGCGCGCCCCGGCCGCGTTGGCTCGCCCCAGTCCGGAGCAAAATCCCGACGGAGTCGGTCGGTGTGTGTGCCGCGTTCGCCCGCGTAAAGTCGCCCGCCACGCCGCACCGCGCTGTCTTATTATTTGTGCGGAGCTATTTATCGCGTACCATTTTGTGCCGCGTCGCCCGCGTGTTGTTTGCCGGCCACGCCGCCACTTGCTGTACGCAGTTCGGTGCTAAATCCCGAAGGAGTCGATTGACTGTGCGTGCCGCGTTCGCCCGCGTGAAGTCGCCCGCCACGCCGCATCTCGCCTTCTTACGAGCCCGATTTCTTGTGCTACTTCGTTTGCTGTGTTGTCCGCCGCGTCATTCTAACGCCGCGGGCCCCTTTGGCTATCCGGAATACTGTTTTTTGTGCTCCCGCGCCACCTGGAAATCACGCCGCCGCGGAGCCGCTTCGCTATCCGCGAATTCGTACCGCCGCCGCGAAAGATCCCTCAAGGAGGGCGAGTGTGTTCCTATTTGCATTTAACACAGCAGGCACCACACACCACATTTCATCCTACACGAACACACTCCCCGGATCCCACGTGCTGGCTGTCTCCATGCGCCGGTAAGTACCTAGTAGTAAGTCACTCTGTGCCGCGGGATTAAACCCAGTGCAAAACGCCTAATAAAATTTTTTGGCGGGCCTTTTTCGACCCGCCACCGCCGCTGCCTGTGAGAATCCGCTGGACTGCTCTGATGGGCCCGGCAGTTGCCCGCTGATTCATCGTGCACAGGCGCGGTGCGTAATCATTTTTGACAGCGGGATTAAACCCAGTGCAAAACGCCTATAAAATTTTATAGGCGTTTTGCACTGGGTTTAATCCCGCGGCACAGAGTGACTTACTACTAGGTACTTACCGGCGCATGGAGACAGCCAGCACGTGGGATCCGGGGAGTGTGTTCGTGTAGGATGAAATGTGGTGTGTGGTGCCTGCTGTGTTAAATGCAAATAGGAACACACTCGCCCTCCTTGAGGGATCTTTCGCGGCGGCGGTACGAATTCGCGGATAGCGAAGCGGCTCCGCGGCGGCGTGATTTCCAGGTGGCGCGGGAGCACAAAAAACAGTATTCCGGATAGCCAAAGGGGCCCGCGGCGTTAGAATGACGCGGCGGACAACACAGCAAACGAAGTAGCACAAGAAATCGGGCTCGTAAGAAGGCGAGATGCGGCGTGGCGGGCGACTTCACGCGGGCGAACGCGGCACGCACAGTCAATCGACTCCTTCGGGATTTAGCACCGAACTGCGTACAGCAAGTGGCGGCGTGGCCGGCAAACAACACGCGGGCGACGCGGCACAAAATGGTACGCGATAAATAGCTCCGCACAAATAATAAGACAGCGCGGTGCGGCGTGGCGGGCGACTTTACGCGGGCGAACGCGGCACACACACCGACCGACTCCGTCGGGATTTTGCTCCGGACTGGGGCGAGCCAACGCGGCCGGGGCGCGCGCGGGCGCTGGCCGCAAACCGCTCGCGGGAGAGGGGCGTGCAGGCCGTCGACGCGATAGGCCTAGCATAAACCGGAGAGTGCTAGCATAAAGCGCAAACATATGCCTTCCAGTGGGGCAACGCCACTAATTTCACGGGAAATTACGAGCTGACCCAGCAAACTTTATTTGGCTATATAAATTATTCCTTATTTAAGGATATGAAAAATACCTAGTTTACTTACTATTCGACGATGAATACAACAGACGAATACGGCTGGGCTGGGCAGCATTCAGTAAAGGAGAATGCCGATTCTTGTATGAAAATTGGGCCTACCTTGCGTCTTAACCAAATTATCGGTAAAACATTAGAAATATTCTCAATATTATGTAAAAAAAAGATTAGTTAGATATTAACAGGGAAATTGTAATAATCTGATTTTCTAAGTTTTATAAGTGGCATGGCGGTTCTACACGTTTCGAAACATTTAATTATCCTTTTTTATAATACTTTTGAACCCCTTTTCACATTTCACTAACATAAAAATATGCAATACTAGCAAATACCCGCGGCTTCGCCCGCGTAAATTTAAGTTTTCCCGTTTCTCACGGGTAAAGAATATCTTTTATATTAACTAAGGACGAAATCTATCACCATTCCAACTTTCAGCCTACAATTTTCAATAAGTAGTTGCGGCGAGGAATAGGAGTATTTCTCCGGCATGAATATTTGATTTGCACTATTTTCTTAGAAATCATAGAATTTTTCGGGATAAAAAGTAGCCTATGTATTTATCCAGGATAAAATCTATCTCCTTCCCGAATTTCAGTCATATCAATTCAGTAATTAGAGCGTAAAGTAGTATTTTTCACAAGTGAATATCCGTTTTTCAGTTTTCCCGCGGAAACCATGGATTTTCCCGGGATAAAAAGTAGCCCTCGTATTAGTCCAGGATATAATCTATCCCTATTCCAAATTTCAGCCAAATCAGTTCGGTAATTATACGACATGAAGGAATATTTTTCCCGCGTGGATTTCTGTTTTTCACTTTTATCATAGAAACCATGAAAATTTCCGGGATGAAAAGTAGCCTATATATTAATCCAGGATAAAATCTATCTCCTTTCCGATTTTCGGTTATATCAGGTCAGTAATTACAGCGTAAAGTAGTATTTTTCGCGCGCGAATATCAGTTTTATCAGTTTTCCCGCGGAAACGATGGACTTTTCCTGGATAAAAAGTAGCCTTCGTATTAGTCCAGGATATTAATCTATCTCTGTTCCAAATTTTAGCCAAATCAGTTCAGTAATTACGGCGGGAAGGAATATTTTTCCTGCATGGATATCTGTTTTTCATTTCTATCATAGAAACCATGGATTTTTTCGGGATGAAAAGTAGCCTTCGTATTAATCTAATATATAATCTATCTTTATTCATAATTTCAGCCATATCAGTTCAGTAATTATGGCGTGAAGTAGTATTTTTCCCGCGAGAATGTCAGATTTTCACTTTTCCTGCTAAAACCATGAATTTTTCCGGGATAGAAGGTACCCTATTTATTAACCCAGGATATAATCTATCTCCATTCCAAATTTCAGCCAAATCGGATTTGTACTTGCGGCGTGAGATTTTTTTTCCGCGTGAATTTCGGTTTTTTACTAATCCCACGGGAACCATGAATTTTTGCGGGATGAAAAGTAGCCTATGTACTAATCCAAGATACAATCTACCTCCATTCCAAATTTCAGCCAAATCTGTTCCGTAGTTGCGGCGTGAAGACGTATTTTAACTTGATAAAATCCAAAGTTCGGACCCCCGTTTCACCCCCTTAGAGGGTGAATTTTGAAAAATCCTTTCTTAGTGCACCCCTAGGCCTCACAAGGAACATGTGTGCCAAATTTGGAGTCTCTAGACCCAGCGGTTTGGGCTGTGCGTTGATATGTCAGTGAGTCAGTCAGTATCTTCTTTTATATATTTAGATTAAAATTTTAAAGAAGATTCTTCATGCATAGGTACGTGCTTGAGACGCAGAGTGACGCAAATCTAGGCAATTCTCTGGCATTCTCCTTTAGTCAAGTCATCCTCATCAATTCCGCAATGCTTAAAGACCAAAGTGATTAACCAGTGCGTCCTTCCTGTCCTCCGTTCCTTACCTATGGTGTTGAAATGTGGACACTCACACATGGCCTGATCCACAAATTTAAACGTGAGACGTGGTTATCATGGCAGAAACTCCTCAAGCCTTGAAGACATGTTGAACATATGTGTTCTCAAACCTACCTAATATGCACAAAAATTTAATAATAATAATGTTGTTAAGGAATTCGAAGGAGTTTTGTAACAAACACTGTCACGGGAATTTTATATGTATTAAAAGATAATTTAAATGACAAGTGAAGGAAATAAACTACTTGAAGTTATTATTATGATGTACTTATATTTACGTAGTATCATTAAAGTAGTAGTCGACTTAGGTAATTATGTATGAAAATAGGTACCTAATACAAAACATTTCCTGCATTTGTTAAAGTCAGATGATTTACAATCATATTGATACAGCAATAATTACTGGTATTTATATAACTGAATTTGCATAGGAACTTTTTTCTGTCTATCAATATGGATCAGAAAGAAAAAAAGAGAGCGACAAAAGTAGAGAGAGAGAGTCTCTCTACGCTCGCATCCTACGCCTAGCCCTGAAGGTGGCACTCTTCGAACTGAAGTTTGGCAACTTTCGAAAAGCCCCTCTGTCTTTCGATAACAGTCAAGCGCTATACCTTGTTAATATTTGAAATAATAATCATATTATGTGATCATATCAAATAAATAAATAATCAAATGCGAGGGGCAGACGGACTAGATTTTAACCGAAACGTTTTTGTTGAAAATTGCGGTCTGACCCTTATTTCGAAAGGCATAAGAGCCAGGCAGCTATATTTAACTATAACGTTTCGATTAAAGTCAAGTTAATCCGAGCCTTAGTTAATAACTTAGTGAGGGTTACTAACTTACAAATTGTCTGAACGATATACAACGTGTTCAGGACGAATACGAACAACTTCGAGGTATTGAACAGACCACTTATAGGAATCGAACCACATAAGAAATAATTTTTAAATAAAATAAAAAAATAAAATTCAGTTTTCATACAAAGTAATTCAACTATTTCCAACTATCCATGTTACACACACCTTTATGCAAAAACTGACATCGTCGCATTTTAAAACATAACTTATGAATGGTCTTAATTTTACTAAACAATGAACACTGTTTATGCCACAAGCGAGGGTTGTCACAATAAGGATTAATTGAAAAATTAAAAAAAAAATTATTTGTCAGAATTTTATCAACGATTCGTATCGTTTTAAAGAATGGGTTAAGTAAAGTGACTTAAACAGTCATCTATGTGTGAATTTAAAAAATATGAATGTGGAAGAAAGGAAATTCAGGATCAATAGTAGCAATCTGCTGAACACGAGTTCGAGCTTCCCCTCGATTCTCGAAGAGATAGGCCAACAGTCCATCACGCTGGCCTCATGCAGATTGGCAAATATGGATTGGCATATTACACATACCTAAATCGATAGAAAATTCCCTATGATTACTCGTATTTGAAAATCATCGTAGGGAATTTACTGAAATTTTCGCTTATAACATTGCTTAGCTCGATGTTTAATAATTTTATTAATACCTGTACCTAATTAATAACATAATATCATATTATGCATGTAAATTGTAAATAAAAAAAAGTCAATTTCACATTGTACCTTAAAGCTACAACCCTAATAATATCGGCTGGACCGTCGCACACTCAAGGGGGCTTCAACAATAAAGATAAGGAAACAATTAGTATTTCGATCGCAGTTTAACTAAGGGATACGTATACCTGAGAGAAAGAGAGACCCGAAGTTCTACAAAAAACTTCAGGAGCTTATAAACTTGCTGCGCGCTCTTGTTATAATTTTTAACAATATCGACAATCGATACTGAGAATCTTACTGATGAACTTAATTGTTTACCTAACTATTCAGTTATGAACTTATACGAGCTTGCTGACCTACGTTTACGCAGACAAAAGTATGTTTGTATTTTTGAGTATGGTAAATGTAATGTACACAGTATGTTAGCTTGAGTGAATTTAAATAGATTCAGCTTACTTCGGTATTCTACCTTTTACGAATACCTACTAACAGTGTAAATAAAGTCTTTTTATTGGCAGGAAGTAGGTAAGTACATAATGACTTCGGTTACAATCATAAAGTTTAAAATTAATTATTTTCAATATTGCCAAAATGTAAGAGATTGAAATCTAAGGAAAATTTATATTCTATCGTTCGCGGTAAGACTTTATCGATGCCGACAAGATAGCTTCTACTGGCACATCACTACTCAGACCGTAGTTGTAGTATTTTTGAATGATTTAAGTTTGGCAACGTCGCAAAAATAAGAGTGCGGCATATGGGACACATTTTAGGATCTATTTACAAAAGAAAAATTATTATCTCCGAAAATATCCATTTTAGAACATATGTTCCTTAGCCATTTTTGATTACTTTTCGATAAGGAACCTAACCCTAGAGTTGTTCGTATTCGTCCTGAACACGTTGTAGAATCAGTCCACTGAAAATGTTTTTGCTTTTTTGTCTATTATGAATGAGTTTGTAACTGCACGAAAAAAAACTTAAATTGCTTATGACGGGCATGAAAAATGTTTCACATCCTGTCTTTTATAAAACGAGTGCGTCAAATATTATACTAACACAAAACTATAAGTAGAAGACAGCTTGAACAATAGCGCAATAAATGTGCTATAATTAGTATTGTCATAGCGATTTGTTTTTTATGGAGTCATTATATTACATCAGCTGATGCCTTATAATATAACATAATGGAACTAGGTCTTAATGGTGTTGTTGATAAGCTCAACTGCACAATAATTTTCTAAATCGGTCCACGCGTCTTTGAGTAATCGGTGAATATACAAAAAAAAAAAGATTTCGCGAATTGAGAACCTAATCTTTTTTTTGAAGTCGGTTAACAAAAGCACCTGGGTTCGATTCCCGGAGCCAAGAAAAAACTGCAAATCAGCGCTGTTGAGCATTGTTGTCGATAGCAATACTGACTTTGCGGCCTATATTTTTTGTTACTTTATAGTTTATTAGATTGCTAGATTTATTTCAAAACTTACCTTAAATTAACATGTTTAGCACCTAATAAGAAGGGGTAATATTTTTTATTTATTTGTTTAAAAAGATAAAGTACTTTGAATTTTTTCATCCAATTTTTTTACAAAAATTTATAAAATCCGCAAACCTGTTATCGCAAGAGGTTATTAGGCGATTACAAAGTATAAAAAGGTATTTTTTGTTTACATCCAAATTCCGGTATTCGAATAATATGTAACACAAAAAACAATCTAATATATACAATTCTTATGTCACAGTGTTCGTAACCAAACTCCTTCGAAACGGGTTGACCGATTTTTATTAATTTTTTTGTCTACATTCGGTCTGAAAATAGGTTGTAAGCAGTTGGTAAGCTTTTTATTTATACACCAGACACTAATATGGAAAATCGAGGTTTGCTGGACAGGTAGGCTATTATCTAGTGTCTCAGTGTTACCAACTCGTCTAAAACGTCTCGACTGATTTTTATTAGTTTTTTGATCATGGATATTACGTCGGTTTCATATCCCTAAATAGCAAAACAACGGTTGCCCGGTCAGCTATTTCTAATATACAGGGTTATATTATACTGAAATACCAAATCGCTCTTGGCCTGTAAGTACTTGTTTACATTAGCACTAACAACTTTTGTTCTACGACTTCCTTTTTACTCGATATTTTGAGAAATATCAAATATTTAAAATTTTACAGAGACACTCTACTTGTTCCTACTCTGTAATGTAACATCGGAAAGTGCCAATGGCGCCGCGCGAACTCGAAGCGTGAAACCGCAACAGTGTAATACCTATCACTATACAGAAATAACACTTTTTTGTATGAAATAAATTAATGCTGAATTTTGAAATGTCGAAGAACAATAACTGTAGCCGAGAGCGATTTGGTATTTGTATATAACCGTGTAAAAAAATTCTCATTTTTGAATTTTATTTTATGGCCACCCTGTCTAATGAGTGACAAATAATAAGGCTTCTCGCTGGAAATAGATGAAAGAGGTAACGCTGTCTATACGTACCTACACTTAAAGCAATGGCGATAACAAGTCTTATTATAGTTATACTATCTGACACGGCAAACATTGTTTTGCCATTAGGGATATAAAAAAATATATTTAAAGACGAAAACGGTATAATATAAATAATAACCCTGCTAAGACAGAGATAGCTATATCGTATAGTGACGTCACAATCACTTATGTAGTAACTCATGGTAACTCTTTCCAAATTTTCGTTTTGCGAGAAAAGAAAAGAGCAGAAGGAAAATTAAAATGCTTGTAACTTTTGATTTGTTGGTTAAGTAAATAAGAATTATATTTTGAATGTAATGTCGTTATTTCTAACGCCCTGGTTTACAATAAAACAATAAAAAAAACAGTAGATTACCGTATTGCACTCATCTACTCGTATGTCCGTTAATTTAACATGTGGAAGTATTTAACAGTCGCACGGTCGCGTAAAAATAGACTTGCGTCTATATCAAGACAGGATACGCCGATGTCAGAGCAATCTGTACACAATGGATTAATAAAGGATCGTCTAGCCAACGGTATATTGAGTCTACCAACAGGCAACATGAGTGCCCTGTAATCTAGTGGGGAGGCAAATTGGGGCCTTAAGCCACAAAGAGGGAGAGAGAGTAAAGGGGAGAAATGACGTAGGTACTTTATATCTACGTCATCTCGTGAGAAAAATTATATCAGCCGTAAAATGACGGATTACCTACACTATATTCGATGTCAGGGATTTTTTTATTTTGTTACTTCCATTCAAGCAATATGTGCTTTTGGCAAAACCATGGAATACAATAATAGTACCTAACGGTAGGGAAGGTTCATTCCGTAAGGTGATGTAAAGAAATAGCGACCCTAGCGCTGACACAAAAAAGTGCAATTCAGTTCGCAATTGCGCCTGGCTCCGCCTCCGCTAAGCACCTAAAGTTGTGCTCTCTTTCGCGCGTAACTTTATCTGTTTCGGCGTACTACGGCTACCTCGTATTTGGGCGCACGCAGCGCATGAAATAGACCGTACAAGAACTATGGCGTGCAACCTAGACGGCGCACGTCAGCCGTCTGAAATCGGTTCGTCTTAACTGCTACCTGTAGCGGTGTGATCATGTGACAAGTAAACATGGCCTGGCACAACTGAATGCCACAAATTGGGAATTCGATTGAATTAATCCTACCTATATACTATCCTATACCTTTAAACGAGCAATTCTTGTATATATATATATATATTTCTATATATCCTATACCTTTAAACGAGCAATTCTTGTATATATATATATTTCTATATAATCTGGATCTCGGCAACGGCTCCAACGATTTTCATGAAATTTAGTATACAGGAGGTTTTGGGGGCGATAAATCGATCTAGCTAGGATTCATTTTTAGAAAATGTCGAATTGACCAAAAAAAATATGACTCCTGCTGCCATCTATTGGCAAATAGCGGAAATACCGAGCAAAGCTCGGTCACCCAGATATTTTAATAATCGAATATAATCTTCCGCAGCGAACATCGCGATCCTGTCCACTGGCTACAGCATGGGATGGACGGCGCCCATCAACATCAAGCTGACGTCCAACAACACGTCGGAGTCGCCGCTCCCGGAGAAGGCGACCAGTGACGAGATAGCGTGGATGGGCTCCGTGCTTAACTTCGGTGCTATTGTTGGTAAGAAACCATCCACCATCCACTATCTACCCACCATCAGAGGATTCAGCGGATACCAAGAGTTCCTTATTACATCCTTGCTAATTTACTGGACTCAGTCGTTCTTTATGAGTTAGGATGCTGAATACAAATACTTTCGGCGGCTTTAACGATCATCCATCAGTGGCTCCTATTGGTAGGCGGTAGCACTGCGGGAGCAATCGGTCACAGAGGTAACAAAACTATGGAGGTGCCCCATTTATTAATTCTAACCTAGCCTTACGTGAAATGCGACGCCATGAGTCATGAGCGCCAAGATTTATTCATGAGCGCCATCTTATATGACACTTGACAGATTAATTATAGTCACGCTAATTTTTTAAACGGGGGCAGTCCATATTGTTTCTTAGATCTGCGCAATCGGAGAGGTAGGAACTGGTAATAGCCTGGATACTGTCAGTTCATCTTCTTCATTTGTCTACAGTTGGATTACATCGATGTAACTCTAAAAACTTAAGTTTACCTACATTCTCCTACAGGACCTTTTATCGGTGGATTCCTAGCGTCGAACATCGGCAGGAAATGGGGTCTGATGGCGTCATCCATCCCGCTGTTCGTGGGCTGGATCCTGATGGCCGCCGCGAACAGCATGGCGTACCTGTACGCCGGCAGGATCTGCTGGGGGCTCGCCGTCGGGATGCTCTTCACCATATCGCCCATGTACTGCGCGGAGATCGCTACTGTAAGTGGGGTCTGCTGTCGTCATCCATCCCGCTGTTCGTGGGCTGGATCCTGATGGCCGCCGCGAACAGCATGGCGTACCTGTACGCCGGCAGGATCTGCTGGGGGCACACCGTCGGGATGCTCTTCACCATATCGCCCATGTACTGCGCGGAGATCGCTACTGTAAGTGGGGTCTGCTGTCGTCATCCATCCCGCTGTTCGTGGGCTGGATCCTGATGGCCGCCGCGAACAGCATGACGTACCTGTACGCCGGCAGGATTTGCTGGGGGCTCGCCGTCGGGATGCTCTTCACCATATCGCCCATGTACTGCGCGGAGATCGCTACTGTAAGTAGGGTCTGCTGTCGTCATCCATCCCGCTGTTCGTGGGCTGGATCCTGATGGCCGCCGCGAACAGCATGGCGTACCTGTACGCCGGCCGGATTTGCTGGGGGCTCGCCGTCGGGATGCTCTTCACCATATCGCCCATGTACTGCGCGGAGATCGCTACTGTAAGTAGGGTCTGCTGTCGTCATCCATCCCGCTGTTCGTGGGCTGGATCCTGATGGCCGCCGCGAACAGCATGGCGTACCTGTACGCCGGCAGGATCTGCTGGGGGCTTGCCGTCGGGATGGTCTTTACCATATCGCTCATGTATTGCACGGAGATCGCTACTGTAACTGGTCTGATGACGTCATCCGTAACGCTATTATGAGGTGGTCATGCCAAAGTATACAAATTTTTGTTTTGCGTGAAAGGGACAGAAGATCCCTACTCCAAAAGTTAAAATGCCTTAGGTATATAACTTTATATTTCTTTGTTTGATTTTAATTGTAAAAAATTTAGTCAACTACCCTATAGAGATACAAAATAAGGGCCATGGAAAAAAATGTATCCCGCAGGTTGAGTCCCGAGGCGCGCTGGGCTCGTTCCTGCAGTCCTTCATCACGGTGGGCTTCCTGCTCATCTACGCAGCCGGCCCCTACATCTCGTACTGGGCGGTCGCGTACCTCGGGGTGGCCGTCGTGGCCCTCTTCTGCGTCGCCTTCTTCTTTATGCCAGAGTCGCCCACTTATTACCTCGTAAAGGGTAAGTATTTGATACCCTACTACTTGTATTTTCTGGAAGTTTGAGTTAGTACCGAACGGGTGCTCCGCGATTCAGCACCCATAAGCCCATAAGCCCATAAGCGCGAGTTCAATTGGTCTATAACTGTTCATTGGTATAGGGTTGAAAGGTCTCGCAGTAGAAAGAGCAGTGCAGTACTACATGGAAATCGGAAAATATTGCTCCTTCATATAATAATGATTAAAGAAGATAAAATGACTCTCTCCTCAGATAGAACAGAGGATGCGGCGCAATGCCTGATGACGCTCCGCGGCAGAAGTCGCCAGGCTGTGTCAGAGGAACTGGCGCTGATCAAAGCTGACGTCACTGCCTCCATGCAAAGGACTGCCTCGGTGAGCTATCACTTCCTATTGTCTCATACACAGACGAATTAATGGGCGGCGATCATCCCTCCCGGTCACGGTTAGTCAAACGACGGTCTGAGAATATATTTATCTGCAGATCGGTGTAAAAATCGGTTAGTTCACCTTTCATTTGTCCCTTAAGTGTCCCCCAAAATTCCCTGGATCTGGCCTGGTCGAGCTCTTCTTCTGACAAAGGTGTAATGTATGATCTAAGACGCCGATGCTGTCTGAGCAAAATGGGACTTAAAAACTGTAACTGGGTCTTAGGCTTATGAGTGCAAGTTCAGTGTTGCAATTCCAATTCCTGGGACCAACTGCATCTGACATGGAGAGGTGTATTACTTAACTTCAGGTGAAGATTTCGCTCATCTTTACATTCTATGTCATAAAAAGCCATCAAGGCAATAATGGATGTATATTACCTGACAAGTACTTTATGGTAATGCTTGCTTGCACCACTGATGTATCTATAAAAAGCGTATAATTCCATTCGCAGATCAGGGACGTGTTCCGCGGCAGCAACTTCAAGGCGTTCTATATCTCGTGCGCGCTGGTGTTCTTCCAGCAGTTCAGCGGCATCAACGCCGTGCTGTTCTACATGACGGACATCTTCAAGGCGTCAGGCACTGACTTGGAGCCGTCTGTCGCCACCATCATCATTGGTGCCGTGCAGGTATTACTGCTGCAACTTCAGAGCGTTCTACATCTCGACGTGCGCGCTGGTGTTCTTCCAGCAGTTCAGCGGTAGGTACTAATAGACTGATGATGCCATCTATTGGAGAATCGCAACACAAAAATGGGCCCTTTCGTCAATTCACAGTTGGCGAACATAATGTGTTAAAAAACCCTTCATTTTCAGATGATTCTTATTTCTTTACACCGAATGTGAGACTGAAAGTCCTTTCTCCTTTCCACAGTTGGTCGCATCGTTCATCACCCCGTTCGTGGTGGACAGGCTCGGCAGACGCATTTTGCTTCTCATATCCTCGTGCGGCACTGCTATTGGCCTTGTGAGTATTTTTAATTTCATCTTCATGATACATATCTTTTTGTCTAAAAAACATAAGTAACAGTACAACCAAAGACAAATAAAAGTTATCTCTACTGTTGCATAACGGTAGAGGAGTTTCTTGTGAAAAGTCAAGAGACTCTCAGATCATTCGCTCACTCAGGCGCTAACTTGCATTAGTGAAGCATTGAGGTTCTATGATCTTCGTCTTATCAGAAACCTGACCTCAGAAATTGGACGTAAATAAGCTAATAATAATGATTAATTTAACCCACAGGCTTTACTCGGAATGTTTTTCCTGCTGTCAAATGTCGGAAGTCCAGCGGTGGACAAAATCAGCTTCCTGCCAATCCTTGCGCTGGTGCTGTTCATAGTGACGTACTGCTGGGGGCTCGGCCCTCTGCCGTGGGCAGTGATGGGCGAGCTCTTCCCCATCGAGGTGAAGGCGAGGGCCGCGCCCATCGCCACGGCCTTCTGCTGGACACTGTCCTTCCTTGTCACCAAGTGAGTTGAACATTACTACTAGCTACCTGCCTAGTGTCATACGGCGTAAGGAGCCTTCTGGGATGTATGCAGGTGATGGACAAAATCTTCTTTATTGAAGTGAAGACATGCCACTGAGGGTTATGACCTCTGCCGTGGGCGGTGATGGGCGAATTCTTCCCCATTGAAGTGAAGGCGAATGCCGCGCTCATCGCCACGGCCTTCTGCTGGACACTGTCCTTCCTTGTTACATTACTGTTACTCCAAGTGAGTTGAACATTACTACCAGCCGACTAAAAAAACTACCAGCTACCTGCCTAGTGACATACGGCGTAAGGAGCCTTCTGGGATGTATGGTGATGGACAAAATCTTCTTTATTGAAGTGAAGACATGCCACTGAGCGTTATATGTCCTCTGCTGTGGGCGGCTATGGGCGAGTTCTTCTTCGCCACGGCTTTCTGCTGGACACTGTACTATAGTTACCAAGTGAGTTTAAAATGACTGCTGGAAAGCTATTTGTATTCATACCTTGTTTGTTAAATGGTGATAACATAAAAAAATACCCGGCTGAGTTTGTTGGGCTTCTTATCTCAGCGGCAGGGCGCGTTTGGAACCTTCGTAAACTTAGTTTTAAGTCAACTTGTAGTTATCACCATTCTTATATCATACTTACGCCCTCTGCCGTGGGCGATGATGGGCATACCACCTAGGTGCTGGCAGCCATTGCATCCACCGTGAAACCTTTCCTTTCTTGTTAACGAGTGAAAGAGAGAGATAACATTACTGCAAGTTTTGATCTAGTCAATAGTTTTGCTTGGTTTGGACCCTCTTCTGTTTGGGGTGATGGGCAACTGAAAGACAAACGTACAGTGCTCTCTGTCTGCTCCTTCAATATTAATATAACTGTCTCTGTCGTGTTCATTCGTCAAAAAAAGTGCAATTTGTGATGATCGTCATCATCAGGTTCTTCCCTTCGATCTCGGATTCGATCGGGATGCACGTGGGCTTCTTCATCTTCTGCGGCTGCTGCGTGGCCGCCTTCTTCTTCACGCTGTTCGTGGTGCCAGAGACCAAGGGCAAGAGCTTCCAGGAGATACAGGCGATGCTGGGCGCCGAGTATGTACTAGACCCATAACCTGATAAATTAATAGATATTTCAGTACACGAAGTCGCGCCTTACTCTGTCGAAATCGCTTATGTTTCATTCGGTCGTATATGGAATTTGATAGTGAGGCGCATCTTCGTGGATTGAAATGTCCATAATATACATCCATGTTACTATTATTTGTATTAAATATATTTAAAGTACCCCCATACTATATTTATTAGTCTATATCATATACTTATATGGTAAAAATTAGGAGAACCATCTCATATTATGGGGAACAAGTTTGATATAAAATAATTTCCTTTTTTCTTTCTTTCAAAAAACCGAAATTTGAGCAATCTATAGCTATATATATGGAGTGGACATTGCTATAGGCATAACTTCCTTGATAATAGTTTGGTATAGTGAGTAAATTCTTAAACGTGGTCAAAGTAGGAAATTTGACCCTGGCCTAACCCTTTTTCTTCTCGACTTTTATTCTGGAATATGCCGGGATAATAGTCGAGAAGAAGAAGAGTTAGGTTAGGTTAGGTTAGGTTATAGCGGGAACGGGATCGAGCATATTTTTTATCCCGGTAAAACATTCCCGCAAGATTTGTGAGTAACAGAAATGACATGGCCGAATTCTGCCCTCGGAAAAAAATATTTATGGCCATTGACAAACAGTACTTACCTACATCATATTAAAGCTTATATTTATGTCTTTACAATCGTTTAATTTTTGTGATCTGAAAACATGCGAGAGACATAATATGAGCATAACAACTTGCAACAAAATGCACCTAAATATTTTAATAGCAATGATTTTTTTATTAAATAATTGCTGTTCAAAATGTTATAACCAATAGGTACGCATCATTTTTTAATAAAAAATCATTGCTATTAAAAATACTTAGGCGCATTTTGTTGAAAGTTGTTAAGTATGCTGATATTATGTCTCTCACATGTTTTCTGATCATAAAACTGAAAAGATTATAAAGACAGACGTACTGTTTGTCGATGACCATGAATATTTTTTTCCAGGGCACAGCTCCATACAAGTTTCGGCTATGTCCTTTATTTGGGCAGAACCTATTGTAATTATATTATTTTTTTTCAGGGATATTGAACCCGAGAAGCGTTAACACCATTTCCAGTGCAGACAACGAATTTAACTTATAATATATTTTATCATAAATTATTAAATAATAATTAAACTACGTTAAGTAAATTAAGTTTAAAATAAGTAGGTTTAAGGTATTTTGAAAACGAATGATCAAAATTATTTAAAACTCTATGCTCAAATTCGAAACGATCGGGAATTTGACCAAAGTAAGATTCGATTTATTAAGGTTCGGTTGCTTGAACTTTAAACTTAAACGATATAGTTAAATATGGCGGTGATCCTTATGTCTTACGAGATAAAGGTCATATTTATGTTATATAAGTCTTAGTAAAACTTTTAGTCTATCCGCTAATGATTTATCGTCACAAGTACTTATATGCGCACATTCGGAGCCGTTTGAAGTCCTTTGATTGCTAGCTCTACACGTTGGCCGAGGCGAGGCGAGTGACTGCAAGTGGGAGCGAGAGGTTAGTACCGCTAGTAGAGCTAGTGAGAATAGCGATGCCGCAACCGGCCGCACGACAAAATGAAGGCGGACAAACTATAATAAATTATGCAGCTTGTAAGTACCTATAGTTTTCTACAGTAGGTATGGGAAAACCTACATACCATAAGTAATATTAACAAGATAACTTCAAGTTAATTAAGTTTGGTACATAAGGGCCGATTTTTCAATCGCCAGATAAACTATCTGTGGAATATGTTTGAAACATTAGCCATATAAAATCTGTCAAAACGTCATATTTATTCCTTAATTGACGATTAATTATCTTGTAAGTACCTATAGTTTTCTACAGTAGGTATGGGAAAACCTACATACCATAAGTAATATTAACAAGATAACTTCAAGTTAATTAAGTTAGGTACCTAAGGGCCGATTTTTCAATCGCCAGATAAACTATCTGAGGAATATGTTTGAAACATTAGCCATATAAAATCTGTCAAAACGTCATATTTATTCCTTAATTGACGATTAATTATCTGGCGATTGAAAAATCGGTCCTAAGCAATTGCCCTAAGTTATTTTATTTTATGATTAAAAAAATGATTGTCGTTGATGGTTCTAGTCCCTTACAACAAGGTGCAATTTCTTTAGTATTGATACATATAACTAAATAAATATTTATTTAATAACGTGGATCACAGTAGGTTATTTCAAGAGTGGCCTTAATTTAATTTTAAAAAATACAGGGCCTAGTTTTTTATATCTAATATTATAAGCAAGTACCTATTTAGGTAAGTAATCATGAGTAATGACGTACAAACATTCCTTTAAGTATAATTAATGGTCATTGCATCGTTTGCTTTTAAAAAGACAGGAAAAAAAAATTGTCTATGCTTTTATTTTCTTTTTGATACATGAGACAGGTATAGCAATAGCGACGGACCAGAGAGAGACAAACGTAAAGTGGTCTCTGTCTGGTCACTCTTTTGATTATATTACATAATCAAAGGGTCACTCGCTATTGTATATAAGCTGTTTTATCTACGCTCATTGCTTAAAGTTCGAATTATGAAATCAAAATGTGTCACATATTGACCTACTTTATTCACAGACTTCTATAATTATTAAAAAGTTATTCATTATAACATCGCTGTACTATGGAAATATCTCTAGATAGTTGAATAATTTCTATTACGATACGCGGCTCTGGGTTCCTGTATTTTTGTGTGTCGTCATCACAGACCTGGGAATAACTTTCTTTTCTCTGTGGTCGTCATAGCCAAAAGAGAGTGTAGAGCCCTTTGATTAGGTATTCAATGGTAGAGCCAATCCTCAATTTTGTTTTTTTTTTTTATATAAGGAGTCCACAGACAACATTTAGTTGGTAGTCATGATCGACCATAGACAACAATTAATTCACGGAAACAATAATTTTTCCCTGCCTTATATGACTGATTAAAAAGTGTGTTCATACAGAATATTGAAAAGAATTATGTATAATTTTTGGTTATTTAATTATCCACTAAAAATATAGTTTATCTGACTGATAGTATAAATATTTTTCTACTCTTTTTTGTTTCATGACTTTTTTAACAGACTATACGCAGTTTGCAACTGAATTTTGGCGCCATACCTAACTTTTAACATTTCAATGTGTTATTTTTGTTACTTAGTCAAAACTTAGCGCGGAAAAATGTCTAGCAGTGAAACGTACTTAAGAAAATTTAACTCCACCTGACATTTTAGTAATTGCAACAAAAATGACCCACAATCTTTTACCAACAAAGTGAAGGATTTCCGACAAACGTTAGCAAGATTTTATGGTTTGGATTTATGATAATTTGAGCGTAGATAAAGTAGTGTATGAAACTCTACATAATTAGGTATTAAAACACTCGTGTGATACTATTAAAAAACTCGCCTGCGGCTCGTTTTTTAAACTCACACTCATGTTTTAATACCCCCCATTATGCATCTGTTTCATAAACTACTATAATGTGTCAAAAAGAAAATAAACGCATGGACGGAATATAACAAGGGCATCTTTGAAAACCGCTACTTTCATAAAATTGTAGCTATACTTTCAACTAATTGGAAAAAAGTACTGAAATTAGCGTAATGAATAAAAATGTTCACTATTTTTGGTAGATGTTGTTACAGAGGTTTTTATTATTATTTATGGTAAAAAATTGTTAATTACCTATTAGTTAGAAGATAAGTTACGTAAAGTACATACCAAAGTACAAAACTTAGACATTCGCTAGGTACCGTATTTTTGTAGTTATCACTTACCATCATAAAGTCTGGTCATAGTTGCCACTTGGCACACTTCTGGTCAAACGACAGAAATGATCACGTGATAAACGCCATTGTTTTGGATGTAATTTTATTCACCATTAAGGAATAGAAATAATAATTTTATACTGTAATACTTTTGTACATATTTTATACTTTTAGATATTTTAGACATAATAATATAAGAACCTACTACCTATGTATTTTAATTTGTATTTTTTTATTTAATAAACATAATAAATGTTGAGTTTAAAGGTTTTTTATTTCAATGTTTTTGTATGGCTATAATATCATTTTGCACATGCTCGTGGAAGTTTTATCAAATCAAATAGGGGATCTCAATCCAAAAACAATTAAACAAAAAATTAGAGAAAAAAATATTTATTCAAATAATTTACTTAAATATTAGAAATGTTGCACTAGAAAAACTTAAATCTATGTTAGGTACATACAACAATAAAATAAAAAATATAGACATCGCTTGTTTTTCCTAAATATATTTTCTCTAAAAGCAAATTTTTTTAGCGTGTCTTGAGATTTAAAGAAATTTTACAAGTGTGTAAGTGACGTAGTGGGTCAGACTTTTTAGTTTTTACTCCATTACAAGTTTAATTACTACTCTCATCTGAAACATTTGGACGTTCCCTGGCGCAGTGGCAACGCTCTCGGATTCAACATGGAGATCGCCGGTTCAATTCCCGCACGAGCCACTTAATTTAATATTCTCAGTAAATAAATATATAAATATAAATATTATATAGTGGACAACATCACATACATTGCTCCGATCCCTTAGTAAGTAGCTTATGTACTTGTGTTAAGGAAATCAGAAACAACGAAGGTACCACAACACCCAGACCCGAAACAATGTAGAAAACTCATTATTATTATTATAATGTATTACATTGCCCCGACCGGGGATCGAACCCGGAACCTCAGAGATGGCGGCGCCTTGAAAACCGGCACGCTAACCACTCAACCACGGAGGTCGTCAGTTCTGGTCTTGTGGGTCTAGGTCTAGAAATCGTTAGGGGTGAGTTTACTTCCAAGTTAGTATAATATGATATCATTTTCAGGTGAGATCACAATAACTTTGTTAAAAAATATTTAGCTCTATGGCTACCATATTATATACTATGGCATACTAGGCACGGCATTGCAAGGTATTTCCAGTTTTTATCGTATTCCTATATAAGAACACGTCTGAATATCCGTTGGTGAAAAACTCGAAATGGTTGGTAACTTGTGCCCAGTATGCGGTAGCCATTATCTTCACGTGATGATTTCGCATGTGCTTCATGAGATATTTTCGCACCTTTTTGTGGCCTATTAATAGACATATTATTATCTCTGGCCGTCCGCCCAAAAGACGGCGCGAAAAAAATGTCGCCAGTTTATCGGTGCCAAATGCTTGTTTCGCCATCCATAGAATTTTGACAGATGGCGCTATAATTATGTTTATTTATATCTTCTACTATATAAAAATAAGTCGGGTTTTCCTTCCTGACGCTATAACTCCAGAACGCACGAACCGATTTCCACGGTTTTGCATTCGTTGGAAAGGTCTCGGGCTCCGTGAGGTTTATAGCAAAGAAAATTCAGGAAAAATTTCAACAGATTAGCGGGAAAATCTTTTTAGCGGGAAAGCCATCTGGTGGCGAAACGGAGTTCGCCGGGTTTGCTAGTATTTTATATGTTTTCTTGTACGAAAAAGGGTTTACGTACATCGTTCGGATGCCATATCCTGAGTTTTTATCGGTGTCCTATTCAAAGCCCTTGCTAATCTCGTCCATAGCTGCCAAAACGTCGCAGATGCTGGCCGCGAACGCGCGCACGTCTTCGCTCTTCTTGATCTTCAAGCTGGCGCAGTATAGTTTTTTATACATATCTGTTCCTTTCTCTTAGTCCTTGATAGATTTCGACCGGCCGTATTGTATGATGTTTTTGAGTATGAAGTGCTATACCAACACGTTTGAATATCCGTTAGTAAAAACTTGAATTGGTAACTTATGCCCAGTATGCGGCAGCCAGTATTTTCACGTGATGACTCGAGTTACTTTCGCATATTTTAATAGACAAATACTCTGGACAGGGCGGATGGCGCGGAAAAATGTCGCCAGTTCATCGGTGCCAAAATGCTTGTTTTGCCATTAACAGTAAGGCCACGCTGTAGTTCGCTCAGAAGCCGCCTATGGAATTATGACAGATGGCGCTACTGTTTGCTTGTACGAAAAAGGGTTAACGTAAATCGTTCGGATGCCATATCCTGAGTTTTTATCGGTGCAGGGCCTACTCAAAACCCTTGCTAATCTCGTCCATAGCTGCCAAAACGTCGCAGATGCTGGCCGCGAACGCGCGCACGTCTTCGCTCTTCTTG
Organism: Coenonympha glycerion; assembly: GCA_963855885.1. Taxonomy (NCBI): domain Eukaryota; kingdom Metazoa; phylum Arthropoda; class Insecta; order Lepidoptera; family Nymphalidae; genus Coenonympha; species Coenonympha glycerion. Next base: position 8,606,999 of record OY979650.1, read on the forward strand.
ATCTTCAAGCTGGCGCAGTATAGTTTTTTATACATATCTGTTCCTTTCTCTTAGTCCTTGATAGATTTCGACCGGCCGTATTGTATGATGTTTTTGAGTATGAAGTGCTATACCAACACGTTTGAATATCCGTTAGTAAAAACTTGAATTGGTAACTTATGCCCAGTATGCGGCAGCCAGTATTTTCACGTGATGACTCGAGTTACTTTCGCATATTTTAATAGACAAATACTCTGGACAGGGCGGATGGCGCGGAAAAATGTCGCCAGTTCATCGGTGCCAAAATGCTTGTTTTGCCATTAAGGCCAGTAAGGCCACGCTGTAGTTCGCTCAGCAGCCGCCTATAGAATTATGACAGATGGCGCTACTGTCTGCTTGTTTGAAAAAGGGTTTACGTAAATCGTTCGGATGCCCATATCGTGATGTTTTTATCGGTGTCCTATTCAAAGCCCTTGCTAATCTCGTCCATAGCTGCCAAAACGTCGCAGATGCTGGCCGCGAACGCGCGCACGTCTTCGCTCTTCTTGATCTTCAAGCTGGCGCAGTACAGTTTTTTATACATATCTGTTATTTTCTCGTAGTCCTTGTTAGATTTCGACCGGCAGTATTGTATGATGTTTTTGAGTATGAAATGCAGGCGGTTCTCATACAAGCAGAGCAGACTGTGCTCGTTCCTGAGGGTCTTCTCGTCGCCGTCTTCTGGTCGAGAGTCCCGCGGCTCGTCGGGATCCCGCTCCTTAAGGACTCTCATGATGGAGTGGCACTGGCGGAGGAGCTCGATCGCGTTCTGCAGCGACTTCAGCTTGATGTTTGGTGATACTGTAACGAGAAACATTGGCTAGAAGCCTTATCTGTGATAATAATTTTATTCCTTTCGTAGTTCTTGTGTCACAATGTTGCGCCAAAACGGCTTGACTGACTTTTCTACATTCGGTTGGTCTGAGTATGGTCGTAAGCTATTTTTCATAACCCTGACTGCGTGTAAAATAAAGCGTGCGACGTGAGCGAGTACAACATGATGCGTAAAGTGGACGAGTATAAAATAATGCGAGCGACATGAGCGAGTACAAAATGATGTGTGAAAAGTGTGCGAGTGTAAAATAATACGTGCGAAGTGAGCGAGTATAAAATAATACGAGCGAAATGAGCGTGTTCAAAATGATGCGTGAACGTGTGCGAGTGTAAAATAATGCGAGCAACGTGAGCAAATACAAAATGATGCGTGAAGTGTGGGAGTGTAAAATAATGCGAGCGACGTGAGCGAGTTCAAAATGATGCGTGAAATTATGCGAGTATAAAATAATACGTGCGATGTGAGCCAGTATAAAATAATACGAGCGAAGTGACCGAGTATAAAATAATGCGCGCGAAGTAAGTAACTATAAAATAATTCGTAAAAAGTGTGCGAGTATAAAATAATGCGTGACAGGTGCGGCCAGGTGCTCCAGACGCAGCGCGGCGAACAGCAGCGCGGCGCACTCGTACTGCGTCACCGTGTCACTCACCCGCGGCGTGCGCCTCGAGCGCGGCCACGTGCTCCAGGCGCACGGTGAGGAACATGACGGCGTCCTCGAGCGCGGCGAACAGCAGCGCGGCGCGCTCGTAGTGTGTGACGGTGGCGTTCAGCAGGCTGCGGCGCCGCGGCCCGTCCTCCGTCGTCAGTCTGACAATGGACACATAAGACTGTTATAACTGTCAGAATTCCGCGTGACATGAACTACGAAGCTTTGTGTGCTCGCCTTCATCTGCTGCCGCTCGCATCTCGTAGAAATATCAGTGACATAACCTACTTGATGAACATAGCAACTAGTAAAGTTGATTGTGTGCCACTCCTTGACAAGTTGTTCTTCAATGTCCCCACAAATTCACACCCTCGATTTCATTCTGCTTTCTGTGCTTCATTTGCGAAAACTAATTTTAGAAAAAACTCATTTTTCCCAAGATCCTGCACATCCATTAATAAGATTATCAAAGTGAATACCAAAATTGACATTGAGGCGTTTTGGATCGGATTACATATTATTAAATAAAACACGACCACTTCGTACAGCTAACCGCCATTTAATGCTTCCCTTACCCCTCTACAGTCAATACAATATGCTTACATAGACTAAAGTCCTCTTACACACACTACACCACGGGGGTGCGAGAAAAAAAAAATGATGGTTACATTATTTTTTTTTGAAATAAAAGAAAACTAACTCAAAACTTAAAATAATGAAATCTTAAGGATTAATTAACTAACAAAGAGTTTTGTCCTATTCTTATGAACTATTTCGCGTTTTCCGTCTTTTAATATCGCTACATTTGGTTCTATATCTTCTAACACTGTATATGGTCCATTATATAAAGTGTCTAGTTTTCCACCCGTTTCATTTTTCACTAGTAATAAGTCATCTTTGTTATACGTCACTGAGTTCACTTTTTCATCGTACTTCACTTTTCTATCTTGTTTCGCTTTACATAAATTTTCTCGCGCATCCTTATGAGCTAATTGTAACCTATATCTTAATTCTAAGCTATAATTTTCTATGTTATATAAAGGTTCTACTTTACTAGTTATTCTACAAGGAATTTCACATGTTTTTCCGAATACTAATTCGTAAGGTGTATATTTAGTAACGGTATGTACCGTATTGTTGTATGAAAAACACCAAAAGGGAATCCATTGACTCCAAGTCTCTGGATGTTTTTCACATTGGATTCTGAGAAAAGAGCCTAAGTTTTTATGAGAGTTCTCCAAGGAACCTATTGTTTGATGATGGTACGCGGTGGAATTGATTTTTTGAATTTCTAGCAATTTGCAGACTTCTGACATAGTATTCGACAAAAACTCAGTTCCACGGTCAGTAATTATGACCTTGGGAATAGAAAATCTTAAAATAAAATTATTAACTAAAGCTCTAGCTACTGTAATAGTATCTTTACTCTTTAATGGATAAGCTTCTACGAATTTACTTAAATCACACTGTATGGTAAGTATATAGATATTACCTTCTATGTCTTTATTTAAGGGACCCATTACGTCCAAATAAATTTTTTCAAAAGCAGAGTTGGCAGTTGTCGTCACAACCATAGGCTCAACTGTATGTTTTGAATGTTTCATTCGTTGACATTGCGCGCATTTGCTAATAAAATCACGTACGTCTTTTTCCATATTTGGCCAATAAAATCGTCTTTTTATGTTATTTATCATTCTGCGTACCCCCGCATGTCCGCTAGTGGGTAACAGATGATAGTCACTAATAATAAAGTTCTTATCGTTATCATTGTCAATTCTTTTAACTCCTCTTAAAATACAAATCCTAGGACCTTGATAATTATCATTACTTTTTATTTCTTTAATTAAATCTTTTATAAACACTTCGTTTGTTTCATTTTTTATAATGCATATTTCGTCGACTTTAATTTTTTTACAAAAATTGCTCAATTTGACTACAAATACGTCTCGCGTGAATTGTAATTTATAATTGAGATTTATATATATTTCTTTTTTTGTATCATTGTATGTAAAGCATTCACTCTTTATATTTATTTGTCTATCTTTCTCTAACTTTTCTAACTTTTCACCCTCTATTAACTTCATCTCTACTGAATTATTTGGTATCCTTAATATTTCTACGATTCGCGGTTGATCAGGCCGTTTATCGGTAGATACACTAGGGATAACACTTTCATCCTTATTAATTTCATTCATCACTTTCTTTTCTTCCGCTCTTCTCTTCTGTGCTCTCGTCATTACTGTCATAATTTTACTATTCATTTCCTTTAATTCATCTGATGTAATACTTATCCGAGATAATGCATCCGCTATTACGTTATCTTTGCCTTTTATATAAACTATTTTGAAATCATATTCTTCAAGTGTTAAACGGAACTTTAATAATCTACTACTAGGGTCCTTTATGCCAAATAAATATACTAATGGTTTGTGATCCGTCATTATAGTAAATTTTCTACCAAACAAATATGGTCGGAAGTATTTAATTCCCCAAACAACAGCGAGCATTTCTTTTTGGATAGTCGGGTAATTTTTTTCTGAATTATTTAAAGGTCTACTAGTATACGCTACAGGTCGTAAATTATTATTCAAAAGCACTGCTGAAATCGACATATTTGAAGCATCGGTTTGTAAGATAAATTCTGATGAGAAATTCGGATATTGAAGTATAGGCGGTGACATTAACGCTTCTCTTAATGCATTAAATGATTTTCCACATTCCTCTGACCATTTAAATGGCACATTCTTCCTACAAAGTTTATTTAATGGTAATGTTAATTCAGCAAAGTTTTTTATGAATTTTCGATAGTAATTACTGAAAGCAACAAATCGTCTAACATCATCTGCATTTTTTGGTGTTGGGTAATTTTTTATCACTGCTATTTTATTAGGATCGGGTAAAATTCCATCTTTCGTAACCGTGTGTCCCAAATATAATAATTCTGTTTTTAAAAATTGACATTTGTTTGGGTTAAGTTTTAAATTAACTTTTCTTAATCTTTCGAACACATCTAAAAGATTTTTATTATGTTGCTGTAAGTTCCTTCCAAAAATTATAAGATCGTCTAAATATATGAAACATTTTTCGTATGTGAGTCCTGACATAGCTACTGTCATTACTCGTGAAAAAGCACTAGGGCTAATTTTTAAACCCATTGGTAATCTTTTCATACGATATTGACCCGTGTTTGTCGTAAAAGCCGTGATGTTGCGACTATCTGGAGTCAAGGTAACTTGATAGTAAGATTGGCTAAGATCTAGATGCGAAAAATATATGGCTCCTGATAAAGAATCGAGTATCTCATTAATATTTGGTAAAGGAAACTTATCGTCTTGTATTGTGTCATTTAATTTCCGATAATCCACTACTAATCTCCAATTTTTGCTACACCCGGTTTTTTTGGAACTAATAATATAGGACTAGACCATTCACTGCACGTTTCCTCTATAATGTCGTCATTTAACATTTTATTTATTTGACTATCGACTTCCGATTTTAAACTGTTAGGAATACGGTATGGTTTCGTATAAACGGGTTTTGAATGCGGTTTTAAAATAATAGATTGTTCGTACACGTTTGTCGTTGTAAGCTTATCGCCCGGTAATTGAAAGATGTCAGCATATTTTGCACAAATGGACTCGACTGTTTGCCTTTCGTCAGAATGCAAGTGATCCAATTTCAACAGCGATAACAATGTTCGTGCCCGGTGCGAGTTTGATTCGCACTTATTAAATGAAAGAGTTTGATAATTTTCTAATGATTCTAAATCGGGTTTGAAAATAGGTAGTAAAATATTTTTATCGCATGTATTAAGTATTCTAATTGGGATAATATTATTTTTTGGTTTTACTATCGAACCTGCCAAAAATATATTTTCTTGAATTTGTTTTGGGCATATTACGCAGTCATGGTTTATGTTACTATCCAATGGTATATAATGTATAGATTCACATCTAGGCGGAATATTTAAAAATGTTTTGCTGATTTCCGGTTTCCTATATAAGTTTAGACTGTGACTGTTTTTCCGATCTTTTAAAGTTAATAAAGAGTTTTCTAAATCAAATTGCACCGAACTAAATTTATCGAAAAAATCTTGACCGAGTATACCATCTGATTGACAAGGCAGTTTCTCGAACAAATAAAATTTATGTGTGAAAAACGAACCGTTATAAGTTTTCATAGTTAAATAAACATAGCCTTTAGAAATAGTTTTACCTCCAATACCGTTTATAATTATATTATCGTTATAAACTTGCACACCTTTAGGTACGTTACATGCATTTAACGCTGACAAAGATGCCCCGGTATCGAGTAACATGATACAGCGGGCGTTGGTCACGTACTCGTACAACGTGACATAGTTCGCATTACTTATGTCGCATGTTAAAATATTATATTCTTTAGGTACGAAAAAACTGATGCGTATTATTTTGTACTTCGGAATTAGGATTTTCTCCCTCATGAGTCTCTTGCGCAAGATGTATGTTAGCGCGGTTATATCCACGATAATAACCTCTACCTTGGGTCATTCGACCTCGCCCGCGATTTGACTGCGAGGCGGGTCCGCGCGGTGGTCTCCCGCGGAAATTATTGTTATTGTGGTATCCCCTGGAAAATGAGCTATTATTACCCCAGTAATTGAAATTAGGTTTTCCTCTGTGACCCCTAAAATTATAATTGACTCGACCATAATTATTGTAATTGTACGGCTTACCTCTTCCACGGTGGGAAAACTGCATGACTTCAGCTTTTGACGATGATGCTGTATTCAGCTCTTCGTCTTTCGCAGCCTGGATAGCATCCTTTAGATGGTCGTAATTGCGTGCCGCTATTATAGTGCTTAATCGTGTGTTTCTTAATCCGTCCGAAAAACGCTTGACGGCAAGCTTCTCGTTGATGGGTTTGAGTACTGTATAATTTTCAGGATTTCCATCTGCCTGTGCTATAGTGAGGTCTGAAAATAGTTTTTCGATTTCGCTTCCGTACTGCTCTATCGAGCGATGACCTTGATAAATATTTTGTAATTTTGATTGTACGGCCGTAGCCGATTTTTTTGTAAGTAGATTAGTTTTTAAATCTTTAATTAAGTCATTCATAGAGTTGTAATCGGATAGCATGCGTAATTTCGCGCTTTGCGTTAACCTACTTTTTAAGATGAATTTAATAAGCAATTTTTGACCGGATGGTGACAACATGTCCGAATACATTTCGATAGAGTCAATAATACTAATAATGGTTTGTTGATCACCCTCTAGTACTTTTATTAGGTTACATGCGGTCTTTAAATCGAACTCCATTTTGATACTAATTGAATGGCTCCTGGATTTGCTATCGCTATTACTATCACTATTATATTTCGTACATAGGTTCAAAATTTCCTTATAAGTAGCATTTATACTTTCTATAACAGAACTTAAAGAATCCGAAAATTTTATGTCTTTACTTTTATAAGGAAAATTCAGTATTTCATCTTTCCTCTTAATAATATTTTCGCATTCACATAACTTATTTCTAATTACGTTTCCCTTATACCTTAATTTCCCTTTCTTAATTAAGTATTTTTTAATATTAATTAATTCCTCTAGGATACTTATAAGGTCCTCTTCCATAACTCTAATAAGAAATTATTGTAAAAATACATACCTCCATAACTATCGAGCTTAAAACATAACTTAATATAATTATAGTCACTTAATTACCAATAAGTCCATACTTTATTCACTCATACTTAGTTCATTTGTTCGAAACCGGTGCAGGCCAGGGTATACGCTTACACTTGACGCGATGTTTGATTTTCCGGACTCTCTTGATTTCGGCCGGACAGCCTCAGTCGGAACCTTTTCATAGCGTCTTCCCTAATTTCTCTCCTTATAATGTTCGTGTGGCAGTTTCGGTATTGTTTATACATGAAGAATAACGTTGCCAGCAGGCATATCGCTATCAGCGTGGAAATCAGTATGTTGTTGGTCCAGATATGTGTAGATGAATCGGCTCCCGCTTCGTTTGCTCCTCCACCATATTGCGATAGAACTGTCTCTTTGTTTTCACATATGCATTTTGCACATTTGTTGCCCATTTTATTTAATTTTTCTTTGTCCGTCGACACTCGACACGTTTTCGTCGCGCGCAATAATGTTTTGCATTCGCGGAAAAATAAATTCTTATGGAGTATTATCGCGAAAACCGCTTGCGCTGTAACATCGTCGCAGGCAGGGTCGCCATGAGGCGTTTTGGATCGGATTACATATTATTAAATAAAACACGACCACTTCGTACAGCTAACCGCCATTTAATGCTTCCCTTACCCCTCTACAGTCAATACAATATGCTTACATAGACTAAAGTCCTCTTACACACACTACAACATATTCTGCACCACCGCCACCTCTGCACGCAAAACCCTGGCTAGTGAATTCTTTGGTTCGTTCAGCTCGGGCCGATGAATTTACTCACCAGTTTACGACAAAGTATTTTTAGTAAAACCTTTATTATATTATAAACAAGTTGACCTTCTTCTTCTTTTTTTATATAACTTCAACTATATATACCTATATCGTCCATGTGAGTTTTGTTTCCTTTTATTGTAATTTTTAGTTGTGAAAACTTGTAATTGGCTTTATTTATTTTATGTATTTTCTCTGCTAATTTGTTCTAATAAGCTGTAAGTTTTCCTATTAAATAAAATAAAATAAAAATAAAAAATATAACAGTGTGAGAAACCACAACGCTAACGACGCACGGGCGGGGAGCACGCACCGGTACTGCGAGTGGTAGAGCGAGCCCAGCCGGTGGTAGATCATGGCGGCGCGGAACTGGTACAGGTACTGCCGCGAGCCCGGGCTCAGCGGGCAGTGCTTGAGCGCGAGCTTGAACGCCTCCGCCACCTCCGTCACCTCCTGGCGAAAGAGTACTCGGGTTTAATTCGTTTTATTTGGCGTTTTTGCTGACAAGTGTCCCGCGGCCCCGGCGGCTCCGGAGCCGACGCGTACGACATCTATCTCGATGGTGCTCACGTTGGCGTAGACCCCCGGACACTCCTGCATGAGCACGGCGCGGGTGTACAGGTGGCAGGAGCGCTCCCAGCACACCAGGTCCCACACGTACGCCGCGCCGCACGTCTCCCGCGGCCCCGGCGGCTCCGGAGCCGACGCGCACGACATCTATCTCGATGGTGCTCACGTTGGCGTAGACCCCCGGACACTCCTGCATGAGCACGGCGCGGGTGTACAGGTGGCAGGAGCGCTCCCAGCACACCAGGTCCCACACGTACGCCGCGCCGCACGTCTCCCGCGGCCCCGGCGGCTCCGGAGCCGACGCGCACGACATCTATCTCGATGGTGCTCACGTTGGCGTAGACCCCCGGACACTCCTGCATGAGCACGGCGCGGGTGTACAGGTGGCAGGAGCGCTCCCAGCACACCAGGTCCCACACGTACGCCGCGCCGCACGTCTCCCGCGGCCCCGGCGGCTCCGGAGCCGACGCGCACGACATCTATCTCGATGGTGCTCACGTTGGCGTAGACCCCCGGACACTCCTGCATGAGCACGGCGCGGGTGTACAGGTGGCAGGAGCGCTCCCAGCACACCAGGTCCCACACGTACGCCGCGCCGCACGTCTCCCGCGGCCCCGGCGGCTCCGGAGCCGACGCGCACGACATCTATCTCGATGGTGCTCACGTTGGCGTAGACCCCCGGACACTCCTGCATGAGCACGGCGCGGGTGTACAGGTGGCAGGAGCGCTCCCAGCACACCAGGTCCCACACATACGCCGCGCCGCACGTCTCCCGCGGCCCCAGCAGCTTCAGAGCCGACGCGTACAGGTCTTCCGCTTGGCTGTATAGAATCCTCTTCTCGGAACTGTAAAAAAAAAAGATTACTGTAATTCATAGACAAGCAATGAGTATGTGAAAGTTCGTGAGTTTTAAGCCATGTCAATCTCCTTTATTACAATATTTAAAGCTGTTCGTGCTGATTGGCCACGGACTGACTGACTCATTGATCACCTCACCTGAACAAAATGGCGGATTCAAAATGGCCGCCATTCGAATTTCGTCGCTATCTCGGAAAGTATAAAAGATGGAAGAACGGTTTCTTGACAAGAGTTGATCAGGACCCGAAGGTCTACGCGATGGATACAAAAAAATCAAAATGGCGGAATTTATTTTTCCATAGAAAATGTATGGCGAATTTAGAGCATGGAATTTTTTATGAGCGGGAAGACAGCACGCACCCTACTATAGTCTAACTATATACTTACTTGAAAGGTCCCTGCATGCAGTGCGCCTTGAACCTCATGTACCGCGCCTTGTTGCAGTACAGCAGCGCCAGGTTGGGCACGTCGTTGACCTGCGTGAAGATAGCCGTGGCCTCCTCCAGGCACTCGGACGAACGTCGCGACAGTGTGCTGAACTGCTTGTATAGCAACTTCGCGTTTGTGTCCTTCGGATCTTGTTCTTCGGCGTATTTCGCGTAGAGCTCTGTATGAGGGAAAGAGACGACATGAAAAACATATCTAACGGTACAGTTATATTTAATTAATAATACGGTACTACTTCTATAAAATAAACTATGGTTCATCTAGCACGACTGCAGCATCGCCTCCGTGTCGCTCTGTGGGAGTGTCGTCGCGAGCTCGCTTCGCTCGTGTACTCACGTTGCGCGTCGTTCATGTACCGCACCGCCAGTTCGTTGCACACGGACGCCCTGCGCCGCAGCAGCTCGTCCTTCTTGTGCGTCTCGTCGGCCGACACTAGCCCCGCGCGCCGGTAGTACTCGCACGACTGAGGCATCGCCTCCGTGTCGCTCTGTGGGAGTGTCGTCGCGAGCTCGCTTCGCTCGTGTACTCACGTTGCGCGTCGTTCATGTACCGCACCGCCAGTTCGTTGCACACGGACGCCCTGCGCCGCAGCAGCTCGTCCTTCTTGTGCGTCTCGTCGGCCGACACTAGCCCCGCGCGCCGGTAGTACTCGCACGACTGCAGCATCGCCTCCGTGTCGCTCTGTGGGAGTGTCGTCGCGAGCTCGCTTCGCTCGTGTACTCACGTTGCGCGTCGTTCATGTACCGCACCGCCAGTTCGTTGCACACGGCCGCCCTGCGCCGCAGCAGCTCGTCCTTCTTGTGCGACTCGTCGGCCGACACTAGCCCCGCGCGCCGGTAGTACTCGCACGACTGCAGCATCGCCTCCGTGTCGCTCTGTGGGAGTGTCGTCGCGAGCTCGCTTCGCTCGTGTACTCACGTTGCGCGTCGTTCATGTACCGCACCGCCAGTTCGTTGCACACGGACGCCCTGCGCCGCAGCAGCTCGTCCTTCTTGTGCGTCTCGTCGGCCGACACTAGCCCCGCGCGCCGGTAGTACTCGCACGACTGAGGCATCGCCTCCGTGTCGCTCTGTGGGAGTGTCGTCGCGAGCTCGCTTCGCTCGTGTACTCACGTTGCGCGTCGTTCATGTACCGCACCGCCAGTTCGTTGCACACGGCCGCCCTGCGCCGCAGCAGCTCGTCCTTCTTGTGCGACTCGTCGGCCGACACTAGCCCCGCGCGCCGGTAGTACTCGCACGACTGCAGCATCGCCTCCGTGTCGCTCTGTGGGAGTGTCGTCGCGAGCTCGCTTCGCTCGTGTACTCACGTTGCGCGTCGTTCATGTACCGCACCGCCAGTTCGTTGCACACGGACGCCCTGCGCCGCAGCAGCTCGTCCTTCTTGTGCGTCTCGTCGGCCGACACTAGCCCCGCGCGCCGGTAGTACTCGCACGACTGCAGCATCGCCTCCGTGTCGCTCTTTGGAAGTGTTATTTCAAGGTCAAACTCGTCCCCGACCTCTCCATCTAATTCTTCGGCCATATCGTTTTCAATCTCGGCCCTGATCTGTCCATCGATCTCGTGGTCCGTTTCAAACTGCTTCCTGAACTGTTCCAAACTTGACCAATGCTTGCTCAGTTGAAAGAAATTATCCCCCACGCGACCTATAAGGCAACTAGCATCGACCACCCGACTTTTGATTATCATATTGCTCAACAATCTCTGGCATTTGTTCGCCAAGTCGATATACTTGAGGGAGAATCCATACTGTTCGTGCGAATAACTGTATTCGGCTAAAGTGGCGTATGCGAGACATATTTTTTCGTATAACAAAGTTTTCAAATGTAGTTTCCACGCGAAATTGTCGTCTCTGTTCGGTTCGTGCCACGTTGGCACGGTATTCTTTTCTTTTCGGATCAGAATCGCGTTCCTGTCTATCGAAGATTTAGTTTCGATTAAATAGTTCCCGGATTTGTCTGTTTTCTTCTCTTTCTTGCGTCTCCTACTTCTGGAGACGTGTTCCTTCGGATCCTTATTGTCTTTCCGCTGTAATGGTTCGTAGTTCATTTTGATCGGTTCGTAGGGGTTCGCCATTTTGGGGTGTTGCTCTTCTATTATGATTTGCTGTTTGAGACGTTCCCGCTCCTCTTCCTGTGAAAGGATTTGTAATTTAGTATTGTTACGTGCTGCCTATTGGCTAAATATCACTTGATAAGTTTACAATGCCTTTAGGATGATATTGATGATGTTTGATGTGTATTGCTTCTAAAATGTTCTCTCAATGCAAACATAAAGACTATTTTGTTACCAAACTTCTCCGAAACGGCTCGACCGATTTTATTATGACATTTTCTTCGTATGTATGTTCAGTAGGCCTAAGAGTAGGTTATACTCGTAAGCTATTTTTTTCATATTTAATGGCAAAACAACGTTTGCCGGGTAAGCTAGTTTATTTATTTGTTTATTTTTGTGGTGAAGGCAAACATCTTGAGGAAACCTGCATACCTGGTAGTTCACTATTATGTTCTCAAACCAAATAGTCTTGTAGCGGTCTTCGATAGCTGACGAAAGATGGCGTTACCAGCACAATAGCACACGCTGACAGAGCATTCGACGAGCGTTCTATATATATACAACTTCTGATGTCACAGTTCACACACTCCGATCACAAGCTATTCCCAGGCATTTAACATGCTTGGACGCCGCCGCCCGTACCTTGCACTTGTCGGTGGCGAGGTGGTGCAGCGCGCGCAGGCCGCTGAGCGCGTGGCGCAGCGCGCGTCCGCAGCGACTCGCCGGCTCCACGCCCGGCCCCTCGCCGCCGCCCGTACCTTGCACTTGTCGGTGGCGAGGTGGTGCAGCGCGCGCAGGCCGCTGAGCGCGTGGCGCAGCGCGCGTCCGCAGCGACTCGCCGGCTCCACGCCCAGCCCCTCGCCGCCGCCCGTACCTTGCACTTGTCGGTGGCGAGGTGGTGCAGCGCGCGCAGGCCGCTGAGCGCGTGGCGCAGCGCGCGTCCGCAGCGAGCAGCGACTCGCCGGCTCCACGCCCGGCCCCTCGCCGCCGCCCGTACCTTGCACTTGTCGGTGGCGAGGTGGTGCAGCGCGCGCAGGCCGCTGAGCGCGTGGCGCAGCGCGCGTCCGCAGCGACTCGCCGGCTCCACGCCCGGCCCCTCGCCGCCGCCCGTACCTTGCACTTGTCGGTGGCGAGGTGGTGCAGCGCGCGCAGGCCGCTGAGCGCGTGGCGCAGCGCGCGTCCGCAGCGACTCGCCGGCTCCACGCCCAGCCCCTCGCCGCCGCCCGTACCTTGCACTTGTCGGTGGCGAGGTGGTGCAGCGCGCGCAGGCCGCTGAGCGCGTGGCGCAGCGCGCGTCCGCAGCGACTCGCCGGCTCCACGCCCGGCCCCTCGCCGCCGCCCGTACCTTGCACTTGTCGGTGGCGAGGTGGTGCAGCGCGCGCAGGCCGCTGAGCGCGTGGCGCAGCGCGCGTCCGCAGCGACTCGCCGGCTCCACGCCCGGCCCCTCGCCGCCGCCCGTACCTTGCACTTGTCGGTGGCGAGGTGGTGCAGCGCGCGCAGGCCGCTGAGCGCGTGGCGCAGCGCGCGTCCGCAGCGACTCGCCGGCTCCACGCCCGGCCCCTCGCCGCCGCCCGTACCTTGCACTTGTCGGTGGCGAGGTGGTGCAGAGCGCGCGTCCGCAGCGACTCGCCGGCTCCACGCCCGGCCCCTCGCCGCCGCCCGTACCTTGCACTTGTCGGTGGCGAGGTGGTGCAGCGCGCGCAGGCCGCTGAGCGCGCGTCCGCAGCGACTCGCCGGCTCCACGCCCGGCCCCTCGCCGCCGCCCGTACCTTGCACTTGTCGGTGGCGAGGTGGTGCAGCGCGCGCAGGCCGCTGAGCGCGTGGCGCAGCGCGCGTCCGCAGCGACTCGCCGGCTCCACGCCCGGCCCCTCGCCGCCGCCCGTACCTTGCACTTGTCGGTGGCGAGGTGGTGCAGCGCGCGCAGGCCGCTGAGCGCGTGGCGCAGCGCGCGTCCGCAGCGACTCGCCGGCTCCACGCCCGGCCCCTCGCCGCCGCCCGTACCTTGCACTTGTCGGTGGCGAGGTGGTGCAGCGCGCGCAGGCCGCTGAGCGCGTGGCGCAGCGCGCGTCCGCAGCGACTCGCCGGCTCCACGCCCGGCCCCTCGCCGCCGCCCGTACCTTGCACTTGTCGGTGGCGAGGTGGTGCAGCGCGCGCAGGCCGCTGAGCGCGTGGCGCAGCGCGCGTCCGCAGCGACTCGCCGGCTCCACGCCCGGCCCCTCGCCGCCGCCCGTACCTTGCACTTGTCGGTGGCGAGGTGGTGCAGCGCGCGCAGGCCGCTGAGCGCGTGGCGCAGCGCGCGTCCGCAGCGACTCGCCGGCTCCACGCCCGGCCCCTCGCCGCCGCCCGTACCTTGCACTTGTCGGTGGCGAGGTGGTGCAGCGCGCGCAGGCCGCTGAGCGCGTGGCGCAGCGCGCGTCCGCAGCGACTCGCCGGCTCCACGCCCGGCCCCTCGCCGCCGCCCGTACCTTGCACTTGTCGGTGGCGAGGTGGTGCAGCGCGCGCAGGCCGCTGAGCGCGTGGCGCAGCGCGCGTCCGCAGCGACTCGCCGGCTCCACGCCCAGCCCCTCGCCGCCGCCCGTACCTTGCACTTGTCGGTGGCGAGGTGGTGCAGCGCGCGCAGGCCGCTGAGCGCGTGGCGCAGCGCGCGTCCGCAGCGACTCGCCGGCTCCACGCCCGGCCCCTCGCCGCCGCCCGTACCTTGCACTTGTCGGTGGCGAGGTGGTGCAGCGCGCGCAGGCCGCTGAGCGCGTGGCGCAGCGCGCGTCCGCAGCGACTCGCCGGCTCCACGCCCGGCCCCTCGCCGCCGCCCGTACCTTGCACTTGTCGGTGGCGAGGTGGTGCAGCGCGCGCAGGCCGCTGAGCGCGAGGCGCAGCGCGCGTCCGCAGCGACTCGCCGGCTCCACGCCCAGCCCCTCGCCGCCGCCCGTACCTTGCACTTGTCGGTGGCGAGGTGGTGCAGCGCGCGCAGGCCGCTGAGCGCGTGGCGCAGCGCGCGTCCGCAGCGACTCGCCGGCTCCACGCCCAGCCCCTCGCCGCCGCCCGTACCTTGCACTTGTCGGTGGCGAGGTGGTGCAGCGCGCGCAGGCCGCTGAGCGCGTGGCGCAGCGCGCGTCCGCAGCGACTCGCCGGCTCCACGCCCAGCCCCTCGCCGCCGCCCGTACCTTGCACTTGTCGGTGGCGAGGTGGTGCAGCGCGCGCAGGCCGCTGAGCGCGTGGCGCAGCGCGCGTCCGCAGCGACTCGCCGGCTCCACGCCCAGCCCCTCGCCGCCGCCCGTACCTTGCACTTGTCGGTGGCGAGGTGGTGCAGCGCGCGCAGGCCGCTGAGCGCGTGGCGCAGCGCGCGTCCGCAGCGACTCGCCGGCTCCACGCCCAGCCCCTCGCCGCCGCCCGTACCTTGCACTTGTCGGTGGCGAGGTGGTGCAGCGCGCGCAGGCCGCTGAGCGCGTGGCGCAGCGCGCGTCCGCAGCGACTCGCCGGCTCCACGCCCAGCCCCTCGCCGCCGCCCGTACCTTGCACTTGTCGGTGGCGAGGTGGTGCAGCGCGCGCAGGCCGCTGAGCGCGTGGCGCAGCGCGCGTCCGCAGCGACTCGCCGGCTCCACGCCCAGCCCCTCGCCGCCGCCCGTACCTTGCACTTGTCGGTGGCGAGGTGGTGCAGCGCGCGCAGGCCGCTGAGCGCGTGGCGCAGCGCGCGTCCGCAGCGACTCGCCGGCTCCACGCCCGGCCCCTCGCCGCCGCCCGTACCTTGCACTTGTCGGTGGCGAGGTGGTGCAGCGCGCGCAGGCCGCTGAGCGCGTGGCGCAGCGCGCGTCCGCAGCGACTCGCCGGCTCCACGCCCAGCCCCTCGCCGCCGCCCGTACCTTGCACTTGTCGGTGGCGAGGTGGTGCAGCGCGCGCAGGCCGCTGAGCGCGTGGCGCAGCGCGCGTCCGCAGCGACTCGCCGGCTCCACGCCCAGCCCCTCGCCGCCGCCCGTACCTTGCACTTGTCGGTGGCGAGGTGGTGCAGCGCGCGCAGGCCGCTGAGCGCGTGGCGCAGCGCGCGTCCGCAGCGACTCGCCGGCTCCACGCCCAGCCCCTCGCCGCCGCCCGTACCTTGCACTTGTCGGTGGCGAGGTGGTGCAGCGCGCGCAGGCCGCTGAGCGCGTGGCGCAGCGCGCGTCCGCAGCGACTCGCCGGCTCCACGCCCAGCCCCTCGCCGCCGCCCGCCTTCGCCTTCTCGTCCTGGAATGAGGTATGTCTGATACTTAATTTGCATGTGACTGTTGTTATGGCATCGGCACGGAATACATAATAGTACCTAACGGTAAAGAAGGCTCACTCCGCAAGATGATTTAAAGAAATAGCGACTCTAGCGCTGACACAAAAACTGCAATTCAGTTCGCAATAGCGCCTGGCTCCGCCCTCCGTTATGCTCCTTCAGCGATAGAAAAAGGTGGTCTCTTTCTATCGCGTAACTTTGTCTCATTCGACTTACTCAGATTGGCTCGCGATCGGGCGCACGCAGCGCGTGAAATAGACCGTAGAAGAAACGCGATCAAAGTACTGGGCGCGCTGCGGCCGTCTGAAATTTATACGTCGAGACGGCTACCTGTATAGTATCTCTAATCACGTAATAAGTGAATCTGGCCTCTGCGAAATGGAAGGGTTAGGCGGTAGGCCATAAGCCCACCACTGTCTCCTACTAAATCTAGTTCCTGCTGAATCAAAAAAAAACAAAAGTCACGCAGCAAAGCCACAGTCAAACATAAGTAAGGTACTCACAGTATTGTGTGAAGCCTGCCTGTGTCCGATGTCCCTTAGCGCAAGACCGCGGACTTGAGCGAGCACGAGCTCCGTGCTCTCGCTACTGCCCTCTCGCTCGCACGCGCCCTCCTCCGTAGCTTCCTCTCGCTCGCACTTGTCATCCTATAGCATAATATTATAAAATAATACTTTATCAACTGCACTGATTGGCTGAAAAAAAAGACGCGTGGCACTTGGAGACTGCCGCGGTAAAGCTATGGCATAGCATTTTTTTCCGTAACGTAAATAACCTAACCCACCCACGGAGTGGGGGGTGTTAGAGTTTTTTCGTTACGGAATTTCTGGATTCGATCTCCACGCTCAAGGCCCGCGATTGAAGCTATGCAATAGATTAAAAACGTTAACAACAGATTCTGACAATCGGCGGCAATAAAGAATTTACGATTACGATAGCGATGAATACGTTTCTCTTACGTAAATGCCCCGCTGGTGGTAAGTAGTGATGCAGCTGAAAAGGTTATCGTACTAACCTGGAAGGGGTAGACGCCAAAGATTTAAATCGCTAGATATAAGCCCTAAACCTCTAAAAACGTCCACATTTTTGTCTTGTGTGCGTGACACGTTGTCATCTCACACACAGCGACATAAGATATTATATGATGATATAGCGAGATCTCATTTACTCTTAAACGCAAATTTGCACTTGCTTTCTCTATCACACAAATATTTATAATAAAGTAATAAAAAATTTAAAGTCAAATACCCAATTGGTGCTGTTACAAATCGCACTCTATCGTAAACATGCGTGCTGGCATCGTCTGAAAATCCTCGCTGGACAGATTCTTATGGCGCGGGCGGGCCGTATTGAAATGGCCCGAGGGCCGGACATGGCCCTCGGGCCGTATCTTTGTCATGCCTGTTACAATACCTTGTCGGTTGTGTCGCTCATAATCTCGACCTTATCGCTCGCTTCGTCCCTCTCCCCCACGTTGCTGTCTCGCTCGCACCCGCTGTCCACATCAGAAGTGGGATGACCGGGGAATTCTGCATAGTTGCCGAAGTCCGACTCTTCCTCTGAATCTGAGCTCTCGTCTACAAATTAAACCATTATAGGGATAAATTATAAGAATTTAAGTAAAAAATTATAAAGGGAATGTTAAAAATAGTTAGAGATATTTAGGTTACTCGCCGCTAGATGGATTGCACTGTGAAGGTGTTCCGCGCTAAAATATTCATAAGTATTTTCGATTCGAATCCCATATCCCAGTATAGACAATAAGATTGCTACACCCATCCTGGGTATTCACATGATAATTTGACCTCACATTACAATGTATTGTACTCGTATATTGTGATATCATGACTATGTGTAATGGCAAATAAAGGACTGAGATTATTAATATCTAATGATGACTAATGATCGCCCAGAAGTGGGCCGATGATAATGGTGGTGATGATGATGTTGATGGTCGTGATGACGATGATAATGGTGGTGGTGATGATGTTGATGGTCGTGATGACGATGATAATGGCGGTGATGATGATGTTGATGGTCGTGATGACGTTGATCATGGTGGTGGTGATGATGTTGATGGTCGTGATGACGATGATAATGTCGGTGATGATGATGTTGATGGTCGTGATGACCATGATAATGGTGGTGATGATGATGTTGATTGTCGTGATGACGATGATAATGGTGTTGGTGATGATGTTGATGGTCGTGATGACGATGATAATGGTGGTGGTGATGATGTTGATGGTCGTGATGACGATGATAATGGTGGTAGTGATGATGTTGATAGTCGCGATGACGATGATAATGGTTGTGGTGATGATGTTGATGGTTGTGATGACCACGATAATGGTGGTGGTGATGATGTTGATGGTCGTGATGACGATGTTAATGGTGGTGGTGATGATGTTGATGGTCGTGATGACGATGATAATGGTGGTGGTGATGATGTTGATGGT
The DNA here is from genome assembly GCA_963855885.1 of Coenonympha glycerion. Lineage (NCBI taxonomy): Eukaryota > Metazoa > Arthropoda > Insecta > Lepidoptera > Nymphalidae > Coenonympha > Coenonympha glycerion. Next base: position 8,625,584 of record OY979650.1, read on the forward strand.
CGTGATGACGATGATAATGGTGGTGGTGATAATGTTGATGGTCGTGATGACGATGATAATGGTGGTGGTGATGATGTTCATGGTCGTGATGACGATGATAATGGTGGTAGTGATGATGTTGATAGTCGCGATGACGATGATAATGGTTGTGGTGATGATGTTGATGGTTGTGATGACCATGATAATGGTGGTGGTGATGATGTTGATGGTCGTGATGACGATGATAATGGTGACGGTGATGATATTGATGGTCGCGATGACGATGATAATGCTGGTGGTGATGATGTTGATGTTTGTGGAATTGTGATGACCATGATAATCGTGGTGATGATGATGTTGATGGTCGTGATGACGATGATAATGGTGGTGGTGATGATAATGGTGGTGGTGATGATGTTGATGGTCGTGATTACGATGATAATCAATCAATCAATCAATCAATGTCTTTATTTGCGAATTTGGGTTAGTTACAAAAGGTCTTATTGAATAGTGTTAGTATTTCCAAATTCAGCCTAACGGCATGCAAAATAGTCTAGAGTCACATTTACAAAAATTAATTAATTAGGTACTATCAATCTGTTACAATTTTTCCATTTTATAATGGCGGTGATGATGATGTTGATGATCGTGACGACGATGATAATGGTGGTGGTGATGATGTTGATTGTCGTGATGACGATGACAATGGTGATGATGTTGATAGTGGTGGTGATGTTGATGGTGGTGATGATTTTGATGGTGGTGATGTTGATGGTAGTGATGATGTTGATGGTGGCGATGATAATGACGAACTTGCCTTTAAAATCCGGGCACGCGGGGTTGGTGGCGGCGGGCACGTAGAGGTCGGACAGCATGTAGTGGGAGGACGCCACTATTTGCGGGTACCTCTCCACCTTGAGCAGCTCTACCACGTGCTCCAGCAGCTGGCGGACGTGCTTCGAGCGGTTCATCAGCCGCATGTTCCGAGCTACTCTGTGGGGGAACCGCTTTAATATGAGGATATGGCATCCTTTGCCACTTCACACACGGCTCTTAAGCGTAAGCCACTGATCTCTACCTCTGGATTGCTGACTGTGAAAGTAAAAATTAAGACTGATTGTTGCGTAACCTGGCGTGAGTGTCTATGGAACTAAAGTCGGATGTATAGAATGATTAATCCATAGAATAGAGATAAGTGGTTCATCTACACTACGCTGACACAGACAGACACACAAGCACGGACAAAAACATACTAACCGATATAGTAAGATGGCGACGGGCGTTGTAAACGGATTATCCATAGTATCCGGGCACACATTGGTCAAGTCATATAACTTGACCACGTCATTGTGAGGTATGATATGAGGGTAGATCAATAACGAAATACGCTACGCTAAGAGGACAGGAAAGATGTGACGTATGTTGAAGCCAAAAATTTATCAAATATGGCGTCGTGCGTCGTACTTTTCGGTACCGCTGACAGCACATAACGCTGTCGGTCGCTTACATCGACAAGTTATAAATCTTGCTTTAGGGCGGAGCCTAAAAATACATGCGTGACGTCACTAAGTGCTTGTAATCCTATATATGATTAATCAATGGGGTAGATAGAGAAAACCATACTAACCGATACAGTAACATGGCGACGGGCGTTGTAAACGGATTATCCATAGTATCCGGACACAGCATGGTCAAGTCATACAACTTGACCACGTCATCGTGGGGTCCTTTATACAACCAATAAGTGTGACCAGCCTTGGTGGCGTTTCAAAAAAGACAGTGTATTCTGAGCAACATTCCGTATGACTTTCGGCGGAATCCGGGCACACATTGGTCAAGTCATACAACTTGACCACGTCATTGTGAGGTATATGAGGGTAGATCAATAACGAAATACGCTACGCTAAGAGGACGGGAATGATGTGACGTATGTTGAACACAAAAATTTCTCAAATATGGCGTCGCGCGTCGTACATTTCGGTACCGCTGACAGCACATAACGCTGTCGGTCGCTTACATCGACAAGTTATAAATATTGCTTTAGGGCGGAGCCTTAAATATATGCGTGACGTCACTAAGTGCTTGTAATCCTATATATTATGATTAATCAATGGGGTAGATAGAGAAAACCATACTAACCGATACAGTAACATGGCGACGGGCGTTGTGAAAGGATTATCCATAGTATCTGGACACAACATGGTCAAGTCATACAACTTAACCACGTCATCGTGGGGTCCTTTGAACAACCAGTAAGTGTGACCAGCCTTTGTGGCGTTGGCTTTCAAAAAGGACAGTATATTCTGAGCAACATTCCGTATAACTTTCGGCGAGAACTGACTGTTTTCCATGTTGGGTAACTCTTCAGTTTTCATGGGTTCATATTTCTGGACTATCCCATCTAGATGGTAGCACATCAAGACTTCGGGGACGTTGCACATCAGGTTGTCCAGCCAGTAGTCGATGCCTGTCAGTACGTTGATGGGTTCTCTCGCGTCTCGCAAACGTAGGCTGACGCAAGGGCGGTCTTTGTCTCCAAATATGGGTAGGTTGCTACCTAAAAAAATATATTAGAGTTGATATCATACAAACTCATTAAACTACTTTAGAAATGCATACTTTTTCCAATTAAAATAGAATCGTCGAATTCGGTTGGCGTGATAGTGATTTATTAGTGCTTTTGTCGCGCACATACTTAAAAGACTATAAATTTTTTCATGGATACCATGATCAAAAAAATATTTAAAGGGGCTCCCACACAACAAACGTGATTTTTTTGCTTATTTTTGCTCCATATTGATAACGGTAACAGATAGACGCTTCAAATGTTCACAGACTATTTAGTTGTATATTCACTTCAAAAATAAGTAGTTCATTTAAAATAAAATAAATATTTAATGGGTCTCCCATACAAAAAACATAATTTTTTGCTCGTTTTTGAATTTGGTGGATTTAGTTTACTTTAATACTATTGAGATTTGGTCTTCATAGTACGTAACCCTCAATGCGCGAACCCACTCGCACTTGATTTATTTATTTACCTATAAGCATGTGTATATCTTCAAAAGTCCACAGCACGTTTTGGTTAAAGTTTTGCTCCTTGGCTGGCTCGGAGGCTTCGGGGCGAACTTCTGGTTCCGGCAGGAATGGGCCTGGAAAAGAATTATTAGAATGCGATTTATGTATTATCGGCGTATTAGCATCCTACAACCGACAACCGATACTTTGTCGGCGGTAACACGACAAATCTTTGTCCACTGTCCCGATAACGTCCGATAAGTTCACAAAATGTTCGTAGACCGATCCGGCCACACCATCTTAGAGTTGACCCTGACCTTCCCTTAAAGTGGCTAATGTTAAGAGTCAGCCAGAGGTGAGCCCAACGGGCGTTGCGCAAGGGAGCCTCCAGTGCGTTCTGTTATACGGGGTTACGTAGGTTAAGTTTAAAAAAAAGGAAAACTTTATTTACACAGTTAATAGGTAAACTTTAATTAATAAGAATAATTAATTAATCACTTAAAACACCATGAAATTAGAGACTTGAAAGGACAAGCGCTTCGTTTCAGAGTAGAACACGGACTGCCCGCTGTCCGCGGGAAGGCTTATATCGTATAGGCTAGTTGGGGCAACTCAGCACTCGTCAGCCATTCTACTTACAAATAAGGGATGTAAAAGTTCGTATGAGGTCCCGGTGGGCTTCCAACATAAGCGCTGAAGATGTCTGAGGGGGTTTTAGTGGGTAAAAATCCCACATAATCCACTCTACTTACAGATTGGATATCTTTTTTTTTTTAACACAAGTTTTCACAAATAAAAATTAGAATAAAAGAAACAAAACTCACATGGAATATAATATAGTAGAAGCTATGTAAGAATAAAAGAAGAGGAAAATCAACTTATTACAATATCTTATATCTATCTATTTAAATACCTTATATCGCAATGAAGATTTCTCCCCCGTAATACAAAAAAAAGGTATAGTCTAAATGTAGTTACCAGGTAGACACATGGGCGGGTGCGGTGTTTCAGACGGCAGCGGCTGCGGGCGCTCCGCCACGCTGTGCGACAGGAACTTGTGGGTCAGTTGCAGCGCAGAACTCGGGCTGGGCGCTAGGGTCAGCGACATACGCTCCTAGAAAAATTGCTGCTTCTTAAAAAATAATAATAAATACATATCAGGACATTATACACTTCGCAATCTAGCCCCAAAGTAAGCGTTACCTTGTGTTATAGGTACTAGATAACTGATAAATATACATAAATATAATATATTGAAAAACACACAGACACTGGAAAACATTCATATGCTCATCTCACAAACATTCTCCAGTAGTGGGAAACGAACCCACGACCTCCAACGCAAAAGCAGGTTCGCTACCGCTACGCCATTCGGTCTACATAACAAAAACTCTTTACCATAACGATACTTGCGTGTGTAAAAAATCTGTAGTGTATGTAGTCTATCAATTATTTTTTTTTCCTAATTATAAAGTACCATTGCCAAATGGTTACTTTACTAATAAAAGTGCAATACCTAGGGTAATTAAAAATAGTGCTTGCTACACTCACCAGTTTTCAAGTCAAGGCCCATATTCTGTAAAATTGACACTTACAGTGATAATCACTGTTGTTGATGAAAAGAAAAAAAAAATATGGCAAACTTTCAATGGATAAAAATATATGTTAAGGAGCACCACGGGTGTGCCTGCGAAACTCAATTTTTTTGTGGTTTTCGCGATTTTTAAGCTAATAAGACATAATAGGCTTATGGCAGTCAAATTGTGCGAAGTCCAGTATCATCTTCGTGTGTTAATATAAAAATCTCTGCTTGAAAGTGTCGAGTTAAAGAAATTAGTCCGAGATTTGCGAGTTACTCACATAAAACTCGATACTCGGAATAATTTCCTAGGATACACATTTTTACGCAAAGATTTTGATTGGGTATTTAAAGATGATACTGCCATTTTCGCAAATTGCCTGCCATGAACCTCTGATGTGTAATTTGCGTACAAATTGCAAAAAACCATGAAAATTTTGAATTTCGCGGGCAGAGTCGTTAATTTCGCCTTAGATGAGCTTGTTGAAGATCACTGAGATACAGAATAAGGGCCCAGAACTGCTAAAAAAATGACATCAAACTGTACCTTCTCTGACATAGTCTTCAGTATGTTCTCGTAGAAGAAATCCTTCAGCCAGGACCACTCGGACTTCATGAGGTATTCATAAACATCAAAATCATCCAGTAACAGAGTATTCTCCACCCGATGCACCATCATACTGACCTGATAACAAAGATCAATTGCATCAAAATAGTTCAAGGCACAAGTAGCTGTAGCATGGGCATAGGCAGGGAGGGGGTTTAGGGGGTTCAAACCCCCCCCGAAATGTGAAGGAAAATGAGTCAAAGTTAACTGACAGTTCGTATTTTTGTGCTGATTTGAAGCGCAACCCCCAAACGTCTACAGTACTAAATTAACAGTTGTCGGAAGTGGACCGTCGTTTTGACATTGTTATTTTATTTTAGTTCCATAGACGCTCACACTAGTTTACGCAACAATCAGCGCCAAAATGGCGAAAATCAAGAGCCTTCATTTTTACATCGACAGTCAGCAATCCAGTGATAGAGATCAGTGTGCTGAGTACTTACAGTCCCATTCGGTTGGTACGGTAATTTCAGAAGCTTCTTAATGCACTCCGCATCGGAAATCACATCCACTTCCCCCACACAGTCCGGGAACATGTGCGCCATTCTAAAACTGTAACAAAGGATTTATTATATGACATTGGCTTCTGGAAGTAGATAGTTTCACTACACTGATGTAGAATACTATGTCATCAATGTGAAACCTAAAGCTAATAATATATTTTAAGAATTAACAAACCCGACCTCAACTCTCATCAAAGTACTGTTGAATACATCCTTTCCAATTCCAATTCCCAATTTCCAATTTCTAAGCATCAGCTTTCTAATAAAAAAAGAGTCATCTCCAGTCAAAAGTTATGAGGTAACAAACATAAAAAATACAGTCAAATTGAGATCCTCCTCCTTTTTTGATGTCGGTTGAAAATTGTGAATTTCAATTAACTCTGAATCAACAGTGACGCCCTGAATTCACTACAATTGTACTCCCTGTAACTGTAACATAACCTTTTAAATACACACTCAATGGTGCTATAGGGCATTTTGAGATGGGAAAACCCATTGAACTCGTGAAACCATAAACAAAACCTCTGTTTATTTTTAATAAGTAAACTACAGTAAGGCAACAAAGAGTAGAAAATAATAAAAAAATTAAAAAACAACTGCCCTGTGTTAAAAAATATAGCCTATGTTACTCAGAATGATGTAAGGATCATCTCTTCAGTCGTTCAGAAGTTATGGTGGAATAAAGAAAGTCACGTACATACATGAACCTTAAAAACTCCTTTTTTGGGCAGTCGTTTAAAATGTCTGAGGTACTTAATTGACTTTTTTTCTACTCCTTGTTGCCAAACTGTAGCTGGCACCAATGTACCTTGATAGACCACTGTCTCTGGTCAGTATCTGCTTGAGACCATATGAATCTATCCCACCCCAGTTGGAAGGGGGCAGGTTGAGGTCCGTGTTGCATTGCAGCCGCGCATATCCCACCGGACTCTGGAACGCAGTGTACTTCACCACCGCTGTGGACTTCACTCCGGGGGACGGGCTGCGGTCCTGGAATGAACATTTGGAATACAGCACAGTACCACTAATCCAACACCTCAAAGATCCTACTGTAAGTTCATACAGGGTAAGGGATTTGAAATCGATCGCCTTGAATATTTTTTATATCTTTAATCCTCTTAAAAGACCGGTCGACCACCCACCGGTTGAAAAAGAAAATAACCACTCAGAAGGACATCCTCTTCGTCACCTAAAATATCCAAGTCGGGGTTCCCTCAAGTTCCGAACTCGCTTCGTTCGTTCTTGTATTTATGATAATAGACGAGAACGGGTATAAGGCCCTTAGCCTTGTGATAGCTTGAGGTTGACTCTTTAGTGTTCACTCTTTTTTTTTAACCCTCTTAAAAGCTCGGCTTCGAATGAAAGTGACTCCATTCAAAGCCTCATCCGCCCAAAAGATTTGCAAGCTGCGAGGCAGTTGGCATTAGCAGCATAGGACTTCCTGTCCACTGGATCCATAACCTGTAAAAGGTCACTGGTAGTAGGTGGATGAGGAAGGTGGAGAACCGTGTGTGGTGGTGCACTCTCAGAAGGGCCTATGTCCAATAATGGATATCTCTAAGCCAATTAAGTAATTAAGTTTTATTAAAATTCATCATAGTTTATTTTAGATATTTAAACACTTGTCACACTCATAATCTTAATAGGAGAACTGGATGAAATTTTTTATTTATTGATGTTAAAAAAAAGGTAAGAGTACCTAGAAACATTAAAAGAAATATCAAGTTCTCGTAAACTGCACTTGATTATGATTGGCTTAATAAATACAGAGGTCTCTCGGTAGAGTACTCCGGACTTCATAGCAAAAACAAATTACTTACAATTAGTCCCATCTTGGAAAAAGTTGCAGAGTAAAGTAACGATTTTTTTATCACTGGTCGACCCGTTAATGGCTGTCGCCTCTATTTAAGCTCAAATTAAGTCAGATGGAACATTGAAGGTATTCCAGAAAATGTAAATATCAAGGTGAAAATTACAGCTACGAGTTTATAAACAAATGTTGAGGTTACCTTGTTGCGATTGCATTCGTTGTCTTCGGAATCTTCCATGTTCAGATTTTTTTACACCCTATCCACGATGATTAATTGTTAAATAACTAATTATACGTAATTACCGTCATACAAACTATTCTAATGGAAAATACCTACACAAAGTTCAGTTCGGCTATTGCTATTTTTGTTTTATTTTTCAAAGAGTAGGCAAAGAGCAAAGAGTATATAATTATATAATCACTACAGAGTAGGTACCTATATAATCACTACGGTTATTTTTGTCAAACAAAGAGTATATAATCACTACGTTGTCAAAATAAAAAACTTTGAAGCACAGATCACAAAACTAGGTTTGAAGCTACGAAGAACGAAACTAAATGGAGCAGTTGTAGTTTTCTACACATACATATGCGTTTATATGTTGTGTGAAATCGACATAGCTATAACAAACATCACACTGTCTTTTTCTAACTAATTCAGAATTGTTTACGTTATACGAGATAGCAACATATTTGATTTTTCTGATTTCGGCAACACTGAAGTTGTGACGTCACGAAAAAATAGCCGGGTGGCCAATTTCTCCATAATTTGTCGCATTTTGTAAATTCGAACATGTAGAAACATGTATACAAAGTTTATGCGTATCATGTTTTTTGAAATATTAGACAATCATATTATTATTCTAATTTGCGTGCGGATTATAATTCGTATTCAGGTGTGAAAATGCCTACTCAGTGTTGTGTTGTGCAGTGCAGATCGTGGAAAGACAAAAATAGGCCACATTTAACATTTCATAGGTCAGTATTCGATTTCATTAATTATATCGTTAAATCGTTAAAAATTATGTGTTATTATGTGTTATGATTATATTACATGCACTTATATAATGTGTAAAAGAAGAAATATTTCTTAAGGATTGAAATAAATTCGATTTAGTTTTTGTTGTTATGTTAACAAAACAAAAACAAAGTACTAATGATGCGACCGCTTTTATACCGATATCGATAAAATTCATATATGTAAAGTTAAATGTTGATAGATGAGTAGGGCTCTATATATCACTACCTTCTATTTGGACCTCGAGGTTTTACACCTCTGACTTCCGTAGTTATTTCCGCTTTAAGAAAACGGGCCGCGGATGCGAACATTTACTATAGGTACAATCACTCGTATCAAATGTAGTTTGGTCTCGCGGGATAAGTAAAAAATCCTAATCCGGAAACATAATATGCACCGCTGGCAAAACCTAGTTTTACTATAAATTAATTTTTAATAGTAATAATTCATTCATTTTGCTCTTAAATATTTAATTACCTACTAACCACAAACTACATCGATAATATTTCCATATCGATAGATAGCTAGAGCAGCCCTTCTGATCAGCTGACTGGTGCCTATCTGTGATTGGCTGATAGCTGTGATTGGCTATTTGATGCGACACAAGAGGGCGGAAATACCCAGCCGAAAAGACTCACTACTTTGTGTCCATTACTTTATATACGACAACAAAGACGACAACTTCCGCGCGCCATCGTTGGACGTTGACCATTGTTCGCCGCCATTGTATAAGGTCCATGGTTTGAAGTCGATTTGAAGTTGTGTGAAGTGTCAAGTCAAAACTCAAAATTCAAATCAACAAGGAAGTAAAATTGAGATTTTATTTTCTGGTGCCTTTAGATTAGGTATATGTGTTCTGTGGTATATGTGTAAAACGTAGTGATTATATACTCTTTGTATGGTATGTGGTCTGTGGTCTGTGGTGGTCTGTGGCACTTTATCAATCCGGTATTTTTCCGATCTTAAATATTTAAAAATAATCGTATTCTTGGTCATCTATTTGTGCTAAAAATAAATTATTCATCTTCAACTCATTAATGAATGAAACATAATGAACAGAACAAGTTATCGAGTTCAAAACTCAAGTGTTTTAGAAGTGTAACATTTATAACCTATAGTTGCTTAAAGTAGATTTATATGCCAATTATACAATTAATTTGATTATTTACTAGAGTGAATTAGTAAAAATGCGTCTGTCTGTACGTTTATTTTCATCCGTTGTGAACAAAAGGCCGTTCTTTATAACAACGCCGATTTTTTACGTAAACGCAGGTAAGATCAGTTTAGTAACTTAAATAGTGCACTAAGAAAGGATTTTTCAAAACTCACCCCCTGAAGGGGTGAAACAGGGGTCCAAAGTTTGTTTGTACAGAACCGATTTTGCTGGAATTTGGAATATATTATCCTGGATTAAGACATAGGCTTCTTTTTATCCTGGAAGAATCTATGGTTCTCATGGTTGAAAAACAAATTCATGCTCTGCATTCCATTTCACCCGCTGGAATTTCAATATGAATAAAAATCACATTTTAATTTTTTTACAGCTCCCCACCTAGGTCATTTATACTCAGCTGTAGTTGCAGATGCTATTCAGAGATTTGAAAAACTTGTGAATCCAGACTGCAATATTATATTTAGCACAGGTAATTTTATTTATTTATTGGGGTTCACAAACAACAACACAGTATATTTTATACAAGAGTTTTATTTTATAAGGTCTCACCTTGACCATAAAGTCACAAGAAACCTGGTTTAAAAATTCTTCTAGTTAGACCTGAAATATTTATACAATACTAGATACAAAATAAAATAAATAAATAGTGGACAGCATCACATACATTGCTCCGCTTCCTTAGTAAGTAGCTTATGCACTTGTGCTAAGGAAATCAGAAACAAAGAATGAAGGTACCACGTTACAACACCCAGACCCGAGACAATGTAGAAAACTTATTTTTCTACATTGCCCCGACCGGGGATCGAACACGGAACCTCAGAGATGGCAGCGCCTTGAAAACCGGCACACTAACCACTCAACCACGGAGGTTGTCAATATATAATGGATATCTGGTAACTATCGAGTATCTGGCCTATCTGGCAGATATCCAGCTATTTGACTACATGGTTGGCCCAATATCCTGTATCTGGTATCTGGCCAAACTTTCATCTCAACCGTTTTCTCTCTATAAAACACTTGTTGACCTGGCAAACCTTGTTTTGCCATATAAATTATTTCTCCCTTAGGGGTATGAAAAATAATTTACGAGTTCTAAAGTGACTTTTAACCAGAATGCTGGAAACTTAACTTGCAGGTACAGATGAGCATGGCACAAAGGTCCAGCAGGCAGCAGCCAAAGCGAACCTGCCTCTGCAGGAGTACTGCAGCGGTGTGTCGCAGCAGTACCAGGACCTGTTCACACAGTTTGAAGTGGGCTACACAGACTATATACGGACCACAGAGGATAGGCACAAGAAAGCTGTCAGGCATTTCTGGGTATGAATAAAACATACTACTCAATCCCTCATAGAGTCTCTAGCTGCTGTCTCAAGTAATTATTTACATAAATAGCTATAATATTATTAATTAATAGAATTGATAAAGGATGTCCCAAAAAGAGCACTGGATTTAAATTTGCTGCCATTTCATAAAATTATGAGTTAGATGATGAAATACGCTACCCTAAGAGGACGGGAAAGATGTGATGTATATTGAAGATAAAAATTTCTCAAATAATATGGTGTCTTCCTACATTTGGATACCTGACAGCACATACGATGGTCGCATACATTAGCGCCATTTTACAGTTTTAACAACTTAAAAACCCAGCTTCAGGGCGGAGCCTGATGTGTGGACGTCAGTAAGTGCTGTCCCTTAATTTGTTTAATCAATGGCAAGCACGCATAATTTGTTTAATTGGTGGGGGAAATTGCTCAAACAAAGGAGAATGACCAAAGGTGGTGTCAAGTTTTCTCATGAACCAAAACCAAAATAGTTTAGGAAAATAAAATAGGGTTTTTTTAAGAACTATTGGTACTAAAAATTTGTTTTTCACATCCGGAATTTAATTTTCCATACAAAAAGTTACTTTCTTTGCGATGCCACATTTTGTGTCACACTGATTTTACTAATAAGAACAACTTTAGAATCCGGATATTAATTAAAAAAGTAATAACTGTAGGAGTTAATGTGGAGACCGTAGTCTATAAAAAATAAAGTTTGGGTTTGTTCAGCTTGATACGGGAATCCATACATCCGTGGTGATTGTCCTTTCACACGAAAAAATCCAAAATGGTGGATTCATGATGGAGACCATATTAATTTTGTTTTCTTCATATAACTTAAACAAATTATTATTGAGGAATGAACTGGTTGTTTCAGAGGAAGCTGGTAAAAAACGACTACATCTACAAAGCTAAGTATGCGGGCTGGTACAGCGTGAATGATGAGGCATTTGTGCCGGAGACACACACCAGAGATGAGGTTACCGACGATGGAAAGGTAATTTATTCAAAATAAAATGATTCGTTTCATATAGGCCTGTAAATAATGAATCATCATCTCAACCCTTTTTTATGTCCCACTGCTGGGCACGGGTCTTCTCTCGGACTGAGAGGGGTTTGGCCATAAGCCCACCACACTGGCCAAGTGCGGGTTGGCGGGCTTCACACACCTTCGAACATTTTTGTGAACTCTCAGGCATGGAGGTTACCTCACAATGTTTTACTTTACCATGAAGCAAGTAATATTTAGTTTCCTAAAAGAGCAGTGATGGCTCAGTGCCTCTGCCTCTCATAAGGAGGTTGCGGGTTCAAATCCTGGGCACGCACCTCTGACTTAAATAATTAATATATGTATTTAATGGTGATAAAACCATGTTTCATAGGGTCTGGGCTAGCTCCAATGTAAAGCGTATGCATGTCATAGTAAATGTATGTACCGTCTTCTCGTTCCCAGTCCCACGACTACTGTGGTGTAATAGCTAGAAAAAGACTAAGAAAATACTCTGACTTTTGTCAAACAAAATTCTACTTGTTGACTGCACTGTAGCACTGCAAATTCGTTGGTGAGGCTTTGAATCAAGTCGCCTTCATTCGAATCCGAGCTTTTAAGAGGGTTAAAGAGAAAGATTGAACACTAAATAGTCAATCTCAAGCTTCACAAGGCTGAGGGCCTTATACTCGTTCGCAAAAGTCTATTGTCATAAGAAACTACGAATACAAGAGTGAGCGAAGTGAGTTCGGGACTTGAGGTCACCCCGACTTGGACAACGGAAAGGTGACGAAGAGGATAGCCATCCTTTTGAGTGGTTATTTTCTTTTATGACCACCCAGAAATAGGTTCCGTCGACTGGGCTTTTAAGAGGATTAAAGATATAAGAAATATTCAAGGCGACCGGATTCAAAACCCTTACCAAATTCTATTCGTATTCGCAGGTGAAAGTATCAATAGAGTCCGGCCATCGTGTTGAATGGACAGAAGAAACTAACTACATGTTCAGACTTAGTGCCTTCAAGACGCATCTCATAGAGTGGCTTAAAACTGGTGAGGCATCAAAGATCATAAGTTATAATTTGTATTCTGCTAAGCAAAACCTTTCATTTTATACCCATATTCTAGGAGTGCATTAAAAAAACTCCGCCATATTGGATTTAAAATGACGTCATACAGCTAAATATGTCATCCAAACAAATCGAGAGCATACCAAATCACTTCTTATCCCTCAATAAGACTGCTTACACCGGCACACCGGCCTGTAGTTATTTACTTTAACACTAACAACTTTTGTTCTATGGCTTTTCAAAACTCAGTATTAATTTATCTACTATATAAAAATAAGCCGGGTTTTCCTTCCTGACGCTATAACTCCAGAACGCACGAACCGATTTCCACGGTTTTGCATTCGTTGGTAAGGTCTCAGGCTCCGTGAGGTTTATAGCAAAGAAAATTCATTGATTAAAAAAAAATGTTACATAAAACGAAGCCGGTACTGCTGGCGAACGAAGCTGGTGGCGAAACGGAGTTCGCCGGGTTTGCTAGTTTCATACAAAAAAATGTTATTCCTGTAAAGTTACATTACACTGTTGCGGTTTCGCGCGCCGCGGTCCGCGCCGTTGCCACTTGCCGATGTTACAATTACAGAGTAGGAACAAGTAGAGTATCTCTATAAAATATTGAATTGAATATTTGATATTTCTCAAAATATTGAGTAAAAGAAAGTAGTAGAACAAAAGTTGTTAGTTTTAATGTACCTAAACAAATACATGCAGAGAGCGAATTGGTATTTTTATATAACCCTGTATCTACTTTCGAGAATTTTCCACTTGTTTACATCCCCGCATTCTTAGAAGGAAATTGCCAGAAATCTATTGTGTGAAGGTCATCGGACCTAGTTGTTTACGATTTACGAGTGTTGTCGCAGGGAGTGACGCGCGATTATGAACCTTATCCCACTTTTCATAAGGTTCATTCATAAGATTATTGAAAATATATAATTAGAGATTACAGATCAATATGAAAGCTGCCAGACGTGTGAGACAGTTGTGTGTTACAGATGGAGTGATTCAACCAAGCAAGTTCCAGAAACAACTCCAAGATTTCCTGTTGAGCAGTACATATTTTCCAGACATATCCGTCAGTAGGCCTTCATCCCGGGTGCACTGGGCTATCAGGGTATGTCTTTTAGTAAGGTTTAATAATTCTAATGTGCAAAATGTCTAAACTCAGGCCAGGTTCACTTGATAAGTGAACCTGGCCTGAGTTTAGATGAAGAAACTATTGACCTCATTGACGTACTAATTTCAGACGGCCGCCGCGCGCCGGCTACTTTGCTCGCGTTAGTTCTTGTACGGTCTATTTCATGCGTTGCGTGCGCCCGTTTGTGAGGCAACCTTAGTACGTCGAATGAGATAAAGTTACGCGATAGAAAGAGACCACAACTTTGGGTTTCTTGCAGGTTGTTAGCCAGACGACGCTAATGCGAACTGAATTGCGCTGTTTGTGTCAGTGCTATTTACGCTATTTCTTTAAATCATCTTGCGGAGTGAGCCTTCTGTACCGTTAGGTACTATTATGTATTCAATGACTCAACTAATTTAATGTGGCTGGAAATAGTTTCATGGAGATCGATTTGAAAAGGATAGCAATATATTTAGAGGTGTCAATTTAGTTTCGTTTATAGATCTTGTAAACAGAATTGGCACCAATAAGTAATGTTTCAAGTCCTTGGGTCTATCTTTTTCTGACACAGACCATTTCGAATCTTGCAATTTCAAATTTCTTTGGTGTGTTATATTGAATAACATCCATATCTACATAGCCAGAAATTTGATTATAATATATCCTCAAGGCCTAATGTGGTATGACAAAATAAGGCCAATTTACCCTTCACCCAGGTACCTGATGATGAAGAGCAGAGCATCTACGTGTGGCTGGACGCTCTGATCAACTACCTGACGGTGACCGGCTACCCCGACGAGGACCTGATGAAGAGCAGACGCGCCTGGCCGCCTGACGTGCACGTCGTTGGCAAGGATATACTCAAGTACGTGACACTTAACCCCTCACCAGGTACCTGATGATGAAGAGCAGAGCATCTACGTGTGGCTGGACGCTCTGATCAACTACCTGACGGTGACTGGCTACCCTGACGAGGACCTGATGAAGAGCAGACGCGCCTGGCCGCCTGACGTGCACGTCGTTGGCAAGGATATACTCAAGTACGTGACACTTAACCCCTCACCAGGTACCTGATGATGAAGAGCAGAGCATCTACGTGTGGCTGGACGCTCTGATCAACTACTTGACGGTGACCGGCTACCCTGACGAGGACCTGATGAAGAGCAGACGCGCCTGGCCGCCTGACGTGCACGTCGTTGGCAAGGATATACTCAAGTACGTGTCAAATAACCCCTCATCAGGTGTCTGATGACAAAGAGCAGAGCATCTACGTGTGGCTGGACGCTCTGATCAACTACCTGACGGTGACTGGCTACCCTGACGAGGACCTGATGAAGAGCAGACGCGCCTGGCCGCCTGACGTGCACGTCGTTGGCAAGGATATACTCAAGTACGTGTCAAATAACCCCTCATCAGGTGTCTGATGACAAAGAGCAGAGCATCTATGTGTGGCTGGACGCTCTGATCAACTACCTGACGGTGACCGGCTACCCTGACGAGGACCTGATGAAGAGCAGACGCGCCTGGCCGCCTGACGTGTCAAATAACCCCTCACCAGATACCTGATGACGAAGAGCATATGGCTGTGGCAAACGGTATTGTCAATACCGTTTGCATTGTACAAAACCTTGACCGTCCGTTGACTGCTGGACAAAGACCTCCTGATTTTCAACCTTTTTTTATTTATTACGGAGGGGAAATATCCACTGAGATATCCAATTGGATTATGTGGAATTTTTACCCACTAAAACGCCCTTGGACATCCTCAGCTCATATTGGAAGCGAGACATCTCATACGAACGCAACGATCTCCCTTGGGCATCGCCCATTGGGATAACCTCTGGCTGACCCTTTACTTTATTAACATTGTCACTTTCATGCAAGGTCAGGGTCAACCCCAAGGACCAAGGCTATTATGGGGCCTGGGATTGCTATCTATCTATCTATTGATTTCCAACCCATAAGTCTCTGCGCCACTTGTGTCCAGCAACATCCCGCGACTCTATTAATGCCATCATTGCGTCTGCCAACACTACGCTTTCCCGTGCGAGATTGCCACTCCAGCACATTGGGCACAGCACATCCCCCAGCATCCGCTCATTGCCACTTCAGCATCGCGATATGTCGAGCTGTGCCGCTGACTCTAATTCGCCGGATATTCACATTTCTACGTAGAGATACTCCGTGTATTGCTCTTTCCGTCGCTCGCTAAGTTACTCTGATGCCGCCTACAGACTCACGCCGAACACCCGAGAAGCGTGATTCTCGCCGTCTCGTTCTCGCGTTCGCCTGTTCTCCGATCGGTGTCGGTATTTTGACCCGAGACAAAGGATTTCTTCTAATCCCAAGCGAGAAAATTGAGAGTGTGGACAATTTCTTTTTTTCCAGAAAACTCAGCGAATTTCTCGACGAACTTTCTCGCTGTGAGTCTGTAGGGGATGATAGCCTTTTCATGAGGCCCGTAGTCAATGACCATATGAAACCTACATCCTCAAGTATCCCGAATTGCCTCTTGAGAGTGCAAGCATCGTTCCAGATTCCACGGCATCTACTGGCCAGCGTTCCTCATGGCCGCGCGCTGGCACCCGCCGCGCCAGATCGTGTGCCACTCGCACTGGACGGTGGACGGCTGCAAGATGTCCAAGTCGCTGGGGAATGTGGTGTCGCCGAGCGCTGCGCCCGTTGCGCCTTCTGCGTTGCGGTACATGCTGCTCAGAGAGGCCACAATGGCTGACGACGCTAGTGAGTGCTTATTTATTTAGTACCATAACATATATGTTACTTAAAAAATTAGAAAGATGGTTGTGTTCAAGGATACACTTACCTCTATAAGAGATTTCTGCCAGTGACCCTAGCTAGTGGGAGAGGTGAAAGGGAAAAGGAGAATAGCTACTGTGACTATGTTAATCTGTATGGCCGCCATCTTGGATTATCGAATCCAAGATGGCGTTTTCAGTATCACGTTTTACTGACCAGCACCGAAAAGAACCCTAAATTGATGCCTTTCATCTCACATTTTTATTATAATGTCTGCCATCTTGGATTTTGAAAATCGTCGTTACTACCTAAGTACATAGTGACTTATTTAAGTAGACCACGACAGCCATATTGGATTTTAATATTGTAATTTTTTTTGCAGATTACAGTGAAACGAAGCTTATCAACATCGCCAACTCGGAACTGGCAGATACCCTGGGGAATCTCACGTCGCGAGCGACCGGCTCCGCGCTCAACCCTCGCGGGGAGTTCCCGGCGCTGCACACCCACGAGCTGACGGAGTGCATGAGCAGACACGTCACTGCCGACCTGCTGGACAGAGTGGACAGGCTGCCTGGTGAGTCGACTCATAGACCTCTCATCGCGAGCTACCGGCTCCGCGCTCAACCCTCGCGGGGAGTTCCCGGCGCTGCACACCCACGAGCTGACGGAGTGCATGAGCAGACACGTCACTGCCGACCTGCTGGACAGAGTGGACAGGCTGCCTGGTGAGTCGACTCATAGACCTCTCATCGCGAGCGACCGGCTCCGCGCTCAACCCTCGCGGGGAGTTCCCGGCGCTGCACACCCACGAGCTGACGGAGTGCATGAGCAGACACGTCACTACCGACCTGCTAAACAGAGTGGACAGGCTGCCTGGTGAGTCGACTCATAGACCTCTCATCGCGAGCTACCGGCTCCGCGCTCAACCCTCGCGGGGAGTTCCCGGCGCTGCACACCCACGAGCTGACGGAGTGCATGAGCAGACACGTCACTGCCGACCTGCTGGACAGAGTGGACAGGCTGCCTGGTGAGTCGACTCATAGACCTCTCATCGCGAGCTACCGGCTCCGCGCTCAACCCTCGCGGGGAGTTCCCGGCGCTGCACACCCACGAGCTGACGGAGTGCATGAGCAGACACGTCACTGCCGACCTGCTGGACAGAGTGGACAGGCTGCCTGGTGAGTCGACTCATAGACCTCTCATCGCGAGCTACCGGCTCCGCGCTCAACCCTCGCGGGGAGTTCCCGGCGCTGCATACCCACGAGCTGACGGAGTGCATGAGCAGACACGTCACTGCCGACCTGCTGGACAGAATGGACAGGCTGCCTGGTGAGTCGACTCATAGACCTCTCATCGCGAGCTACCGGCTCCGCGCTCAACCCTCGCGGGGAGTTCCCGGCGCTGCACACCCACGAGCTGACGGAGTGCATGAGCAGACACGTCACTGCCGACCTGCTGGACAGAGTGGACAGGCTGCCTGGTGAGTCGACTCATAGACCTCTCATCGCGAGCTCCCGGCTCCGCGCTCAACCCTCGCGGGGAGTTCCCGGCGCTGCACACCCACGAGCTGACGGAGTGCATGAGCAGACACGTCACTGCCGACCTGCTGGACAGAGTGGACAGGCTGCCTGGTGAGTCGACTCATAGACCTCTCATCGCGAGCTACCGGCTCCGCGCTCAACCCTCGCGGGGAGTTCCCGGCGCTGCACACCCACGAGCTGACGGAGTGCATGAGCAGACACGTCACTACCGACCTGCTAAACAGAGTGGACAGGCTGCCTGGTGAGTCGACTCATAGACCTCTCATCGCGAGCTACCGGCTCCGCGCTCAACCCTCGCGGGGAGTTCCCGGCGCTGCACACCCACGAGCTGACGGAGTGCATGAGCAGACACGTCACTGCCGACCTGCTGGACAGAATGGACAGGCTGCCTGGTGAGTCGACTCATAGACCTCTCATCGCGAGCTACCGGCTCCGCGCTCAACCCTCGCGGGGAGTTCCCGGCGCTGCACACCCACGAGCTGACGGAGTGCATGAGCAGACACGTCACTGCCGACCTGCTGGACAGAGTGGACAGGCTGCCTGGTGAGTCGACTCATAGACCTCTCATCGCGAGCTACCGGCTCCGCGCTCAACCCTCGCGGGGAGTTCCCGGCGCTGCACACCCACGAGCTGACGGAGTGCATGAGCAGACACGTCACTGCCGACCTGCTGGACAGAGTGGACAGGCTGCCTGGTGAGTCGACTCATAGACCTCTCATCGCGAGCTACCGGCTCCGCGCTCAACCCTCGCGGGGAGTTCCCGGCGCTGCACACCCACGAGCTGACGGAGTGCATGAGCAGACACGTCACTGCCGACCTGCTGGACAGAGTGGACAGGCTGCCTGGTGAGTCGACTCATAGACCTCTCATCGCGAGCTACCGGCTCCGCGCTCAACCCTCGCGGGGAGTTCCCGGCGCTGCACACCCACGAGCTGACGGAGTGCATGAGCAGACACGTCACTGCCGACCTGCTGGACAGAGTGGACAGGCTGCCTGGTGAGTCGACTCATAGACCTCTCACCGCGAGCGACCGGCTCCGCGCTCAACCCTCGCGGGGTGCACACCCAGTGCACACCCACGAGTTTTATATAGCATTAAACTTAAACCTAAATAATGAGACAAAGCTATATAATATACATTTTGAGCCTTAACACTCCCATGAATAATATAATGTTTTATACTTATTTTCAGAAATAAGCCACGAACACTACACAAACTACCAATTCTACAAAGTGGTGGACTCCGTCATACATGTGTTACACTTGGCCAATCTGTTCTTCGAAACCATGAAACCTTGGGACTTGAAGAAAAAACCCGAGTGCCAGAAAGAATTGGACGTAATCCTCCACATAACTTTAGAGACTTTGAGAGTTTGCTCGATTATATTACAGCCAATTATACCAAGTATGGCGACGAAGTTGTTAGATAAACTCCAAGTGCCGAAAGATTCTAGGAGCTGGCAACACTGCGAGACGCCATCTTGGAGAGTACAAGGCGCCATCTTTGAAACGAAGCATATCCAAAGCGGGAAATTCGTGCTCTTCCAAAGGATATATGCGGATAAGAAGAAAATGCAGAAGAAAACGGCTAGCGGATAGAAATTCTGTAAAAAATCTGTGGATTTTGAAATTTGACTCCCCACTTAGCTCCAATGTGGGTTGGACTTTGAAGTAACCTATATTATTGACCGTCATCCTCCACATAACGTTAGAGAATTTAAGAGTTTGCTCGATTATATTACAGCCAATTATACCAAGCATGGCGACGAAGTTGCTAGATAAACTCCAAGTGCCGAAAGATTCTAGGAGCTGGCAACACTGCGAGACGCCATCTTGGAGAGTACAAGGCGCCATCTTTGAAACGAAGCATATCCAAAGCGGGAAATTCGTGCTCTTCCAAAGGATATATACGGATAAGAAGAAAATGCAGAAAAAAACGGCTAGCGGATAGAAATTCTGTAAAAAATTCTGCGGATTTAGTGATTTGACTCCCCACTTAGCTCCAATGTGGGTTGAACTTTGACGTATCCATTATAAATTAAAGAGTGTCATGGGACACTCGGATACATACCAAAATTGGACTAACACCTTAAAAAACACCATTTTATATTTTCATATGTGATTTCACCCATCGCTCGATAGATCGCGCTAACGAGTTCGTCAATTCATATCAGATCTCTATGCGTGATTGCTTGCGTGCCCATTCTGTTGACTAGTTAGACAAACTTTCATCGTAGATTCTCGAAGATTTTCTTCGTGACAGGATTTTCGTCACGCAAAAGATCCATTTTTTTTTTCGCCGATACTGTCCGAAAAAATCTTTGTTTCAAAAGATGTAGCATCGACAGAACGCTCAGTGTAAATTCTGTTTATAGTAGGATAGGAAATTCGACGCTTACATCACAACCGCCATAAATTTTGCACATATTACTTAAAATAATTAATGTAAATAAAAAACGAATATTTTTTATTAAAACTGAGATTATATTTTAGCATTATATCGTGTTTAGTTCAAAGTCTATTTATTGTTGTTTATAGTCTTAATTTTACTCTTTGGTTAGTCCCATTTGTTCCATGGAGCAAGATATCGAAGTTTAATTTATCTTGTTATGTTCCATGGAACAAAAAGAGATGAAATCTGTTCTTCGATATCTTGACATTAATATATTATTAAAAACGAATGCTAGTTAGAGTCATCCTGAACATTAGAGACTAAGAGTTTGCTCAATTATATTACAGCCTAGTATGGCCACGAAGTTGGGTAAATTATTACAAATACCCAAAGAGTAACTGGCAACACAGACATGCCATATCTTACAGGAATCTCTTGTTATCTTTGAAACGCTGCATAACATTTAGTGTCATATCTTTGCTCTTCCAATTATAATTCCCATCTGTTCCATGGAACAAGATGCGAGATAACTTAACGATGATAATATGATGTTCCATGGAACAAACAGGAATACAGCATACCTATTTTGTAGGGAAAGTTAAAAATTATGACGTCTCTGTCTGTTTCTGTTTAATACAACAAGATAAACAGAGAAAAATATAAAACTCACTCTAATTAACATACAAGTCATGGCCCCTAGTTATTATTTTTATCATTAAAAAACTTTTGTTCTATAAAAGTTTCAGAATTTGTAAAAATTATAGGCTTTTATAGTCGAGAATACGCGAATGTTCCCCGGAAGACGCGCGGTGTTCCCTTTTTGACACCTATTCAGTTTGTATTTTATGCAATTGACATAAAGCTCATAATGCTATGTAAAAAAAAGTCTCTTCCGCATGCCGCGGTGTTAAGGAGCACACCACAGGTGTGCCCGCGAAATTCAAATTTTTTGTGTTTTTTTGCGATTTTTAAGCTGATAAGACGTCATAGGCTTATGGAGTCAAATTCCGATAATCCCAAGTTCATCTTTACGTATCTTTAAAAATCTCTGCTTGAAAGTGTCGAGTTAAAGAAATTAATCCGAGATTTGCGAGTTGCTCACTTAAAACTCTTTACTCGGACTAATTTCCTAGGATAGACATTTTTATGCAAAAATTTTGATATAAACATGTAAAGAAGTAACTGCAATTCTCGCAAAATGACTGCCATAAGCCTATATTATGTGTAATTAGCGTACAAATTGCAAAAAAACACGAAAATTTTGAATTCCGCGGTCAGACCTGTTGAGTTCGCCTTAATTGACCCAAGAACAAGAGTTGCTAGTTTAAAGTTAGTGTGTTTGTTATTTTTTAATATTACCCTTTTTTTTGAGTCCTGTAAATAAGTAATAACTATAAAGGTGCATTTGTTTTAAGGATAGTTTCAGACTGATTTTCCTATATTAAAAATATATTGTGACTTGTTGAATAAATGGATTTATTTTACTATTTTTGTCGTATATTTTTTCAAGAATTACCTTTTATGTACCTACACTGATTCAGTGGTCTATTTTTTTCTTAGCTCAGCTGCCATTTCACGTGATGGTAAGTGACGAGGCAGCCGAAGACTTTATCGTACTAATTACTCGACTGCCCAAAAAAGAAGTGTAATGTTTTTAGGGTTCATGTATGTATGTGAGTTTCTTTATTCCACCATAACTTCTGAACGGCTGAATAGGTTTGTACTTAGTATCGTTATATTTTGACTACTACTACTACTACTATATTTTTTGGTAAATAGTCGTTTTACCACATGGCAGTCGTGTTTTTTTATTTTTAAACTAGCTGTTGCCCGCGGCTCCGCCCGCGTGAATTACGATTTTTTTACATAATATACCTTGCTACTGGAATTCCTTGATTTTTCGCGGGATTCTGGTGTGAAGTTGTACAGAAACCTGTTCTTACTTTGCACGGGTTATCTTGTGGTGATTTTGAAAACTCCTTTTTCTTAATAATAATATAAAGTTTCATTAATACGTAGTTGAAAGATCAAAAGGACAATTGTAACTGTCGATATTTCGACCCAGTGGCACAGGTCGTGGTCACTACGTGACCACGACTTGTACCAATGTATCGAAATATCGACAGTTAAAATCGTCCTTTTCATTGTGATTTTTATTCTGAAACCACGAAATATGTCAAAAATTATTAAACCATGTGAAAAGTTGTACTGGTGGTAGAACTCTTCTTTCAGAGTTCGGCCGGGTAGGTACCACTGGGATAAATTACTCTACTAACAATATTCCCCAGCCCAACATAATATAAGAGTCTTTTAAAAATCTTTGCTTCATCTCAATACAATCCAAAACATCAGAATGGGCAATGGCTATATACGTATAAAAAGATCTTAGATGACAGTCAGTCGGTTAGGATCGATAAGACCTAAGAGTTAAAAATATTTGTGAACCATTATCTTACCCTTTCCATATTGCGGATGATAAAGTTTAAATCTGTTCATGTCTTAACAGTGCCATCTTAATATAAAGTCAGGAAACAGTAAATAACATGACAGTTAATTTTTATTAAAAAAAATTCGGTAGTACCTATCTCAGAGTTTTACATTCAAGTTCCACATAAATTGTAGAGATGGCGCTATACGGTATAACGTAGCGATAACGCCAGTTACATGATGTTTGTTCACCCTAAAAGTGAAAAATTTTAAACCATACAAAATCTCCTGCTAAGCCTATTTATTAACGGCTGTAAGAGTACTCCAGCCTTACTTGAGCCCTACGTCCTAGCCCTAGGTTCTTTGTGAATTCCGAGTTTCAAGTCACCTACCTACTTGAACTTAAAGGTTCTGATGTCTGTAATTTCTGAACTACAAAAGTGATGATGATAAGATTTGTATGGAATAATTTGTAAAGAACCTCCTTTCTAACAAAAAAAGAATGAATGGAATCGGACAACGCGTTAATGAATTATAACTAAAAAACGTTTGGACTTTGATGCCGTCTACCAGGGAAACCATGATGAATTTCGGGACAAAAACTATCCTATGTCCTACCTCGGGGTATGAACTATAATCATGTCAAGTCTCATTTAAATCCATCCAGCGGATTAGCCGTGATGCCCGGTCGTGAAACAGACAGACAGACAGACAGACAGACAGACAGACAGACAGACAGACAGACAAAAATTAAACAAATTACAGTTTTGCCTTCAGTATCGACTAAATAGTGTCCTCCAACAAAAATTTTCAAAATATCTTCAATGTACAGAATTCGACCCTTTACAGTTTTATTATAAGTATAGATTACTTGTTTGGAAGGCGTGAACGCTGAACCCCCTAACGATTGTTATTGCTAATGCTACACAGCATCGCAACGAACGCTAAATCGCTTGACAGTACTGCCAAATGATGAAATTTGACTTTTCATTGATATAAATGTCACAGCCAAAGCGATTAATCCGGATATTATACATATCATCTGGCCATTATTAATAATGTCAACTCAATTAGGATAAAGTGATAATTGACATAGAATTAATCACATTAACCAGCTATTATTTATACCATCTTCGAAGACTTGGATAATGTAATAAAACAAGTATGGATAAAGATTATTTACCTGTTTACTAACTTATTTACGAATGTTTTTATGTAATTCCCTTCACAATGTCACTAGCTTTCGTAAATAACTCAAATTAACGAGAAGTAATTAGAAAAATTATTATTAAAAATCATAATTTGTTAGGTTATTTCAGACGACATTTAACGTATTTCTTTGCCAGTTTGCTAATATTTTAATGAAATAATAGTATTAATACAGGGTCTAGGAGCGAGCGAAGCGAGCTCGGGACTTGAGGGCACCCCGACTCGGTTGGGTTAGGTGACGAAGAGGATTCCTGTACCTGTGCCATTGGGCCATCGCCATTGTATTTATATTATGATTAAGAAAAAGGAGTTTTCAAAGTCACCACAAGGTAACCCGTGCGGAGTAAGAACAGGTTTCTGTATAATATCACACCAGAATCCCGCGAAAAATCAAGGATTTCCTCGGTATATGTAAAAAAAATCATAATTCACGCGGGCGGAGCCGCGGGCAACAGCTAGTATGAAATTAAATATTTTTCTCTCTTTCATAACAGGCTTCCTTCTAAATAGATAAGTTTGGCTCAAAATGAAACTCTCTTACTATATCAGAGTCAATTTATTTTATGAATACGCTTATTAAATAATAATATTTGCATCAAAATACTGCAATAACGACTAACAGTACCAAGAAAGCTAAGTTTACTTAAGGAGCATGCCACGGGTGTGCCCGCGAAATTCAAATTTTTTGTGGTTTTTCGCGATTTTTAAGCTAACAAGACTTATATGGCAGTCAAATTGCGGGAATCCCAGTATCGTCTTCACGTGTTTATATAAAAATATCTTAAAAGTGTCGAGTTAAAGAAATTAGTCCGAGATTTGCGAATTACTCACTTAAACTCGATAGTCGGACTTATTTCCTAGGATAGACATTTTTAATCAAAAATTTTGATATAAACATGTACAGATGATACTGCGATTCCCGCAACAAATTGCAAAAAACCATGAAAATTTTGAATTTCGCGGGTAGACTCGTTGATTTCGCCTTAATTTTACTAACACGCTATCCTACAGCCTGATTGGTGCGCGTTCATTCATACAATTCCATACAAAATTAATCCTTATTCCTTATCAATATTTCTAACTGGGCGCTTTAACTACGTAATTTAATGATGCCTTAGGCACGTTTAACTCAGACACGAGAGCATCCTCATGAGACGATGATTTCTTTAAACCATAATTTTGCAACTCAACTAATGATGCATCAGTGTCGGAGCGAAACATACATACAGTTTAGATGTCTAACTGATACGTAAATGCAGCGAAAAGCAAAAAAAAACTAATGTTTTCATATTCAACATTGAAAAACCACACCTCAATTAATACGCAAAATTGTATGAATAAACATCACACTTTCACCATACCTTTAGAGGTCCTTACCATATATAAAATATAAATACAGTAAATTACAAAATAATAATATCTCAATTTTCAATACAATAGTTACAATAAAATTATTCGAAATGCATCCGTGAGTATGATTCAGGTATGATTCAAAATACATTTAATTAAATCCGTTTAATGTGATACCACAAGAATTAAAATGGCTTGGTTTTGAATCTACGCCATAATAACTAACTTCGACCTAAGCTATGGCTTCAGCTTCACTTAGGGTCAATTTACACCACGGCGGAATGGAATGGAAGAGCCTTTCTTTACACAGTATAATGAACTTTATGTCAATATACTATAAGATAGAAATTAAAAAAATTCTTGAGAATGCGTGAGGATTCCCCGGAAGACGCACGACCTCTTTTGGCTCCTATTTAGCTAGTATCTTATATAATTGACATAAAGTTCATTATGCTATTTAAAAAAGTCTATTCCATTCCATTCCGCCGCGGTGTAAATTGACCCTTATAAGTATAGGTCTACGTCACAATATGGTTAACAAGTAAAGTATTTTAGAACACATTGTAATTTGCCGGTACCTTGAGTTTCTATCTCTTCTAGAAACTCACGATTTTTTAAATAACAAACGATTTTTATTTATTGCTTGATTAGCCAAAACTAAGTATAATATAGGTATTTAACATATCTAATTCGGAAAAAATATTAATAATACCTACTTGAGGCCGTGCGTTGTACTTTTAAATGAATTACATAGTAATTTCATCAAAACATTTTTTTTTCAAGCTATAAAATACAACCACAATTTAGAAATCATACAGTGGGGTATTTAAAATTTTTGAATCATTGTTTATTTAAGCAGTCAAATATCAGCCTAAGTTAGCCGGGTTGCTAATTAATTAATTTTTAATACAATCCGTTCCCACAGCTATAAAAAAACTACTTTAAAAGCTGATATTTAATAATATTATGCAATCGATTGCAATAAAATCTTGGAAATCTCTAAAGAAAATGGTTGTTTGATATGAATTGACATTATTTAACACTAAAATTGCATTTGTTTGTGCGAAACGTTGAAATCTTCACTGTTCCCGTCACGAAAGAAAATGCACAGGAATTTTCTAAGTACTACGATTGGCATTTATCCAAACTCAGTGACCAACTCAGTGAAGCTACGTGATGACAGGAACAGAACTTATCTGACATACATTATAATGTATAATGCATTTCATAGCCAACTTTAACAGCTGTCACAGAACTATTTGTTCAATTTTATTTGATCAATTTAATTAGTATTTTTTTTTTATTTATAATTTAATTTAGTTCACAATATATATTTTTTTTGAGTCAATTACCCAATGAATTTTTAATTTTCGTGACGAGTACAGTGAACTTTAATTTATTTTAATAGTTTGAGCGCTCGGAACATGACCCAGGAACTTAAAATCACTACGACCTCCTTCCGTTTAACGCGCTGCCTACCTCACTAACACAGTTTAGCTAGTGCACAGTAGAGCAACCCTTCCATGTTAATTGTGATAATAAAGAGAGTATGTCAAACACGAATAGACATTCAAATATGTCACAAAGGTTAGAGAACACGAATATATTTTTATTGTTATATAATAAAAGAATAAATCATTGTGTTGTTATTAACATCAAAAAAGCAACCAATCGAGGTATTTTGCATGTTAACAATTTAAGGGCTTATAATAGGTAAATAAAAGGCTCAAAAAATAAGCTTACTATGATAAACACTAATGAAATATTACACTACTGTTCACTAGCCATCCTGTATGATTAATGTACAAAACCTATTCTATTGGCGATCTGGTATCGTGGAATAGAAAAAAATCCAAATTGCGAAAAAGATTTGACCAATTGGGCTTATATTCTGTGGCACGGAAACTGAAACTACTACTGTGAGAAAATTGACATAGAACGCTAGGATTTATTAAACATGTAAATGTTTGACTAAATCCTAAGCTTCTCTTGTTCATACTTATTAATACATATTTTAAATATGAAAGTAGTTTTCTTGCTATTCAATCACACAGATCCAGATACAAGACAAACGGATCGACGCTATCTTTAAGGCCCTAGAAGTACCCCAGTGGAAAGAGGAATTAACTTCTAAGTCCTTAATCCGCCCAGAAACGTTGCATCAACGTAATCGTGTCCATGATTCCTATTTCTGAACTGTATGCTAGTTAAACTGTGGCAGCTATCAAATCTTTCTCACAACAACTCTGTCGCCAATTATATATTAATTATCAAATAGGCATTATCTTTACATTGAAAAATACAACAAATATTAAATTAAAACATTTTACACAACCCCCTATACATTATCGAGGTCAAATTTTGTAAAAAGATCAGTAATAAAAAATTACATAGATACACATCAAAATGCATTTAAATACTTACACCCTAAGATTCCTAAGTCTGATCGCACATTCATCAACACCGAACGCGCCGTGCGCACCGCATTTCCCTTTCTATTTTTAACCGACTTCAAAAAAAGGAGGAGGTTCTCAATTCGTCGGAATCTTTTTTTACTATAGACGCGATGCTAAAGACGTCACTTGTATTAATCTGCAGGGCGATCGGCTTGAAAATGTTTCAATCATTAATTAACTGTATCAATGTTAAAACATGGGTGTTGACCAATCATAACGCTTGAAAATCACGTTTTGACATTGATACAGTTATTTATTGATTGAAACATTTTAGCCGATCGCCCTGCTGGGGCCTGATTGCGTAAGAAAATCGTATTCATAGTCATCGTAATCGTTTCCAAATTCTGGCATCCGATTGGCTGACGGGACCAAACAGCGGGCAGAATTTATAAACGATTACGATAACGATGAATACGTTTTTCTTACACAATCTAGCGGCTCCGGCTGGTGCGATCCGTGCTTAATATTATATGCTTTCCTATTACATATGTCACAGGAAACGTATGAAATCAGGAGTTCTATGCAAATCCTAAGAAATTAATGTCACAACTGGGACCAGCTACCAAACCATTTGAAATAATGTCAATGGATACTATTGGTGGATTTGGAGGATCTAGGTCTACAAAGAAATATCTACACCTTTTAGTAGATCACTACACAAGATATGCATTTATTGCAACTTCGAAAACCCAGAATGCATGTGACTTTATAAATTTAACAAAGAAAGTACTAGAGACAGATGAGATTGGAATTATCCTGACAGATCAATATCCGGGCATAAATTCAAGAGAATTTAAACAATTTTTGCAGGAAAATAATATTAAACTAATTTTTACAGCCGTGAATACACCATTCTCGAACGGCTTGAATGAAAGATTAAACCAAACAATAGTAAATAAAATAAGGTGTAAAATGAATGAGAAAAATAATAAGAGAACATGGACAACACTGGCAAGAGAATGTATACAAAAATATAATGAAACAGAACACTCCGTTACAGGTTTTGCACCAAAATATTTACTGGATGGTACAAATGTCAGTATTCTACCAAATGAATTCAAAACGATGGAAAAGGAAGACAAGTGGATTGCTGATAGAAGATTGGCATTAGAGAATACAATAAAATCTCATGAGTATAACAAGAAAATATTTGATAGAAATAGAAAAATGCAAGAATTTAATGTAGGAGACAGTGTATATGTAGAAAATGGAAATAGACTGAATAGAAAGAAATTAGACGAATTAAAAATAGGCCCTTTCAAAATAATAGAGAAAATATCGAATTCCATTTATAGGATTGATACAGGCAACAGAAAAACAGAATCAACATTATTTCATATAACAAAATTGCAACCTGTCATAACAGAGGCTGAAGAAGATGAAGGAGATGATAATGAATATGAAGATGACTTATAAGTACATTTTACAGATATATTGCTTAGAATTTTCGCTCTTAGGGGGGGAGATGTAATGAAATGAGTGACATTTCATTCATTTGAATTTGCCGCGCTTCGCGTATCTGTTGATCGTATTCTATTGATCTGTGTCTATGATTTAAAATGGCGTGGGACGCGCAGATTGTTTTGTGCATTTTATTGTTATAAAAACTAATAGAAAGAATGTGATTGAGGACTCGAGATATAGTGAACTTTAAATGTCGTTTCTTTGTTATTTCAGGTGAGATAGAAGTGTAATTGTCGTAACTTGATAATAACTTGATAATTGTAGACTTGTTAAATAAAACAAAACTTTGTTATTTCAGAGAAACAATTTGTGTTTTATTTTGGAGATCCTCAATGTCTTATATGTATAAAATCTTAAAATCGCTTTAAAAATTTTAAAGCTGTCTCACATCCGCAGCCTCAGCAAGCTGGTCGCCTTCGGCGTTTATTAATTGATGTTAAAATTATTATTTCACACATTTCCTAAAAAAGCCAGGTTTTTTGTACATTTCAATAGAGCCACATCAACTTCCATCAAGCTTCAAAACTTATATCGAGAAATAAGAAAGGTCTTTTGGGCCCGGTTTCCACCAAAGCGGAGCGAAGCGGAGCTGTGTTTTAGTAACCAATCAGATTTCGTCATTTCGACATCTCTCACCTCATTTTCGGAGATGTCAATATTACAAAATCTGATTGGCTACTCAACCACAGCTCTGTTCCGCTCCGCTTTGGTGGAAACGGGCCTTATCGTGCGCTGGGTACGACGCGTGCGGAGGTATGTGTGCGATCCCCATAATACAATATTGGAAGTATATTTTACTGGCAATGTACATTTATGGCGAATAGTAGTCAAAATATTATCTCCGAATTTGTGCATTTTTACAACATCCATTCATTGAGTGGTTAAATCCTTTCATTAAAAAATGAGCATGTTTTAATCTTAATAAAAGGACATTAGTTATCTATACTACCCGTTCGCAGCTTTGCCGGTGACTTTCCCGCCCACTTATAACTACCGCGACCCGCGCTCGTCTATTAACAGACGTACGCAGGCGGCGGTAATAAGAAATGGAAGGGGAAGTCATCGGCAAAGCATCTGCGATCGTTATAATAACATAAACAGTTTTTTTTTGTGAAATAAATGGAAAAATATAACAGACTAATGTTTAAAAGTAGCGCAAATTTTCTTGAGCTCTGTTCTGCATACGATTTAGAACACAGACCATGAAATTTTACACAGACTACATACAAAAGTATAATAAAAAAACATTAATTATTATAAATTCATTAAACAAAAATAAATTCGTATTGGGCGTTCTATATTTATATTTTATACATTGAAAAATACAAGGAATAAATACATTCATTTTATTTATAGAAAAGTTTTTTGTCCCTTAAAAACTTTTCAATGTTTATTTCTAACGAAATGCAAAATATAACAAATTACTATATCGAGTTATCAGAGAAGCTCTTGTTAATATTAAAAAGTCTGTACGGTAGCCGTTCTACCTTTTATCTGCCTACTTTTATAACTATTCATACCATTGATGCCTATTCGGTTTTGAAAGGTCTCTCTAAACTACTTTGCCACGTCTAAAAATAGGGAAATGTTACAATTTAAGGACCGAATATTGCATTTTTTAGAGGTCGCATTTTATTTTTGGGACATGTTTTCAATAGAAGTTAAACCTCAATTTTGTGGGGTCGCCAACCCCTTGTCCCCTGGCCGCTATCTTGGAAAAAGGGGTCAAACGCTTTTCTCGCGATATCTCAGGAACTATGCGTCTTACAAAAAATTTGTAAAGACATAATTTGTAGCAAATTGTTTTGTCTACAAATATGGTTAAATGACTTTTTGCCTGAAATTAAAAATTAAAGAATTTTAGGAAGGAATTAAGGGACGAAGAAGGAAATTTCTTAAGAGCCGGCAACGCTCGTTTGCTTGTTCACACTCCATACGGCGGTAATCTCATGAGAAAAGTGAAGTACTTTGATGATTTTTCACTATTGTTAGACGCATCAAATTAGTTTTTTTTAGAGATTTTTCACAACAGAATAGGGTATTTGACTCCAATTTTTTTATTACTTTATTATAAAGTAGAATTAAAATAATGACGTGCACTGAAAGACCTAATTAAATCGATCAATTAACAAAAAAGTTATAAGCATTTAAAGATTTGTGATTAGACAGAGATAGCAACATGAAATTGTGACGTCACAAAGTACCAATGCCATAGTAGCTTCGTGCGGCTTCATACAAATTTTCGTTTTGCGAGAAAGGGATAGAAGATCCCCCCACTCCAAAGTTTAAACGCCTGTAACTTTGTAAATCTTCGTTGGATTTTAATATTTCTTTCACTGCACGTTATTATTTTTATCCTAGTTTATAACAAAGTAATATTTTTTATCAAATTCAAAAGTAGTGTAAGACCCCATTGCCACCTTTGTCCGTCCTATA
Organism: Coenonympha glycerion; assembly: GCA_963855885.1. Lineage (NCBI taxonomy): Eukaryota > Metazoa > Arthropoda > Insecta > Lepidoptera > Nymphalidae > Coenonympha > Coenonympha glycerion. Next base: position 8,657,806 of record OY979650.1, read on the forward strand.
TATTATAACAATAGATGATCTCCAAAATAGAAGTGACATTAATTTAATATCGAAGAACATTCAAATTCTATACATCCGTGTAACTCGCATCACCTTAGCTTTCTCTCATAAGAATACGTATATTTAAAAACATGAATAAGCTATAAATATCAAATGTTCAGCCCTAAGAAAATTTACAATTAATTAAATTTGAATTTATAGTATTATTTTTACAATAAATAATTAATTTTAATATCAATGCGATAGTACCACCAAAATAAATGGACCCCGACGCATGGCTAACGGTAGTTTAGCATATTAGTATAGTCTATTCGCTTAGAAATTGTCATTACAAATACATGCGCACGGTCGGCGTCGTTTGATGTCCTGTAGCAATACCGACGCCGCAACCGAAAAATGAAAGCGAACGGACTATGCTCTACACACTTTATAGTAAGATTGGCAGATCAGATGTCTTAAAAACCAGAGATTTAAATCGCAAGATGGGCCCTTAGCCTACATTGCGCGCATCAAAAATGTCCACAAACATGTTGAGTGAGTGCTCTCATAATGCTATAGTATCACTTGTGACAGAGAGTGACAACGTGTCGCAAACAATACAAAAACGTGGACGTTTTTGAAGGTTTAGGGCTCATCTACCGATTTAAATCTTTGTTAAAAACCACCTTTTTTCAAAACAAAGATTTATTCATAAGAATGTAGATACAATTAAGATCTATATAGATTTTGTTTTGTTTTGTATTTGTTTCAACCAACCCAGGATTAAAGTTTATTTTTTCATCTTTTCACGTTTTATATAGAAAAGCATAGCAATATATTGTTAAACAAATTACACTTAAGTATATTCAATAACATCAGTATTAAATATTATGCTGTAATTTTGTATTTTTTATAGAGAATAAATACAAAAACGCCTCCACGGTCGGGGTGTCAAATTATTAAAAAACTTTACAAAATATGTACTATATAAAATATGTTTTTTTTTTTTTGTTCGCTTAATACTCAACATTTGAGCTTAAATAATACACATTTATATGAGATAAAAATATCAGTCAAAATAACGAAAAGATCAAATAAAATCAATGAAAAATAGACTTTCAAATGTTTTTGTTAGAGCCTATTTTCAATTGAAATAATTTGAAATCGCAAGACATAATACGTATATAAAAACTTGATCTTAGGCTAAATTTGTTCATGATTTCTTTCTTTTTCTTTTTTTTTCTTATCAGGGCATTGTTTTATGTAAAGCGACTAAATCAGGCCACTGTAAAATCAACGTCCAAGAAAATCCGATTTTTTCCTTATTTACAGTTATCATTGTGCGCTATGGTAAAATATAAAAATCTGCATTATTTTAGAAATTATCTAAATTCAAGTAAGGCCCGGCATGATGTGACAAACTTTGATCTAAAATTTAATGATCATTAAATACGGCCGTATGCAAAAACGTCACTTAATTAGTTTGCGATGTCAAATGTATGGGATTTACCCTGATTTGTTAAAAAAAACCTAAAAGAACAATGGTGCGGGCCCATACATCGCTTTCGGTCACGTTACGCTATCGCAACTATAAATGAAAAAATATTTTTTTGGTTGGACCTGCAAGCCTGAACTCAATGCTAAAAGATTTTTCTTACAAAAAAGTGGAGAAAAATTAATATTTATTTTCAAAATATTGTATCTGAGTATTATAACAACTGCGACCTCCGCAATGAAGCATCTGAAAGCATAGACAATACACTATATTATACTCTTTGATAAACACTTGTCACTTGTCCCAGAATTTGTCAATGTCGACAGTTGAGACCATGTAGCCATCATGTAGCTGTCGGACAATGTTGCGAGATGCCGGAATTAAAAAACTCCAATTGACTGAAAGAAAAATCTAATTGAGTTAATAAATTAATATTGAATTACAAAATCACAAATATTCAAACAGTTTATTTAAGTGAGACTGGCTCACACGGAAAAATAATATTCAGTTTTACTCCAACGCAATGGAAACCCCTAAACTAATTTAATCTTTTTATGTAAATATATTCGAATAAAATAAAATGCAAAAAAAGAACGATTGAAATCGACATTTATATTTATTATTTAAAAAAAAAAGCAAGTGCCGAGTTTCTTGCCCGTTCTTGTCGGTGCAGTGCTACTTTCCGAACGAGGCGGTAGAGTCTTAACGTTTCGCAAGAGCCTGTAAGTTAGGCCTATGTGAAAGAATACAATTTTTGAATTTATTTTGAATTTGAATTTTGACACAGTTATTATTGTCTTGTCTTCTACAGTCTGATCTAAGAATTAACATAGTACTTGAAAATAGGTTTTTCTTTAGTATAGTCTGTTACATGTTGTTCTCGTATAAAAGTGGACCGATCGTCAAAAAGATGGAGCATAAAAGTGGAAAAGTTTGGCATCCGGCAATACTAGCAGTCAGGGATGTGGAAACGGAACCTATCAGTATCAATTGAATTTCTTTAAATATTTTATTTTTTGACCCGTCCTTTACAATAACCGGTGATACCTTGAAAAAATTCTGTTATTTATTAGAATCGTCTTGTAATAAATATTACATCTAGACGCTAAACTTTATTTGTGTACATTTCTGCCCATGTTCTTTGTACTTCAAATAAATTAATCGCAAAACTTCAAGCGTATTTTGTCATTTTTTGTAATTGAATTAGTTTCCTCTAACAGTTTATATGTAGTTTTTAATTTAGATATAGTTTCATTTTAAAGCTAGTTTGAATGTTCAAGTACCACTTACATTTTACAATATATTTAGAACAACTCTGGGATTGTTATTGTTTAGTTAAGTTACATCTCCAAATGCAGCCATTTTAATGATCATTAAAATCAAACAACACTAAGGGTGGCATTTATACCCTTTCTTTAGTATGTTTGTTGACCTGACTTAAGTCGCAGTACCCATACATGTTTCGCCAAATAGCAGGTACTCATAAGAAATGTAAGAGTAAACGCAATCCACTGAAAAAAGTTTTTCCAGAAACGATAACTCATTTTTTTAGTAAAATACTTATACACATAAAACATTTATTGCTTTTCTTTTTAAAGTGTTGTTGGAAAAAAAAAAGATTCCGACGAATTGAGAACCTCCTCCTTTTTTTGAAGTCGGTTAAAAACTAAAGTACATTTGAAATCGACACAGTTTATGATTCTGAACAAACTACTTTCATGGATTACGTTAGTGCCTTTACCCCTTAACATTACACCTTGTGGACAAAAAAATGCATTGTCATCTAACAACAATTCGGAGTAAAAAAAACTAAATTATCCGGGTAAAAAATGAGCCCAAATAAATACCTTTCTGGCAGAGTTTGTAGGTTACGAGCCACAGTAATATTTCTGCAGGGCCTTAAACAATTTGTTACAGTTGAAAGATCAACTTTAAAATCATTCTTGTAGGTGGTAAGCATGTACTATTTTTTTTGACGATTTGTGACGATGCAAAAAATGGAGTTGCACTAACTTCGAAGGAGTATTTAAACAGGAAATTTGCTTACACAAGTAATTTGTTTACACTTTTGGATGTTCTAAAGAGATTGTCAAAATTCATACAAAAATGCTACAGTGGTCTCTTGTACCAGTCATTTCAACAGTATTCCATAATAAACACATACAAACATACAAAATTCAATTATACAATAATAATAATAGTAAGCATACACGCAAGCGCCTACATCCGTCAAGGAACGAGTAAATGTCAATTTGACTTTGACAGTTCTACCATTTCACATTTATTGCAGCTAGGTCGACACTGACCCGGGTTATGGTTAGTTCTGTGAGATTTCGGTTTTATTACGTGGTTATTGAATAGCCTTGAATATCAAATCAAAATTTTGATTTATTTAAGGGGCCTGTGAACTACAATGTCTCCATTCGTTCAAAATACCAAATCATTAGTAATTCGTGCATATATGGATCATGTTGTGGTTTTATTCGGATTCATATAGTAATAATCTATGCTCCTGGCCATATTTGGTTCAGAAATACTTCTGTAAAACGAAATAATAATGAATTTTGATCAAAATTTTTATAACTTTGGTCGAGTTCCGTAATACCAAAAATTATGAATGAAAACTTGTAACTTTTTTTATTAACTGGTGTTTTTCTTTATCTGGACAATAAAAACTGTGCTCCTGAACTAATGCGACGTGAGATAGTGTTGTTTTTATCACAAAACAAATAAGCAGAAAACATGTCCTCTTTGACATAAAAATAAGCAAAACTAAATTCGTTTACAATTTCGTTTAACAAAAGTATTTTGGAACCAGATATGGCCAGTAGCATAAATTATTACTATATGAACCCGAATAACACCACAACATGATCGAAATTTGCGCGAATTACAAATGATTTTGGTATTACGTTTGTATGGGAGACATCGTGGGTCAGTAGACTCTTAATTCATTTTTGAAACTATAATGGTATATATTCATTCAATAATTGGAAAGATAAATGACATCGAGCAAATGACAAAAAGGTTATAAGAAATTTAATATTTCTGATTAGACAGAGCATATAACTAGCATGGTATTGTGGCATGATACAATACCGACTTAGGTTGGTTTTTTTTTTTTCAAAAATATCTTTATTGTCACAAATAAATAATAAATACAGTCTAATCTCTAGTACTAAGCCTAGGTTAAACAAATATAAACGAGCACTTACAGTTCATGCAGGGATATGTAACTGTGACTTAGGTTGGTAATTTTGTGTAAAAAGAAAGCAAAAATAGGATTTTTGCCTCCGTTTTGTTAGTTAAGGGGATTTACTGACTTTATTTTTGTTTTTGTCACTCTCACGGATACGTTGATGGGTGCGACATGCAGCGTCGCGGAAGAATATAAAAGAAAAACGACCTTTTACCTAATTACTCAAAAACTAAGCCAGTTATCAAAAATCTGTTTCTCAACGTTTTTAGATATTATTATTACCGACACATTAAATCAAAAATTACAATTACATCCATTGTAGTTTCCCATAAAAATGAGAAAAACTGAGATTTTAAAGCAACTTTGGGAAAACTTTATATCGAAAAATTTTTATCCAATCGTGTTTCTGCTTCTCAGCGATTTTAGATTAAAGACCCAAAATACATGACGTTTAAATTTAATAGTAATTGTCTTCATAGTTTTTAAACTAAACTTTACACTAAAGATCGCTTAAATACGGCTTCTATGCCATTAACAACACAGTGAGGGTTACTAGCTAAAAAGCTGAACGATACAGAATTACCCCACTGAGAATAGGTCGGTAGCATAGATTTATAATAGGTCGTCGCTCGCGCTCCGACTAGATAGAGCCCTTCCTCACAACGACAGCTCCGTGAGTGCGACAACTTTTTCTTGTAGTGTGAGTGTGTCAATTTGAAATTTGTATGGTGCGCGGACGCTAGTGTGCGTGAAAAATTGTGTAGCGACGGCTCGGGTTTGTCAACTTCGGCAGAGTATTTTATGCCGTACTTTTGAAGTCGAGGGCAGCCGCTTGGACCTCTATGGTCGGAAGCTATTTTCCATATCCCTAAATGACAATGGCAAATTCACAATCCGCCCTGCTTCAGTGGAAAAATACCCTTATACGTATAACTTAATACCCTTATACGTAATACTTTCCCTTCTGGAAGATATTAAGGAGCACACCACGGGTGTGCCCGCGAAATTCAAAATTTTCGTGGTTTTTCGCGATTTTTTAGCTAATAAGACATATTAGGCTTATGGCCGTCAAATTGCGATAATCCCAATATCTTCTTCACGTGTTTATATAAAAATCTCTGCTCGAAAGTGTTGAGTTAAAGAAATTAGTCCAAGATTTGCGAGTTACTCACATAAAATTCGATACTCGGACTAATTTCCTAGAATACACATTTTTATGCAAAGATTTTGATATAATCATGTAAAGATGATACTGTCATTCTCGCAAATTGATTGCCAAAAGCCTATCATGTCTAATTAGCGTACAAATTGCAAAAAACCACGAAAATTTTGAATTTCGCGGGCAGACCCGTTGATTTCACGTTAACCAGAAATCTCACAAAAGCTCCCTACAACCTCGTAACTCGTAAGACTCCGCTCTACCCGTCGCGCGTCGATTGCGGTCAGCTGGCGGGCGCAGGCGCGGTGGGCGAGTGGGCAGTGGGCGCGTGGGCAGTGGGCGGCGTGGGCGCGTGGGCAGTGGGCGGCGTGGGCGCGGGCGGCGCGGGCGACGACGGCCGCAGGAGGTGATCGGGGACGTGCACCGGCCGGAGCCTCGCGGGAACTTTTTTTTGAGGGCACAGCACCTGTGGGAATACGACAAATAATAATCCATACTAAAATATAATACAAATATTATGTGACTTTTTGTTTGTTTGTCCCCGTCCATCGCGCCCCAGCGAAGCAACGTGATTTTTTTGCACTGATATACAGACATTTTTTGGTACAGAGATTGATGACAGAAAACTCAATGATTCAAACGGGATTTCAGAAAACCGAAATTCACACACGAGCGGAGCCGCGGGCAATAGCTAGCCTGCCATGTATTAACACAGCCACGGAATATAATAATAGTACCTATCACTCCACAAGACGATTTACAAAAGTGCAATTCAGTTCGCAATAGCGCCTGGCATCACCTCCGCTACGCACCTAAAGTTGTGCTCTCTTTCTATCGCGTAACTTTATCTCTTTCGACGTACTAGGGCTACCTCGTAATCGGGCGCACGCAGCCCGTGAAATAGACCGTACAAGAACTAACGTGTGTAACCTAGCCGGCGCGCGGCAGCCGTCTGAAATCGGTCCGTCTTAATGGCTACCTATAACGGTTTTGATCACGTGACAAGTGAACAGGGCCTGTCATAGTTCAACCAACAGAAGGATCGGGCTGAAATATGGCATAGCATAAGATGACTTTTAAGGGTGTATATTGACCCGAGGTTACTTTCCTCACTTTTACTAATACCAAATGTGATCTATGAAATGGGTCATACTCAATGACGAAATACGCTACGCTAAAGGGACGGAAAAGAGGTGACGTATGTTGAAGCCAAAAATTTCTCAAATATGGCGTCGCGCTTCATACATTTAGGTACCGCTGACAGCACATACCGCTGTCGAGCGCACACATTAGCGCCATTTTAGAGTTTTGACGACTTAAAAATCTGGCTTCAGGGCGGAGCTTAAAAATGTATGCGTGACGTCAGTAAGTGCTGATCCTTTAATATGTTTAATCAATGCAGTAACCCCTTGACAAAGTGTAGTAAATTCCCATTGATAGTTTGATGTAACCAAATACAATCTTACCCGTCTGGCGAACAGGAAACAGCCCGTCTCTTCCTCCGGTACCTCAGCCGTAGGCACCAACTGTAGGTCCGCCGTGGGACTCTCCTTGCCTTCATCGTCTAAAAAAAATATTTAGAATAATTAAACAGTTCTTTAGATTCATATCAATAAATTATCATTTAAAAATATTTTTTAAAACAAGTTTTTATATGTAAAGTTATCCGTATTAGTGTCAGTAAACCCTTCCATGGGTATCAAACCTTTTTATAAAAGTGTATTAAAAATAAATATTCAATAACTAGACCCGCCATCATCGGTATTTTTCCCTTTCACTCGCACTCGTTACTGGAAAACAGCCCTCTCACTCACACTGGTTACTCGAAAACAGCGCTTTCACTCGCACTCAGTACTGGAAAACAGCCCTCTCACCACACTGGTTACTCAAAAACAGCGCTTTCACTCGCACTCGTTACTGGAAAACAGCCCTCTCACTCACACTGGTTACTCGAAAACGTCGCTTTCACTCGCACTCAGTACTGGAAAACAGCCCTCTCACTCACACTAGTTACTCGAAAACAGCGCTTTCACTCGCACTCAGTACTGGAAAACAGCCCTCTCACCACACTGGTTACTCAAAAACAGCGCTTTCACTCGCACTCAGTACTGGAAAACAGCCCTCTCACTCACACTGGTTACTCGAAAACAGCGCTTTCACTCGCACTCAGTACTGGAAAACAGCCCTCTCACCACACTGGTTACTCGAAAACAGCGCTTTCACTCGCACTCAGTACTGGAAAACAGCCCTCTCACTCACACTGGTTACTGGAAAACAGCCCTCTCACACGCACTCGTTACTCTGGAAAACAGCCCTCTCACTAGCACCCGTTACTGGAAAACAGACCCCTCACTCGCACGAGTAAATGGAACATAGCTTTCTCATTTGATCTCTTTACTCGAATACAGCCCTCTTACTCACACTCGTTACTGGAAAACAGCTCACTCACTCGCACTCGTTACTGGAAAACAGCCCTCTCACTCACACTCGTTACTGGAAAACTGCTCTCTCACTCGCAATCGTTACTGGAAAACAGCCCTCTCACTCACACTCGTTACTGGAAAACAGCTCTCTCACTCGCACTGGTTACTGGAAAACAGCTCTCTCACTCGCACTGGTTACTGGAAAACAGCTCTCTCACTCGCACTGGTTACGCGAAAAAGCCCTCTCACTCGCACTCGTTACTCGAAAACAAACCTCTGAAATTGAGCAGTGGCTCGATGTGCAGCACGTCCGTCGCGCACACAACAGATACTGCACTCACCCGCGGCGAACACATTCAGTTCCGTGTAGCAGCCGGTCTCGATCATCTCGCGCTGCCAGGGGATGCTGACGGAGCCCGTGTTGAACTTGCCGTAGAACGTGTCGTCCTCCGCGTCCGGGTTCACGCCCTTCACCGTCGAGAACTGCTCGATGTGCAGCACGTCCGTCGCGCACACAACAGATACTGCACTCACCCGCGGCGAACACATTCAGCTCCGTGTAGCAGCCGGTCTCGATCATCTCGCGCTGCCAGGGGATGCTGACGGAGCCCGTGTTGAACTTGCCGTAGAACGTGTCGTCCCCCGCGTCCAGGTTCACGCCCTTCACCGTCGAGAACTGCTCGATGTCCAGCACGTCCGTCGCGCACACAACAGATACTGCACTCACCCGCGGCGAACACATTCAGCTCCGTGTAGCAGCCGGTCTCGATCATCTCGCGCTGCCAGGGGATGCTGACGGAGCCCGTGTTGAACTTGCCGTAGAACGTGTCGTCCCCCGCGTCCAGGTTCACGCCCTTCACCGTCGAGAACTGCTCGATGTCCAGCACGTCCGTCGCGCACACAACAGATACTGCACTCACCCGCGGCGAACACATTCAGCTCCGTGTAGCAGCCGGTCTCGATCATCTCGCGCTGCCAGGGGATGCTGACGGAGCCCGTGTTGAACTTGCCGTAGAACGTGTCGTCCCCCGCGTCCAGGTTCACGCCCTTCACCGTCGAGAACTGCTCGATGTCTAGCACGTCCTTCGCGTACACCGCGTGCGGCTGACGACAGAATACGTTCATTACGCCTACTCCTGTGGAATCATGTTATGGGGCAATGCTGCTGATGTGCAAACTATATAGGATCTGTAGCGGTTTTCGATAGCTGATGATAGATGGCGTTACCAGCGCAATAGCACACGCTGACAGAACATTCGACCAGCGTTCTATAAATACAACTTCTTACGTCCCACGCTAGGATCACAAGCGGTCCCTAGGCTAACACTATAACACCTGCCTGGAGGGAAATTTCCCTATTGCCCTTTGAAACGCTACAGGTCAATAAACGTATCACGAATCGACTCAGCGAGTAGCGGCAGGCGGTACTCACGTCAGGCACGAAGGGCGCGGCCACCATGCCGGCCTCCAGGCGCGCCCAGTTGAGCCGCGCGAAGAAGCGGTGCGCCTTGACCTGCGCGGCGCCGCGCCGGCCCGCGCCGCCGGCCCCCAGCCGCGCCGCCGACGACTTGGCGAGCAGCGCCGAGCATAGCGCACGCGCGCAGTCGCTGAACTTTGTTGAGTACTTTTCTTGCTCGTGCTGTGGGTATGACTTTTCCTTTAGTCAACCGAATAAATTTACGTGCTGAGTTTTACAAAATTTGACATGAATTACTGACAAAATAGTAGATTCTCGGACTAATATCTTTAAGTGGACAATACTAAGCAAAGATTTTTACGTAAGCAATGAGAAGATGACACTGCCATTTCCGCAGTGTCAGTATTATAAGCTTATAATGAAGTATACAAATTGCAAAAAATAAACTGGCAATCCACTTTAACCTTAAAGAGTATAATGTGTATTATTTTTTGCTTACAAACCGGTCGGGATTAAACTTTGGTCCTTCGAGCCGGACCTAAACTTTGGTCATTCGACCCGGACCTGGACTTTGGTCCTTTGAGCCGAACCTGGACTTTGTTCCTTCGAGCCGGCCCTTAACTTTGGTCCTTCGAGCCGGACCTAAACTTTAGTCCTTCGAGTCTGACCTGAACTTTGGTCCTTCGAGCCGGACCTGAACTTTGGTCCTTCGAGCCGGACAAACGCTTACCTTGACCCTGCGGTCGACTTCCTCCCGCTTGACCTTCTCCTTCCTCGCGCGGAAGGGCGCTCGACCCTCGATCATCTCGTACACGAGGCACCCGAACGAGAACCAGTCCGGGCTGAATGTGTACCTTTCGTTATCTATCACCTGTAAATAAAAGATTCAAAGTCTTCATAACTTATTTACCAGGCAACCATTGTTTTGCCACTTAGGGGTATGAAAAATAATTTACGATCGATTCTCAGCTTTAGTAATAGTGTAGGTAGATAAATCATGATATTTGGGACTGATTGTCAGGCCTACTTACAAGCACTTATGAGAAGTCATTTAATAGTTATAATGGTGGTAACTACGCCATGACTTGTTGACGTGATGTAAATTACGTGACATATCGATGACAAATTTCACACCATACATTTAATTTCAAATTTCGAAGCGACTACATTCAGTTACTACAATCGAAATTGAATCGATTAGGTGGCTACATGTGCAGGATCGTTACGCACCTCGGGCGCCATATACCCGACGGTGCCCACTCGCCCGCGTACACTGCCTCCCTCGGGGACGTCCACGGCGAGGCCCAAGTCTGATATCCTCACGTGGCCCGCGTCATCCAGAAGGATGTTTTCCGGTTTGCAATCCCTAGAAATGGAACGGCAACATTTTAATTTTTATACTGTTTTGCAGCCATAGTAACATCACGAGCCTAATAAAATGGCCACCAGCGATTTTTATGTTATATCAGGACATTTTACACATCGCAATCCTGTTGAAGAATGAATTCAACGTATTGAACGGGAATAATTCTGTTTATTTAATATAATAATTATAGACAAACCAAACCGCCTGGAGACGCGTGGCGACCACCGCAGTGTCCAATGTTAGCTGCTCACCTATACACGATGCCCATTCTGTGCAGGTGCTCCAGCCCGCAGGCGACCTGCGCCGCGTAGAACCGGGCGCGCTCCAGCCCCAGCCCCGTGTCCGCGCCGCACATGTTGTAGATGTGGAACTTGAGGTCGCCGCCTGGAGACGCGTGGCGACCACCGCAGTGCCCAATGTTAGCTGCTCACCTATACACGATGCCCATTCTGTGCAGGTGCTCCAGCCCGCAGGCGACCTGCGCCGCGTAGAACCGGGCGCGCTCCAGCCCCAGCCCCGTGTCCGCGCCGCACATGTTGTAGATGTGGAACTTGAGGTCGCCGCCTGGAGACGCGTGGCGACCACCGCAGTGCCCAATGTTAGCTGCTCACCTATACACGATGCCCATTCTGTGCAGGTGCTCCAGCCCGCAGGCGACCTGCGCCGCGTAGAACCGGGCGCGCTCCAGCCCCAGCCCCGTGTCCGCGCCGCACATGTTGTAGATGTGGAACTTGAGGTCGCCGCCTGGAGACGCGTGGCGACCACCGCAGTGCCCAATGTTAGCTGCTCACCTATACACGATGCCCATTCTGTGCAGGTGCTCCAGCCCGCAGGCGACCTGCGCCGCGTAGAACCGGGCGCGCTCCAGCACCAGCCCCGTGTCCGCGCCGCACATGTTGTAGATGTGGAACTTGAGGTCGCCGCCTGGAGACGCGTGGCGACCACCGCAGTGCCCAATGTTAGCTGCTCACCTATACACGATGCCCATTCTGTGCAGGTGCTCCAGCCCGCAGGCGACCTGCGCCGCGTAGAACCGGGCGCGCTCCAGCCCCAGCCCCGTGTCCGCGCCGCACATGTTGTAGATGTGGAACTTGAGGTCGCCGCCTGGAGACGCGTGGCGACCACCGCAGTGCCCAATGTTAGCTGCTCACCTATACACGATGCCCATTCTGTGCAGGTGCTCCAGCCCGCAGGCGACCTGCGCCGCGTAGAACCGGGCGCGCTCCAGCCCCAGCCCCGTGTCCGCGCCGCACATGTTGTAGATGTGGAACTTGAGGTCGCCGCCTGGAGACGCGTGGCGACCACCGCAGTGCCCAATGTTAGCTGCTCACCTATACACGATGCCCATTCTGTGCAGGTGCTCCAGCCCGCAGGCGACCTGCGCCGCGTAGAACCGGGCGCGCTCCAGCCCCAGCCCCGTGTCCGCGCCGCACATGTTGTAGATGTGGAACTTGAGGTCGCCGCCTGGAGACAGCGTGGAAAACTAAATAAACTGGGAGTAGGACTCTACTTGCGGAGTCCGTCCAGGAAGGTCCCACTGAGGTGCCAGCTGTTCTACTGTGAAGAAGTAACTCTAACTCACATAAAGAACACAGTCATTCCCGACCGCCAATGCTATCCCAATATAACTCCAGCAGTGCTAGCTTGGGCAAGGGAATATTTTCACCACAGGGAAAGGGTATAATATTTTGTCCTTACAAAACAACTTCACGAAACTGTAGAAGGCGCATGGGTCCAATCTCCCGTGGATAAGTCAGAGACACAGTTCAGTTGGATTTTGACAAAACCCAGAACGAATTTTAACATGATTTTAACCCACCTATAAATGTCAAAAATTCAGTTTGAAGGGGATTATGTCCTTTTCTTCCTACAATATTAAAGATTTACAATATTGCGCTTTCTTAATCTTTTTCTACACTTACCGTTCATAATAGTGAGAACGAGACACAAGGCGTCTTTAGTCTCGTACGCGTAGGCCAGGTTGACCACGAAGCGCGAGTTGATCCGCTGCAGAATCTGCTTCTCGATCAACACCATCGCTTCGCCTTTCCGCTTCTTAATCCTTTTCTTTTCTAGTTTCTTGCACGCGTACATTTTGCCTGTCGCCCGGACCTGTTTGACGAAAGAATGCGTCTATACGCCATTTGTCACTACACTCTTATAAAGTACGAAGTCTTCATCATCAACATCGCGCATGAACCTTCATAAGTTCCTCATAAATAGATAATAATAATAAAACACCGAAAATGACAAAATTTACCAATGACTGGACTGCATAAGGAGCCTGCGACACTGTAAGGCGAATGGGAGGTTGAACGGCCGGATTGTCTATGGTTCACGAACCTGGCACGCGCAGACCTCGCCGAAGCCGCCCTTGCCGAGCACGCGGTACATGCGGAACGTGTGCTGCGTGACCGGCTGCGCCTCCAGCCACTTCCACTGCAGGTACCGGTGGAAGTACATCGAGCGCTCGAACTCCGCGAACGGCACGCCCGCCAGGAAGCTCTTCACGCAGCGAATGCACTCGCTGAAGATGTCTTTGGAGCCGGCTGGAAACATCAAAAATGGATGAGTGAGTAAACAAAAAAATATTTAAAGTTAAGTCAGTCCTCCACATGCATGACCCATCGGCTGAAAAGTCTATCATAGGATGGGAGCAATAGAGCTCTCTCTAGTCTACCTTCGAGCAGCGCGCTCGCGTCGTCCACCACGGCGGACGAGACGACGTCGGTGACGGCCTCGTCGTCCTCACACTTCAGGTACTGGCCGAACACCTCCGCCGCGAGCGCGGTGCGCGTCTCGTCCACCTCAGTAGAGCGGGCAGTGTGCCGCGAGCAGCAGCCTACCTTCGAGCAGCGCGCTCGCGTCGTCCACCACGGCGGACGAGACGACGTCGGTGACGGCCTCGTCGTCCTCACACTTCAGGTACTGGCCGAACACCTCCGCCGCGAGCGCGGTGCGCGTCTCGTCCGCCTCAGTAGAGCGGGCAGTGTGCCGCGAGCAGCAGCCTACCTTCGAGCAGCGCGCTCGCGTCGTCCACCACGGCGGACGAGACGACGTCGGTGACGGCCTCGTCGTCCTCACACTTCAGGTACTGGCCGAACACCTCCGCCGCGAGCGCGGTGCGCGTCTCGTCCGCCTCAGTAGAGCGGGCAGTGTGCCGCGAGCAGCAGCCTACCTTCGAGCAGCGCGCTCGCGTCGTCCACCACGGCGGACGAGACGACGTCGGTGACGGCCTCGTCGTCCTCACACTTCAGGTACTGGCCGAACACCTCCGCCGCGAGCGCGGTGCGCGTCTCGTCCGCCTCAGTAGAGCGGGCAGTGTGCCGCGAGCAGCAGCCTACCTTCGAGCAGCGCGCTCGCGTCGTCCACCACGGCGGACGAGACGACGTCGGTGACGGCCTCGTCGTCCTCACACTTCAGGTACTGGCCGAACACCTCCGCCGCGAGCGCGGTGCGCGTCTCGTCCGCCTCAGTAGAGCGGGCAGTGTGCCGCGAGCAGCAGCCTACCTTCGAGCAGCGCGCTCGCGTCGTCCACCACGGCGGACGAGACGACGTCGGTGACGGCCTCGTCGTCCTCACACTTCAGGTACTGGCCGAACACCTCCGCCGCGAGCGCGGTGCGCGTCTCGTCCGCCTCAGTAGAGCGGGCAGTGTGCCGCGAGCAGCAGCCTACCTTCGAGCAGCGCGCTCGCGTCGTCCACCACGGCGGACGAGACGACGTCGGTGACGGCCTCGTCGTCCTCACATTTCAGGTACTGGCCGAACACCTCCGCCGCGAGCGCGGTGCGCGTCTCGTCCACCTCCACCTCGTATCTCTCCGCCTGGAACCCGTCCGAGAACTACATTTTATTATGTAGCCACTGCACATTCTTATGAGAATCGATAACAATTAATTTAAGCTTATTAAATCAATGAGACAATGATCTCAGGTTTACAAATCCGAAGAAAGAATCACGGCGTATAGAACAGTCGGACGAATGAACAAACCATCATGGGGTAAATGCTCCAATTGGCCTTTTTGCTCTCGTGTCGAATCAATACGGAATACCTATACCATAAATAAAAGTTCACACACTTCAGTACTTGAAATTCTTGCGAGGGATGATCTCAGTAACCTACTACTTCACTCCCTTCTTCACTCCCTTTCGTTATCCCTGATTCCCTGAATTTCCCCTTGGAATTTCACGAACATTTGGAACAAATTCTCCCTTTGAAGAGCTTCCGCAAATTTTGTATGGCGGGTTCGTGCCTCCCAAAAAATAGAGTCCACGGTAGTATAAGTTATTTTAATAAGATCAGATATAGCATGTGAGTACCTAACAAACATACAATCTTACAGACATATCTACCTAATACAGCAGGTTTGAACACCAGTATCTAAGTATCAATGTAACAAGAAGGCGTTCTCCGAATGGCTGTATTTAAAAAATCATTACATAGATTAATGGCAGTCAACACGGTTCATTAGGTCGAATCATTTGATCGAGTCCCCCTCCACACCGAGAGCTGGTCGACTAATCCTTGCGAGCGTTTGTACTGGCATATAATGCTACATGTACCAGAAGATTCACTGCAAAGGGGTTTCGGCTCAAGGGACCCCGAAATTCAAATTTTATTTAGTTTTTCGCAAATAGTGGGTTTTCCCAATCACCTCATATTGGTTCCCGATAGATCAGCTAAAGCTATCAGGGACCAATATGAAGAAAAAGTATATATATATTTCTGACTAAAGTTTTTATGAAATATTTATTATTTATTTATTTATTAGGTTTACTACAGTTGTTACACTTATACATATTAAATTATAATAACGTAACACATCTAGATTAGTGTAGTAACTAATTAAAGTAAACACAGCATGCTATTTAAGTACAAGTAATGAGAACCTTAAGAACGAAACAATCTACGAATAGGCACTTAATTATGATTACATAGTGACAATATCTCTTTACATTACATTTTGTATATTAAAGAAACTAGAGTTTGAATAAATACATACCAACTGTCTTATTTATGACTAGCTGTTGCCCGCGGCTCCGCCCGCGTGTATTAATTTTATACCGTGGAATTCCTTGATTTTTCGCGGGATTCTGGTGTGATGTTATACAGAAACCTTTTGTTACTTCGCACGGGTTATCTTGTGGTGATTTTGAAAACTCCTTTTTCTTAATCATAATATAAAGTTTCATTAATACGTAGTTAAAAGATCAAGAGGACGATTTTAACTGTCGATATCTCGACCCAGTGGCACAGGTCGTGGTCACTACGTGACCACGACTTGTACCAATGTATCGAAATATCGACAGTTAAAATCGTCCTTTCCAATGTGATTTTTATTCTGAAACCACGAAATACGTCAAAAATCATTAAATCATGTGAAAAGTTGTACTGGTGGTAGAGCTCTTCTTTCAGGGTTCAGCCGGGTATGTAACACTGGGATAAAATACTCTACTAACAATATTCCCCGGCCCAACATAAGAGTCTTTTAAAAATTTTTGCTTCATCTCAATACAATCCAAAATATCCGAATGGGCAATGGCTATATATTTTTTTTTGTTTTGTTTACGTATAAAAAGACCTATGACATTCAGTCAGTTAGGATTTGTGAACCATTATTTTACCCTTTCCATATTGCGGATGATAAAAAAAGACGCCGCACTCCAGGAACGTCGACAGAAGTGAAAACTTTAATCTGTTCATGTAATGGTTCATGTTTTAACAGTGCCATCTTAACATAACGTCATGAAACACTAAATTACATGACAGTTAATTATTATTAAAAAAATTCGGTAGTACGTACCTATCTCAGAGTTTAACATTCAAGTTCCACATAAATTGTAGAGATGGCGCTGTACGGTATAACGTAGCGAGTTTCATGATTTTTGTTCACTCTAAAAGTGAAAATCTTAAACCATACAAAATCTTCTGCTAAGACTATTTATTTACGACTGCAAGGATAGTCCACTCTAACTTTAGCTCTACGTCTTAGCCCTAGGTTCTTTATCCATTCCGAGTTTAAAGTCACCTACTTGAACTTATCGCTCAAGGTTCTGATGCCTGTAATTTCTGAACTACAAAAGTGATGATGATAAAATTTGTATGGAATAATCATTAAAGAACCTCCTTTCTAACAAAGAAAGAATGAATCAAATCGGACAACGCGTTAATGAATTATAAGTAAATACACATTTTGACTTTGATGCCGTCTTCCAGGGAAACCATGATGAATTTCGGGACAAAAAGTATCCTATGTCCTACCTCGGGGTATGAGCTATAATCATGTCAAGTTTCATTTAAATCCATCCAGCGGATTAGCCGTGATGCGCGGTCGTGAAACAGACAGACAGACAGACAGACAGACAGACAGACAGACAGACAGACAAAAATTAAAAAAATTACAGTTTTGGCTTCAGTATCGACTAAATAGTGTCCTCCAACAAAAATTTTTAAAATATCTTCAATGTACAGAATTCGACCCTTTACAGTTTTATTATAAGTATAGATATTAATTTTTAATATGAGCCTCAGAGTTTCCAGGATTTTAATATTTTTTTCCGAAACTTATAGAAGGAATCTGCATAAATGTCTACAGTAGTGCTGTTGAGGTTAAGGGTTTTACATAATCTTGGAACAGGTGAATTGGCACCAAGGACTGTTCTTCTCAGCGGTGGACAGAGTGGGGTTATAGGTTTGCGGGGTAATTTGAATGGCACTCTAATTCTAAAGTTATTTAACAATTGAGGGCAGTCAATTTTACCATTAATAATCTTAAAGATAAACTGGAGATCTAATAACTCTCTGCGTTTTTCTAAAGAATGTAATTTAAAATATGTTAACCTATCACTATATCCAAAACATCTTCTTGCTTTTCCAATACTGGCTGCCAAGTGCCACAAAAATCTTTTTTGTATTCGTTCTAATCTTAACGTATGCGTAGCATAATGAGGCCTCCACACTACAGAGCAGTATTCTAATATACTTCTGACCATACTGTTGTAAAGAAGTTTTTTAGTTTTGATGTTTTTGAAAACTTTTGCATTTCTGATAACAAAACCTAGCATCCTAGAAGCACGTTTTATAACGTTCTCAATGTGAATACATAGAAGAAATGTTATGCTCGCATAACTCATTGCCTTCAGCCTACGATGTAATAATTCGTCCAGTATTTGCGAAAAACTAAATAGAGTTTTCGCGCCCGGATGGAACCAATCCACCTGCAAAAAGAACCCCTGTATAAAAAAATTTTAGACGTCACAATTTGGTGAAGCATTATTAAAAGAATTACTTCCCTTTTTTGTTGTTATCATATAGTACTTCGTAAAAGGGACATTAAAAAGTGTTTTACAGGTGTGTTTTACAGGCGCCTGTATATTAGGTCTATGTGAAATAAAGATATTTAGAATTTTGAATTTTATTTTTATAAGACTTCTATACTCTGCACGAACAGTTTGAATGCCGTCAAGACAGTTTTTTTTGAGAAGTAAGTATAGTTTGGGCGTATACAGCGTTTTCGCAGCTGAGTCGCTGGCTCTGCGACTAGGCCTTTCAATTTCCCCCCACGGCGAGCAAGCCCTGCATCGATTCAAGGGGCGACCCACACGTTTGACATTGAGCCCGTTTTACGTTCTTCGCCCAACGAACGGTACTATTCGTACTTAGAGCTTGTACCTTTTGGGATCACACAACCCGTACCTGTCTTATTGTGTCAGTCCATCTTCTCGTATTTGATTATGTAACCTCTTCAGTTCTGAAGAGTACGAAAAGGCCGAAAGAAAACTTCTAGCAAGTTCGGCCGTGTAGGTACCATTGCGGTGTCAGTAATTACTGTGATGCAGCAATGTATTGCCGTGTTTCGATATGAAGGGCACAGGAGCCGAGGAGATTAAGGAGCACACCACGGGTGTGCCCGCGGAATTCAAATTTTTTGTGGTTTTTCGCGATTTTTAAGCTGATAAGACGTAATAGGCTTAGGGCAGTCAAATTGCGATAATTCCAAGATCATCTTCTCGTATTTATATAAAAATCTCTGCTTGAAAGTGTCGAGTTAAAGAAATTAATCCGAGATTTGCGAGTTGTTCGCTTAAAACTCTTTACTGGACTAACTTCCTAGGATAGACATTTTTATGCAAAAATTTTGATATAAAACATGTAAAGAAGTAACTGCTATTCTCGCAAAATTACTGCCATAAGCCTATTATGTGCAATTAGCGTACAAATTGCAAAAAACCACGAAAATTTTGAATTTCGCGGGCAGACCTGTTGAGTTCGCCTTAATGGGCAAAATCAGAACTAAGAACTGATGTCTCAAGATTGATGAGCACACTGCAGTGCGCCATACGACATTGCAATGCGAAGTCGTGGGACTCTCGACACATCATCTGTGACAAGTCTATAACTATCACGATTCAAGAGATACAGCCTGGTGACGGACTTATAAAATTTTACCCTTTGAATACGGAACCCTAAAAAAGCACGTTTGTTATATGGGAGCCCCTTTAATCTTCATTTGATTCAATTTTTTTGTATTTGTTGTTATAGCGGCAACAGAAATACATCATCTGTGAAAATTTCAAGTGTCTAACAACGGTTCAAGAGATAGAGCCTGGTGACAGACGAACGGATGGGGGGAGGGCCGGCGAAGTCTCAATAATAGTTCCGTTTTTACCCTTTGGGTACGGAACCCTAAAAAAGTACGAATATTGTGAACAAAATTTCTCACATCGCACATACGTGCTTGTAGCAATAAAATGTACTGATGTGCTAAATTACATCAATGACAGAGCCCTAGTAAATCTCTCGCTCGTCCTTTCTCGTTGTTTTGTCGGTATAGAAGTCTATAAACTCTCGGAACTCGCGTTTGACCCGCTTTCCCTTATCCGATTCCGCTGAAATCCTGCGTACTTGCTTTTTCCAAAAACTGATAACATTACAAATAAATAAAAAAAAAAATAATAAAAAAAAGCCTTTATTATTCTTTGTTTACAAAACTTCCAGCTGGTCTGAGGTTTTCAGTTGCGTGTAATGAAGCCGATAGTTTTTTCTAGATCTTCTTTGTTTTTCCATGGTAAAGGTGGTACTAGACGATGGTCGGATGGAAACGTATCTTGTTTCAATACTTCAATATTTATAAAATTTCTTGTGGTATTAGAGAGAATAAGGTCTATTTGGTTTTTAGTTTTTAGGGTTCCATACTAAAATGGTAAAAATGGAACCCTTATAGTGAGACTTTCTCCGTCCGTCCGTCCGTCCGTCCGTCCGTCCGTCCGTCCGTCCGTCTGTCACACTCGATTATTTCAGTAACTATTCAAGCTATCGACTTGAAATTTAGACTAGTTATAGGTAATAGTGACCCGACGCCATAAAAATCGTAAAAATTTGAAAATTGTGTTTATTTTTATTTAAAAAGGGGGGAAAACCGGGGCTTCGAATTTTCAAAATGAAATAACAATATTGAGTGGGGTATCATATGAAAGGGCGTTATTTGTGTATTCTAAAACCGATTTTTATTTATTTTTATGCCTGATAGTTTTGGATTTATTGAGCAAACTGTCGAAAAAAATACCGTTCCCCCCTCCCCCCCTTTATCTCCGAACATTATCAATCAAAAAATCTGAAATAATTATGATCAATAGACATTAATGTATATTTTACAGGAAAAATAAAATCAACTCCTTAACTATTATACTTTTTTTGATAATAACAATAAACCAACAAGAACAAAGTTACGTTTGCGGTTCGCTAACAAAAGTACTTACACGTAAATTATACTTGTAAATTCATGAACAAAAGTGATTCTTTCAATGTTTTACTTCTTTTATGGTACGGAACCCTCGGTGCACGAGTCCGACTCGCACTTGGCCGGTTTTTTTTATTTGGAGAGATCCATGTATTACAAAACATTGATCTTTTTCCCGCAACTACAAGTTACAACTGCGTAAAATTCGGGTTTTTACAGGTCACTGGAAGCGTCGATATTTCCGGGATAAATAACCAGTGTGTGTATACTTTTGTTCTACGACTTTTTGTACTCGATATTATGAGAAACATCAAATGTTCAATATATATTTCACAGAGATACTCTATGATACGAGGATGTTACATTACAGAGTAGGAACAAGTCCTACTCTGTAATGTAACATCCCGCAATTAAACCGCAACAGTGTAATGTCACTTTACAGAAATAACATTTTTTTGTATGAAATACTAAATTTTGAAAAGTCGTAGAACAAAATTTGTTAGTGTTAATGTTTAAACAACTACAGGCCAAGAGCGATTTGGTACTTTTTATATAAGTCCCCCTGTATAACAGGACAGATTAACTTGTTTGCTATAATCCCCGATTTTTCGTATTAAGTATGTAAGAAAAAAGTGGCTGTGACATACAGACGGACAGACAGACAGACAGACAGACATGACGAATCTATAAGGGTTCCGTTTTTGCCATTTGGCTACGGAACCCTAAAAATTGTATATAATGACATTTTCGAAAAGAGCAAGTGCCGAGTTTTTTGGCAGTTTTTCTAAGTGCAAACCTGCTTTCCGAATCTGGCTGTAGAGTTTTGACTTATCAGAGCCTATTAAGGCCTATGTGAAAAATAAACATTTTCATCTTCAATGCGGTAGCAAACTTCCTTGAAAATAGGTACAAAATTTGTAAAAGGTAGAGTGACAAACCGAAATTCACATTCCTGATAAAAACTTCCTCCTAGTTATCACGAATACGTGGAGATAAATCAAACGAAACGGGCTCGAAAATAAATATGATGAATTAGGTATGAATAATTCACACAATTTGGTGAATTATGTAAATGCGACAGGCAATCCGGGAAACAAATGGATTCACCAGGAATGGACCATCAATCCACCCGACCAAGAGGCGCCGATTCGAGAATATTATTTGAAATTAATTAGATTTGATCTTGAATCATTCATCTCAATTTCATTTTGCCAAAGAAAACTGTATTTTTAACAGACTTCTGAAAACAAAAGAAGAAGGTTCGTAAGTATTTTTTCATCATATTTATTCGAACAACGAAAATTGGCGTCGGAGAATTGGGGGAGCAAAATTCAATTTAGTTGTAACTCAAAGTAGGTACCTAGTATTTGAATTTGGAACTCGGGACTAAAATGTTCTCTCTAGTGTCGTCTCGTATATTGAATTCTTCGCTATGCACAGGATTTTACTCTACAATAGCTTGCGGCGCTCGGGATTCTACTCTAAAATATCTCGATTTTTAAGCTAATAAGACATAATAGGCTTATAGCTGTCAAATTGCGATAATCCCAATATCTTCTTCACGTGTTTATATAAAAATCTCTGCTCGAAAGTGTCGAGTTAAAGAAATTAGTCCGAGATTTGCGAGTTACTCACATAAAACTCGATACTCGGACTAATATCCTAGGATACACATTTTTATGCAAATATTTTGATATAATTATGTAAAGATGATACTGCCATTCTCGCAAATTGATTGCCATAAGCCTATCATGTCTAATTAGCGTACAAATTGCAAAAAACCATGAAAATTTTGAATTTCGCGGGCAGACCCGTTGAGTTCACGTTAAATAGCTCGTGGCGCTCGGGATTCTACTTTACAATAGTTCGCGGCGCTCGGGATTCTATTATAAAATCGTTTGCTTCGCTCTGCACGCTGATTCTGTACCGTTCAGTTTATTAGTTAGTAATCTTCACTGGGTTATAACTAACTGAAAACGGAGGCAAAAATCTTATTTTTGTAACCTTTTTGCACAAGTTAACAACTAGCGTGGTATGGTGACATGATACCAATCTAGGTCGGTAACTTGTGCAATACTAATACAAAAATAGGATTATTGCCTCCGTTATCTTAGTTAATAACCTAGTGAGGGTTACTAACTAAAAAAATTAAAACGGTGCAGAATCAGCCCACTGAATTCAAATTTATCTCGAGAGACCATGCCCAGCTATGGGACATAAAAAGTGGTTGGTGATAATGATGTGTATTTTATGGTGACATATTAAATAGTATGCACAATCGGGAGTCGGGACTAAAGTGATTTTTGTCTGACACTCAAAATTGTCTAAGAATTGCCCGCTACGCTCGTAAAAAACGTTATAGACAGTTGAAACCTACGCTTGCTCGATGTGTTTCACATATAACAATAGGAATAATTGTGTTACCGCATCTAGGAAGCTGTTGTTGTTGTGGTGCGGCCGATTCCGCACGCAGAACTGCCGGAACAGCAGCTTGCAGATCAAAACTCTCTAAGAATCACTTGCTACGCTCGTAAAAACTATGGGTACTTCTACTTTAATTCTACGCTTGCTCGGTATTCAATGAGTTTCACAAATGACAATAGGATAGTTGTGTCACCACATCTAGGAATTGTCTAAGAAGGCGTTGTACTTGTGGTAGTGTGGGCGGTTTCGCTCGCAGAACTGCCGAAACAGCAGCTTAACGATCAAAATTCTTACTCAGAAATAAGAATCGCTCGCTACCCTGGTAATAAGCGATAGGCAGTTGAAAGCTACGCTTGCTTGCCTACAATGTGTTTCACAAATGACAATAGGAATAGTTGTGTTACCGCATCTAGGAAGCTGTTGTACTTGTGGTAGTGCGGGCGGTTCCGCTCGCAGAACTGCCGAAACAGCAGCTTGCCGATCGGCTGCTGGTCCACCACGTAGTCGTAGTTCACATCTGGAAATAACGGGAAAACTCTCAGTCATTATAATTCTAACAAAATTCTTCACCCTGAGCAGTATGGTTTTACTAAGGGTAGGGTGTGACCTGTCCAAGGCTTTTGATTGCGTTGAACGTCAGACTCTACTAACCCTAGGGTCTCTAGGGCATAAAGTTTATTGAAGAAGGTTATTGAAGTGAAAACGTCTGAACTTGAAAAAACCATTAAACTTGCGACACTTTTACCGTAATCGATACATCGTTTGAGTTTTCACTTCTGTCGGCACTCGGCACTCTCGGAATTAGCTTTTGAAGTGAAAATCTTTTGGCGCTTCGGTCATTTCTCGAGATGGGACAACACCTTTCAACTCTCGACTTTGTTACAGTATTCCGGAATCATCATCTTACACTGTTACCATAACCAACATCTCACATAGTTACCGTAATTAACACTACATAATTATTGGTAGTTTTCACTTCTCCACTCCCTGAGTGCCACGTGTTTTGAAGTGACCAACTTTTTTTGCGGCGTTGGGCATTTTCGAGAGGCGAAAAAACCTTTGACCTCACGAAATTGTTACCGTAGTCCGTAAACGTCATCTCACTCTGTTACCGTAACCGACACCGTTTAATAGTGATATTCTTCTCACGATATATTCCTTCACCTTTGCAGCAACTGTGGTATTTCATTGCCTCTAACTTTAAATAACCAATTTATATTGATTATCGAGTTTAGGTATAGATTTATTAAATAGATTCTTCTATCTCTACCTACCAGCGAGAGGGCTGGGGGGTACCAATTGACCCAGTTCCAAAGGCAATTGACAGCAATTAGAAATTAATTACTTTAAACTCCACCATCAGCTTTCCCCATACGCTGTCTCACGACAACACACGAGTTATTACTAATTAGTACGTTATAATGAACTCTTCCATTGTTCAAGTCTACAGAGTTTAGCTGCCGATCATTGGATTCATATTATTTAATTCCGCAAAATTAGAAAGAAAGAAAGGAATTATTTTTATTTCATAACATTATATCTCACATCAAAACAAATATACACACTAATTATGTACTACAACGATGACTGAAGCTTCCACCACCTGGGCAACAAATTACAAATACCAGATTGTTACCCAAGTGACGGAAGCACCAGACACCGCTTGTCATGTGTGGCACAACCCAGAAATATGCCCCAACTCAGCATGGTTCTATGTGCCCCATGTAAGCATGGGAGTACACAGCGCTGGTTTTCAGTTGAAGCCCTAGACCGGGTGACACCACGAACTAAAAATAAAAAAGTTACTCAAGTTAGCATTTATAAGTTGTCTGTTTAGCCCCCGACGCAAATAAGGTTTTCCGCGTTCTTTTCTCATCAGTTTTAACTTTTAATATATTATAGAGTCAGTATGAAATTATGAACCCACCCCAAGTGAGATATTTTCAATGAACAAGGCAATACCCATGGCAATATGATATTAGGTAGGTAATAGGTAGATAGGTACTCCATAACTAAGCACCCGTAAATTCTCGAGGAGCTCGTAAAACTGAGCCTCCGTCCCAACTTGGGAATTAAAACGAACTTGGATCCCATTACCAAGAATAAAGGGTCCACGCCATAGGTGGAAGCGAGAGCGGAATGACAAGCGATTTCGAGGTTATAAGCGTTTAACAACATGAGGAAAGATAACTACTAACTATACCTAGGAGGTATACTAGTAAAAACGGACTTGGTGTTTATAAGCTATTGTATACATATACAAAAAAAAAATTAAAAATAAAATTCAATATTCTTGATATTTACTCTAGGAACTGCCGTGTTATTCTGCAAAACAGCGACGAGCGTATACATCTCTGCATCTATGAATTTGTCAGTTGTAATAGAGTACAATTTTGCATGACATATTCGGGTTGGCAGCTGTCTAGCAGCTATTTCATTTTGTAGAATAGCACAGCTGGTTAGTTCAATGGCGTTTATTAGGGGGTTGGAGGTTCTAACTTTTCGGAGTTATAAAGTTCGTCATGTTCTCAAAAGTATGCGAGGCCCGTCAATCCCCACTTGCCTAGCGTGGTGGGCTAGGACTAGGATCCAACCCTCACATTCTAAGTATAGACCCGTGACTAATATGCTGTAGGGCATAATTGTTTAATGATGACGTTTCATTGCAGCTGTTAGATATAATCTAGGATCTATAGGACAGGAGGAAGCCAAAACGAGATAGAAACGACTTCAAGAAATAAATCAGTGTTCTGAGCCTAAATTCAAGAAATAAGCTGTGTAAGTGTTCTGAGTTAATTAAAAGCATATAAATTATTAAGTATAATTATAAGTGAAAATATTCTTCTCTGATCATGGCGCGTTTGAGCCCTCGAAACTTCATGACTATTCATAAGTGCCTTGTAAAATGGGCCGTGAATAAATCATTTGATTTTGAATTTGATTTTGTTAATGTTTTGAGGGTAAGGTAAAATGTTCTCTTTCCGCGACCACTTGTAAAATTGGGCCACAACCCGGCAATAAAAGAGGGACGCTGTATTAGAGAGAGTATTCCGGTTATTCCGAAATGACGCTGGGCATCTCGAATTTCTTCAGCTTCGTCCGTTAGATAACGAAAGGGTTTAGAACAATGGAAACTTTCGGATATAATTAAGTAAAGACTGAATCGCCTTTGAACCAATTTAGATATGCCAATTGTATTAGGAATGTTTCTAAAAGTTAGCGCCCGTAATCCAAAAGCGAGTGCTTTTCTAACTATACAAGGTAGAGTCTTAGGGCCTTAACCGTTGTATTACTACAAGCGAATTGTCTTGGGACACTTTTTGAAAAAAAAAATGTTTTGTATTCACAAATATCGAAACAATATATGGCCAGTGTTTCACATTGATGATGATATTTAAAATAAAGAGAATAAGTTTCAGATATACAGACAGACAGATATTTAATATTTACAATTATATCCCACGAATGTTTGTGATGATGTTTCTCTAAAGGATAGAACCCACAACGAGGACATTCGGTCGGTTACCTTGGTTCTCCAAGGGAGAACCAAGGTAACCGACAAAGCCCAACGGACTAGTAAGCTGAAGTGGCGGTGGGCGGGCCATATCTGTCGTTGGGGCAGACGTGTTCTGGAGTGGAGACCGCGTACCGGTAAGCGCAGAATAGGACGACCTCCTGCCCGATGGACCGACGACCTGAAAAAGGTCGCTAGTAGCGGGTGGATGAGGAAGGCGGAGGACCATGTGTGTTGGCTGGCTCTCGGAAAGGCCTATATCCAGCAGTGGTCATTTATAGGCTGATTAAGTAAGTAAGTTAAGTATCCTACGACGCTCGAGTAACTATCAAAATCCCCCTCTATTGGGCCGGGTGGGTGAGGAAGGCGGAGGACCGTGTGTGGTGGCGCGCTCTCGAATAGGCCTATGTCCAGTAGTGGTCGTCTATAGGCTGATTAAGTGAGTAAGTTAAGTATCCTACGTCGCTCGAGTAACTACCAAAATCCCCCTCTATTGGGCCGGGTGGATGAGGAAGGCGGAGGACCGTGTGTGGTGGCGCGCTCTCGAATAGGCCTATGTCCAGTAGTGGTCGTCTATAGGCTGATTAAGTGAGTAAGTTAAGTATCCTACGACGCTCGAGTAACTACCAAAATCCCCCTCTATTGGGCCGGGTGGATGAGGAAGGCGGAGGACCGTGTGTGGTGGCGCGCTCTCGAATAGGCCTATGTCCAGTAGTGGTCGTCTATAGGCTGATTAAGTGAGTAAGTTAAGTATCCTACGACGCTCGAGTAACTACCAAAATCCCCCTCTATTGGGCCGGGTGGATGAGGAAGGCGGAGGACCGTGTGTGGTGGCGCGCTCTCGAATAGGCCTATGTCCAGCAGTGGTCGTCTATAGGCTGATTAAGTGAGTAAGTTAAGTATCCTACGACGCTCGAGTAACCATCAAACCCCCTCTTGGGCTCCCCTACTACTATAAAAAATTCCAGAGGGATCATAAAAAAATTAAACTACAAAGGAGCGGTTAATGAAACTAGTCATCAATAGACAATAGTGTGATACAGTTTGCGTGTTTCATATATTCCCTGGAAACTTTATACTTGATAATAATATAAGTGTGTCATGGCTGTTGCGATTAAAACTATAAATTGTAATTACCAATTAACATATTGCAACCGAGCGATGCCCCCTTTACAGCGCTGCCGCTCAGATCAACTTCAAGCACCGATCAACCAAGGTCTCGAGTTCAATTCCCGTGGGATCCTTTAAGGTTCCGTACCTAAAGGGTAAAATGGATCCCTATTACTAAGGGCCGGTTTTATGAAATATTTCTTTTCAATGCACATTTCCTGTCATACAGATTTTATTGTTTATTTGCCTATACTCGTAACTTTGAAAACCGGATGTTAATTAAAAAAATAATAACTGTAGTAGTTAATGCGAAAACCATAATCTATAAAAAAATTAAGTTTGGACTTAAATCAGCTTGGTACAGGATTACATACATCCATGGTTAGCGTGTCTTGTGTGGGCGATTCTTTTGAATACAAATTAGCTCAGATCACTCAATGAGTGATCTGAGCAAATTAGTATATTATTGTCATTTTTTAACTGACTTCAAAAAAAGGAGGAGGTTCTCAATTCGTCGGAATCTTTTTTTTTTATGTATGTTCACTGATTACTCGAAGACGCGTAAACCGATTTGGAAAATTATTTTTTTTGTTTGAAAGGGTATACTTCCCAGATGGTCCAATTTTTTTAAGGTCAGGATCTGATGATGTGATCCTGGAGAAGTCAAGGGAACTATTCAAATTTTATATGGATACTTGAAACAATTTGGGTACTGTTTGAAAGAGTAATATTTTCCAGGTTTTCCTATGGTCATCAGGTCAGGATCTGATCTTGATGGGATCTTGGTGAAATCCAGGGAACTCTTCAAATTTTGCTAGTATACTTGAAGCGATTTGGGTATTTTTTTATAGTTTAGCATTAGTTAGCATTTGCTTGCAGATGCTGCCTTAATAACTATAGTCATCAAGTCAGGTTCTGAAGATAGGATCTCGGAAAATTGAGGGAACTCTTTAGATTTTATAAGCACACTTCAAGCGATTTGGGCATTCTTTTTCAATACCCTGTGCATTTATTGTTTTCCACTAAAAAGTAAAAAATAAAATGGAAAATTCTTTTCAAAAAAAACCGACTTCAAATGCTACAAGGAGTGAAATAATTTTTCAATGTAGGTACACCAATTCGAAGTCGGGCAATTCGTACAATCCTTCGTATTAATCGCCTGACTTCGAATTGGTGTACCTACATTGAAAAATTATTTCACTCTTTGTAGTAGCATTTGAAGTCGGTTTTTTTTAAAGAATTTTCCATTTTATTAAACTGCAGTGAACATCGCAGGCTGCCATGGCAACATCGCCTTCTTCCTGGCAAACCTCTATTGATTTGCACGCCATTTTTTGCTAAAGGCGAAATTCAATGAGGATAACGTGGCCTGATTTATGGGTAGGGGGATGTTTTTGCAACAGTAAGCGTAGATTTTAGAGAACTACTTACAAATCTGAAATCCATACTACGAGTAATATAAGTCTCTGATAACTATAAAAATACGAAGCAAAATTTCACTATGGTGTGGTGGGACTTGAACCCACGTCCCCCAGCTATTTCGGCTGGTTGCTCTTTATTAAATGAGCTATACGAGATCGATCTCATCGCAATAAAATTCAGATATTTTTTTTTGGCAGAACTGAGCGCCATCTATTGTGAAACGTTACACTTTAAATCCAATTTCTGGAAGGCCCATTAATTCAAAATGCGTAACACTGCGGTGCATGCGATACAGCCTGGTGATGGACGGACGGACGGACGGAGAAGTCTTAGAAATAGGGTCCCGTTTTACTTTTTGGGTACGGAACCCTAAAAAGCAAGACTAACGAAACAGGCAATGTTGCTATGGTACATTTATTTTTAATTGTAGACAGGCTTGCGCTTGCAGATATAATGCCTGATGGAAAGCAATGAAAATGATGTCTAGGTTGGAGCGCGCTTGACTAGAAAATGCCTATTCACTCTTCTCTTGAAGGCACCCAGATTATACTTGGCTGGAAACACGGAGGCTGGAAGGGCGTTCCATACCTTAGCGGTTCGTATCAGAAACGTGGAAGAAAAACGTTTCGTGCGAGTTTGTTGGATGTCAACCACATAAAGGATGCCACCGCTCTCGGCGTCTTGCAGTCCTGTGGTAGAAAGGTGAAGGAGGTACGAGGTTATGTAGTTCCTGAGCCTTCATTAAGTATATCCTGTAAAAACCGCTAAACAGGCAACATTGAAATTTAGGTATTTTTGAACTAGCTTTAAAAGAAGCGCGATGGTCAACAGATACAAATAATAATATGTAATAATATGTATTTAACATAATCACCCACCAGGTAAGCGAAGGGCCCCCACCAATAATAACCGATTGACGTCACATGCGCGCGCGTCGCTCCGAGTATCACTCCGACATATATTTACCGTTTACCTTGTTTCTATGTTTTGTATGCCTCTCTTACAATGTTATTGTGGCTAGCCGAGATATTATCTACTAGGCAGAATGGCATTAGCATGCGGTTATACTAGCAGTCTTTCTCAAAGTGGGCGATAACGCCCCCTTGTGGGCGTTGGACACCTAGAGGGGGGCGTTAAGGGGGCATAAGGATACTTATGGGTATGTTATCCTAATTTTAAGTTCAGGAGCACAGTTGTCCAGCTAAAGAAAAACACCAGTTAACGAAAGTTACAAGTTTTCATTCATTTCATTCATTCATTTTTAGTATACAGAACTCGACCGATAACAATTTTGATCAAAATTGTTATCGGTTGATATTTATATATTTCGTTTTAGAGAACAGAAGTATTTCCGAACCAAAATGGCCAGGAGCATAGATTATTTATTACTATATTAACATGATCGAAATATGCACGAATTGCAAATGATTTGATATTTCGAATGAATTGAGACATTTTAGTTCACGGGACTCTTAACGTCCCATCCTCAGACCAACCGAATATACACAAACAAAAATTATACAATCGGTATTTTTCGGTGAGTTTAGTTACAAACACTGTGAGACGAGAATTTTATATAGTAGAAAGAAAACCGCCGAAGGTCAGCTCTCAAGGCGGTTGAATAGCTAAGCAAAAATATATTATTTTTGTGTGTCACGCAAAATATAAGGACAAAGATAGACATAATCATAAAACATAGCCCAATCCACTCTGTATTCAAATTGAGGGCTTTTCTTATTATATTATTAATAAGTATACAGATTTGTAGTTGTACATTGTATATATCTCAGATCATTCAAACGCATATATTATATCCGCATATTTAACGATGCTACGATTATGATAATCAATATTGTTAGATTATCAATAACTATAGCTTTCTGGCATTGACCCGGGGGGTTTATGTCTACGTGAAATGTTAAATAGGGATAAATTTCTCCCTTTCCCTCGTGGTCATGCTAAGGCGATAATTTTGTCCCCTTTCAGAGGACAAATCGGGGAAATGCTATTTTATCCACTGCCCATCCTAGGTAAGCAGGAATTTCCGGCTCCATGGGCCATCGCCCTTACGGCAAGCGTGACCTACCCACTGCCATTTCAGCTTGCAAATGGTTTGGCTTGCAACCAAAAGTGGCATCTCTAAAATACATCAAATGAAAAGTATGGCAAACAGAATCCAAATAGCGCATCCACATAAGAGCGCGCCCGAAGTTCGGTATTCCGCTAGCAATAACTCGCAGGAACAAACAGACTACAGGAATCGCTTATTTACAGCGCGTAGCTATTCAAGGCGCGAGAATAGCGCGAGGAGAATCCTGTGTGGTGTGAGTCACAAGCGGACGGCGTCGACTTCTCAGCCTTACACAAACATGAACATGAGTACACTTCTGGTAATCTATAGCCATTTTGCAAACATTTTACATCCTTCGGGGAGTAATATCGCTAGCTCTTCTACCTTGCGCCCTGGTAGCGTCCACGATAAGTTTAATCAAGTCAAAGGCTCTGATGTATGACTTTGGTCGCAAGCAGAGTACGCTTCTGATAGTCTACAGCCATTTTTGAAACATTTTACATCCTTTGGGTAGTTATATCGCTAGCTCTTCTATCTTGCGCCGCGGTAGCGTTCACGATAAGCTTTATCAAGTCAACAAAGGCTCTGATGTATGACTTTGGTCGCAAGCAGATTATAGGCTTCTGATAATCTACAGCCATTACGCAAACATTTTGCGTCCTTCGGGTAGTAATATCGCTAGCTCTTCTACCTTGCGCCTCAGTAGAATGCACAATGAGTTTTATCAAGTCAAAGGCTCTGATCTATGCCGCCAAGATCCATCCGTTGTATGGCTTTGGTCGCAAGCATAGTACTCTTCTGATAATCTACAGTCATCACGCAATCATTTTGCTTCCTTCGGGTAGTAATATCGCTAGCGCCTGTGCCTTGCGCTGCAATAGCGTGCACGATTTGTTTTATTGAGTCGAAGGCTCCGATGTATGGCACGAACTTTGCTCATATAAACAAATGGCGGATATTTTTCGCGTGCCGAACCGGGTAACTGCTATAAATGCTATAACGCTGCTAATTTGTTGCTGAACTTTCTTATGAGTTATAACTTATAACTCGTGTAGGGGACGATTCACGATATTAGGGGATTATTGATGACACTGCTTTCTGTAATGGCTCTGAATCGGAAGGAAGGATATCTTCGTACAAACTGCTTGGTTGCACTTATGTTTTATTTACTCATGTCTCAGACATTTCTTTGAGGAAACTAAATATCATCAGTTTTAAGGATAGTGGCACGCGTGACATTTTTGTTATTGTTTCAAAGGATTGTTAAGACTGAGAGACCTTTGGCAAAGTGGGTCGAAAAATATCTGATGACTGGTTGCATAGACAATAATTCGCTACCATCGCCACGGATTCGCACGCGTTAGTTCAGACCTACGGTTACCTACGGTGTCTCCCATACATTCGTAATACCAGAATCATTTGTAATTCGTGAATATTTCGATCATGTTGTGGTGTTATTCGGGTTTATATTTTAATAATCTATGCTCCTGGCCATATTTGGCTCGGAAATACTTCTCTAAAACGTAACATGTTTTCTGCTTATTTGTTTTGTAATAAAAACAACACTATCTCACGTCGCATTAGTTCAGGAGCACAGTTTTTATTGTTCAGCTAAAGAAAAACACCAGTTAATATAGTTACAAGTTTTTATTCATAATTTTTGGTATTAAAGAATTCGACCGAAGTTACAACAATTTTGATCAGTTTATATTTCGTTTTAGAGAAGTATTTCCGCACAAATTATGGCCAGGAGCATAGATTAAAAACCCGAATAACACCACAACATGATCGAAATATGCACGAATTAAAATTATTTTTGGTATTACGAATGTAAGGAGTCATCGTGGGTAAGCGGACTCAGAGATGTTTGCGGACTTTTGTTTAGAACTTGTAAAGGATAAAAATTCCGTCATACATTATGTTGGCGTAACTTCAACCGTTTACGCAGTGCACGCAACGGAAGCTCACCAAAAGGAACAGTTTTCGTGTTTTTGCTCAGCTCCTACTGATCATAGCGTGATGTTTATTGCGTTTAACCTTCCTCAATAAATGGACTATTCACTCACTCCTGGTCATCCACGCGGACCCCTAAGGGTCCCGGGGTAATCGTTCGGGGCGATGGCCCCTTTCGATGGTCTCGGCGCCGCCTGCAACTACAGGCGGGGCACTGGGTGGGACCATTGCTGGTCCTTGGTGTCAATCCGGTGACTCCGCCGCGCTGCGATACAAGCCCGCGTGATGTCGCGAGCGATCTGCGAGCGCAGCGGAGTGGAGGTAAGTCCTGGTGGTAGCTAATAATGGACTATTCAACAGCAGGCCAGGTCCATCACGTGATC
Source organism: Coenonympha glycerion (assembly GCA_963855885.1). Taxonomy (NCBI): domain Eukaryota; kingdom Metazoa; phylum Arthropoda; class Insecta; order Lepidoptera; family Nymphalidae; genus Coenonympha; species Coenonympha glycerion. The sequence goes on from OY979650.1 coordinate 8,691,460, forward strand.
GAGAAAATACAGGTAGGCGTCTCGACGTACTAACTTCAGATGGCCGCCACGCGCCGTAATACTTTGCTCGCGTTAGTTCGGGTACGGTCTATTTCACGCGCTGCGTGCGCCCGATGACGAGGTAGCCCTAGTACGTCGAATGCGATGTTACGCGATAGAAAGAGAAGTTCTATGTTCTTTTTGGAGGCGTGGCCAGGCGCTATTACGAACTGAATTGCACTTTTTCGTGTCAGCGCTATGGTCGGAATTTTTTAAAATCATTTTGCCGAGTGAGCCTTCTGTGCCTTTAGAACAATTATGTATTCCGGTGCCAACAGATAAAGAATTCTTCAATTCGGACCATTATGTTTCTGAGATAAGCGCGTATAAACAAACTCTCATAGCAGCAGCATGGATAGTCTAAGCCGTATGATCTAATCAATCCCTATAAAGTATAAGCAATCAAAGCGGAGTGGAAAAATAATTGGAATCTATAAAATTCAGTTCATTTGTAGCAGAAGTTTCTCGAAGCGTCGGGGAAACGGGACAGCCGTTAGGGGCACGATTTATAGGGATTACAGGGAGCAATATATGATTCAATCGAACGTAATCCCGGGATATTATACCTACGTGTAAAGGTCATTGCTTCTTGGGTCTGAAGATAACGACTGAACTTGGTTGAGGGCTTTTAGAGTCTTTTTATTATCTGTGTCGTGTTTTTTAACCGATTTCAAAAGGAGGTTCTGTATTTGACACGTATGGTTGTATGTATGTTTGTGCGCGATTATTTCGCGTTTGGCTGAACCAATTTTGATGCGGTTTTTGTAACATTCTGGAGTTAAAATGTCCGAACCTAAAGAAATCCAAAACCCAAAAAGAGTTCTAATCGTACTTAAGCAAAATTAGGCAGTATAATAATGGGTTAAGACATAAATTACATAGTTTTAGTTTTTCTATAAAAATTCACATGTACCCTCGTTTTATAGGTTTTCTCGGGACACTTTTTTCGTCAATTTTGTATTACACCCGATGTCCATACATTTATATGCCAATATTATAGTATAAACGAAACGAAATAAAATTTGATTTTGGCGGGTAGACCCGATTAATTTGCCACGAAATGTAATTTCAATCTCACAGAAGATCACCCACCGCCGGGTGACCTGGTTTATTTGATGGTATAAAGATACCAACAGTCAATACTTTATTCTCTGTGTGGAGCGCTATTTTCCATTTCCGCCGTCGGAAATCACTTTGCTTGTTACCTCAGATGTTTATTTGCCATGCTGTTGACATTAATTTCTAAGATCCTATTTGAAAACCATCGGTACCAAGTGCAAAAAGTCAAAAGTCAAATGATTTATTTCATTTAGGCTCATTTTACAAGCACAAGAATAGTCACAATCTTATATAGTTTTAAAATAAAATAGTGATAACTATTTAACGATTTAAAACTAAGTTTACGAGGGTTCTTACGCACCCTGATCTGAGAAGAAGTCCACAAAAAACTCAGCAGACGCCCTTCGCGCGTATATTTCGGTTTTTCCCAAATCCACCACCACCATGGATTTTTTCGGAATAAAGTAGCCTATTTGTTAATACAGAATATAATCTATAGTCTATTCCCATTACAAATTTCAACTAAATCAAAATCAGTAGTTGCAGCGTGAAGGAGTATTTCTTCATACAAGCTTTGGAACCCCTTTTCACCCCTTACACTCGGTTATGTCATCTTATTGTAACCCACAAATCATGCAAATATTTTTTAAACGTATCCCTATTTTGAAAATTTTTCCTTAGTGCACTTGAATTCTTCAGAATCCGCTTACCCACGATGTCTCCCATACATTCGTAATACCAAAGTCGTTTGTAATTCGTGCAAATTTCGATCATGTTGTGGTGTTATTCGGGTTCATACAGTAATAATCTATGCTCCTGCTATTACAATTAATGATTTGGTATTTTGAATGAATGGAGACATCGTAGTTCACAGGACTCTTTAGAGATAAGTGAGATATATGTATAGAGATAAGTAGATCTCGGCAAAATGAGACCTAATTCGAGGTGACCTGACGCACCTTAAGGCTTAGGCTTTCATTGCTATTTCCGTTACCAATATCACATACTGATAGCTTCTTATAGGGTTTTAATCAGGGAGGCCAAAATAATGTAGTCCTTTTTCAATTACAAGGCTACGAATTACAGTCGCGTCATGTGAAATTTGTTCCAAATTTTTAATTTTGCATTTTTAAGATTTTATTTCATTTATACTCTACATATATGACCCAGCAAACGTTGTGCAGTATGATTTACGTGCTATTTCTCGGACCTACCGAATGGTAAAAATCATAAAAATCGGTTAAGCCATTTCGTAGGAGTTATGTTACATACAAACACTGTGGCACGAGAGTATTGTATTATTAAATAGGTATTTTAATTGTACCCGCATAAAATACGGAATTAATAGTACTTATCACGCTTGAGCATTGTGCATCTAACGACCATTACACACGTATTGTATACAAGTGCCTACGTACGACTTTGTATATTTATTACCTTACTGAGTATGTAACTCATAATGTACAGTCGTGGAATGAAAAGGTTCGTCACCTAAGTGTCGATTTTCGCTTGCACTAGTACTGCAAGATTCTATAATGTCAACATACCAAAACAATTGACTAGTGCAAAAGAATCTGTTTGAAAATTGACGAACCTTTTCTTTCCCTGACTGTACCTCTGTCCTATTCATCACTGTGTAACATCCTGCTTCTATCCCACCCACTAATTTAACTAGCAGTGAAATATACAGTGCGACAAGGCTATCTTGGCGCGTGGCCAAAATCGGTACTAACGGCGCTATCGTGTGATAATGTTTGATAGTTCGCTGTGTCTTATAGATATTCTATATTTTATTCTACATTGTCTATAGATCTTAACATTCTATACAAAACTAGCTGGATATATAGAACTCGAAAATCATGCGACGTTAGTTCCAGTTTTGGCCACCGGCTCAGAAAAGTTTGTAACACTAAAGAGCCATGAAGTATCTCGCCCAGATTAAAATGGCTAATCCACCTGGGTGGGGTCTTCACTTGACTGTTGACCTCTTGAAAATCACTATCGCCAAATCTGATGTCTGTGAGGTCAAAATATACAGTATGAGGCCGCGTCCACACTAATTACATTAAATCATCGGGGAGAAAAAAAACTACCATTACAAATAAAGTTTCAAAAATCCCCATAGATCCTATAAGTACCTACCTACTCGTATGTGTGCTACACACAGAAAAGTTATTCGGAGTCAAAGGTTAATTCGTGATTTTCTGAATTTTTCTCCAAAACGGTAAGTTTTACCAAAATAAACCTTACGGCAAAGTTGTAGATTTTAAAATTCTCTTCAAAACTAGCTGTGGATATGTAGAACCCGAAATTCATGCGCCGTTAGTTCCAGTTTTGGCCACCGGCTCAGAAAAGTTTGTAACACTAAAGAGCCATGAAGTACCTCGCCCAGATTAAAATGGCTAATCCACCTCGGTGGGGTCTTCACTTGACTGTTGACCTCTTGAAAATCACTATCACCAAATCTGATGTCTGTGAGGTCAAAGTATAAAGTATGAGCCATGAGGCCGCGTCCACACTAATTACATTAAATCATCGGGGAGAAAAAAAAACTACCATTACAAATAAAGTTTCAAAAATCCCCATAGATCCTATAAGTACCTACTCGTATGTGTGCTGCTACACACAGAAAAGTTATTCGGAGTCAAAGGTTAATTCGTGATTTTTTGAATTTTTCTCCAAAACGGTAAGTTTTACCAAAATAAACCTCAGGGCAAAGTTATAGATCTTAAGATTCTCTACAAAACTAGCTGGATATGTAGAACCCGAAATTCTTGCGACGTTAGTTCCAGTTTTGGCCACCGGCTCAGAAAAAATTGTAGCACTAAGTATAAGAGCCATGAAGTAGGTATCTCGCCCAGATTAAAATGGCTAATCCACCTTGGCGGGTCTTCACTTGACTGTTGAACTCTTGAAAATCACTATCACCAAATCTGATGTCTGTGAGGTCAAAGTATAAAGTATGAGGCCGCGTCCACACTAATTGCGTTAAATCATCGGGAAGAAAAAACATGCGCAAGCGTGACTCAATGCTCCATATTATAAACCAACGAGCTACACGTCTAGGGAGGAGACGAAACTTATCTTGAATTACGTCGAAATCGGATCGGATAAATACTGTCACTAAGTTACCATCCCACCGGCCAAGACTGATAAAATTTTGTAGAGCCTCAAAGTAGTAAATTATCTTAGCATCCATAATAATTATTATGTCTCCACTCTCCTCCTATACAACATCCAAGTCTTATCTGATACACTACATAGTGTAAGTCAGGTCACGTCTTAAAAAGAAAATAGTTTTGACATTTGACTGTCAAGACTTTAGATTGGGTATAATTAAATACAACAAAGAGAAGATACAACGATGCAGCCTTTCTTTTATCTTTTCATTGAAATTTTAGGTGTGGCGTTTCAATGCAGAATAAATTATCCATGAAAAAGGTCAGTCGACATAAAACGGATAATTCTTGAGATCATACCTCTACAACTCTCAAACTCAAAAATTGAATAGGTATACAATATAATATAATGCTTTTTGGGCAATATTTTGTCTATTACCAGAAACTTATCTATGTAAACTTATATTTACTAGCAGTGTATTATGTAAATGATTTTATTTATTGCCTGTAAATTAATGACTAGTTTAAAAATATCTTTTATATAATATGCAGTATGGTGGTAATCATAATAAAAAGATTCCGACGAATTGAGAACCTCCTCTTTTTTTTTAAGTCGGTTAAAAAGTAAGTTACAATCGAATCGTTGCAAAAGACAAAACCATGAACGCTGCCTTGTAATAATTTATATTACAATGAAACGACTGCTTAAGAACTGGAGTGTTTTCGGCCAAACTGGTCTTACACAGTGGCAGTCAGGCCGAAAAGACAAGAAAACTGCATATCGCCTCCCCGAACGGAGGGCCACGTCACTTTCAGCTCAATGCCCCATATTTAACACTTATCACCGAATGGGATCAGTGTAATTGATCTTGTGAACTCGTCTGATCTCCAACAGTGTAATTTTGACCTGTATTAGTAACGCGTTAAGGGCCATAATCGTGTGGCGGAGGGTTGGTGACAAATGCCTGATGCTGGCATGTCGCAATGGATGGAGATGCGTTTATGGTACTGCTGATTGAGCGGTTACGCATTGAAGCAGAGATTGTACTTAAGATCAAGAGTGTTTTATGTGCTGTAACTTCTTTTTAAAAAAAGTTACACCAGCCAAGTGCGAGTCGGACGAGGACGAGGTCTCCGTAGTCTGTACTACTGCGGAAAAAGTCAGGCATGCAAATAACTTGCAACTTGCAAACAGTTAAACTAAAATTATATAAAAACTTTCGCCTGTATGGATCGGAGTGTTTTCTGTCATCACTAGTATACTACTTACACATTGGCATATAAATCTATGGACCCCGGGTGTAATACAAAATTCACCAAAAAAAGTGGCCCGAGAAAACCTATATAAACGAGGGTAGATGTGTATTTTATAAACAAACTAAAACATTGTAATTTATGTCTTAAACCATTATTATACAGCCTACTTTTGCTTAAATGCGAAATGGAACTCTTTTCACGCTTTGGATTTCTTTATGTTCGGACAATTTTTAGCGCTGACCCGAAATCCTTAGTTTATAAATCAATGACATTACAACATTTAGTATTCCGCGAGTGTACGAAGACTGTAGAGCTGTCATAGTAGGGAACACATTAATTAGTCTAACGCCACGGCAAACCAGTTGCCGCACTGCTATGTATCAATAAAGGTAAAATTAAACTCGCCGCGTAGCGATCGCGTGGGAGTCTTTCAATTTTGCGGTCAACGCTCACTTGATACCAGGGTTGGCACTCGTCTGGCTTCTCTACATTAAACGTCGCTCATTGTCTATTTAGACAGTTTACATTACTATTGTTACATTATTTAGTGTCCGACCGAAAGTTCGGTTTCGGTTTCGGTTTCGGCCGAGTTTCGGCGGCAGTTTCGGTTTCGGCCTAAATTGGCCGAAACTTTTGCCGAAACCGAAACTGATTTCGGAAGTAGTCGTGCACGCTCGCCTGACTTTGTTTCTCGCGGCAATGGCGGCAACACTATGGCGGACGCTGGCGGCCCTGTTCGGAAATTGTCGTGCGCCGTTCGGATTGCTCCGTAGCAACAAAACTTAGTGCGTTATCGTCCGACGTAAACATTCCAATGTGTAAAATGCATCAAATTTCAGTATTTTAAGGAATTTTATACTTGACCACATGAGTTTCGGTTTCGTTTTCGGCCGAAACTGAAGCCAGGGCCGAATATTCGGTTTCGGTTTCGGTTTCGGCCGGAAAACCAGTTTCGGTCGGACTCTAATTATTATTGTATTATTGACAGGATTTCTGAACAAGATGTCAAATAGTATGATCGTGTCTGAACTGTGGGCTGAATCTGTATTGTTAGCAACAGCATGGTATGTCATGACATGACATGATACCATACAAACCTAGGTTGTTAGCTTGTGCAAAAAGAATACAAAAATAGGATTTCTGCCTCCGTTTTCTTAGTTAATAACCCAGTTAAACGATACAGAATCTGACCACTGAGAGAGTTTCCTTTTTCAAATATTTTGTAAAGTACACAATAATTTATACTTACGTGAATTAAATTTAAAATGGATTTATTTCAATGATACCTTCTCGTCGTTTTATTAAATGCAAATGTATTTAAACGTTCAATGCATGTACAAAATCGTCATTTTCGTGATATGGCTACTACTTCTGCACACGTCTTCTACACACGTAGAGTGCGACAAGGCTATTTTGGCGCGTGGCCAAAGTCTGAACTAGCGCCGCTATCCTGCGCTACTGTTTGATCGTTCGCTCTGTCAGTAAGTATATCACTATTGTATGTTATGTTGTTTTTGCTTACTCTCAACCCCTTTTTTATGTCCCACTGCTGGGCACGGGTCTCCTCTCAGACTGAGAGGGGTTTGGCCATAGCCCACCACGCTGGCCAAGTGCGGGTTGGCGGGCTTCACACACCTTCGAGAACATTTTTGTGAACTCTCAGGCATGCAGGTTTCCTCACGATGTTTTCCTTCACCGTTAAGCAAGTGATATTTAGTTTCCTAAAACGCACATAACTCGGAAAAGTCAGAGGTGCGTGTGCCCAGGATTCGAACCCGCGACCTCCTTATGAGAGGCAGAGGTCAGAACCACTGAGCTATCACTGCTTAGACCTGACCTGACCTGACCTGACCTGACAGTGGTTCTGACCTCTGCCTCTAAGCAGTGATAGCTCAGTGGTTTTTGCTTACTATTAACTATTTAAAACTAAAATTGAAGTAAAATTGAGGAGATTTTGTTTTATGGCTGCCTTTGTTTTGCAACAGTGCCCTCCTTCAAGTGCCATCTATTCTGTAGCTCTTCTCTGTATGAAATAAAAAACAAGTCGCTTGTTCTGTAATTCGTGTCGAAGTCACACGATGACATCCCCTACAGTTATTGACATAGAAAAGCTTTCTCGTAGGCGGCAACCCTGCAAGTCAGCCCAGTGTAACATCGCGCGCTGTGGGCGAAAAATTTAATTATGCTTCCACAGTGACAACGTGAAAGCTTTTTCGATAATTGTTTATGCATCTACTATGCGATACGTCACACAAACGGCGGTTGAGAAATGAGAAATCAACGGGTTTGGTGACGTCAAACAGTTCTTTATTTGAGTGGAATTTGGCGGTGTTATAGCTAGACCGCTATAAACTTGGCCCTCCCATGGTCTCCGGGACGCGGGGCGGGAGCTACTCAACCACTGATCTCTATTCTATGGAATAAACATTCTATACAATTACTAGCAGATACCCGCAGCTTCGCACGCGTAAATTTTAGTTTTCCCTATTCTACGGGCACCATCCATTTTCCGGAATAAAAGTACCCTTTGTGTTAATTTACATGAAATCTATCTTCATTTCTACTATAAACCAAAAATTTTCAGTAGTTGTGCGTGAAGGAATAAATTTTCTCCCGCATGAATATCTGTTTTTCCCTATTATCACGAAAACAATGGATTTTCCCGAGAAAAAAAGTAGTTGATTCTAGGATATAATCTATCTCCTCTATCTCCAATCGGTTCAGAAGTGACCGCACGATGGAGTATTTCTCCCGCATGAATGTCTGCCGGATTTTCCCGGGATAAAAATTTGCCTATGTATTAATCCAGGATAAAACCTATCCCCTTTTTGAATTTCAGTCATATCCGTTCAGTAATTACAGCGTGAAGTAGTATTTTTCCCGCGTGCATATCTGTTTTTAAGTTTTCCCGCGGAAACCATGGATTGTTTGGGATAAAAAGTAGCCTTTGTATTAATCCAGGATAAAATCTAACTTCATTTCGCATTTCAGCCACATCAGTTCAGTAAGTAAGGCGTGAAGGAATATTTTTCCCGCGTAGATATCTGTTTTTCTCTTCTATCATAGAAAACATGAATTTTTCCGGGATAATAAGTAGCCTAGGCATTATTTCAGGATATAAACTATCTTCATTCCAAATTTCAGCCAAATCGATTCAGTAGTTGCGGCGTGAATATTTTTTTGCGCGTGAATTTCGGTTTTTAACTAATCCCACGGGAACCTTGATATTTTTCGGAATAAAATGTAGCTTATGTGTTAATCCAGGATATAATTTATCTCAACTCCAAATTTGAGCTAAATCGGTTCAGTAATTGCGGCGTGAATAAATATTTTTCCCGCGTGGATTTCTGTTTTTCACTATGATCATACTCGTAGAAGTCATGAAATGTTCCGAGATGAAAAGTAGCCTACGTATTAATCCAGGATAAAATCTATCTTTTTCCGAATTTCAGTCATATCAGTTCAGTAATTACGGCATGAAGACATATTTATCACGCGTGGATTTCTGTTTTTCACTATTATCATTGAAACCATGGAATTTTCCGGGATGAAAAGTAGGCTTTATAATAATCCGGGATAAAATCTATCTCGATTCCAAATTTCAGTCATATCAGTTCAGTAATTACGGCATGAAGACATATTTATCACGCGTGGATTTCTGTTTTTCACTATTATCATAGAAACCATGGAATTTTCCGGGATGAAAAGTAGGCTTTATAATAATCCGGGATAAAATCTATCTTTTTCCGAATTTCAGTCATATCAGTTCAGTGATTACAGCGTAAAGTAGTATTATTCGCGCGTGAACATAAATTTTTCAGTTTTCTGAATTCCGAAATTGAGCCATATCAGTTCAGTAATTACGGCGTGAAGTAGTATTTTTGGCGTATGGATATCTGTTTTTCTTTTTTCCTGCAAAAACCATGGATTTTTCCGGGATGAAAAGTAGCCTATTTATTAACCCAGGATATAATCTATCTCCATTCCAAATTTTAGCCAAATCGGTTGTGCACTTGCGGCATGAGGATTTTTTTTCTGCGTGAATTTCGGTTTTTAACTTATCCCACATTCCCGCGCGGGAGCGCATAGTGACTCGACGCGTATTCTGTGCGATAGCGAAACCGGTTTTATTGTATCGCTGCACTCGCGCGCAGCGTCGTGAAATGTTTAGTGAGTTAAATCGTGAAGTAGGGTGACCATGAATTCGATAGACCCAGACGAGACTGATGGATCGGAGTGTTCGATGGAGTCGACGAGTGTGGCGGGATGTTCTAAAGAGGTTGGGAACAACATGGAGAATATGGCTAATACTGATAGAAGACCACAGAAGAGAAATCGTGAACGAGACATAGAAGACACGTGGACCACCGTGGGAAGGAAAGGCAAGCGTTTTGCTCGAGCCAATGAGGGCGAACCACTACCAGCGGATAGATATGAAGTATGTATGACAGGATCTGAACAACTTCCAAAGCAATTCAAGTTGGCAAAATTATTACAATCCGAAAAAATTTCCGACGTTTCTCGTGTGAAGTATATAAACTCCTATAAAGTGCTTATACAATTTAGTAAAGAGGAGAGTATGGAGGAGTTCATAAATTCAGAGAAATTTAAAGAAATGGGTTTTAAAATCTATAAAACCATGGAAGTTAATCATACATATGGTGTCATAAGAGATATAGATTTGGACCTAACGGATGAAGAAATACTGCAAAGTCTGACATGTAACATACAAATATTGGGAATTAAAAGGCTACTACGCAAAAACAAAGCAAACGGTAAATGGGAAAAATGTGAAAAAATGAGAGTATGTTTCAAAAGGTCCACTTTGCCTCCTCTCGTTAAAATATTTGATACAATAGCTGAGGTGACCCCATATATATATCCGGTCACGCAATGTTTTCGGTGCTGGCGGTATGGTCACTCTGTTAAGATTTGTCCATCATATAAAACGATCTGCCCAAAATGTGGAGGGTATCATGCAAACTGTGCGACTACCGCCTTCAAATGTAACAATTGCGGAGGTAAGCATATGGCAATGGCCAAAATTTGCCCCACATTTATCAAAGAAAAAAGAGTGCGAGAACTGATGAGCGAGTTTGGCGTTTCATACAAAAGAGCACTTACCCTATATGTACCACTGAGTCCTCACCCAGCAGCTCACCAACAATTCGAATACACAGAAACAGACTTTCCAAGAACTAAAAACAATACTCAGGACGATTCTGAATCAGATATTCCTGATCTGTCTGCGGGAAAAGTATCATATGCGGAAGCAATTAAAAAGTCGGGTCCAAAAAAAGAAAAGAAAAGATAACAATAGTGCTACAAGAAATATCAACTTCGAGGAAGCAGGTGAAAACAAAGAAGAAATGGAAACAAGTGAGCAGGAAGTTGATCAAAACAAAAAGGGAGAAGGTGCTACTAGGAGTAAAAGTACGAATTTAGGAGAGCTATTGAAAAAATTGAAAGTAAAAATATTCGAAAGTACTCTTACCTGGGAAGAGAAGATTAAAGATTGCTGGAAGATTTTATATAGTGAGATTCTAACAATTGTTGTACAATACCTCTCAGATTGGCCCTGGTTAAAATCTCTCAACCTTAATGGATTGTTACAACCCTAAATTTACCTTAAATGTATTGCAATGGAACGCGCATAGCTTACTACCCAAATTGACAGAATTCGAACTACTTTTAAGTCAGGAAAAAATTCACATTGCTATTATAAGTGAAACTTGGCTAAATTTGGAAAACAATATTCGCATCAGTGGCTATAATATTTTCCGATCTGATCGAGAGGATAGTTATGGGGGAGTAGCCATTATAACACACTGCTCTCTAAAAGCACAACTACAAGATATGATCATTTCCAGTACGCATATAGAAACCGTTGCTATTAAGATTTTAAACTGTAAAGAAGTCGAAAATGTAGTTTCCATATATTGCCCACCCTCTATAAATACCTCACTTCAAGACTGGGACGAAATATTTTCAAAGTTTTCGCGGAAGACAATTATTGCTGGAGATTTTAATGGTCATCACAGTACCTGGTCTAGCAAAACGGATACTAGGGGTAATCAAATTTTTGACTCCACATTGGAATATAACTTTGTATCCCTTAATGATGGAAACCACACAAGGATAAGACTTATAAATGGATCAATCCAAAAGACATCACCTGATATTTCTTTTGCGTCAGACGATATTGCTATAAAATTCAACTGGAATGTCCTCAATGAGAGTCTTGGAAGTGATCATATGATGTTGAAAATGAAATTAGACATAGTTACGGACCCGTCCCTCATTAAAAGGCATAGAAATTATAAAAAAGCGGACTGGACAACCTATAAAAATGCGATAGAAAGAGAACTGACCAATTTTAGTCTTCCTATCGATAATCAAGATGCCTACAACTACTTTGTAAATATTGTGGACACTGCTGCAGATATATCTATCCCCCACTATAAGATTTCTGAGAACCCCCTACGCTCTGAAAAATTTACGCCAAAACCATATTGGACACCACTTCTTTCACAAGCGGTAGCCCAGAGAAGATTAGCTCTAGCAGCTTTCCGTAGAAATCCGACTCCAGATAATTTACGTAACTTACAAGATAAAATTGGGGCAGCGCAGAGACTTGCTCGACAACTTAGATTTAAATCATGGCAGACCTTTTGTGATAGTGTTGATGAAGTGACCTCTACAAATGAAATGTGGATACGTATGAAGTGGTTCAAAGGATACAAAACAACAGCATCAACAATAGACTCTAAGACAGCCAATATCTTACTTCACTCTTTGGCTCCTGACTCTGCAATTTCAGATACACCCGTTTTTCAATCTTCAAACTTGGAACTAAGATCTCCAGTTTCGATACAGGAACTTAACAACTGTGTTAAACGTACTGATACAGCACCGGGAATGGATTCAATTACTTACTCTATGATTTACAATCTACCAGACATTGGGAAACAGCTACTTGTTGATCTCTATAATCGCTTCTTATCCCAAAGTTTTATACCTTCACAATGGAGAAAGGTTAAAATAGTTCCTGTACCGAAACCTGGGCGAAATAATAGATCAGCAGCTGGTTTTAGACCAATCGCATTAATATCCTGCGTGTGCAAAGTACTACATACTATCTTAACTCGACGATTAGAATGGTTCCTAGAAAAGAATGACCATTTCTCGCATGAAACTATAGGATTCAGAAGATCCAAATCAAGTTATGACAACCTAGTTAGATTAATAACTCGCATTCAAATAGGTTTTACGAAGGGCCTCCCTACAGCAAGCTGCTTTATTGATATTGACAACGCTTACAATAATGTTAATATAAACAAACTATTAAATATTATAGATGCCCATAACATTGATATAACTATATGTAGATACCTATGGGAATATCTGAAAGACAGGGAGCTAAATGTATTTTGTGGTGGTGACAGGATAAGTCGTATTACAACTTTAGGACTAGCTCAGGGTGATCCTCTGTCTCCGTTATTATTTAATCTGGCCACGACTAAAATTTGTCAACACATACAAAATGTATGTATCTCCCAATATGCGGATGATTTCATATTATATAGTTCGAATAAAAATATTAACTTAGCAATTAGTCATATTCAATCCGCTTTGGATGTTTTTGGTAAATTAATAGAAGAACTTGGGCTTCGTATATCTTACAACAAATGTAAATTATGTATATTTAGCAGGGGTAAACGTATTACTAGCTCAAATCCAAATCTAGTTAGTAACAATCATAACATCCAACAAGTAGAGAGTGTTAAATATCTGGGAATATGGCTAGACAGAAGGTTAAAATGGGGCAAACACATTAATGAAACTAAAGATAAAACACTAAAATTTTTAAACATTTTCAAAGTCTTAGCCGGAAGTAAATGGGGGGTACATCCGAAACACCTAAGGCGACTTTATATATCAGTTATTCGCAGTAGGTTAGATTACGGGAGCTTTTTCTATGACAACAGTATAAATAGTCATTTAAACAAATTGGATATAGTGCAGAACCAGGCAATGCGAGTCATTGGCGGATTTATAAAAAGTACTCCAATACATGTTATGCAAAGCGAATTACACATCCAACCGCTACAGATTCGTCGAAAATACTTAGCTGGCAAGTTCTGGCTCAGATCGAACTCCTTTCAGAATAATACTTCTATACAGGTAATTAACTCACTCAGCAATATCTGCTACAACAGTTTATACTGGAAAAATAAAAAACTACCATTGCTAGCTACAGTTCACAGAAACTTGACACAATATACAGTTAAATCCTGGAAAAAATTACAAATTTATTGTCTCCCTACTTGGATTAGTTCTTTCGATATGACGAAGACTATAAAAACAAACATCGACGGAATGAACACGCCCAAACGGAAATGCACCCGATTGAATATGATTAACTGTTGTCAAACTCTTTTAGATGCTAAGTATAACTCGTTTTATAAAATATACACTGACGGCTCTAAAGAAGCCCTAGGTTCAGGTGCGGCGGTTTATGACCCTCAGTCAGATATCAGCTTAAGATTTCAAATCGAAGCAGACATTTCTGTTATGCACATAGAATTAATCGCCATCTCTGAATCGTTGTCTTATATATTGTCACTCGAAGGCGGTAGATATGTTATTCTATCTGACTCAAAAAGCGCCCTCCTACATTTGGCTCGGCTAACCTCGAGTACTCGAGGATACCCGATAGCCTACGAGATCTTAGATACCATTGATAAGATACATAAACAAAATAAGACTGTCATCATCCAATGGATACCGTCCCACATTGGAATTACGGGCAACGAGGAAGCGGACTCGGCAGCGAAACGAGCGATCAGTGACGGGGTGCCATATGACTGTGTGCCACTGCAGAACGAAATTTTAACTAAATTTAAACAGAATTGCATGTCAGACTGGAAGTTATATTTTGACGAAAGATCCCGACTCAAAGGAATTTGGTACAAAACAATAGTGGGCCAGCTACCTCGTTTTCCATGGTTCGAAGGGGCCAAGATGAAAAGAAATGATATAATTAAGCTGTTACGACTTCGTTCCGGGCACATTCCATCAAACAAATTCAAGTATTTAATGAAAAGATTTTTTACACCAAATTGCATAGACTGCGGGGACGCTAAGATTGAAGATGTTTATCATATTTTGATGGAATGTGACCGAAACGAAGCAGAGCGTCCGCTTCTCCTTAAAAACAATTACGATGTGGGCTTATGCAACTGCATATTAGCAACGCCACTGTCCAAGGAGGCACGGTCACTCATTAAAATGTTAAAAAATAATTATTAATTTGACGTTGTTTAGTGTAAGCTTTTATAGAAATGTGTTGGTAACCTACGGGGGTGACATAGTCAACTTTGACTAAACCCCTATTAAAAATAAAGAATAAAAAAAAAAAAAAACTTATCCCACGGGAACCATGAATTTTTTCGGGATGAAAAGTAGCCTATGTGTTAATCCAAGATACTATCTACCTTCATTCCAAATTTTAGCCAAATCGGTTCAGTAGTTGCGGCGTAAAGACGTATTTTAACTTGATAAAATCCAAACTTCGGACCCCCGTTTCACCCCCTTAGAGGGTGAATTTTTAAAAATCCTTTCTTAGTGCACCCCTAGACCTCACAAGGAACATGTGTGCCAAATTTGGAGTCACTAGACCCAGCGGTTTGGGCTGTGCGTTGATATGTCAGTCAGTCAGTTTCTTCTTTTATATATTTAGATTCAGGCTAGGTTCACTGTGGATCCATAGAATAGGGATCAGTGCGCTCTACTAATCAGCTGTCCTGTCAGAGACTGACGTGAATTACGCTACACACGATAATATTAATCTTGCGACGTACATACTCAAGAAAATATCATAGGCGAATTCTCAAGATGCGATTCATTACATCGTACCCCCGCCCCGCGTCCCACAGACCATATGAGGGCCAAGTTTATAGCGGTCAAGCTATACACCCCCGTGCCTCGGGGAGCACGTCGGTCGGGTGCCTGATCACTCCAGTACGTGTCGACCCATCAGATTATGAGAGACAAGGAATAGAGAGTGCGAGTGTGCACTTTTGTTTGCATACAGACTTGTGCACTATAATATACGTAAAAAATAATAATATTATGTCCCACGCCTGTAAAAAATAGCTATCCCGCGAAATTTTCGTTTTTTTTTTTCGAGTTTTCCAGTCTCAAGCATTATTTTTTTTTTACACTATACAAGTTAGTATTTGACTGCGATCTCACCTGATGGTAAGTGATCATGCAGCCGAAGATGTTGGCGTACTAACTTGAAGGGGTAAGGTTTCTACACAGCATCGCACCGGAACGCTTAATCGCTTGGCGGTACGTCTTTGCTGGTAGGATGGTAAATAGCCACGGCCGAAGCCTCCCACCAGACAAGACTTGAGCCAATTTAGAAATTATAAAATTCCAAAGTGGGCCCCGTGGCGGGAATCAAACCCGCGACCTCCCACTCGAATCCAAGCGCGCGTCCCCTGTGCCACGGAGGTCGTCATGGAGGTCGTTTGTTTGAAAATTGCCTAGTTGGTTGGTTTAATTTTAATTTTTGGACGAACTTCGTACTTGATAGTACACCTGACAAGACCCTGGAAAATATGTGGAATAAAACTCATATAAATGTATGCATTATTCAGCATAATATATGTATCTGTATGGGATATTGGCCCGCCAAGGCAACGTCAACAACTACTTGTGATTCCACAGACGAGTGCGGTGACGCGCGACGGGAAAAAACTACCAAGTTATTTATCATTTGTTTAACTTTTCATTATATTTAGATGCGAGGACAATGCGCCGTTTCCTTTTCCGTTTCTGGAAATAGGAAAAGAGCTTAATCATGCTTAGGGCATGTTTATCCTCAAGTGTCTGAAAGCCTACTGGTACTTAAATGATAATTTGTGTGGCATCTCTCTCATAATCATAATTGGTCGTCAAATAATCAAGTATTGTCTCAACAGATTCTATATGTCCAAAAACTTAGAAGCTTTCGACTAGAAGCTAAGAAGAAGAATAATAAAAGATGTATGTCAGTATATACCAGCACAGATCGTTCGAATCCAATCTTCCAATAGCTAAGTATTAACCACGCCGATGGGCAATGATCTCAAGTAGTAAATTGTATAATGTCTTCATCCGACATCTATCCGTCCACTTACGACTTTGTTTACGAGTTCTATTAATATCCGTATTTTCGTCTAGTAAATAGTGATATCAATCGAACATTATCGCATCGGCCTTTTAATGTGTTCGGTTAGTGTAATTGTGAGAAAGACAGTTCAACATCATCAGCCTATTATCCTCAACATCATTGCGTATGATCTTCCTTAGATTTAAGTTTGGCGGTCCACAATCGAAAAGCTTTTCTGAACTGATTTCTTCTGGTTAGGTCAGGTTAGGGCAGGCCATGTTCACTTATCACGTGATCAAGACCGCTACAGGTAGCCATTAAGACGGAACGATTACAGACGTCTGCCGCGCGCCGGCTAGGTTGCACGCGTTATTTCTTGTACGGTCTATTTCACGCGCTGCATGCGCCCGATTACGAGGTAGCCCTAGTAAATCGACAGACAAAGTTACGCGATAGAAAGAGAACACAACTTTAGGTGCTTAGCGGAGGCGGCGCCAAGCGCT
This sequence comes from Coenonympha glycerion, assembly GCA_963855885.1. Classification (NCBI taxonomy): domain Eukaryota; kingdom Metazoa; phylum Arthropoda; class Insecta; order Lepidoptera; family Nymphalidae; genus Coenonympha; species Coenonympha glycerion. Next base: position 8,708,598 of record OY979650.1, read on the forward strand.
ATTGCAAACTGAACTGCACTTTTTTGTGTCGCTATTTCTTTAAATCTTCTTGCGGAGTGAATCTTCTGTACCGTAATGGATATTATTATTGTATTCCGTGGTCTGTGTTACTAAGTCCGGTCCCTTTATATCGTCCAACCATTTGCGTCTATGGCGCCCAAGAGATATCTTCCTAGCAATTTTTCCTCTGATACAAATCTTGGGAAGGATCAAATCCAAGAAAAACTGGTCTCCTCTTTGTAGGTGGCCAGAAAATCTGCGGATAATGGTGGACATCAGCCCCACGATCGCGTAAAAATATGTCAATCATAAACTCCATCAATATCAAAATGTGATTTTCAAGTAACAGGTAACAGGTAGACTCTTAAAATGTTCACAGAATATATAATTATATATATTTACTGTAGAAATAAGTAGTAAAATTCAAATAAAATAAAAAATTAAAGGGGGGCTCCTACACAAAAGACGTAGTTTTTTTTGCTCGTTTTTTTAATTTGGTAGGCAGGGGTGTTTATTTTACTTTAATACTATTAAGTATGGGGTTTAGTACGGAACCCTCAGTGCGCGAGCCCGACTCGCACTTGGCCAATTTTATATTTATAGCGTTACATTGGATCATTACGTTATTTCTTGCCGATCGCGCTTATTAACCGACTTCAAAAAAAGGAGGAGGTTCTCAATTCGTCGGAATCTTTTTTTATTTTGGCAACCGGGCGCTCTCATCAAACGGATAACAATTATTTTCAGCGGGTAGATAAAAATGAGACAAAATTCGCCTTCGATTTTCGGCGAATTATTTCACTCTTACTGTGATCTTAATGAGAACTCTTACTGTGTGTCTTGATGAGACAAAATTATTTCACCCTTTGAAGTGGCATTTGAAGTCGGTTTTTTTAAAAATAATTTTCCATTTTATTTTTACATTTTAGTGGAAAATAAGAAATGCACAAGGCATTAAAAATGCCCTGATGGCTTGAAGTTGCTTCTAAAATCTGAAGAGTTCCCTCAATTTTTCCAAATTTCTATCATCAAAACCTGACTTGATGACTACAGTCATTAAGTCAGCATCTGCAAGCAAATGTACTAGTAACTATAAATAATACCCAAATCGCTTCAAGTAGGTATATTAATTTCTGATGACAATGGGACCATCTAGGAAGTATACCCTTTCAAACAATAAAAAATCCAAATTGGTTAGCGCGTCTTCGAGTAATCGGTGAACATACATAAAAAACAAGATTCCGACGAATTGGAGAACCTCCTCCTTTTTGGAAGTCTGTTAAAAACCCATTTTTTCTTTCGAAAAGAAACTTTGTTTCAAAATACTCACAACAGACGTAAATAGAATCGAAAAACCTTCCCCTCTCAACTAAGTACTATAATATATACGGACTTGAAAACCATGTTTGTCACTTCCACATTTGTCACTGTCGGTTTCGATGCTCTTTCGTAACGCATAAACAAACAGACGTATTATACGGAGCTCCTTGTGAACCGCCGAATTGTCCACAATTCGTTGCGATGACAGCCGTCTCCTGTTTTGGTTACTTGACAGATGTTAAGTAATACAAATGTAATATATGTAAATTGTACTTTTAGGGTTCCGCAAAGACAAAAATTCACGTCATACTTAATTAATTTAGATTGTTCTTCAGACACACACACAGGCTTTGAAATTGTCTCCTTTTATATCTGATAGGCAGTCCTTAGTACTAGCTTTGATTGAATTACAATTCTACTAGGGATACTTTCAGTTATTCATTTCATTCGAGACGTAGAAGCATAATGTAAGGTGTAGAATATAGATTTATAAACGTCGTTGCTGGTGCGGACCTCTATTATGCAGAGCTATAGAGACCTGTGTAGAGACCAATCAAAATTATGGATAATAATATGTTCGATTCAAATTTCAAATGTCTCTAATATAAAATAATCTCGTGTCACTTTGTTTTTAACTAAACTCCTCCGAAAATACTTAACCGATTTTAATGAAGTTTTTGCGTAGGTCATTCGGTAGGCCTGAGAAGAGATCGTAATCTATCTTTCATACCTCTGAATGGCATTTTCCTGGTCAGCTAGTACGTATATGCGAGTAGAGCCGATATTCGATAATAATTTATTCACCAGTGGACAGCCAATGACGCGACGGCACTTGCCTCACGATGGAGCACGATGATCGTGAGATGCAACGGATATCCGATTGTTATCCGGTATCCGGCCTATCCGGCTATTATTTTGCTATCCTGCCGAATACCGGATAGTTGCGCACTATCCGGCATAACGAATAGTGATTCTGTTTGGTATTACTTAACTTTGAAAAATGGTTAGCATACAAGAAAACAACACGAAATTATCAATCATTAGTTCCCGTACACTGGTCACTGACCTAATAAAACTCGATTCTTGCACAGAAAACGGTCCGCGCAAACTTCAATACGTGTAACAGGTTGTGACCTGCACGACGCGCCCCCCGCCAAACTAAAATGTAGGCATCCGAATTGGCTAGCCGAATATTCGGCGGCCGGATACCGGACATTCGGCCGGTGATCAGGCCGAATATCCGGTATCCGGTACCCGGCCAAACAACTATCCGTTGCATCTCTAGATTACCGCCGACAACTGAAGATTACGCTCATTATGAACATAGCCGATGGTCAAGAGGGGAGATCCAGTCTCTCGTGCTTAGTAGTCGGTTTAGGATATTTGTATGAATCTAGTACGGAACCTCGCAAGCGAACGGTCGCGTCTGATTAGCTGTATTTATTTAGTGGCCACATCACAGGCTAGGGTTGTCAAGTGCCAACCCTCCCGGATTGCCCGGGAAACTCCGGTAATAATGAATAAACTCCGACCTTCCGGGGAACAATAATTTCTGGGTTTTTCTTTAAAAAAATATGTGCTTATACGTCTGTAAACATTGTACTTCGCTCGCACGTCGTATTGTTAGCCTGGTTCGACTCTCCGTCCGACACAACTTTGTAGATTTTTTTGAGAATCTGCAGGTATTATGCGATGAATTTCGTTTTCACCAACATTTTAAGAGACACCTAAGCCCTTAGGTGACAGTTGTTGTAAGTGAAAACTGTCACCTATCGGCTTAGGCGTTTCTTAAAGTGTTGGTGAAAACGAGCATTCGCGTCGGCGGTGTCCCTGACATAGACATTAGACAACGCTCAATGCCGCTTGCGGGGTGTTCGGCTGACTTCGATTTTTCATGTAAAAACTTTTATGATTTTCTGATGAAAAACCAAACCACGACAAATATTAGATGCTGCTCGAATACAAAATAAATATAAATTTTTATTTTTATTTTTTAATTCTGATAATTTTCATTCCACGCACTCAACATCACTACCTAAGTCTCTCGGGTTGGTCCTTTCAAGAGTTGGCAACCCTATTACAGGCGCTGAGAGACAACGCTGAGTCGCCTGTCGCTTCATCTGTCCACTTTCAGGGTTCAGTTTTATCTTTAATTCATTATACAGTGCACTTAAGATGCCCTTCCATTGATACGGGTAAAGCATATAACTAGTGGATCCAAACAGGTCACAGATTTCGGCGATATTTTTTCCATCGGAAAAAGAAAAACAATATTTTCTCGAGGCAGACATATTTTTAGCTCTACAGGAGATGTCTAAACTGTCGGTCTATTGATATGGGTAAAATGAGTTTATTGTATTGTTACAGTATTTGCAGAAGATGGCGTGTTAAATTGACATGTTTTCGGATCTGCCATTTGACATCTAAGTTCTAAAACGTCATGTATAAAATCTTGTTTGAATATTTTGTAGTAATTAAAAACATTTTGAACGAGTTTGACGCATTTGAACCATCATCTCTTATCTTTTAAGTGTTAAGCCGCATAATATAAGCCATATTATAACAGACCCTTACATGTAACAGTTAAGTTCATGTTGTATTTTGGTCCCTATTAAGAACATAAAATTCTTGACCTACTATATAGGATATTCTCAAAATCAAAATATCTTTATTTCACATAAGCCTAACATACAGGCTCTTGTATAAAACGTCAATATTATGATATTTGTCACATATGTATGGCAATAACTCCAAGTCGACTTGGTCGTGCGTAGCGAGCGCCGCAATTGAATGAAACCTTAAACTGTCATTGCATTAGATACAGCTGTCATGTCATTTCAAGACGCCATCTACGCCTCCATAACAATTTGTGTGAGTGTGTGTTATGTTTGTTTGTTACTCCTGCAAGCCGCAGCTATCAACGACTCTAACCGCGAAATTCAAAATTTTCATGGTTTTTTGCCATTTGTTCGCTAATTACACATCAGATGTCTATGACAGTCACTTTGCGGGAATAGCACTATCATCTTTACGTGATTATATCAAAATATTTGCATAAAAATATGTATCCTAGGAAATTAGTCCGAGTATCGAGTTTTATGTGAGTAACTTGCAAATCTCGGACTAATTTCTTTAACTCGACGCTTTCAGGCAGCGATTTTTATATAAACACGTAAAGATGATATTGGAATTCTCGCAATTTGACTGCAATAAACCTATAATGTCTAATTAGCTTAAAAATCGCGAAAGTACACAAAAATTTGAATTTCGCGGGCACACCCGTGGTACGTCTGGAATTTAGAATATGTTACCCTTGATATTATGTTTATCAAGGGTAAAAGGGTAAAATATTCTAAATTCCTAATGATATCGGAAAGTCGTGATGTTTCGTAAAGATCTGTGGCTACTATCACGCGCACGCTATGCACGTACACAAGTTGAGGTCAAAATTTATTTCATGATCATGTGTAGAACGTGCATGGCGTGCGTTGCAATGGAGCATACACCCTAACTTTATGCTCTAAAAAATGTTAAGTCTAAAACAAGCATACATGACGCGCAGCCCTAAACAGTCTCTCTACGGGATTAAAAATAAAACCAATAAGTAGGGGGATATCCTACTTAATGCAATATATTTAAACAACGCAGAAAGACTACGCATCAGTTTTTCGTTTCACAGACAGAGGATCTCTGAGAATAAGACGTAGGTAGGTAAACATTTTTTCATTTCATTCCAGCACAAGAAAGTGCTTGAATATTTGAAGAAAATCTCTACTATATAAAAATAAGTCGGGTTTTCCTTTCTGACGCTATAACTCCAGAACGCACCAACCGATTTCCACGGTTTTGGAATTTATTTTTCATTCGTTGGAAAGGTCTCGGGCTCCGTGAGGTTTGTAGCAAAGAAAATTCAGGAAAAATTAAAAAAAAAATATTAAAAAATGTTACATAAAAGGAAGCCATCTGGTGGCGAAACGGAGTTCGCCGGGTTTGCTAGTATCATATACAATTATTTTGAAAACAAATGTGAAAAAGCTATTTTTTATTTCCCTAAGTGACAAAACCCACGTTTACCGGTCTGCTAATATTTATCTAATATTCTGCACATTTCGGGGGGTTTGAACCCCCTAACCCCCCCCCCCCCCCCCTGGCTACGCCCATGTCTCTCCCTTCAGTCGGTCCCTCATGACTGAGGATCGTGACTATCAATCACGGCGAGTAAGCCTGCGGTGAATGATCTCCTTCCACCTTGTTCTGTCTGCAGCCATGTGGACTGCTTCGTAAAATGAACTGGCGCCCGCTTCCTTGAGTTGGTCTGACCACCGGGTTGGAGATCTGCCTCTTGGCCTTTTTCCTTCCACGTTGCCAACCAGGATTAATCTTTCGATGCTGTTACCGCCGCGTCGTGAAATGTGGCCGAAATAGCTAAGAATGCGCTGAAGACAGATGGTGATGGTGGATGGTGAAAGTCGCGTATTTATTTTCAGTTGAGAAAGAATAGACACATTTGTGCGTTTGGCAGTCCACGGAATACGCAACATTCGCCTCCAGCACCACATTTCGAATGCATCGATTCTTTGTCGCTCACGCCCATGTCAGCTGCTAGTATAATAACCCGACCCCCTTCGCCGCCGACATCTTGTATCTAGTTCACCGACAGACGGAAACTGTTAGCAATCCCCCACACTCACCACAACAAGACATGTCGTTAGATCACCGTGATTCATGGCGGCACGCTTTCGGAGCGGGCTCCCATGTTTGTTTATCTCTTCTTTTTCTTTTTTAAGAGGCAAGCCAAAGACATGGCGCGCTCCTTTAAATAGTTTTGACGACCGCAGTGGCTTAGTGGGTACGCGGTGCGTTTAAATGGGAGGTCGCGGGTTTGACTTGACACACGAATATGTGCATATAAAAATTTAAAATAATTTTTTTTTAATTTAAAATACAAAAGCGATCCTCGTGGTATTCAGCTTAGTACTAAAAACTGATCAAGTGCGAGTCCGACTCGCGCACTGAGGGTTCCGTACAAACAAGACACATTCTTAACAGTATTCAAGTAAACTGAACAGACGTGCCCACCAAATTCAAATATTTGTATAGCGGCAAAAGAACAGCAATACAATACAGCTTGGATAAGTATCAAGATACAGCCTGGTGACAGACGGACAGGCGGCGAAGTCTCAGTAATAGTCTCGTTTTTAGTTTTTTACCCTTTGGGTAGAGAACCCTAAAAACCACATAATACAATGAAACCTTTAATAAATTATGCCTTTATTAGCGCGATTAATAATCACGACTTTAGATTGTTTATCATCTAAACAATTACTATTTCCTATGAAAACATACTATGTATGAGGTATTTCCACCGAGCTTCCTTACACTTAAGGAAAATATAGCTGTTACTACATGCATAATTAATTGGTAATTACTAAGGTATTTACTATGTACATTAAAGTAAGCATAGAGATGGCAATAATGTCTGGCGAATATCAAGGCAAGAGCGGACAGGCTGCGTCTAGCTCTAGAGTCTAGACTCACATCTAGACATGCGCGCTCCAACCTAGACCTTATCATGGCACCCTCAGGCACAGTTTTATTCAAATTCAGACCAATCTCTCGTAATTTCAAAGCTCCAAAATCGAGGTCTACATTTCGATATAAGTGCGTTTTTTTATTAACTTATACATGCTTTTAATACAATATTATCGTTCTATCTTAATATATATAAATCTCGTGTCACAATGTTTGTCCGCGATGGACTCCTAAACTACTGAACCGATTTAGTTCAAACTTCGTGAATATCTGTCATTTGGTCGAACTTAAAAGATAGAATAGTTTTTATCCCACGTGGACGAGGTCGCGGGCATCAGCTAGTATATTATAAAAATGAATCGCAAAATGCGTATACATCCCAACAACGCCTAGACCATTTGGGTCCATTCTTTTTTTCAATGTTCGTTGAAGTTCAAGGATGGTTTTTACGGCGAGAAAAATTCGAATAGTTGCCGGAAAAACTCTTAAAACAGCCCTTTTCTTTTTCGCATAAAAACTTTTTCTGCATATTGCATTTTTTAAATTACAAGCACTCACTGTTGTCTAAGCAATGTAGAGGTGTTCCTAACGTCAAAGAGTCAATTTGCACTTTATAACCGCTTTACAAAGTTCAAATTCAAACTGCCACAATAAAAATCTTTTTGGCAGTACGAAGACTGTCGGGTCCGCTAGTTTCTAATACTAATATCGAGCTACTAATATACATTTAGAAACATTTAGTACTCTAGCCGCAGTTCTGCAATAAAAGGGACTTACCTATTTTTGTTTTTATATCTAAACATTGCGATATGTGCGGGAACTGCAGGATCTTCCGCCACTTCTTGCTCTTGCCTTTGTTGCTATCGGAACCGCCTGCGAACAATAGAAAACCTTCTTAAGGACCACAAGCTAGGAGATGCTCTCATACATTTTTTACTTGAATTAATCTTGAAAAATATACATTTGTTGTTAAATATAAAAACTGTAGCTATCGTAACAGCGCCATCTAGCGGCAATCTCTCTAAGGATGAGCCGTATAAATCACTTTAAATTAAGGGCTTTAAAAATGTATGCGATTATTAGGATTCCGTACCCAAAGGAACACTATTACGGAAACTTCGCTGTCCGTCCGTCAGTCTAGTCTGTTACCGCTGTATCTTTTGGACCGCGATACAGACTTAAAATTTTCACAGATGATGTATTTGCCGATAGAAGAATTAAATTTCGATTTTGTCATCTCAATTCGTCTGTAGATTTGAGGGAAAAATATTGTTTACGGAGCTTAAAAAATATTTGCTTAAAAACTTTAAAAGTGTCTATTTTAGAAAATTCATCCAAGAATGGTATGATGTTTAAAGTAACTAACAAAATAACCCTTCATTGACAGTCGGGTATTATATAGTAATGGACACTTTTGAGCAAGTAAAGCAAGGGTTTCTTACATGTTAATATAGACGTGGGTAGATATACGGATGTAAAGCTAAAACTAACTCTATCGTGTACACATTAGGGTTCATTTTGAAATGTTATATATCCGAATTTTGACTTTCGAGACCATGGTTATATCTGTCTAATGTCTATGCCGCAATTTAGGATAAAGTTAGACATTGCAAAGGATAGTTACGACCAATGTCATCCATAAAAATGTCAACATGTACTTAGTACAGTAATAAATTACTCTTTCTACATGTTGCTATACATTAATCCTACTCGACTGCGCAAGCGCAAGTTTATAATTGAAATAAAAAAAAAATCGGCCAAGTACGAGTCGGACTCGTGCGCGAAGGGTTCCGTACCATTTACTATAAAACGGCAAAAAATATGTTTGTTGTACATGGCAGTTTGCTTTATTTCAATTTTTTTATTTTAAAGGTGGATATCCATATAATAATCAAATATTGTGTGAATATTGCACCTATTGGCTATTGCCGTTATCAATATCGAGCAAAAAAGAGCAAAGAAATCACGTTTGTTGCATGGGAGGCTCCCTTTATATTTATGTTTTATTTTGTTCTGGTTTCTTTTACCGCTATAACAATAGCGGTAAAAGAAATACATCATTTGTGAAAATATCAGCTGTCCTAACTATCACGGTTCAAGAGATATAGCCTGGTGACGGACGGACGAACAACGAAGTCGCAGTAATAGGACCCCGTTTTTACCCTTTGAGTATGTAACTCTAAAAAAACACCAAGTAGATCACGCAACTAGACCGCAATTAACCGCTAATTCCAATTAGGGCGTTTCACACGACACGACGTTATAGCACTGATAAAGATATTTCGTTAATGTCTCAACAGACGTGCGAACGATAACCGCGTCACGAATTTCGACGGGCTCTTTCAGTAAACCTGTTTTAATTATAATAATTTCCTAATTAAATTTGAATTATGTAATTTAAATTGGATAAGTTAAGCGTGATCTCTTCAGTGAGTTTAAGTACCTAGAGCCTCTCATCTGTCGTGTGCGGCGATATTGAATTAATTGTCTGCAAGCACAGACTTATATACTATCTGCAAAGTGCAAGATAAACCTAAACTGCTGCTTATCCACTAACAACATGCTAAAAAGACGGAAATAATATAAAATTTAAAGTTTGTACAATCGCTCAATACAATACAGTATTGTACTGTATTCTATTGAGCGATTGTACAAACTGGCATTTTTTTGTATTCAGCGCAAACTATTTTTTTTTTTGTTAATTTAATTAAAAAAATTACGATTTATCTGAGAGGTGTTCAAGATTTTTTAAGATTTACCTTTTAAGATTTAAGGCCGGGAGATAATCTAAAAATGGCGAACCACATCAAAATCCTAATTCCTAACCTATCTAATTAATTCATTTACCGCTGCGGTATTCCGCGTGTCGTGTGATAGTACCCTAAGTCCTAAAATGTACAGTATTGAGACAGTTAACACAGCAGGCGTATAAATAACATTTCATACCCATATAAGGACCTAATGTGGTAATTAAAATTCCTTAGGTGTCGAACCGCATCAAATCACGCCGGTTTTTTTAAATAACTAAATATAAAGTACTAGTTAGTACACGTTCTATAATTATAACTTTTATAAATGGTGGAGTAAATAGCAGTGATAGCTCAGTGGTTCTGACCTTTGCCTCTCATAAGGAGGTCGCGGGTTCTAATCCTGGGCACGCACCTCTGACTTTTCCGGATTAAGTGCGTTTTTAGGAAACTAAATATCACTTGCTTAACGGTGAAGGAAAACATCGCGAGGAAACCTGCATGCCTGAGAGTTCACAAAAATGTTCTCGAAGGTGTGTGAAGCCCGCCAACCCGCACTTGGCCAGCGTGGTGGGCTATGGCCAAACATGGCGGGTCCCAGCAGTGGGACATAAAAAGGGGTTGAGATGATGACGACCCGTCATGAATTCGACTACCGGGCACCTCTTAAGAGGCCTGTGAACTACGATGTCTCCGTTAATGCAAAATACCAAATCATTTGTAATTCGTGAATATTTCGATCATGCTGTGGTGTTATTCGGATTCATATAGTAATAATCTATGCTCCTGGCCATATTTGGTTCGGAAATATTTCTTTAAAATAAAATAATAATCAATTTTGATCAAAATTTTTATAACTTCGGTCGAGTTCCGTAATACCAAAAATTATGAATGAAAACTTGTAACTTTCTTTATCTTTAGCTGGACAATAAAAACTGTGCTCCTGAACTAATGCGACGTGAGATAGTTTTCTTTTTATTACAAAACAAATAAGCAAAAAACATGTCCTCTTTGATATAAAAATAAGCAAAACTAAATTCGTTTACAATTTCGTTTAACAAAAGTATTTTCGAACCAAATATGGCCAGGAGCATAGATTATTACTATATGAATCCGAATAACACCACAACATGATCGAAATATGCACGAATTACAAATGATTTGGTATTTTGAATGTATGGAGAAAACGTAGGTCAGTGTATTCTTAAATAACTTTGACGTCCCAACCAATTTAGAAATAAAAAGTTCTGAAGTGGCCCGTGGCGGGACTCGAACCCGCGACCTCCCTCTCACTCTAGCCCTACACGTTGGCCGTGGCGAGTGACTGCGAATGGGAGTGAGAGGTTAGTACTAATCTCTCACTACTTGGTATTACGAATGTATGGAGACATCGTAGCTAAGCGGATTCTTAATAATAATAAAACTACGTAAAAAATTACGTGTCTTAATGACCTGACGTACGATTTACGAATGTTCATCCGCCACAAATTACGTAGGTGAATTATCGCAATAATTAACAATCAATTTAGGCCGTTATCCTATTTTTTTGATTACCGAAATGTCTTTTAGTAGTGATAATTGGCTTATCCATGCAGTTATAAAATTTATATTGACGACTGAATGGCGTAGCGGTAGTGCACCTGCCGTCTGCATCGGAGGTCGTGGCCCGTGGGTTCGATTCCCACAATTGGAAAATTTTTGTGATCAGCATGAATGTTTTCTAGTGTCTGAGTATTTTTCAATATGTTATATAATATTTATCAGTTATCTGGTTCCCCCCTTTTCAAATTTTTAATTTTTTACGATGATGAAATGACGTTTGGTCACTAACTCACTACGGCTTTAACTATTCTTTCAGGTCGATATATTATTTTAATAGTTACTGAAATAATCGAGTGTGACAGACGGACGGGTGGAGAAAGTCTCACCATATTATTATGGGTTCTATTTTTACCATTTTGGTATGGTGGCACCCTAAAAACTGGGTACTATGGGTATTTTAAGTAGCCTTTTTGACTACACCATAATATACGAGTAGATACTAGTTTGTACACAGTGGTTTCCATCTCCAAAATGCGATACTCTGAGCTCACCTAAAGAAGTTTTCACATAAAAAATATCTGACAGTTAAGTAGCTCCTTTGGTCCAAACAATAAGTATGAAGCTGAAGATTTTGTGTGCTACAGATGTAACTAAATTAAAACAGTCTGCGAGTTTTGTTATTGTGTTGCGGGTTGTTTACATTATTATCTGTGACGTCATCACCCACGCCTAAACTAACTACACTAGCTATTATAAACGGATCAGCGCGTGCGCACACCAAACGGGATATTATTGTACCTATGTAGGTATAGTACATATAGTTAAATGTACTTATGTAATTTTTGCTCAAATAAGTCTTAGGTATTTGGTTGTCTAGCGTTCGAATCCTAAGTGCCAGGCATGTAATTCGGTCAAATAAAATATCACAAAGCTGACCGAAGTCAAAATTCAAAAGAAACGGGGTAAACGGTAGTTTTAAGCAAACTGTAGTTCAAAACTACTGTTTTAAACATCATGTATTTTGGGTTTTTATTCTAAATTCGCTGTGAAGCTGAAAAACGTTTGGTTAAATTTTCTCGATTAGTAGATAAAGTTCTCCCAAAAAAACGGGCCAATATCTCCATTTTTCTAATTTTTATCGGAAACTACAATAGACCTTTGATCAGGTATTTATGATCAAAGCAATAGACTTAACCAATTGTTATTTTTGTTTTAAGTACTTAATATGTCGGTAACAATAATATCCAAAAAAGCGCTGAAAAGATTTTTTGATAACTGGCTTTTTTTTAGTAGTACTTAGTAGTTTTTTTAGCCTTGCTCGGTATTTTTTTTTGTTAAACATCTGAAGTGAAGATGATACTTCTATTCCGCAATTTTACCGTTGCAAGCCTATGCGTTATTAACTTACAAACTGCGAAAACCACAATAAAATGCGGTCAGACCATAATAGTATTTCTATTGGCCAATAGATGGCAGCAGGAGTCATATTGTTTTTGTAAATACGACATTTTCTAAAAGTGAATCCTAGCTAGATCGATTTATCGCCCCCAAAACCTCCTGTATACAAAATTTCATGAAAATCGTTCGAGCCGTATCCGAGATTGAGATTATATATCTTAATATATATAAATCTCGTGTCACAATGTTTGTCCTCAATGGACTCCTAAACTACTGAACCGATTTAGTTCAAACTTCGTGAATATCTGTCATTTGGTCCAACTTAAAAGATAGAATAGTTTCTATCCCACGTGGACGAAGTCGCGGGCATCAGCTAGTAGAAATATATATATATACAAGAATTACTCGTTTAAGGAGCATGCCACGGGCGTGCCCACGAAATTCAATTTTTTTGTGGTTTTTCGCGATTTTTTAGCTAATAGGACATAATAGGCTTATGGCAGTATCAAATTGCGGGAATTCCAGTATCGTCTTCACGTGTTTATATAAAAATCTCTGCTTGAAAGTGTCGAGTTAAAGAAATTAGTTCGAGATTTGCGAGTTACCCAGTTAAAACACGATACTCGAACTAATTTCCCAGGATAGACATTTTTATGCAAAGATTTTGATAATAAACATGTAAAGATGATAGTTACTGCCATTCCCGCAAATTGACTGCCATAAACCTCTGATATGTAATTAGCGTACAAATTGCAAAAAAACATGAAAATTTTGAACTTCGCGGGCAGAATCGTTGATATCGCAGGTATAGGATTAGGTAAAGCGTCGTTTTTCTGTTATATTCTTCCGCGACGCTGCATGTCGCTCCCACCAACATATTCATAAAAGTGAGAAGGACAAAAATAAGTTCAGGGAATCCTCTTAAAAGTCGTTTATGTTTTGAAGACCTCCTTGGCGCAGTGGAGCGTGCTCGGATCTGAGTGGGAAGTCGCGGGTTCGATACCCGCCACAGACCACTTCTGAATTTATAATTTGGCTTAGGTCTGGTCTGGTGGGGTCTGGCGTAGCTAGTTAAGTACCACCCTACCAGCAAACACGCACCACCAAGCGATTAAGCGTTCCGGTGCGATACCGTGTAGAGACTGTAAGTTAGCCCACATGAATTTCATTATTTTACAAATCCTGAGTTAACTGTTAACAATGGACTTATCTGGGATTAACAGTAGCTTATGTGTTAATCTAAGGTTTAACTATGTCCATTCACAAATCATCACAGCCAAATAAGTCCATTAGTTGCGGTACTAGTATAGTATTATATTATCTGTGGTTGCGGCATGAAGGAGTACGCCCCACTCTCTCAACATCGCTCATTCTATTTGCATGGAGTTTGACAGAGTGGGGCTCTTCGTCGTGGATTGAAATATCTATAAGAAGTGACTCCCACTGTATTTGAAAGGAAAAGATTCAAAGATTCATTAGTTGTGTCATGAAGAAGTATAGATATTTCAACCCACGAAGACGCGCCCCACTATGTCAAAATCGCTAATGTTTCATTCGATTCGTAATGGAATTTGACAGAGTCGTTGTGGATTGAAATATTCATATAACAATTATTAACAAGTGACACCCACTGTATTGGAAGGGAAAAGATTCAAAGATAGGATTGTTTTTACAAAGTAACTGCCTACTTAGCTACCTACCTTATCAGTATCACTTCCCAGTGCTTACGTAAGCAAACTTAAGATAAAAATGTCACTATCTGAATAGTTCAACATCCTGACAATGTCTATGTCTGTACTCTGTATACATATATGTATACATAATATAAATAGGTACACAGTGTACCATATGAATGACGTTATATTATCTTCTCAAATAACCATAAAGCGTTGGAGAAAACTGACAGGAATCAGCTCTGAAAGAATCCCGTGAACTCCTGTGTCTCCATTCATTCGAAATATCAAATAATTTGTATTGTTATGTCATGGTTATTTTCTTTTATGACCACCCAGAAATAGTCGACCGTCAACCGGTCTTTTAAGAGGACTAAAGATAAAAGAAATATTTAAGGCGACCTTTTCAAATCTCTACCCTACCCTATATTATCTATACCCTATCTTCTCCTTCTATTTCAGTGTGGTTGCGCTATGGCCATACCCCTATCTTTAAAGCAAACTCATACATCAGTAACTTATCAAACTTTTCAGTTACAGGGAGTGATGTCTATCATGGCAATAAACTTAATTCTGTGTGCACAGTTAATTAAATAGAAAACATCAATAAAATCAACATTCTCTTCGATTTGTTATTTCACATGAGAGTTGAAAGGTCATTGGCTTCCTATTAAATAAAAACTATTTATGCCCAACTTGAATTGTGTGGTTTTTTTAATAGAAGATTGTCTATAGTATCTATTGTATATTTATTATCAATATGTTAATCAAATTCTGTGTGTTTTCTATAGTCAAGACTGGTTTCAGCATATTTTTCTGGGTCATAAGTAATTAAAGTAAAATTAGCATTTTTTACACATTAGAGAAATATAATTTTACTTCTTAGACCTTTGTCTTAGACCATCTGGAGGGGCCAATACCTAAAATCTGTGCCTATACCATCATGACCTCCTGAAGTCAGTCTACTATTATAAAAATAAAAGATTGAAAACGTAACTCATTTTAAAATCACTTTTGCTTGTTTTCACCAACATTTTAAGAGACACCTAAGCCATGCCTAAGCCCTAGGGTCACCTATCGACTTAGGCGTTTCTTAAAGGGTTAGTGAAAACGGGCATATATGTCATGATTGTTTCTTTCACTTTTGTTCCAAGTAACATTCTATGGTCTGTTTCAAATGTCAAAACGGGCCTATAATATTTGTACAAATTAATTAGACATTAAAAAAAAATCATGCCATAAAAAATTAGGCATTTTTTTTGTAGGAACTAGGAAGTCACATCACAAGTTGAAAAGGTCAATGCCTGAAATCTGAGGGTCAATGAATGTTTACACCAAAACAAGTCAGACACGCTTCGAAATTCAAATATAGATTCCTAAAGGTGGTAATACACGTAGAACAGAATCCCGTTTTGAATATGGAACCCTATTATCATAATTTAAATTGCAAATGCAGTTACCCTCTCTGGCTTTCAAGTAGACAGTGTTCGCGACGATATTTTCTAATTCCATCAGTTCCAGGTTGACGGATTTTAATTTGAACTCGCCGAGAAGCTGTGACCCGCCGATGCGGCCCTGCCGCCGCCGTACCACAGTGCAGGCGGCCCATCAATGAACAACCACGGATCTCGCAATAAACTCAACACGGCACACCATCGGCTCTAGCACTGCGTAATTAACACTGCACTGATGAACATAAGCCTAACAGCACTTCGAGCTATAGTTATAAAAAATATACGCGCACAGAACACAAGTTACACACAGAAGTTCACGATCTTCTAGGGGCGTGTTGGAGTTCACGAATTCAAATTTCAGTTGTACAGCTCGCGATTCGGTTATAACGCCCGTGTATGTTAAATTTGCGGGATTATGCGTATTGCGTACGGTTTATTTCAGTTCTGAAACAGAGAACACGCCCAGAGATCGTATTATTGACGACGGGATGACGATACGCTACCACCACAGGCACAAGGACTACAAGTACCTACAAAGTACAAGAATCAAGAATTCACGACGACAGACGTATTGAAACAATGTGCAGCTATTGCTATTCCGGTTGCCACATCTAAGATTTCAAAATCTGCCATCAATTTTAACCTAGAGTTCTACTAATTTTTCTTTTTTACACGACAGCCCAAAAAAGGAGTGGAATGTTTTTATACATAATATGAAGCCCATCATATATATATATATATATATATATATATACCTACCTATATATATATACATATATATATACCTATTATGTATGTGTGTATGTATGTGAGTTTCTTCATTCCACCATAACTTCTGGATGGCTGAACAGATTTGGACATGTGAGGTATCGTTAGAATCCTTACATCATTTCGAATAACATAGGCTATTTTTTTTAAATCGTTTTACCACAGGGCAGTCGTGTTTTTTAATTGTTTCTAGTAATGAATTGATCAATGTGTTACATTGCAAAAAAGTCAAATTATCATGAATAAGAGAAGAAACCGCAAGTTATAAGCGATGTTAACGTCAAAGAGAAAATCACAGTAGTTTAATGAGTTGGTGTAACTCGTACGCAGAAACTTTGTCGATGATTTCCCCTTCCACTTCATTCTACCGTGACCCGATTTCGTCTTTTATTATACCAGCAAAGCGTCTGCGAATGGGTGGTATACGTACCTACGCATTTGACTTCGATTGCTACACAGCATCGTATCGCAACGTTAAATTGTTTGGCAATACCTGTATACTGAAATCGCAGGATATTTGTCCGAAGCGTGATAAAAATGTATAAGACGATTAGCACTTAGCAGTAATGTATAAAGTCACTGCTTTTTGAACTGACCCGACGAGGTTGATCCTGTAACAAATGAGGCTAACAATATTACTTAAGGTGTTTTGGCCCTACCAGCCCGCGAAATTTAAATTTTATTTCGTATTTTTGGAAATATTAGACTAACTACGCATTGTAGATTTATGGCAATGCATTTTGCGGGCCTAATATTTATGCATGTACATGTTTTTAATAGAAACTTTGCGCGAAAGTTCCCACTCATCTCATATTAGATCCCGAAAGATAATTTTTTGCAGTTTCCCAGATTTCAAGCTATCGGAAACCAATATAAAGAAGTGAGTATTGTTGAGCAGAGTTTTTATGAAAAACATGTAGATGCATAAATGTTGTGGCCTCAAAACTCATTGCCATTAGCCTTCGATGTATAATTAGCCCACTATGAGCGTAAAACTAAATAAAATTTGAATTTTTGCGCCTGGGTGGTACCCATCCCCTTCAGTGAAAGGTGAAAATCTACTAAATCGAATTATTGTTATATTTGATATTATTTCGATATACATTGCTTTTTAACTGCGTAAAATGACAAAGAAATCATAGCAAACCTTCAATCGATTTGTCCTGAACAATTTTGTATGAAAAATATTTTTTTCAAGGATGATGTCGTATAGAGGGGAAAAATTCATGAGGAGGAAAAATACGGAGAGAGCTGATGATTGAGGATTGAGGAGATGGGTGAAGAGCACGGCGTGGGTATTGAAGATAGGTGGGGGGTGCTCAACCAAATGTCATTCGAAACGTCATGCAATTGGCAGTGATCTGAAAAAAAGTTCAAAATGGCGGATTCAAGATGGCCGCCATTTGAATTTCGTCGATATCTCGGAAAGTATAAAAGATGGAAGACCGGTTTCTTGACAAGAGTTGATCAGGACAAAAAGGTCTATTTGATGGCTGGAAAATTTTTTTTTTCGATATAAAATGTAGGGGGATTTTTGTCCGCCTATATAGGCGGGAAGACAGCACGCGGGCCACATGTGGCCCGCGCCCTCACGCGCCCTTCTAGTTGTTGAATATAGCAATAATTTATGAATTACAACTATTACAAAAAATAATTTTTATCATAAAGAAAAAGTCATAAGTTTCATAATACAAAATACCAAGTAATTTTTCACTTATCAATTTTATAAATCTACTAAATATTTTTATTTTTTGTATAATGGCAATAAAAATCTGTCAAACTTCAACACGAGAATCAATGATACCAACACTCAAATACCTACTATAGGTATTATTCACAGACTGCCGTAGAACGGCCGTTGACATTTTTTTTGATCCGTTCGAAAAAGCAATCTGAACAAAGCATCTATAAAAAAAAAACTAAATATTATAATAATACTGTTGTCAAACGATGTACCTATTCAAAATACAATAATGTAAAATTGTTATAAGACATGTATAAGACTGATAAACTGAATTAATAAATATATTAAATAAATATCCGAATTTCTGTCAATAACAGCTGACTTTTTTTCGATCGTTCGATCTTTGGCTCTTTGTCAGCGTGCGCTATCCTACGAGGAACGAATCTACAAGTGGAGCAGCTGTAGTTTTCTACACACACATATGCGTTTATATGTTGCGTGAAATCAACATAGCTATAACAAACATTCCATTGTCTCTTTCTAACTAATTCAAAATTGTTTACGTCAAACGAGATAGCAACATATTTGTTTTTTTCTGATTTCGGCAACACTGAAGTTGTGACGTCACGAAAAAATAGCCGGGTGGACAATGTCTCCATAATTTGTCGCATTTTGTAGATTCGAAAATGTCGAAACATGTATACAAAGTTTATACGTATCATGTTTTTTGAAATATTAGACAATCATATTATTATTCTGATTTACGTGCGGATTATAATTAGTATTCAGGTGTGAAAATGCCTACTCAGTGTTGTGTTGTGCAGTGCAGATCGCGGAAAGACAAAAATAGGCCACATTTAACATTTCATAGGTCAGTATTCGATTTCATTAATTATATCGTTAAATCGTTAAAAATTATGTGTTATTATGTGTTATGATCATATTACATGCACTTATATAATGTGTAAAAGAAGAAATATTTCTTTAGGATTGAAATAATTTCGATTTAGTTTTTGTTGTTATGTTAACAAAACAAAAACAAAGTACTAATGATGCGACGGCTGTTATACCGATGTCGATAAAATTCATATAACATGTAAAGTTAAATGTTGATAGATGAGTAGGGCTCCTAATATCACTACCTTCTATTTGGACCTCGAGGTTTTACACCTCTGACTTCTCGTAGTTATTTCCGCTTTAAGAAAACGGGCCGCGGATGCGAACATTTACTATAGGTACAAAAACTCGTATCAAATGTAGTTTGGTCTCGCGGGATAAGTTAAAAATCCCACTCCGGAAACATGATATGCACCGCTGGCAAAACCTAGTTTTACTATAAATTAATTTTTAATAGTAATAATTCATTCATTTTGCTCTTAAACATTTAATTACTAACCACAAACTACATCGATAATATTTCCATATCGATACATAGCTAGAGCAGCCCTTCTGATCAGCTGACTGGTGCCTATCTGTGATTGGCTGATAGCTGTGATTGGCTATTTTTGATGCGACAGAAGATGGCGGAAATACCCAGCCGAAAAGACTCACTACTTTGTGTCCATTACTTCCTTAGTCATAGGCGCTATCTTATATTTGAAAATGACAAATGACAATGACACCGTTGAATTTCCGAGTAGGTACCTACAATTTCGGTTTCATCACGTGGTTTTCTAAATAAAAACAGAATATACCTGTGTATTGAATTAAAAAGTCCATTTTCGTGTTTTTTAATCGTGAAGATCAATACAAACCTGTCCTTCGTTTACTTCAAGATGTATTCCAATAATGTCTTGACTTCCAATAACTTAAAACGTGCTTGCCGGCTTTGCTTTGGGTAACCTTATATCCAATATAGAGTAAAGAGTTGATCATTTATTTAGTGAATAAACAAATATAAAATGTCGAACCCTTGTCATATCTGCGGTTGTACGGATCTAAACCTCGTGGACGGATATTACTACTGTGTAGAATGCGGCACACAAGATGTCAACGTGCGAGAGACGGTGGTGGAGCAGACAACGTTGGCTGATGGCACGTACGCTATCGTTGATACTAAGAAGTTCAGCATAGTTCTGGATCCAGAGAAAGCTGTTGAGAGTAAGTCTTTTAGTCATTTATTTAATGGCTGCTAGAAACTTAATAGTCTCTGTATGTCGTCCGTCTGTCTATATTTTGTTCTTCTGAGTCTGTATTTGAGTCTATCTCCTTCGTTATGTCCTTTGTTAAATGTGGCCAGCCTGTTCTCTCCAGTCGCTCTTTCATTGCTGAAGATTGCGTGGTCCTGGGGTTGTACCCTTGCGCTGATTAAATTCTCTCATTGGGTTCTGTCAGAGGCCAGTCTTGCAATTGTAAAGTACTAAATTGACATTTGTTGGTAGTGGCCGTGGTTTTGAAGGTCCTAAGCCTTCAAAACCACGGCCCCAGGTGTATTCCAGACCCTTGCAGTGTGTATCAGGAACGAGGAACCAAACCGCTTCATACTGTCTTTAGTACATGGGGGGGTGGAAAACTTTTTTTGATGCCTCGCTGTACTATGGTAAAAAGGTGAAGAGGGAAGCAAATTAAATAGTTCCTTAGCACACTCTCCTTTACTCATAGCTTTGGCTTGCTGAAGTCCTCCCTGAAGCTAGATTTAAGTCAAAATTAAAATTAACTTGGCGAAAATAAAAATAAAAATGAATTTTCATTCTTCAGTAAGGAGAATATTAATGATGATAATTTTGGGTTTTCAGTGAGCGGAGAATGGCATAAATGGCATGCCTACAACTTCATTCTAGTCAGCTTGACAGATGAACTCATAGCTCTGGGAGCCAAACCCACAGTTAAAATGAAAGTGCTGTGGATTTGGCTGAGGTATATCAAGAAGTTTCAACAGAAAGAACAACAAAAGTAAGTATTCAATATTTTTAAAAGAGAATTTCAGATTCTGCCTGTGATATATGCATTAAAAGTAAAAAGTTGTTCTCAAATGGCATGTATGTTTTGGCTAGATCTTAAAATTATTGATCCTTTCATATGAAATTTTTGCTTTTCAAATTTACAAAAAAAATGTTTTATCATGTAGAAAATGTTCAAAATTTATTTTGGTCTTTTATGTATAACACCAATAATTCCATTAATTTCATGAAGTGGTCAATTCAATGAATTGGCCACAACAGGGTCGGCAATCTCAAAAATTTTAATATAGGTACTCCAGTCTCCAAAATACTTCTGCCTACAAACAGCACAGCCCGCAAACTCTTTTAATTTAAATTTCTTCACAGCCGGAAATGATTTTAATTTAACCTCTACCATATCCTATTAATTGTAATATTCGTAACAATACTGCAGTCTTGCTATGCCCAACTTTGTTTATTCTGTTTGCAGGGCCACACAATTTGAAAATAAGACTTTCAATGAAGATGATGAAGAAGTAAATCAAAATGATTTAAGTGAAGAAAACTTGGATGAAGAAGATTGTGATAAAAGTAACATAGAAAATGGAATCTTAGATGATTTTGATGAATCAGATGGTGAAGAAACTGGAAAACGAAAGAAAAAACGAGAAGAAAAATACAAAATTAAATTCATGACCAAAGGAGTATTGCTAACAATTTTATATATAGCATTGAATTTAGACAAAAGTGATATACAGTTATCACATCTTTTTCGATTTATAAGAGAAGGACGTCTAAGTCTCTACAACTGTACAAAGTTTGTACCAAAAGAATTATCAGTCAAGTCAATACCAAATTGGGTAAACTTTAATCATAGTCGTAGGGAATATACAACTAGATCAATTCGATTTTGGGCTATGACAATGTTCAAACAGTTAAATTTAGGTGTGCCCTTAGTGCCTGATTTAAATAAAATCATAGATGCTTATGTTAAAGAGCTATGTCTTCCGAAAGATTTTAAAGATCTTGTCTTATCATTAATCAATTTAATGCCATGCGACTACTTACAAATGGATGATCTGTCAAAGAAAAAGATTTCCTCTACACCTGATTATGAAACAGCATGTATGACTTATATTTTAATAGCTCTCAAAATATGCTTCGGTTTGGACTGTGATTATGAAATTAAATTATCTGATGCAGTTGATAAAATAAATTCTGAAGAAGATTTTTTAAAATCTTACAAACTTGGTATTTACTCTGAAGCCACAGACAGATTATTTTCATTCCGAGAATGGTCAATGTTTATACAATTTAGAAAAATGATAGTATGTAAATATTACTTGCCTATGGCTAGACAGTATAAAATAGCTCCAGATGACTCTGTCTACATGGAACATTTGGAAGAAAGAAAAAAACGTAAAATCAAGCTAAGTGATGATGTGACTATGGATATTTTAAACAAAATACCTTTAGAAGAGCCAAGAGTTATTCCTAAAAAGGAATTCCCAGTAACTTTAACGCCCATGAGTACTTACACTGAAGTTATATTAGAATACATACATGAACCAAATTTAAAGTTACTTTTATGTGAAGATTTCACTCAATATTCTCTTAAATATGCGACTACAGACTTAAAATTTCCCGAACATATTGATACTAATTTTTTAATAAAAGGAGTAGATGAATCAAATAAAATAATAAATTTCAATATAATTGGGACTTTCACGCCGAAACAAGGTGACCCTACATTGGTTTTAGTAAGAAATTGTGATAATAAATATTGGTTAAAAACTAAACCTCCTACTTTAAAACACATAACTAAAAGAATAAATGATAAAAGTGATTTTGGTTATGATTCTAGAAGTGATTTATCAGATAGTGACGAAAGATCCGGTAATTCATCAGGTGATGAAGATCTCACACAAAATGAAGATTGTACAATGGATGAAGATGCGTGTGACGTTATTGAAGAGGAAGATGAAAAATTTTGCATATTTGATGATGATTTCAAAAATTTGCACATTGAAGATGATAATAAAAAGAACCTAACTCAGTTTGAAGAATCATTTGATTTCAATATAAACAATTTATATGATGGCAATTCAGATATAAACGAAGCCCCTAGTGTTGAACAATTAACCTTTAATCCAGAAACATTTGACAGGGAGAAAACTATAAAGGAACTCATTGAGATAGCTTGTAAGAAATACAGAATTCCTCTCCCTAAAGAATTAAAGCAAGATGAATTGCAGCATAGAAAAAGAAAAAACTTTGAAAATAACGAACCCGGCGTGAGTGAACCAAAAAGAAAGAGAAACACTAATAGATTTAAACGAGGAGAGGCTGCGAGAATAACGCAAGAACTGATTGATGCATACTACGAAAATATAAACGGTGATATTTTACTGAAGATATCTGAACATGTTAAATCTGTTATTGAAACAACCGAAAATGCAGTAGGAGGAGAGGAATTCAATGACACAGACAATATATTAAATAGTCAAACTGAGGATATAGATCATCAAAATGGCAATAACACGTTAATAGATAATGCATCCGTCGGTGATGGCAGTATCCTGAAGGCGAATGGTACAATTGATGACGAAGACGGTGATGATGAAGGAAATAAGGATATCGAAGAGCTATTACCTAAAACTAATCCAGACTTTGATCCAAAAACACATGACATTCATCAGTTATATGTGAAACTAAAACAAGAATTAGATGTACAAGATATTTTGAATTTTGACATAAATGATCCAGATATTGATAGTTTGCTCGATAAAAAAATCGCACAGTATCAAGATTTAGGTGATAATGGTAAATTACCCGAAAATGATATTAAAAAAGTTGGAAATGATGCAGATGAGTCTGATGACGATGTGCCATTAAGTGTTTTTTTAGAACAGAAATTATCATACCTTAAAAAGAAGGATAAATCTAACTTCGACTATCTGGTAAAAGAACGTAAAATAAAGCATTTTTCGTACTGGATGCGACATTATACGTCGAGAGTATTTACTGCCAGTAGCTCTATGACCCAGAAATTTGATATTGAGCTAGCTGAAAACTGCCCTAAAAGCTTTGTCTTCGTTTTAAACGAATGTGCTGCTATCGCGGAATGTTCTCCTTTCCAGCTGTATAGGTATTTGCAAAAGTTGGAAGAGTGGCTAGCAAGCAAAATAAAAATCAAGGGTAAATTCTAAGTGTTATAAATTTTGAAAATCTTGTTAAAAAGTCATGACTTAATTTTATTATTTATGACATATAAAATTTTATTCATTATTAAACTTAAGTTTTAAAGTTTTAAGCCATATTTATTTTTGTAAATACAGAGGAGTATTTGACATCTTCATGTGTATTATTTATACCTAAATAACATAAAAATATCTATTATGAAATTATTATTCATGCTGAAGACGTGTCAGTTGAATGGTGTACATGCTGAACCAAAGACTTTCCAGCTTCTAACTATAATAGTAGTTTATGGTACAAGTGAGTAAAGTTGGCGATTACCGCTGAGGCCGCGACGTGAGGTCTTAAGATAGCCGAGGACGATAATCATCAATACTCATGTGTATCAAACGACGTTTTTCAACACACTTGTGAATAAAATAATACTAAAAATAAATTTAGTAGATAAAATTTAAAAAAAACTGTCTTACTCACTACTGAATAATAGTAATGAAAAAGTCACAGTTTGCGATTATAGGTGTCATTATTATGTGCCTAATGAATTGCGGTGAAATCGGAGCCACTTATAAGCAAGTGTGTTGAAAAATCTATTAAAAACTTAAATTTGACTTGCCTACATTTTTATTTAAAAAAAAAACCGGCCAAGTGCGAGTCAGACTCGCGCACCGAGGGTTCCATACCATAAAAGAAGTTAAACATTAAAAGAATCACTTAGGTTCTTGAATTTACGAGTATAATTTACATGTAGGTACTTTTGTTGACAAACCGCAAACATAACTTTGTTTTTGCCGGTTCATTGTTATTATCAAAAAAAGTATAATAGAGAGTAAATAATAGGAATACTTTCACGCTTAAAATAAAAATGTTAGAGGATTGATTTTATTTTTCCTGTAAAATATACGTTTATTTCTATTGATCATAATTATTTCAGATTTTTCGATTGGTAAACTTCGGAGATTAGGGGGGGGGAACGGTATTTTTTTCGACAGTTTGCCCAATAAATCGAAAACTATCAGCCATAAAAATAAATAAAAATTGGTTTTAGAATACACAAGTAACGCCCTTTCATATGATACCCTACTCAATATTGTTATCTCATTTTGAAATTTTGACGATCCGGTTTTCCCCCCTTTTTAAATAAAAATAAAAAAGATTTTCAATTTTTTATGATTGCAATAACGTCGCGCCGCAAATACCTACAACTATTCCAAATTTCAAGTCGATAGCTTTATTAGTTACTGAAATAATCGAGTGTGACGGACGGACGGACGGAGAAAGTCTCACCATAAGGGTTCCATTTTTACCATTTTGTTATGGAACCCTAAAAATGGACATGGACCTAGCACCTCACAGATAAAAACTCATTCGCTGGTCTGTGTAGCACCTAATCCTCCATGTTCTAAAACCAATTTTGACAAGATCAGTCACTTTTTGACTAGGTATTTTGAAAAGTAAACTGCCAAACAATAAAAACCGTTTGATCAGCACTAAAGGTAAAATATGCTTGGGAAGAATTTGTACACGTTACTGTGCGGGAGATCAGTTTCCAAGTTCAGTGTGCCCAAACGTACGTGGGCTCAAGTTGGTATGCATATAGGAACCCCACCCAGATGCAAATGTTCCTATGGAGTAAGTAATTTATATACTCAAACCCATCAAACCATACTCAAACCGACTAGGTACTTCTACTCGCTCAAGTCAATATTTTTTTTTTTGGCTGGAATATAGGATTTTTCTTATTTAAATTGTTTTTTAAGAAACCTTTATTCAGTTAGCTCCTTCCGAATCCCAAATAAGCAAGTCTGTGGTTATGACTTGAAGGAGTACAATCATATTTTTAAAGGAAGTCCAGTCTCTCAACTAGGTCATCAACGCCTGTCCAAAGGCCCTTTGTCCTAGAAAGCTACTGAGTACCTAGTGGACAAAGACGTGAGTGAATAGTGAAGTTACATGATGATTTATTTTTTCAGGAAATGCTTCTACATATAGCGTTTATGTACACCGTCTGGTTGTCGCCGATAGGCTTCTTCCTGACCCAGCTGAAGGTGTGGCGGCGGGAATATATTCAGAACTAAAATATGATGTATTTTTGGATTAAAAAGTTGTTATCGAATGCTTGTTTTAAATACCGTAGCTTCGAATCTTTTAAAATTCGCGCTTAAAAGAAGCATCACTGACTCTTTGACAACAACGCATAGTTATTTATACCTATATCAGTTTGTGTTATATCAGTTTATATAGTCGTTGACGACATCACTGGCGTAGTGGCGCGCGCTCGTATTCGAGTGGGAGCTCGCGAGTTCGATTCCCGCCACAGGCCACTTTGGAATTTTATAATTTTTAAGTAGCTCATGCCTGGTCTGGTGGGAGGCTTCTGCCGTAGTTAGGTACCACCCTACCAGCAAAGACCTGCCGTCAAGCGATTTAGCGTTCCGCTGCGATGCTATGTAGAACCGTTGGGGTGACTTTACTTACCCCTTCCAAGTTAGTACGTTAACATCTTCGGCTGCATCATCACTTACCATCAGGTGCGATCGCAGTCAAGTCAAAACTACTGCAGTGCGACAAGGCTATCTTGGCGCGTGGCCAAAATCGGTACTAACGCCGCTATCTTGTGATACTGTTTGACAGTGCGCTCTGTCGGTAGGTATATCGCTATTGTGTGTTGTGTTGTTTTTGCTTAACTAAAATTGAAGTAATGTTGAAGATGTTTTATCTTCTGGATGCCTTTGTTATAACAGCGCCCTCCTGTCAATGTCAATCAAGTGCCAAGAGAGCCTTGTCGGACTGTACCTTTGATAAGGTACCTATATATGTACTAACTTGTACAGTGTAAAATAAAAGAAGTCGATTTTTTTTCTTTTGTCGATGATTTGCAAGCTATGGAGTAACTTTCGAAGAATCGAATTCTTTTAGATCGAACGTTATAGAAGTCGATAGGATAGGTAATTCGATTTCAAAGATCAGTGATTCCGAAACATTCGATAATGGCTATTGCAAACTGGGCACACCGGCACAGCCGCGGCATAGCAAGGGATTTCAAGTTTTTTGTTCAGTGGACCTCTATGCAGTGGACATTCAAATGTATTGTCATACAAATACTTACGACACAAATTGTTGCCATTAGTTTTTTTACAACGCTAATTATCGAGTTTATCAACCTTTAGTCTAATCGGTAGTTTGAGATTAATCGCAAAAATCACGGAACAGAAAAAACGGTTTTTTCTGTTCCGTGACAAAAATTCCTCACTTTCTTGTACACTACATCACTAAACCATAGAGTACATAGATTGATAGATACCATAGAGTAATTTATGTATAAAGGGAAATAGATACTACTCTATCGTAGGTACTTAAAAAATGATTTATGATTGCCGGGTTTGTTGTATTGTTCACGTCCAGTGATATAGAATAGAGTAATCTGTGGTTCACGTATTGTTTACTAACTTTATTTAGAATTTTTAAATATTTAAATAAAATGAAGGATTCCAAATCAGCTCAAACACCAATAGAAGATCTAAACGAGTTACGCAGCTACTTCTCAAGTCACAATGTAGTCCGCGAGTATATTTCCCACAGTTCTAAAGTGCACTCCGTAGGGTGGTCTTGCGATGGAAGGAAACTGGCTTCGGGATCTTTTGATAAAAGCGTCGCTATATTTAACTTGGAGCGAAATAGATTGGTAATAATAACCTTACAGTCTCTTTAGTGTGCTATTTTTAAGAACTTTTTTGTTTTTTGAGGTTATAAACATGGCTGATTACCTCCACAATAAGTTACTTTTATCATTTTATGTATGAAACAAAGAGAATAAGTTTGATAAGACAAAAGTTTGGTCACATAACTGCTTGATCTAAGTGGCATCAGACTTGTAACTACATAGGTCCCTTCAGAAGGCCTGCGTCTAATCATAACCTAGTATGAATCAGCTGTGATTATGATGAAGGAACTTCCGATACTGTTAGCCAATCAACACAGAGCTTCGGCCAACATCTCCCAATGCTTTCACTTTGTTTTTGGATAAAGGAACTTGTCTTGGTGACATCATACATTTTAAGTAGGTGTCTTACACTGGAACTTTGACCACTGGTGGCTTGATCGCAAAGCTTCACAGCAGATAGGAAAAAGAAAATCTTTATTTTCAACACAGACCTAAATAAGGCTCTTACGGAAAGCCAGAAATCTATAGAAAGCAGCTTTTTACCTAGCAAGCTGGCAAGATACTCGGCACCTACATGATTTTATATCTGAGACAAAAGAATATTTCTATTATGCCATCTTACTGTTACTTTATGTGTTGTACTTACTTGATGTGGACTTAAAATTGTTTTTACAAATAATACTTGAGACATGATGATATGTAACATGTTTTTATAGGAACATTGGTAAAAATATGAAATTTAAAGAACCTTTATTCAATATTACAGGTGCAAGATTTCATATTCAGAGGTCACACGGGCTCGGTGGATCAATTGTGCTGGCATGCCTCACATCCAGACCTCTTGAGCACCGCCAGCGGAGACAAATCTGTACGAATATGGGATACACGGTAAAGACTAGCCCGATCACTTACTACCTAACTTTTCAGCTTAATTATATTAGTATATACGTAAAGGAAAATACATGAATTAGAACAATCAAGATGTGTAACAGCCTCCCTCTTCTGCCATTTGCAGCATTATTCAATTCAGTTCGATGTAAATTTCGATTATTCACAAATCCCACAAAGCCATAGATTTTCCGGGATAAAAATTAGTCAAGTGTTTTAATACAGGGTATAATCTGGTTGAGCAGGGCAGCAGTGACTGTTAGCTGGTAATTGTGGTATTTGCTAGATTAGGTTTGGGTGAAGGGATTGGAAACAACTTGAAGATGAGCTGGAGTTGTCGAGGCAGGAGCAACATGCATGCATGTACTGGGATCGGTGCCAATATGATGGATGGGAAAAAGGGGTAGGTGAAATGAGGATTTCTAGGGACAACCACTTCAAATCTCTATTCCAAATTATAGCCTTATGGGTTTAGTAGCTGGAGTCTGAAAGAGGAACTAACATATACAATGCACACAAAATTTCGCCTTTTTATTAATGTTATTTATTACTAGTCACAATATCCTATTGCGCCTGTAGCGCTCTGTCTCTCCTGGTGCTCGTAAGTGTGACAGAGAAAGCAAAAGACGGTCATGTGAAGCAAGATGTTGCTCGATTAGTATAGACGTTTTATTTCTAAGCTTCATATTATAGAGTATTGAAGGAAGTGTCATATTCTCAGGTCACACAAGTGCGCAGCGACGATAACCACGAAGGGTGAAAACATTAACATTGCGTGGTCACCGAACGGTGCCACCATCGCGGTGGGCAACAAAGAGGATCTAGTCTCCTTCATTGATGCAAGGAATTACAAAGTTGTGAGTATGGAATGAAATACGAAAAACTCTTTCCGTGCTTCAATTTCTCTCCTTTATGCATGGAATATGCAAGATATCTTTCCTTTCTAGACATTTTCCATGCTTGAAATGGTTCACTTATCATGTGATCGAAGAACCAACAGGTAGCCGTCTCGACGTACTAATTTCAGACGGCCGCCGCGCGCGTTAGTTCTTGTACGGTCTATTTCACGCGCTGCGTGCACCCGACTACGAGGCAACTTTAGTATGTCGAATGAGATAAAGGTTCGCGATAGAAAAAGACCACAACTTTGCGTTTGTTGCGTGTTTTTTGCGGAGGCGGAGCCAGGCGCTATTGCGAACTGATTTGCACTTTTTGTGTTTTTAAATCATCTTGCGGAGAGAGCTTGCTGTACTGTTAGGTACTATTGTATTCTGTTTTGGGGGCCCTATATCATACCCTGTAATACTATTTATAATACATATTTTATGCACTTATGTCATTATAATATCATAAGTGCATAAAATACATTGTGTAAATCATTTTTCAGGTGACAGAAGAGCAATTTAATTTTGAAGTGAATGAAATATCATGGAACAACACTTCAGATCTGTTCTTTTTGACAAACGGACTGGGATGTGTTCATATATTGACGTGAGTTGAGCCTTGAATTAGCAAATATACATTAAATAATTTACTAGATTTCCACATTATAAAGGCATTAACCATAATTTCTACGTGAAATGTGAACTTTAAATATAATTTTTATTCATGTAATTATTAATTGAAATTAAGATTATAAAAAAAAAATTGCTTATGCTTCGACATAAAGACCCTCCCTGGCTGCTTCTGTACCAAAAGTGCCAATCAGACTATTGGTATTGTCCCACTTTATGACAGTCATGGATACCCTTTGGGCCAGGGAGTCCCCAGAGTGTCGATCGCAAACTTTCTCCCTCAAACGTCGCCCAATTTCGCGCACAAACTCCTTCTTGTTCCCACTCCAGCAATATTTGTCCCCACCATTGATTATACACAGTGGTCGAATTGAACTTTTTCACGAACCGGAACGTATACCTTCAGTGCTTCTTTTATTTTTCTGGACTTTTTTAACGAACCGGAACACTATCTCTTCACATTACTTCTTTTCAATTTTTTTTTAATTTTATCTATTGGAAGAGCCACAATTTTGCAATAAAAATGTACCATCTCAATTAATTAAAAACCAAAGCTCAGAATGGTTTGAGGATAATTTTCACGAACCGGAACGGTGATTTCACGAACCGGAACGCCGTTCTGGTGCGTTCCGGTCCAATTCGACCATTGATTATACATTAAAGGATCTGGGGGCCTACCACCGTGACCTAAAGTAATATTATTGCAATATTGTTTTAAAATTTCCATACTGACATTGTATGAAAATGTCAAAACAATATTACAATAATATTGCTTTAAGTCACGGTGGTAGGCCTCCAGCATTTACTGGAAATTTACCTAAAGCCGGATTTTTAATTTGTCAAAACTGTAAAATGGCGCTAATGTATGCGACTGACAGCGGTATTGAAATGTACGACGCGACGCTCTTTCCCGTCCTCTTAGCGTAGCGTATTTCGTCATTGTCATGTCACTCACCAACGAGGACTTATTAAATTATAAAATTGTTTCCAGGTATCCAACCCTGGAGCTGCAGACGGTGCTGAAGGCGCACCCGGGCACGTGCATCTGCATCGAGCACGACCCAACGGGCCGGTACTTCGCCACGGGCTCCGCCGACGCGCTCGTGTCGCTGTGGGACGTCAACGAGCTGGCCTGCTTGAGGGTCTTCTCCAGGTAACTTTCTATTAAGTATACTCGTAAATATAAATAACTAGTAGGGTGCGTGCTGTCTTCCCGCCTATAAAAAAATCCCTTCAAAATTCCCCATACATTTTCTATGGAAAAAAATCCTTTAATTTTCCTTTTGTCATCAGGCTAGAGTGGCCGGTGCGCACGCTGTCGTTCAGCTTCGACGGTCGCCTGCTCGCGTCGGCCAGTGAGGACCACGTCATAGACATCGGAGACACGGAGACAGGTTTGTATCTCCATTTAGGGAGCTATGTAGTATGTATGATAACCTGAATAAAATACCTCAATTCGCTTTTTTCGCTGTGACAGCCATCTTGAATTTATAGTTAATCATTGTGTATAGTATTCTATTAGTCAAGTCCTTTCTTTTGATACCCATATTGAGGAGAGTTGTGAAAAAAATGTAATCCGCCATTTTGCGGTGGCGGCCATCTTGTGTCGATTGTCAAATGCCAGTTCTGCTTTGAGTTTAGACGGACGAACTACTCTAGAAGAGTCCTACCACTTGTAAAATAATTATGTTTGTCGCAGGGGAGAAGGTGGCAGAGATCCCGGTGTCGGCGGCCACGTTCACG
This sequence comes from Coenonympha glycerion, assembly GCA_963855885.1. Classification (NCBI taxonomy): domain Eukaryota; kingdom Metazoa; phylum Arthropoda; class Insecta; order Lepidoptera; family Nymphalidae; genus Coenonympha; species Coenonympha glycerion. Next base: position 8,740,599 of record OY979650.1, read on the forward strand.
GTGGCGTGGCACCCCGCGCGCTACCTGCTGGCCTTCGCGTGCGAGGACAAGGAGCCGCCCGAGCGCAAGCGCGACGCGGGCAACCTCAAGCTGTGGGGGCTCAGCAGCTCCTAGACCACACCGCGCCACGCACGTCATAACAACTATCAGAGATCCCGGTGTCGGCGGCCACGTTCACGGTGGCGTGGCACCCCGCGCGCTACCTGCTGGCCTTCGCGTGCGAGGACAAGGAGCCGCCCGAGCGCAAGCGCGACGCGGGCAACCTCAAGCTGTGGGGGCTCAGCAGCTCCTAGACCACACCGCGCCACGCACGTCATAACAACTATCAGAGATCCCGGTGTCGGCGGCCACGTTCACGGTGGCGTGGCACCCCGCGCGCTACCTGCTGGCCTTCGCGTGCGAGGACAAGGAGCCGCCCGAGCGCAAGCGCGACGCGGGCAACCTCAAGCTGTGGGGGCTCAGCAGCTCCTAGACCACACCGCGCCACGCACGTCATAACAACTATCAGAGATCCCGGTGTCGGCGGCCACGTTCACGGTGGCGTGGCACCCCGCGCGCTACCTGCTGGCCTTCGCGTGCGAGGACAAGGAGCCGCCCGAGCGCAAGCGCGACGCGGGCAACCTTAAGCTGTGGGGGCTCAGCAGCTCCTAGACCACACCGCGCCACGCACGTCATAACAACTATCAAGGGAGAAGATGGCAGCGATCCTGGCCAGATCAGCCACGTTGGTGGCTTGGCCTACACCGAGCCACTTACCTACATCATGAGAATGCCACATTAAAGTGTTTCTGAATCACTTCATCATGAGGGTAGTTACCATTTGTTCTATTGAATGTGACATTATTCAGAAGCACACTACGAACAACCTCAAGCTGTGAAGGCTCAGCAGCTATTAGCCTACACCGAGCCACTTACCACATAAGAATACAGTACACAGTGGTTTCAATTAAAATTTAAACCACCCGAATATGAGGGTAGTTCCCATTTGTTTTAAGGAACCTGACGTCATCCGGGAGCGCACTGCGGGCTTGAGATGTTGGGGCTAAGCAACTCCTAGACTATAGGGTGCCACGTACATCATAAGAATAATTAATAAGAATTTTTATAAATATAACGATACGACATAAACTGGTTTTAATTAAATCTCTCAAACACGAGGGTAGTTCTATGTTCCATAGAATAAATAGTACGTCATCAACATATTATGCGTATTTTCAAATCACAGTATTTATTATGTTATATAAAACTATTGAACCGTTATGACTGAAAGAAATGAGGATAAATTAATAATCGAAGCCCTTTGGGAAAGGAAAACTAAAAGAAAGTTTAAAGGTATACTTTTTTATTTATTTAAATATGTGATGTATAAAGGTAAATTTTTATTATATATTTAAATATGTAATGTATGTACAATAATTATTTAAAGTATATTTGGCAAAAATAGAAAAAGTGGAGGCGCCACCGTGGCTGTGTCGTGGTGGTTGCGTTGCTATGGTTACCGGCAATAGGAGATTTAAAACAAAATCAAACGTGACGTTACTCATTAGTTCCAGTTTTGGCCACCGGCGCAGAAAAGTTTGTAGTACTATAGAGGTACTATTTTATTTTGCGAAAATTACCCAACTGTAACATTCACCAAGTTTCTACTTGCAGCCTGCCATCTCGCTCCAAACACGCGAGCATATCTTTAGCTCGCTCCAAGTGTACGTTTCCTCGTTTACTGAAGACATCTTCGACTAAGGCCTCGCGCACACTGTCGGGCATGTTCTTTGCGTTGCCAGATATGAATGTGTACGCGCCTTTATCGTTGATCAGGCGCCACAGTTCGACGCTGTGCTCCTTTATTTTGTGCTGGACGTATCTGGAATGAGATTTAGCCTTGTAAATCTTTAAAAATTAATAACTACAAGAATCAAGATGTAACCAGCTTTAGATCGTGTAATCTAAAAATGAAAGCTCAATGTGTTTATGCTTATACGTTCAAAGAATAATGTAGTGAAGGGACATTAATTTTTAAATTATAGCTTTACTACTCTAGTGGACGCCATCTTATACGCCACTTAACAGAATAAAAATGTCATGCTCATTTTATAGACGGGGCCAATCCATATTGTTTCCTAAGGTATTTGAATAATAACTTAGGAATACGTCATATTCTATGAATTTTGTAATGTGACATTTTTTAATTTTTTTTTTACCATTGATAAAAAACGTGGAAGAAAAACGTTTCGTTCGAGTACGCTGGACATCAACCACATAAGGATGCCACTTCTCTCGACATCACACTTCAGTTTTTTTATTGAAACCTTTTATTATTAGTTATGTATAAGAATGTACCATTCAATTAAAACTTACATTTTGTCTTCCTGGTCCCTCGAGAAAGCACAATACAAGCTCAGTTTGCCTTCTTCAACCAGCTTCTCCAGTTCTTCTCTGCAGTGAAAGTCTCTCTCCTTGTAGCGGCAACCGAAGAATAAATAGAGAACATCTTTGTGCGCTGAGTCTTTGTACAGTCTTTCTTGGAGTAAACTTCTAAAGGGCGCCAAGCCGGTACCCGGGCCTATTAGGATTAACGGAGTATTCTGAAAAAAAAAAAACGTAAGAAACAAAGTTCCTTAGAATTTTCAACTTTAGTTCAAGTCAACTAGAGTTGATTTTACAAGCTTTTATTTAACCCGCAATGTAGGTACTTATATTTGTTCTCGTGAATCTGGCAACTCAATTGGATGGTTCTGTGTGACGTCGATCTAAATCTAATATCATGGCGGAACACCCAAGATTAGTCGTGGGTACTATGTAGTCCTCTAAAAGATCCAGCTCACTTAGTCCGAATCCACTTTCGAATCTGATTCCTCTTATCGATTCCGACTCCTCTTAATGATTCCAGCTCCCGTGCGACTCCTTTAGTCCAAAGACTGAATTAGTCCTATTGATTCCGAATCCTCCTAATGATTCCAACTCCCGTGCGGCTCCTTTAGTCCAAAGACTGAATTAGTCCTAACGATACCTTTATTCACCGAACCTTTTAGACTCTCGGAGGAACGTTGTGTCGAATCGCGAGAGACAACTTTAAAAACACTTACTGAACTACTTAACTATTGCTTCCGAATAATTCCTACACTGAAAATACTTCTACAAAATTTATACTTAAGTTAAACTGCCTTATAATATCTTTAAATTAAAAGACAAAGTTTTTAGATAGGACTTTATTTTAAGTACCTATTAGTTATTAAAATTATAATGTCTGTTTTTGAACTTGTATTTTTTCTAAAAATGGACCTAACTTTTAATATAAGTTGCATAATTACTTAGGTACGTAATTTTAAATTCTTCGTAAAAATATTTAAACAATAAACTATAATAACACAATATTATGTACGAGTAAAGTTAAACGATTTTAAATTTTGTTAGGTTCTCATAAAGGCTAATATCCATTATCCACTCGCAATACAGAAGTGCGAACGAGACAGCTTGTAGCTGTCTCGTTCGCCCGATGGTACCGAAAACAAACGGAGTCATACTCGTGACACGACGTGCCGCGAAACAGATCGCACTAACTCGAACCGCAAACGAGTCGGAGTAGGGAATAATTAAGCGGAGTTGGAATCGTTAGTGTGAGCTCGGAGTCGTTAAGAATTTCGGCTCCGGCTGCGGATCTTATTCCTTTTAGTCACTTAGTCCGGAGTTACACACCTCTACCCAAGATGGCGGACTATGGGTATCAAATAAATGGATTTACTGGAAGAATACGGATACATTTATGTATAAAATTTTGTTTTAAAACATAATAACTTACTTCAAAGTTTAATGCATTTGCTAACTAAGTAATCACTCACTTTAGCCGTGAATAAAATCATCGTGAAAAAACCTTAATGCCTGAGAGTTCACCGAAGTGTTTCTTTAGGTGTGTGTGAAACCTGCTAACTCACATTTAGCTATAGCGTTAATGGGTTATAGCCATACCCGTTCCATCTTGAAAAAATACCCGAACCATAAAAAAGGTATAGAAAACTTACCACATCCGTTGGAAATTGCAAACTACCCTTCTTTATCCACCCATAAACTTTATCTCCAACGTTCAAACTTTTGAGCCAATTCGACGCCAATCCCAGCCTTGGCTTCTTCAGTTTGCTGTAATATTCTACTACCGCTACTAGAATGTCAATATTTCTACCGTGAGAAGGTAGACAACTGCTGGCTATGGAGAAGGATCTAGGTTTTATAGTGGAAAATAATTCGAATAACACTTCGATTGTTAATTTTGAAGTTGATTTGTGGAAGTCGTGAAGAACCTGCAAATACAAAATTATGTAACCCAAATAAAACCACCACCATCTTCACCACCTACAAAATCTAGTTCCTTTGTTTTCCTTTTCTCAAGGTTGCCTGGCAGAGATCGCTGCTAAGCGATAAGGCCGCCTTTTGTGCCTAAAATTAGTTTATTATGTATTTCTGTTTTGTACAATTTCTTGTGTGGTGCAAATAAAGTGTATTTATTATTATTTATTATTATAAAAGACCAAGACCCATGAAAAGGATTTGTTCGGAATCAAGAACAGAATAAGTAGTTATTGTGTTAATTTCTAGGCAAAAAATAACTATGATTCTTAGACAAAACTTAACCTTACAGCAATGAGATAGTTCTTGGTTTTGCTTGAACAGATTGGATTATGTTCCACACCCAGATCATAGAAGGGACTTGGAAGGGACTATTTAATATTTTTGATGAAATTAAATTTTGTAATATCGATAGTTTTTAATTGTGAACCTTTGTTGTCACATACAAATACATGAAAATTATTTGGCAAAAAATAGTAGAAAAAAAATGGATGCCTAATTGTCTAAACTCTACCAACATTGATTAAACATAAGTATATAAAACGTATTTCGTCATTGCTATACACCAATATCACCTTAGTCTGCAGTCTACACCACAGTTGATTGAAATTCAACTAATTTGAATAAGTAATATAATATTTACGAATTTCAACCTATGCCATAACATACTTGTAGTATTGTTATAAGATTTTTGCCGTTAATAAGTTTTTGTACTGATGATTATTTGGATAAATAAATGAAAGAATACCTCAAGTATGGTTCTTTTCGGCCTCCTACAATAGTTCAACCAGTCCTCCTGGCCCTCGGGTGAGCTGAGTTCTATACATTTGTCTCTTTCTAACTTATCCTCGGAGACTAGTGCGAGAAGAGAGAAGACATACTGTGTGGGATATGCCTTCAAGTCCCAGTACTGTTCTGCTATTTCGTATAGAGTTAGCGGTTCTTTTAGGAAATCTGGTACTGGCATGTCTGAAAGAAGAATGTGTGTTTTCAAAATAAAAACCTTTTTTCAATATTTTACTTGTATATTTGTATGCACGCCAAATTCAAATTTTATTTGGTTTTTCGTATGTAATGTGTAAGCTAATAAAACATCGTAGTTTTATGAGAGTAAAATTGCCGAATAGCCATAGGAATACCATTCCATTACGCCGCATAAATCCTATACCTTTAACGTGAAATCAACGGGTCTGCCCGCGAAATTCAAAATTTTCGTGGTTTTTTGCAATTTGTACGCTAATTATAGACATGATAGGCTTATGGCAATCAATTTGCGAGAATGACAGTATCATCTTTACATGATTATATCAAAATCTTTGCATAAAAATGTGCATCCTAGGAAATTAGTCCGAGTAGCGAGTTTTATGAGAGTAACTCACAAATCTTGGGACTAATTTCTTTAACTCGACACTTTCGAGCAGAGATTTTTATATAAGCACGTGAAGAAGATATTGGGATTATCGCAATTTGACGGCCATAAGCCTATTATGTCTTATTAGCTTAAAAATCGCGAAAAACCACGAAAAATTTGAATTTCGCGGGCACAGCCGTGGTGTGCTCCTTAAACAAGCAATTCTTGTATATATATTTCTATATAATCTGGATCTCGGAAACGGCTCGAACGATTTTCATAAAACTTAGCATACAGGGGGTTTTGGGGGCGATGGATCCATCTAGCTAGGATTCATTTTTAGAAAATGTCATATTTACCAAAAAAAGATAAAAATATGACTCCTGCTGCCATCTATTGACCAGTAGTCAATACCGAGCGAAATGACTCCTGCTGCCATCTATTGGCCAGTAGTAATAATACTACCGAGCGAAGCTCAGTCACCCGGATATTTGTAATTTATGCGGCAAAATGGAATGGAATGTAAGCGTCAATTTCGTCTTATTTCGTTCATCTAGTCTAGTTCTAAGTTTAGTTTCATCCAGCGAGTTTTGTAAACGCTTGGCACCGCACTGCTGTGACCGACCCAACCGGTGTGCGTTCCCCCAGCGGAATTTTGTCTAATTTCTTAGTTTTAAGTATGCAGATATTTAGTCCTTTAAGCCCTGTAAATGTCCCCGAAATTTTAAATTTGTCCACCTAGTAGTTTTCGAGATATCCTCCAAAAACGTTTTCCGCTGGGGGAACGTTCCCCCAGCGGAAAACGTAAGCTTAGATATATCGCAGCCATTGATATAAATGTTAATCGCAACAATTCCTGTTGAAAAATAATGTTTAACTTTAATGCTACAATGTGCATAAATATTAGGTGTACCTATTAATTTAGGGCATATATCGGGATCCAAGAATCTAAGAATATAATATAAAACATAAATTGATTAAAAGTAAAGACGTGTGTGCTCGAATGTACCAAGGCAATTAAATGTAATAAATTGCTATACCGTCAGTTTCGGAAGGTGATCACCATGTACTGTACGTCCGCTTTTTTGTGACCATTCATACTTAGTCGGTTTATCACTGCATTAAATCACTGGCTAATTTTTCGTGGAAATCTCCTTAGTCTTTTAATTAATTGACCTCAAATTTCTTAGACAATTAGTTGGATTAAGGGACTAAATATTTGAATACTTTTTATTTACCTATCGATAAGGATCTAGTCCTGGGAGCGAATATTTAAAACATAGATTTTTTGCCATACTAATTTGGTCTTCGTGTTTTTGGTGAATTTCTCAAAAACGGTTGGATGTACAAATTTGAAACTTTGGGGACAATTACACGACAATTTGTACTAAATATCTACAGAACTTAAATCAATAAATTCGATATCGTTTGGCTGTGACAACGCTAGCAAGAAAAAATTCCGCTGGGGGAACGTTCCCCCAGCGGAAAACGTTTTTGGAGGATATCTCGAAAACTACTAGGTGGACAAATTTAAAATTTCGGCGACATTTACAGGGCTTAAAGGACTAAATATCTGCATACTTAATACTAAGAAATTAGACAAAATTCCGCTGGGGGAACGCACACACCCAACCGACTCCACGCTCGTGCCAATTCCCGCGGATTCTACAGACGGCGCTGACAATAGCTAGGGGAATTCTCGAGAATGCGCGAGGATTCCCCGTAAGACGCGACACTTTTTTTTTGCTCTCATTTAATTTGTATGTTATACCTAAAATTGCAAACTTACAAAGAATTATGTCTATTTTTTTATTATTTGACTATCCAATAAAAATAAAGGTAGGTACTTTACTCTAATTTTTATAATTAATTTTCAACTCTTTTTAAGCCATTGCATAGCTTCTATCGCGGGCATTGACGGTGCAGACCGAATACAGAAATTCCGTAACGAAAATAACCTGGATAATATAATAAATAATGAAAGCAATTCCACAACTTTTTAGTTTGCCATCTATCGAAAAATAGCAGAACTTTTTTCATGACTTTTTTGACTGACTATCCTATGAGGATTTTTTCATCTACTATATTATATAAACAAGTCGGGTTTTCCTTCCTGACGCTATAACTCCAGAACGCACGAACCGATTTCCACGGTTTTGCATTCGTTGGAAAGGTCTCGGGCTCCGTGAGGTTTATAGCAAAGAAAATTCAGGAAAAATTTCAACAGAAAAGCGGGAAAATCTTTTTAGCGGGAAAGCCATCTGGTGGCGACACGGAGTTCGCCGGGTTTGCTAGTCTCAAATAAAAAAGACAGCAAAAATAAACACATTAGATGAGTTTTTCAAACGTTTATTATCCAAAATATAGTTCTGCTTCAGTCGTCCTGCTGCCAGCCGTCGTGGTCGCTGAGGAAGCGCCTCTTGGCGGCGGTGTTGAGGTAGGGGCGGAGCGCCCACTCCGTGTCGGCCGCGTCCAGCGCCTCGAGCGTGCCCAGCTTGATAGAGTACAGCTTCATCTGGAACCGCGGACCGATCTCGGACAGCTCGATGTCTTTTCCTGCCTGGAAACAACAATATTGTTATGAATGCACCCTATCGTAAGTGCAATAAGGTTCATAATCAACCGAATACCGCGCTTGTAAGTTGTTTCTTTCTCGCAGCGGAATTCAGTCTGTTTGAGAGACAAGAGAAGTGAAAAAGCTGAACAAGCGATCGTCTATCATGTTGACATTTGAAGAGAAAAAACAAAACAGAGTTGGATTAACGATGGAGTAGTTCCATCGTTAGTTCTTCTTTTAATTTTTTACTTCTTTTATGGTATGGAACCCTCGGTGCGCGAGACCGACTCGCACTTGGACGTTTTTTTTCTTTTGAGGTACGGAACCCTAAAAAACTCTTACCTTTCTATATGTGTGTTGTCTGAAGCAGATGTAGTCGTCATGGTTGGCGAATGTGATCACCCTCTTGGAGTCTGGCTTCGGTACGGGGAACAAGTACTTCAGAATACTCATAGTTCGCAACCCTGTGAATATAAACACACATAAAATTATTAGGACAGATTAATTTATTTTGCTATAATCTTATACACTGCCCACATGAAACACCACAAACAATTTTCCAACACTTTCTTCAACACATGTTTCGTCCCGACATTGGGACATCCTCAAGAGATGTTGACTTCATAATGCAAAGTTGTAGAGTGAAGTCGACACTTCGATTTCGTCGAGTGGAGTCTTACGATGTGCTAATCCAGGATATAATCTATCTCTATTCCAAAGGAGAATGCCGATTTTTGTATGAAAATTGGGCTATACTCGTACCTTGCATCTTAAATTTGGTCATCGGTAAAACATTTCTTCATGCATACATGCTTGAGACGCAGAGTGACGCAAATCTAGCCCATTTTATGGCATTCTCTTTTCAGTAAAATCGGTTCAGTAATTGTGGCGTGAATCAGTAACATACACAAAGTTTCGGCTTTATAATATTATAATGTGATATAATTTTTTTGATATATTTCTGAATTAACAGAATATAGTTGGTTCCCTTAAAAACTGGTGAATGGAATGAAACTCACCAAGGTCAGTCTTGAAGTTGTGGAAAATGAGGTGTGGGTACTGCTCACTCATGGGCCCCATATCAGGTATATCATGCCGCATCACCACTCCCGACAGAGTGAACGCAGCTGTTGGCCCGTGTGGCAAGTGGCAGATTACCTGGAATATGGAACAGAAAAAAAAATAAAAAGTATACAGAACTCGTCAACCATATTTTTTACTTCCTGTTAAAATGCTAATGTTCTGTGAAATTATTTTTAAACCTGATTTTTTGTGCATTTTCTTAGATGTATGCACACAGCACATTCATTACTCTGTAAGTTTTGTAACCCTACCTAGTAAATAGCAGTAGAGCAGGTAGGTAGTGAGGCAATACGCAAATTTCCCTCCAGACAAGTGTTGTCTGGGGACCTCTTGTGATCGGAGCGTGTGACATCAGAATTCATCATTCATTCAAAAACATCTGATTTGGCAGTCATTTCAGGCAGCCTACGTCCAGCAGTGGACGTGATGGACGTCCACTGCCATCATCATCAACCATGAAGATGAAAGAATTTATTTTAAAAACTCACCATGCTATCTGGCACACCTCTGGTTTCATGCACAACAATGAAGTCTGTGACGTCATTGGCTCTACAGGCGTGGATCAGCTGAGACATCTCGTAGCCACCACGATTCATGCGTTGACTGTTCGGGAATATTAACCTGGAACAGAAATGGTAAAGGCAGAGTGAAAAAGTAAGTGTTTTCCTGTGATCTCACTTAAAGATAAGTGACGATGCAGATGTAATTGTACTAACTTGAATGGAGTAAGTTAACCCAAAATGGTTTCTACACAGCATTATAGAATTTAACACCAAATTGTTTGACAGAACGTCTTTGCTTGTAGGGTGGAAACTAGATACGGCTAAATCCTTTCACTAGACAAAACCTGAGCTTTTGAGAAATTAAAGTTATAAAAGTCTAAATTAAAAAAAATGTTATAAGTTAAGTTTGATGACCTCCCTGTTGTAGAATAATCAACAGGGAGGTCATCAAACTTAAGAATTAAGTATCTTTTCTTATTATAGTTCCTACCTTAGTTCCTTGACAAACATCTTGAGCCTTGCACTGGGCTCTCTAGATGTGGTGATCATGATCTTAGGGTCCTCAACACCTGCGTATCTGTACTCATCGTCCTGAGAGTTGAGTGTGTTTGCACCCCCACTGAAGCCACCGATAACAGCTGCTCTCTCCGGACCTTAGTCGAGATAAAATTATAGCTATATGTAAAAATAAAGTAAAAATTTCTAATAAAAAAAATATTTAGTCTATAAAGCAACAGGCACTTAATTTTTACCAACCTAACCTAACCGTTGTTAGGCAATATGCGATTTTAACTAAAAAATTTTGATGTTTTGGTTACTTTGTCTGTTGCTAACATATTAAGGTAAACATTTGTTTTCAGGTATCCTGTAGGACCTATTTTATGACTGTAAAACAAGCTTAACTTTTGAAAAACACTGTCCTTAGCACTTATCAAGCAAACTTTCACCAAGTTTTAGCTACTCATGGCATTTTTTTACAAGATACAAAGTGAAGAAGCTTACCTTTGTCTTCATATTCTATTCTCTTCTGCAAGGCGATGGCTTCCTTCCTTAAATCGCCGTGGATGGGAATGTTTTCTTCTAAACTCCGCTTCAACTGATCCTTTTTAGCTTGTATGCTTTTCTGTTTTTCCTCCGCCGATTTCCGATATAAATACTCACGGCGCATTCGCGCCTGCCGCCGAAGCATGTTTGCACTTTATTTTACGCGTAATTTAGTTGTTAATCAGTAAATTTTCAATAGTTTTTTTATTTTTGTGCACATGGAAGCATGTTGTTTTGATTTGCGATTCGTGACAATGACATTGATAGCTGTCAATTTGCGCGACGTGTTGTTTGACGTTTAGAGTTTAGTTTTTGCTTGTATAGTCAAACTTGAAAAATGTTTTGTTTAAAAATAACAATTTATTTTGTAAGAGTAATAATTGCATACTCTTACAATTATATAAGATTGGACATAATTTGTAACTGTAAATTGTACAAAACAATATATATTGTACTTAAATGAGAAAAAAATTAGAATTAGGTGCAATATATTATGTAGTAACAAAACGCAATTTTAGCCTTGAAAGTGTAAAAAAAATGTTTCAAGTTATAAAAACTTCCCATTTTAGTAGAATTTTCAATTGTTTTAAGATTACATAATTATTTAACCCTTCACTTACCATCATGGCATTCCTCAACTAATAAACGATAATGTGGTTTGATATCAATATTATGTGAAAGAAATATATCAAATAGATCATTTATATCGTCTTCAGAGTTGCGTGGCCTTATATTGAATATGTCCCCCGGAGTATAATCCACCTTGTCATCTTCCGTAGTTTTAAATGTTATCAATCGAACATCCTGTAATATAACAATTTATTATTTTGCAATAATTTGCAAAGAAATGGTTTTAACTTCTTCAATCATTCAAGTAATAAAGACTTATTTATTACACGACTTCCCAAAAGAGGAGTGTAATGTTTTTGGGTCTATGTATGTATGTATGTATGTACATGAGATTCTTTATTCCACCATAACTTCCGAACAGCTGAATAGATTTGGACTTAGGGGGTATAGTTAGAATCCTTATGTCACTCTGAGTAACATAGACTATATTATTTTGGAAAGAGTAGTTTTACCACAGGGCAGTTGTGTTTTAATATTTAAATTATTTACTTGTTTTCTTACTCATTGACAGAGGAAAGTTATTGTTAGTATTTTGTAAAAACTTTTAACTTGCCTGAAAATGTGAAATATCTGTTGTCCTAAAATTTCTTTCAACTTCCAAATAATGTGTGTTCAAAAAGTTATCTCTATGACCTCTAGCGTAATAAATATCTTTGTTTAGGTTGTGCCCATTTTGATAATCCTTATTTTTTATTAATGACACCTTCCAGCGAGGCACAAACAGTGTATTCAAATCATCTGTTTGTAGGTCTAGGTAATAGTTTCGCATTTTGCAAAAGAACTCTGTAGTCCATGGTATTAGGACAGCATCATGGCCTAGGTCATGTTGGTAGTCACATAGAGCTAAAAAAAATAGGTAACGATCAGAAAATATACAGCCTAGTCAAGAAAATATCTAAGTTTGTATAGCAAAGAAATATAGACTGACTAGCTGTTGCCCGTGGCTCCGATCACGTGAATTTAGGTTTTTACTCATTCCGTGATATATTAGGATTGATAGTGTTAACGTTCTCATCCCCGCTCCAATTTCCAAGTGTAATACCTAATTTCAAAGAAAGGAACTACAATAATCTCTAGCTGTATTGCTATATCGAGTTATGGATTTTTCGAAATCTCACGGGGACCGTGGTATTTTTTGGGATAAAAAGTAGCCTGTCCTTTCCCAAGCTCTATTCTATCTATGTTCCAAATTTCATCAAGATTGGTTCAGTGGTTTAGGCATGAAAGCGTAACAGTCAGACAGACAGGGTTACTTTTACATAGGTATATAATATTAGGAAAGTGATAGGCATTAGTATGAGTTTATGGTTAATGTTACCTATATTAAGCAGAGGCTTAGCACCCAATTGCACAAGTCGTTTGTGTAGCTTCTTCCCCGCGAAATTGAACTTAGAATAGGAGGAATCACCCAAAGCTACCACCCCAAACTTTAACTTCACTAAGGAGTTGGTTGGTAGATTTTTGCGGAGTAGAAACTTCCAGAACTTCTTCATGTTATCTGGCTCGTCTCCCTGCCCAGTGGTTGCACACACAAACAAGGCGAATTCCTCATGAATTAGCCGGGAAATGGGGTAATCGTCCATCGCCTGAACTGGCCCTTTGAACCCTAATTTCTTCGTTGTACGCCATATTCGTTCTGCTATTTCTTGGGCGGTGAAGGTTTGGCTCCCGTATAACACTATAAGTCGACCTGAATCACACATTGTTGTAGAATTATGGTACAATCACTTTAAAATTCAAATAAACAGCAGTAAAGTCGAAACGAAACCACAAACACTCTGTCAAGTGTCAACTGTCAATCAATTTAATTTTGACAAGATAAATGTCATATTCATATTATGACTTTGACAGTTGTATCAGCTGATAAGAAAGGTTCGTTCGGAAACGGGACGCGTATTTTCATGGCATTTTCAACGAAAGAGATGGCTTGTCCCATGGGTATTATAATTGCACTCTATTTTTAACCGACTTCAAAAAAAGGAGGAGGTTCTCAATTCGTCGGAATCTTTTTTTGATCTTTGTGGCAATTGATTATATTATTTCGATATTATTTGCTATTTGCATTATTAACTTAAAAAAAAAAACGGAATTGGTCTACTGTCTATGACCACAATAAACGGGGGAAAATGAAAAGCGAGAATCAAAGAGTATTGGCGGGAATATTTGAATCCTCAGTTGAAACTATTTAGAGTTTTAATCGCCTTAAATCTTAAATTTTTAATTCTTATTTAATAACTATTTAACATGGAATCTAAATAAATAATACAACAAATAAATCTCCCTCGAATAATTTATTATTGTCACATTGCGTCTGCAAGACAACGCTCAGCGCGTAAACAGAAACAACGATACACATTTTCACAAATTACAGACGAATACCTAATTTCCTACAGATAATTGCATTTTGTTTTAAAGTTACAACACCGAATCAAAATTTTACCTTTTACAAACAATTGATAATGTATAATTGCAGCCCACATTAATAATGTTACACTTAAGCTTTTGATATTAATGTTTTAATCCTTAAATCTTTGTTACAATTTCCGTAGGTATAAGATTATTCAGTGAATTAAAAAAAAAAGGGTTTTTATGTACGATATTAATAGGGGCTTGTGAAAGGAACATTTAAAATGAGCAAAAACAGTTACAATTCCATTAAATATAGGTACGTCGATATCATTTTTATTATCTTTGTAAGAAAATAGTAGGTAATACATTCCGGCTATTCATATAATACTTTATGGACCTACCCACATCATCTTAATGTTCGTTGGTTCGAAATTCATCACGTTTTTTGTAAGCAAGTTCACATCACTCTTGCTTGGCTTAAAGGGTTAGTTTAGTACAGGTATTTGTACAAATTTCGAGTGGACTCGCTTCGCACAAACGAAAAGGATTCCTCCATATATATACAGCCAGCGCCATCTATTGACAGTCGAATGTCAGCGGCTTTTGTACGAAGCGAGTCGACTCGGTAGAAAAACCTGTACTAACCCTATAACTGGCATGGTCATTCATCCCTATATTCCATGGGCGTAGCCAGGTGTTTAGGGGGTTCAGACCCCCCGAAATGTGCAAAATATTAGATAAATACTAGCAGACCTTTGAAATAGCAACGATTCGACTGTGATATGTTCCGCCAAATTACAAAAAACGTTTTCAGGAAAATCAAAAGAATAATTAATGTATTCTGGATGTACATCTACTTAAAGTAAGATAAATAATTAAAAATGTAATTTTTGTAAATATACCCAGTTAAAAAAATATAGGGATTCTTTCACAATTTACTTATTTTAAAAACAAATAAAAAACTAAACGTTTTTTATTTATTTCGTGTCTTGGCAGTTCTATAATTAATAGATGTAATGGAATGTATCAGTATGTCAAAATTTTAAATTAATATGTACAAAAATGCGTTAACCATCTTTAACTTATCTAAAACATTCTGTAAAAATAACCTTATTTTATAATAAACTAGTGGAACTTTAGTCTTTACATACGTATAATTTTGGATATGTGTAAAATTAAAATCAAAGCACAGCCATTTCTAAGCTAAAAAACGTTTAAAAGCGGAAGTACGCACTAGGGCTATTCGAGTTTTTCTATTCACGTAAGTTGAACATTTGTTTCTTTCATATTATGGAGTGAAGAGGAAACGACAACTGTCACAATATTGGACTATTTGGAAAAGTGTTTAGTTTTAATTTTGTAACAGTTCAAAAATCGGCCAGAATGTCGCTTCAATCGCTGCAGTCTTAAATTAGTAATTTAAGTAGGTATACGATAAATAGGTACACTGCAAAAGTGTACCTATTTATCATGTACGGTCTACTAACGGACTTTTTTTTTAAACAAAGACTGTTATCCTTCTCTCTACTTGCCTCTACACTCCATGATTCATGTTGAAGTAGCTGTCAAAATTAAAAAAAATTTTCACACTACCCGCACCACGCATTTATGCAAACGGTACGTAACAACCAAGCCTAGCGGGGCTGTACCAGCCTGTTATAAGGGTTACCATTTGCGACATTGGCACAAGAGTTTAAAAGGTTAAAAAGTACATAAGTATTTTTGTATATTCATAATATTGTGATTAAAACCTTCATGGTAGCCACTGCAGGTCATAAGATTTAAAAAATTATTGATTTCTCGTGCTAGTGGCGACAACTGGCGACCCTTATTAAGGCGATTTATTGAATTTATTTTTGTCTTTGTCACACTCACGGATACGTTGATGGGTGCGACATGCAGCGTCGCGAAAGAATATACCAGAAAAACGACTTTTTGCCTAATTACTCAAAAACTAAGCCAGTTATCAAAAATCTGTTTCTCAACGTTTTTAGATATTACTATTACCGACACATTAAAACTAAAATTACAATTACATCCATTGTAGTTTCCGATAAAACTGAGAAAAACTGAAATTTAGGAGCAACTTTTGGGAGAACTTTCTATCGAGAAAATTTAAACCAATCGTGTTTCTGCTTCTCAACTATTTTAGATTAAAGACCCAAAATACATGACGTTTAAATTTAAAATCAATTGTCTTTATAGTTTTTAAACAAAACTTCACTAAAGATAGCTTAAATACGGCTTCTACGCCGTTAAACTATCTATCGCGATATCACGTGATACATAGTAAGAATGTCTGGGGCTGGGCATAGTATTTTTGACTAACGTTGAAGACTACTTTCGTGAAACATTTTATACGAGTGTTTAGCTTTGTGCTACATGGCGTATAATAAATATATCAACATTTTTTTATTTATTTTTTTCATTTGCTCCATGTTCAACAATCTACATGCATACAAAGTACCTAAATACAAATCGTTATCAATAATAGTATCATCTAACTAAACTACATTTATAAAAGCTACGGCTTATCAAGAAATATTGTCCTTTGAAGTAGCTTCTTTCATAACTAAAATAAGAAAGTTAATTCGCTCTTTAAAATTCATGTATAAAAAGTAAAATATTAAAACGATCCACTTTTTTAATTTTATAAACATAAAAAATACACATATGTAAACTTTAAATGCATCAGAGGCGCCAATCCTGTTTTTGAAAATCTTGAATAATATATTTAATAATTCCTTTACCAAAGGAAAATTATGAAAATTCTACAATTAGAACTTCCTATCTGTTTGTCCAGTGTAAAAATTTTGTACAGTCAAATAAGGGCCAGTATCAACCAGAAATTCTTTTTTACGTTAAGTTTTTAAATGACTCTAATTATCATTTCTTTTTGGTTACACCGTCAATACATTTTATAATAATCATAAAAATCATATTATAAAGAAGGCAAAAGAAGGCAACAATAATTATGTACGTCTCTTGCAAAAAATATCCAATCCCGGATATCTGAATATTTTCTTAAGCCTTCAATAGAAATCATTTATATATTTATAAGCAAGTATTTTTCTCCAATAAGCCTACAATGGCTAGTCGCGTAACCTAATATAATATTTTATATAATTTACACACTTATACATATAAGACATTGAGGATCTCCAAAATTAAACCACAAATTGTTTCTCTGAAATAACAAAGTTTTGTTTTATTACAAGTTTTGTTTTATTTTACAATTATCTAGTTATTATCAAGTTACGACAATTACACTTCTATCTCACCTGAAATAACAAAGAAACGACATTTAAAGTTCACTATATCTCGAGTCCTCAATCACATTCTTTCTATGAGTTTTTATTACGATAACAATGCACAAAACAATTTCAGCGTCCCTCGCCATTTTAAATCATCGACACAGATCACTAATCATAGGTACAGACAGCTGATACGCGAAGCGCGGCAAATTCAAATGAATGAAATGTCACTCATTTCATTACATCTCCCCCCCTAAGAGCGAAAATTCTAAGCAATATATCTGTAAAATGTACTTATAAGTCATCTTCATATTCATTATCATCTCCTTCATCTTCTTCAGCCTCTGTTATGACAGGTTGCAATTTTGTTATATGAAATAGTGTTGATTCTGTTTTTCTGTTGCCTGTATCAATCCTATAAATGGAATTCGATATTTTCTCTATTATCTTGAAAGGGCCTATTTTTAATTCGTCTAATTTCTTTCTATTCAGTCTATTTCCATTTTCTACATATACACTGTCTCCTACATTAAATTCTTGCATTTTTCTATTTCTATCAAATATTTTCTTGTTATACTCATGAGATTTTATTGTATTCTCTAATGCCAATCTTCTATCAGCAATCCACTTGTCTTCCTTTTCCATCGTTTTGAATTCATTTGGTAGAATACTGACATTTGTACCATCCAGTAAATATTTTGGTGCAAAACCTGTAACGGAGTGTTCTGTTTCATTATATTTTTGTATACATTCTCTTGCCAGTGTTGTCCATGTTCTCTTATTATTTTTCTCATTCATT
Organism: Coenonympha glycerion; assembly: GCA_963855885.1. Taxonomy (NCBI): domain Eukaryota; kingdom Metazoa; phylum Arthropoda; class Insecta; order Lepidoptera; family Nymphalidae; genus Coenonympha; species Coenonympha glycerion. The sequence goes on from OY979650.1 coordinate 8,758,507, forward strand.
TTACACCTTATTTTATTTACTATTGTTTGGTTTAATCTTTCATTCAAGCCGTTCGAGAATGGTGTATTCACGGCTGTAAAAATTAGTTTAATATTATTTTCCTGCAAAAATTGTTTAAATTCTCTTGAATTTATGCCCGGATATTGATCTGTCAGGATAATTCCAATCTCATCTGTCTCTAGTACTTTCTTTGTTAAATTTATAAAGTCACATGCATTCTGGGTTTTCGAAGTCGCAATAAATGCATATCTTGTGTAGTGATCTACTAAAAGGTGTAGATATTTCTTTGTAGACCTAGATCCTCCAAATCCACCAATAGTATCCATTGACATTATTTCAAATGGTTTGGTGGCTGGTCCCAGTTGTGACAGTAATCCAATTTTTTTTTGACATCTTGATTTATTTTTTATGCATATTTCACATGTTTTACAAATATTTATGATATTTTTTGTTAGGTTTATAGCCGTATATATTGAACTTATTTTTTTCTGCAGTTGTCTGATCCCAATATGGCATAAATCTTCATGCACCTTTTTTATAAGTTTTTTACTAAATTCTTCTGAGAGGATAATCTTTTCCTGTTTCTTTATTTTTTTATAATAGATATTATTTTTTAGTATTAAATTTTGTTTCTTTTCTCTTATTGTTTCATTTTTCTCTTGGTCTCCAACTATATCTTTTATTTGTATTAAATTAACTATTCTCAATGTTTCCTCTCTGTTATCTTCTGGTTCTAATACAGGGTTTCGGCTCAAACAGTCTGCTTCTACATTTTCTTTACCAGGTATATATTTTACGGTAAAGTCATACTGAGATAGGTAGTATGTGAGATCACCCAATTCTTCATCTGTCCTGCATTTAATGTTCATGTTCTCTAGAGGTTTGTGATCTGAGTAAATGGTGAATTGTTTTCCGATGAGCCAGTGCTGCCAATATTTAACAGCTTCTTTCATAGCAAGACATTCTAAATATATAGCCTTTTTCCGTTTTTGATGTTCATTCAATTTTTTTGAGAAATATGCCACCGGTTTGTCTTTACCATCTAGTTGTGTCTGTTTTAATATTGCTCCAATGCCCTCCAAAGATGCATCGGTAAAGATTTTGATTGGTAAGTCTTTGTCGAATATTTCCAAGACCGGTTGCGAACATAAATATCTTTTTATCAGATTGAATGCTTCTTCACATTTCTCTGACCATACAAATTTCTCGTTTTTTCGTAATAAATTGTGTAATGGATCTAAGATAATTGCACTTCTTGGTATATAGTCATGGTAGAAGTTTATTTTTCCCAAAAATTGTCTGATGTTCTTTTGCGTCTTAGGAGTTGGAAAGTTCCTTATTGAAATCAAATTGTCTTTTAGTGGTCTTACTGAATTGTTCTGAATTATATGGCCGAGGTATTTTACCGAGTCTGAAGCAAAGGTACATTTCTTAAACTTCAGTCTAAAGCCTTCTTTAATTATTGCCTCTAATACATTTCTAATGTGCCTTATATGTTCTTCAAAGGTAGACGAGTATATCAAAATATCATCAATATAGTTAACAGAGTATCCTGTGAGATTGTGTTTTCTTAGAATATTGCTTAAGATTCTCTGGAAAATTGCTGGTGATGTTTTCAAGCCAAAAGGGAGGCAGGTCCACTGGAAGTGGCCATCTTGTGTGACAAATCCTGTTTTACTTCTGTCTTCCACCCGTAATGGTATTGCCCAAAATGCTGAGTTTATATCTAGTGTAGTAAAATACTTGCAATTTCTAGTTTTAATAATTAGATCATCTATCAAAGGAAATGGTTGAGCTTGTGGTATAACTATTTTGTTTAACTCTCTGAAATCTACACATAAACGGGATTTTCTATTTTCACCTTTTTTAAACGCCAATGTCACTGGAGCAGCGAAAGGACTGTATGATTCTTCTATTAAATTGTTCTTTAGTAACATCGATATTTGCTCTTCAATTTCTAATCTATCTTGTATTGTACATCTGTATGGTCTTTTACTACAATATTTATTTACTTGTAAATCTATGCGAGCTTCATAATCTTTAACTGAACCTATATCATACTTGTCCTTAGCAAATATTGTTTTATATTCCTTTATAATTTTCTCTATCTCAATTTTCTTTTGATTATCTAAATGGTCTGTCATACTTATAAATTCCTCTGTTTCTGTGTTCATTGAAATTTACTGTATATTTTTTTATATTATTATCTTCATTTCTGTTATCTTTAGACATCCTGTCTATTTTATTTGTTATTTTCTTTTGTTCTATCTGCAAGTTCTCATTTTGGGTTAATCTGAATTTCTTTATCATATCTAATCCGATTATGAAATCATCAAAATCTTCATTTTCTACTATGTATACATCCACCTCTTCTTCTAAATCAAATATTTTAATTTTTATTGTTATCAAGCCATCCATCTTCTTCACACCATTAACCGTTTTCATGTATGCTATGTTCACATCATCTTTTTTTTCTTTTACTTTTATTAATCTTGAATTTATTATAGAAATCTGTGAGCCTGAATCATAAATACCACTCACTTCTAGTTTATTTTCTAATAAAAGCTTGATTTTGATTAATGGTGTGCTTACTAGTTTTTTTTTTCAGTATTTATGTCTACTTCAATTATGGAGTTATTGTTTACATTTTTAGTTTTAAGAACTTTTTCAGGTTCATTTTTATTTTTCTTGAACCAACATGACTCCTCCGGATGATATCTAATTCCTTTGTCCAAAGACTCACAAGTCTTACATGACTTCTTCTCATAAGTTTTATTTTTATTATAAAATGTACTGCTCTTTATGTTAGTTGAGTTTTTCTTATACATCGTGCCTTCATATTTTCTTATCTCGTTGAACAAGTCAGTAGTGTTGTTGAGTTCATCCCTGTTTAACTTATTTAAGATAAATCCAGGTAAACCAGTTGCAATAAGATCTATCATTGTTTTGGAATCTATAGATTTGTTTATATCTAATAAAAGCCGTTCTTTTTTTATGGCATAATCAATTAACTGTCCTTCTTTATACCTAAATGCGAGAGCATATGTGACTATGTCCCATCCTTGGTTTTTAAAAGTTTCTAAAAACTTGTCTTTCCATTCACTCCATTCAGAATTTATTGTTAGTTTTATGATCATCGAGCTATACCAATCCAAACAAGGTTTATCTAAAAATAACCTCAAAATATCTATTTTTGTCTCATCTTTTGTTATATTAAAGCGCGCACACTCTTTTTCAAAAATTTCTATCCATTGCATCGCATTAGGATTTTTGCTTGTGAATTTTTCAATAATAAATTTTTCTGAGATATGTTTTAAGTTATGTTGATTTTCTTTCTTAGTTGTAGTTTCTATTAATTGTTCCAAGATTTGTTGCAAAGTGTCATTTTTGTCCTTTGCTTGTGTTGTGCTCACTTCATCTAAATATTGATCTAAAAATTGCATATTATCTTCCTCATCTACATATGTCTTCTTTAGATTTGCATCCAACTTTATCCATACTTTTCTACTCTGGTGTCTTTTTTTAATGCTATTTTTTACTTTTGCGAAAGTGTTCGTTTTAACAATATATGTATGATGACTCACCGGCTTCAGTTCCTCGGGTAAAACATAACATTTTCCTTCTTCAGTACATATTGAAGTTATGGCTAATACATTTGATTTGCCATCATTTGAGGCTATCATCGTAAACTCAAACTGAAGCCGGTCCATATTCTCTTAGTTCACAAAAATGTCGTTTTATAAGACATTGAGGATCTCCAAAATTAAACCACAAATTGTTTCTCTGAAATAACAAAGTTTTGTTTTATTACAAGTTTTGTTTTATTTTACAACTAGCTGTTGCCCGCGGCTCCGCCCGCGTGAATTACGTTTTTTTTTACATAATATACCTTCCTACTGGAATTCCTTGATTTTTCGCGGGATTCTGGTGTGATGTTCTACAGAAACCTGTTCTTACTTTGCACGGGTTATCTTGTGGTGATTTTCAAAACTCCTTTTTCTTAATAATAATATAAAGTTTCATTAATACGTAGTTGAAAGATCAAAAGGACGGTTTTAACTGTCGATATTTCGACCCAGTGGCACAGGTCGTGGTCACTACGTGACCACGACTTGTACCAATGTATCGAAATATCGACAGTTAAAATCGTCCTTTTCATTGTGATTTTTATTCTGAAACCACGATATATGTCAAAAATTATTAAACCATGTGAAAAGTTGTACTGGTGGTAGAACTCTTCTTTCAGAGTTCGGCCGGGTAGGTACCACTGGGATAAATTACTCTTCTAACAATATTCCCCAGCCCAACATAATATAAGAGTCTTTTGAAAATCTTTGCTTCATCTCAATACAATCCAAAACATCAGAATGGACAATGGCTATATATTTCTTTACGTATAAAAAGACCTTAGATGAGAGTCAGTCGGTTAGGATCGATAAGACCTAAGAGTTAAAAATATTTGTGAACCATTATCTTACCGTTTCCATATTGTGGATGTAAAGTTTAAATCTGTTCATGTGTTAACAGTGCCATCTTAATATAAAGTCAGGAAACAGTACCTAAATAACATGACAGTTAATTTTTATTTAAAAAAATTCGGTAGTACCTATCTCAGAGTTTTACATTCAAGTTCCACATAAATTGTAGAGATGGCGCTATACGGTATAACGTAGCGATAACGCCAGTTACATGATTTTTGTTCACCCTAAAAGTGAAAAATTTTAAACCATACAAAATCTCCTACTAAGCCTATTTATTTACGGCTGTAAGGGTACTCCAGTCTTACTTGAGCCCTACGTCCTAGCCCTAGGTTCTTTGTGCATTCCGAGTTTCAAGTCACCTACCTACTTGAACTTAAAGGTTCTGATGTCTGTAATTTCTGAACTACAAAAGTGATGATGATAAGATTTGTATGGAATAATCTTTAAAAAACCTCCTTTCTAACAAAAAAAGAATGAATGGAATCGGACAACGCGTTAATGAATTATAACTAAAAAACGTTTGGACTTTGATGCCGTCTTCCAGGGAAACCATGATGAATTTCGGGACAAAAAGTATCCTATGTCCTACCTCGGGGTATGAACTATAATCATGTCAAGTTTTATTTAAATCCATCCAGCGGATTAGCCGTGATGCCCGGTCGTGAAACAGACAGACAGACAGACAGACAGACAGACAGACAAAAATTAAACAAATTACAGTTTTGGCTTCAGTATCGACTAAATAGTGTCCTCCAACAAAAATTTTCAAAATATCTTCAATGTACAGAATTCGACCCTTTACAGTTTTATTATAAGTATAGATTATCTAGTTATTATCAAGTTACGACAATTACACTTCTATCTCACCTGAAATAACAAAGAAACGACATTTAAAGTTCACTATATCTCGAGTCCTCAATCACATTCTTTCTATGAGTTTTTATTACGATAACAATGCACAAAACAATTTCAGCGTCCCTCGCCATTTTAAATCATCGACACAGATCACTAATCATAGGTACAGACAGCTGATACGCGAAGCGCGGCAAATTCAAATGAATGAAATGTCACTCATTTCATTACATACATTATACATAATATGTATATTTGTATAATATTGTACACGGCTCGCACAGCTACGTTAACTCTTTAACTAAATACTGCATGATTCTCGCCGGATATGTTGTGAGCATATTCCGTTGGTCCGGTGACATTCACTGAAAAGAATTAAATTAATTATAAAATGGTGTAATCCTATGGGGTCAGAGTACCGATGTAGGAGATATATTTATGACCAAAAAGAAATTTATTTGGGTACTAGTAAACATTGGATTAAAATGGTATGGCATAGGATTTTGAGATACGTACAATACTATCTGTCATACCCTAACCATATATTTTTTTTACTGTAGAAATATTTGCGCTTAACGACAATAATGCCTGATGAAAAGCATCAAGCATTGACGTGGTTTAATGTTGGAGTGCGCTAGCATAGAAAATGCCTATTCTGCAAGAGCGATCCTTAGTGGTTCGTATCAGAAATGTGGAATAAGCGAAACGTTGGACATTTTTGCTGATGGCAGTTACTAGCCATAACCTCAATTAGTCTTGTCCCAAATTAGTCTCATCATAATGAGCACCGAGATCAATTGACATCGAAAGAAATTTTTTGTAGACTAGTTTCGATTTGACACATTCTGTTAAAGCCTATTAAAATTTCTCAAAAAGATAATGACAGAAGTGTTTGCAAAGAACCTGCTGTTATTCTTACCTTTATTTTTGGTCGAGTGGATAAGGTTAACTTTTGTATCAAACGGGTCGCTGCATCTATAACAAAAATTATATCGTAAAATCGTTTGACGAATTTCATTCCATTCCGTACCATGCGTGGAATCAATCAAAATTTTGTATCAATCAGTGCAGGCATTCAGGTGATCGCTTTGGACGTCTCGACGTTTTCTGCTACGAAAAAAACTTCTGTTCAGAATTCGAACGCTACCATTTCTACGGTGCATATAATATGTAAACAATCATACCAGTTATAACTCCGAGCCCCTTCAGCCGGGTCCTCGGCTCCAGCAGCAGCAGGTACACTGGTACAGCTGTCAGTATCATCAGACAGCCCACGCCCGTCTCCGCGGGCGACGCGTACGCGGGGAACGCCACCACTGCTATGGTGCAGATTATATACACCACTGAAACGGAAATAGAAAAGTTTATTTAAATTCTTCTCCTCCACCTCTTTTCCGCAATTTGTGGGATCAGAACAACACGTTTTTTCCATTCATTCCTATCACTTGTCAACATGCAATCCACTTCTTAACCCGAATATCCTATTTCATACAATCCATCCAATTTTTATTGTGTCTACTGTCTTCCTCTACTTCTTCATTCCTCCACATCCAGATTAGTATATTTAAATGAAGAGGATTTTAATTACTTTTTTTTTTTGCAAAAGCATAGTGGTGTTCTTCGAGCATAAAAACTTTAAAGAAACAATTTAAAACTTATTTTACAAATAGGTTGAATAAGGCGCTCATTTAGATCCAACTAATTTCAACATTTATAGGTGTCATTTAAACGATCGGAAAACATGGAAAAATTCAAATAAGTAAAATTGTGACTAAAATAAAATGAATCGTTTTACCTGGGAAGATCAAGTTGACCCTGATGGGACGTTCTAGATTGGGTTGTGTGTAGCGTAGCACCGGTAGACATAAGACTGCGGCTCCTATACTTAACTGTGAATTTAAAAGTATCATTCATGTTAGTAAAATATTTAAATAAGTTAAATAAATAAAGAAGAAGGTAAGCAAAAAGGAAAGACTCCTTAAAAGGTAGAAATTTATGCTTATTCTTTTATTTGACCTTTGATAGGCAATGTAAGTTTTATAATACATGGATTTATAGTTCAATAAGTACCCTAAGATAGTTTTACGTACCCAAGTAGCAAATCCGACGTAGTTGATAAGCGCGAAGATGTCAGAGACAGTGAGATACAGCAGTGAGAGTAATGCGACCGCCAAAACAGCAGGTGCGGGCGTCGCGCGGGTCGTGACCATCGTCAGCATGCCAGGCATTTGACCTTGAGCTGCGCCCGCGTAGAACAGTCTGAAAAGGTGAACATAGGAATATTATTAACCAACCAAGTAATAAAAATAGAAAACACGAAGAAGCAGGTGGGTTAATAATAAACCATCGGATGATCGGATTAAAGACATGAACAATTATTACAATCATTACCAACTTAAAAGGGGGTAAAGGAAAAGCATTTATACAAAGGTACATATACAATTTACATAAACAATTAGAATAAATGGATTTGAAATAAATCGTCAATATTATCAATGAATTATTGATATCAGTAAACGATGTTTAAAATGTCGCAAATCGTATAAAAACTTTCAAGTACCTGGAAGAAGTAAGAAGCACTCCGTTGACAGCGCCAAAAGTGGAAGCAGCAACAAACAGCGGTATGGAGAGAGCGAACCAACCGAACAGACGCTCGGCGAAGGTGACCGCTACTGCTGCTGATCCCAGCACCTAAAACAAGATCATATAAAATTTCAAAAGGAGCTGCAATTAAAACGTTGAGCCTAGAGCACTCTTGAGGTCATGTTAGGAATGACTACAACCCCATGTGGAGGATGTAAGGTGGTGTAGAAAGCGACGTTGGTGAATCTGTTAACTGAGGAGTTCCTGTAGATACTACTCACCTCTGTGGGGGACAAGGTGGTGTAGAAAGCGACGTTGGTGAATCTGTTAACTGAGGAGTTCCTGTAGACACCACTCACCTCTGTGGCGGACAAGGCGGTGTAGAAAGCGACGTTGGTGAATCTGTTAACTGAGAAGTTCCTGTAGATACCACTCACCTCTATGGGGGACAAGGTGGTGTGGAAAGCGACGTTGGCGAAGGTATACACGAAGGTGACCAGTGTACAGAAAATGACGATGGCACGTGGAAAGTTGCGCACCGGGTCCTTGAGCTTTTCGATGATGAAGTTGAGGTAGTTCCTATAGAGACTACTCACCTCTGTGGGGGACAAAGTGGTGTAGAAAGCGACATTGGTGAAGGTGTAGACGACGGTGACCAGCGTGCAGGAGATGGCGATGGCGCGCGGCAAGTTGCGCACCGGGTCCTTGAGCTCTTCGATGATGAAGTTGAGGTAGTTCCTATAGAGACTACTCACCTCTGTGGGGGACAAAGTGGTGTAGAAAGCGACATTGGTGAAGGTGTAGACGACGGTGACCAGCGTGCAGGAGATGGCGATGGCGCGCGGCAAGTTGCGCACCGGGTCCTTGAGCTCTTCGATGATGAAGTTGAGGTAGTTCCTATAGAGACTACTCACCTCTGTGGGGGACAAAGTGGTGTAGAAAGCGACATTGGTGAAGGTGTAGACGACGGTGACCAGCGTGCAGGAGATGGCGATGGCGCGCGGCAAGTTGCGCACCGGGTCCTTGAGCTCTTCGATGATGAAGTTGAGGTAGTTCCTATAGAGACTACTCACCTCTGTGGGGGACAAAGTGGTGTAGAAAGCGACATTGGTGAAGGTGTAGACGACGGTGACCAGCGTGCAGGAGATGGCGATGGCGCGCGGCAAGTTGCGCACCGGGTCCTTGAGCTCTTCGATGATGAAGCTGAGGTAGTTCCTATAGAGACTACTCACCTCTGTGGGGGACAAAGTGGTGTAGAAAGCGACATTGGTGAAGGTGTAGACGACGGTGACCAGCGTGCAGGAGATGGCGATGGCGCGCGGCAAGTTGCGCACCGGGTCCTTGAGCTCTTCGATGATGAAGTTGAGGTAGTTCCTGTAATAAACGAAATAGATGCAGATACTTTAACCAAAGGCCACACACAGTAACACAGTTGATAAAGTTCGATAGAAACTTAAAGAAGGATAACTACAGTTTACAAATAAGGAAATAAATTACCATCCGTTATAAGCGAAGAGGCCGGAGTAGAATGATAGCGCTATCGACGTCACGTCGCTGGTAGTGCCCTCGAAAGTGAAATGCTCCACCTGGCCTGGAAACGACATGATTATCAACCAACAAGTTATGATTCAACAAAACACTTCATGATTATATTATGGATTGACACTGAACCATGCCGCCGCGCAGACGACGCTGTGGCGACTCTGCAGGGTCCTCCTACCACTGTCCCTACGACAAAGTCGGACAAACGTGATCAGCCCCCTTAGCCAAGCGATAATAAATAGCGTAAAGTCGCGACGTATAGAAATGGAACAAAATTTAAAAAATACGATTGTCAAAATAGCGATAGTTTGCATAGGTTTGCATACATTTTTTGAATTTTGTTCCATTTCTTTAAGTCGCGACGTAACGCTATTTGTCAGTTGGTTTGGGTAGCTGGTCCACTGCCAGTTCAGCTTGCTAATGGTTTAGACCATATTATTGGCTATGGTTGTTCTGCGGATCTCCTTATTTCGGATTTTATCTCCCAGGTAAACTCAGAACACAGGCTGTTTGTGAGTATCCACGTTTCAGCACTATAGGTGAGAATTGAATAATCATTGGTTGAAGTCTTCAGCCTTCATATTGTATTGGGGAATTGATGAGATTTGAAAATTGAGATTTGATTTGAGATTTGAGAATTGAAAACTCTTAAAAATGCTACACAAAAATATGTAACGCAGCGAAGGATTGATTCTATCGGTATTTCAAACAGCCTCTTACCTACATATTTTGTCCTATTTGATATCTACTTCGATGGTAATAAACATGATTTTCACACAGCAAAAATGTCATGTCGATCAAAATCAGTGCGAAACTTCCACTCGGAAAGGGGGACTCGGATTGCAAAGTAGAATTATTTCTAGAATTTTAAAGATGCATTAGCTAGTATTGAAGGGGCAGTGAGTGATGAATCAGTGACCACAATAATGCAACACAGTGCCTTTTCACATGAAATTAAATAATCCAGAGAGCACCGGATTGGACCAATCATCTAATAAGACTTGTCCGTCTGTCCGCCTGTCCTGATCCTGTATAGTCGCCGACGCCTTCCGAAACGCATTACATAAGTAAGAGTTTGTTGGCACGACTGTTATTATTTTACGACCGACTACAATCTCACCTGATGGTAAGTGACAATGCAGCCGACAATGTAAACCTCCTACAGGGCAGTTAGAGAATGACCTTTATATTTTTTAGTGGCACAGTCGGCTAATCATGAATTATAAAACCTCTAAGTCCATGCCGAAAAATGGAGCCAGGATTACCCGTGTTTGTGTTTAAAATGTTTTCAAGTTTTCTCATGATCAAAAACAAAAATATTCTTGGAAAATAAAAGAACCATTGGCACTAGGAATCTGTTTTTCTTATCAGGAATTTAATTTTGCATACAAAAGTTACTTTCTTTTCAATGCCCATTTCCTGTCATACAGAAGTACCTACAACTTGTTTATTTGCGTATACTTTCAATTAAGGATTTTAAATAAAAATAAAATAAAAGAGGTAATGTGGAGACTGTAGTCTATACAAAATGAAGTTCGGATTTGAGCTTCATCCGTGATTTCATACATCCATGATTCATGGTCACTATCATTTAATGACCTGGCTATATGGCTATAATAGCCAGAAAAATTAATTAAGTCCTTAACCGGCCGTCTTTTAACCTAAATAGGCAACGGTTAAAAGACAGACAGACGTCTTACGGTAGGCCTAAGAGTTAAAGAAGTACCTCATTTAGTTCAGTCAATAACAATTATCGATTAGGTATCTGGACAAAAAAGTTCGAGAAAATTCTTCTCCCACGGTAAGGGAAGAGGCAATTCGGTCTTCCTATACACACAAAGGAGCAATTTGTGGGATATAAATTGATTTATCTCAAGCCATTGATATGCCAGCTACGGCTGACTCGAACGAACCGTCTGCATCGGACGGTTTCAAGAGTTTTTATTGAATCGACGGATATTATTTTAATAAACAAACCTTTCTATAAGCGTTTACTAAATAAAATAGCTATTATAGTTACTGATATAATCGAGTGTGACAGACGGACGGACGGACGGAGAAAGTCTCACCATAAGGGTTCCATTTTTACCATTTTGGTATGGAACCCTAAAAATTACCCAAGCAATTAACAGTCGAGAAGTTCTTTATATCGTCGGAGACACCGTTTTTACCCATGGTACCCCCCGTGGTTCCCCCAGGGGTACCACTGGTAATTTTTTTTGCCCGTGGTACTCCTGGAGCTTTTAGGGGTACCACGGGTAAAAAAATTACCCGTGGAACTTTAACAGGCATCAAAAAATATAAAGAAGAAGAAATGATAGGTCTATTTAGGAAAGTTTGCCTAAAATAGACCTCAATAATACCACTCGAATAATATAACCTGCATCCTGCCCGTTAATATGACATCTACGATCGATAAAGAAATCTTCCAACCACTGCTGCTGAAGCATATAAAGATGATAAGATACTTACGTTTTTCACACATTTGGGAGAAAGAGATTTTGTTGATAAGTTGTGAAGAAGAAGAGATTCATCACGCACCTCAACACAGCTGGTAGATGCCGGCCGCTATGATGATGAACAGGGCCAGCAGCTTCGCGTACGTGAACCAGTCCTGCACCAGCGTCGCCGCACGCACCGACCAGCAGTTCACGACCGTTAGCAGCACTGGAACAAGCGTTGTGAGGAGAAGAAGAAGAGATTCATCACGCACCTCGACACAGCTCGTAGATGCCGGCCGCTATGATGATGAACAGGGCCAGCAGCTTCGCGTACGTGAACCAATCCTGCACCAGCGTCGCACCGACCAGCAGTTCACGACCGTTAGCAGCACTGGAACAAGCGTTGTGAGGAGAAGAAGAAGAGATTCATCACGCACCTCGACACAGCTGGTAGATGCCGGCCGCTATGATGATGAACAGGGCCAGCAGCTTCGCGTACGTGAACCAGTCCTGCACCAGCGTCGCACCGACCAGCAGTTCACGACCGTTAGCAGCACTGGAACAAGCGTTGTGAGGAGAAGAAGAAGAGATTCATCACGCACCTCGACACAGCTGGTAGATGCCGGCCGCTATGATGATGAACAGGGCCAGCAGCTTCGCGTACGTGAACCAGTCCTGCACCAGCGTCGCACCGACCAGCAGTTCACGACCGTTAGCAGCACTGGAACAAGCGTTGTGAGGAGAAGAAGAAGAGATTCATCACGCACCTCGACACAGCTGGTAGATGCCGGCCGCTATGATGATGAACAGGGCCAGCAGCTTCGCGTACGTGAACCAGTCCTGCACCAGCGTCGCACCGACCAGCAGTTCACGACCGTTAGCAGCACTGGAACAACCGTTGTGAGGAGAAGAAGAAGAGATTCATCACGCACCTCGACACAGCTGGTAGATGCCGGCCGCTATGATGATGAACAGGGCCAGCAGCTTCGCGTACGTGAACCAGTCCTGCACCAGCGTCGCACCGACCAGCAGTTCACGACCGTTAGCAGCACTGGAACAAGCGTTGTGAGGAGAAGAAGAAGAGATTCATCACGCACCTCGACACAGCTGGTAGATGCCGGCCGCTATGATGATGAACAGGGCCAGCAGCTTCGCGTACGTGAACCAGTCCTGCACCAGCGTCGCACCGACCAGCAGTTCACGACCGTTAGCAGCACTGGAACAAGCGTTGTGAGGAGAAGAAGAAGAGATTCATCACGCACCTCGACACAGCTGGTAGATGCCGGCCGCTATGATGATGAACAGGGCCAGCAGCTTCGCGTACGTGAACCAGTCCTGCACCAGCGTCGCCGCGCGCACCGACCAGCAGTTCACGACCGTTAGCAGCACTGGAACAAGCGTTGTGAGGAGAAGAAGACATTCATCACGCACCTCGACACAGCTGGTAGATGCCGGCCGCTATGATGATGAACAGGGCCAGCAGCTTCGCGTACGTGAACCAGTCCTGCACCAGCGTCGCCGCGCGCACCGACCAGCAGTTCACGACCGTTAGCAGCACTAGAACAAGCGTTGTGAGGAGAAGAAGAAGACATTCATCACGCACCTCGACACAGCTGGTAGATGCCGGCCGCTATGATGATGAACAGGGCCAGCAGCTTCGCGTACGTGAACCAGTCCTGCACCAGCGTCGCCGCGCGCACCGACCAGCAGTTCACGACCGTTAGCAGCACTGGAACAAGCGTTGTGAGGAGAAGAAGAGATTCATCACGCACCTCGACACAGCTGGTAGATGCCGGCCGCTATGATGATGAACAGGGCCAGCAGCTTCGCGTACGTGAACCAGTCCTGCACCAGCGTCGCCGCGCGCACCGACCAGCAGTTCACGAACGTTAGCAGCACTGGAGCATACACAACAAACTTTGTATTATAAATAGACGCTGTGAAGGTGGAGTACAATGTTTCGCGGAACTTCCGCATCTTCAGAGGCGGAGGTGAGTATAGTGTGAAGTTTAGCGTGGTGAATGTGGGTGGTGCTTGGTTTAAGAGGTGAGATAAATGTAGGGTGTGCAGTATGAAGGCCTGCAAGGATACTCACGGATGCAGCACGCGGCCAGGAGCCTGGTGGCGTCCTCTGGCGGATCGCATTCCGGGAATATGGGCTTCAGCACGTAAACGCTGAACGTTAGCGCCACGATCGCCTGGACACAAATAGTATGACCTTAAGCCCACATGCTGCTTGACATTTTAAAACCAGGGTAAGGGTAACTGACAACCGTCTATCATTGGGCATTTTAACAAACCCAGAATCACTACGTAACTCGGAGTCACAATCACGTTAATCCAGGTTGATGCGAATGGGCCGTGGGTGTACATTGTATGATGGTATACCTATGTAATAAGTCGCTGCTTAAATTGGCCAGTCCAATAATTGCTATGCATCGCAATTCGCAAGTCGCAAGTATATTCGTACTCTTGGTGTAAAATTGCCATTCGAACGTGGCGGTAGATTCAGTGGGGTTAGAACACCATCGCTGACATGCGGCTGTCAATAGATGGCGCTGACTGTAAATGTATGGAGGAATTCGATTCGTTTGTGCGATGCGAGTCGACTAGAAATTCGTACAAAAACCTGTACAACCCCTCTGATATGGACGCAATTCTAAAAAAGTTAAAACTACTCCATAACTCAATGTACTGTAAAATAAGCAGAATAAAATCAGAACAATGTACGGAATATAAAAACACATTGACAAGACTAGCTTAATGGACGTGTAATAAACTCCGTATTGGCAATGTTTGTCTTTACAATAAAGCAGTGGTATTGGCTATGTGCGCCCCTGAAGGCTATTTATAGGGAGGATCGATCTCTCAAATCCCACAATGTGTTTCCGATACACCCACACGTTTGTTATTGGGTACGCCATGTAAAATGTTTATGTTTGTGAAGTATCTATAGTGCTGTTTTGACCTTTTGTCGACCTCGTAGATCACGGGTTCGATTCCCTAGTTCCAAAATAACCAAAATACATTCTCGCCTTTCTTCTTTGTCTTTTATGTGTTTGGCAATTAACATAGAGGTCAAGAGGCTTCCTTTTGAGAGGATGTAACATAGAGGTCAAGAGACCTTCGACTTCAAAAGTGCGGCAAAAATACTTTGCCTAAAATGGCAAACCCGTGCCATGGCTACATAATTTTTCAGGCACACTAGCATCCGCTCATACAAAATTCAAATTGACACACTCACACTACAAGAAAAAGTTACCGCACTCACGGAGCTGTCGTTGTTAAGAAGTGATCTAGCTAGTCGGAGCTCGAGTGACGACCTATTATAAATCTATGGAAATTAAGATCGTTGGCAAATGAATATTTTGGATATCATCCTGGAGCGGAAATTCAATTTTTTCATTTATTTTTCATTCATTCATTCTAGCTTTGCCTGACATGCGGCGCAAAGTTGAGCGTCAAGACTTGCTGTCAAATGTTCGTGTACTGAGCTTACTTCCCTAGGTGACGCCATCTTATGCGCCACTTTACTGATAAAAAAATAGTCACGCTTTTTTATTAGAGGGGGCCCCTCCATATTGTTTCCTACATCTGTGGAAAGAACACAGTCCACATCCACAAATCGGATTACGTACTCGCCGCCAGTCTTTATCATACTACATTATATAATATAACCTCTATACTTTACATTACTTACTACGAATAAGAAACTAATACGTAATAACCACTAAAGTAGGTAATTTAGGTCGACCGATTTCGGAGTTAAGCCTATCTGCCCTAAATATCTTTTTTCATCGATTTCCAATGAAAGACAAGAATACCGATACTCGTGGTCTATGATGACATTTTTTTATAGTCGGCAACACAATTGCCTGAGTGGCCATGGCATGACTCGTATCTAATTATCATATTATTCTTTCTTCAAATATTCAAAGATATTCTTTAGATTTTACCTACATTAGTTATAGCAAATTCTTGAAAAGATCCTATGTTACCTTTATTCGCCCGGAATTAGGAAATTCGTAGTTTTACACTCGTGCCATGTAGAGCACGCTAAGCCGTCGCCCGTTGCCACTGCACCTAATTTTCATTCTGGTCGCGTGAGAAAATTGCTGTAAATTATTGTCATACCAACCTAGTGTATAGAGACTGTAATTCAAATTCATGCATACATAGTCCCTGTACCTAAGTATAATACAAGCCTGTATAGTTATTTTATCTCTATTGAACTTGGTCATCGTAACCGGAATGAGTCTACGGGAAATTTTCTGATGTTGGTAAAATTACGTATAAAATAGCTGCTGTATTTTCATCGTTGCATCGTCGTAGCTGCTACGTTCGTAGCACCGTAGACGTGCTAGGATTGTCACTTGCCATTAATATTAAAATTACGAAAAATACAATATAATTATGGATAACACATTTTTACATGATACACAATTGTATACTTTTACTGAATACTTGAATAGCTGGTTTCTTGCCACATTTTTATGCAGCTAAGTGATTTGTTTTTGTCAAGTTATGTTTATGGAGTTTCTAGTTACCAAAGCTTACAAGTTAATCCAGTAATATCAATGGTTGGAGTTGACGCCCATATGTCTGTGCCCCAGATATAATTTCTAGAGTGCATGAGCCACCAAACTACACTCGTGAGTCGTGATAGCTTTTAAAAATTTATTTTACGAGTTTTTATATTATTATCAATAGTTTATTATCGCGCGCTGGTTTGTCATGAAGTGTAATTTTATTTGATTGGATCTCACATTGGATTTTGGGAGTGGAGTGAATTTCATTAAATAGTCTAGTCATATTAAATTATTAAGACCCTTCGCACACAGCTCGTAAGCGTAAGCGTATCCTTATGATGCTAAGCATAGACAATTACGAGTCCTACGATTAGCTGCCATACCGCTTCGTCTGCGTAACTATGTAAGAAAATGTTCGTGCTCCTACTGCTCTCGTCGTACGCGAGGATTACGCTACGCTTACGCTTACAAGTCGTGTGAGAAGGTGTTAAGTCAGTAAACGAAGTAGTTTGCTACTGGATTAGGTACTAAAGTTACCAGCGAAGTGACGGCTGCAATAAACAATCATGATTTGACAACCCTATCATATTGATGTTACGCTAAGTGATAAGGTAAGTGTCGAAAGAGCTACGAGATGATACTTGCAAGTTGCAAATGGTTTTAAAGTGCAATGTTTAAAAGCTACCACCTTCGCTGTTGCTCGACTTTATTTATACGAAATATCAAATAGGGTTGACGACTATCATTTTGACAAATACATTAACTATACTAGGGATCGTATGAACGCCGCAAAGGGGCCGAATGTATCCATGATGTACGCGTAGTCTGCGCCGCTCTTGCGTATCATCGTGCCCAGCTCTACGTATCAATAGGAACAGATTCGTGCATAGAATAACGTTACCTGTGAACAAGGTCTGACGATCATGCACTCGATCCACAGTCGTATGAACGCCGCAAAGGGGCCGAATGTATCCATGATGTACGCGTAGTCTGCGCCGCTCTTGCGTATCATCGTGCCCAGCTCTACGTATCAATTGGAACAGATTCGTGCATAGAATAACGTTACCTGTGAACAAGGTCTGACGATCATGCACTCCATCCACAGTCGTATGAACGCGGCAAAGGGGCCGAATGTATCCATGATGTACGCGTAGTCTACGCTGCTCTTGCGTATCATCGTGCCCAGCTCTACGTATCAATAGGAACAGATTCGTGCATAGAATAACGTTACCTGTGAACAAGGTCTGACGATCATGCACTCGATCCACAGTCGTATGAACGCGGCAAAGGGGCCGAATGTATCCATGATGTACGCGTAGTCTGCGCCGCTCTTGCGTATCATCGTGCCCAGCTCTACGTATCAATTGGAACAGATTCGTGCATAGAATAACGTTACCTGTGAACAAGGTCTGACGATCATGCACTCGATCCACAGTCGTATGAACGCGGCAAAGGGGCCGAATGTATCCATGATGTACGCGTAGTCTACGCTGCTCTTGCGTATCATCGTGCCCAGCTCTACGTATCAATAGGAACAGATTCGTGCATAGAATAACGTTACCTGTGAACAAGGTCTGACGATCATGCACTCGATCCACAGTCGTATGAACGCGGCAAAGGGGCCGAATGTATCCATGATGTACGCGTAGTCTGCGCCGCTCTTGCGTATCATCGTGCCCAGCTCTACGTATCAATTGGAACAGATTCGTGCATAGAATAACGTTACCTGTGAACAAGGTCTGACGATCATGCACTCGATCCACAGTCGTATGAACGCGGCAAAGGGGCCGAATGTATCCATGATGTACGCGTAGTCTACGCTGCTCTTGCGTATCATCGTGCCCAGCTCTACGTATCAATAGGAACAGATTCGTGCATAGAATAACGTTACCTGTGAACAAGGTCTGACGATCATGCATTCGATCCACAGTCGTATGAACGCGGCAAAGGGGCCGAATGTATCCATGATGTACGCGTAGTCTGCGCCGCTCTTGCGTATCATCGTGCCCAGCTCTACGTATCAATTGGAACAGATTCGTGCATAGAATAACGTTACCTGTGAACAAGGTCTGACGATCATGCACTCGATCCACAGTCGTATGAACGCGGCAAAGGGGCCGAATGTATCCATGATGTACGCGTAGTCTACGCTGCTCTTGCGTATCATCGTGCCCAGCTCTACGTATCAATAGGAACAGATTCGTGCATAGAATAACGTTACCTGTGAACAAGGTCTGACGATCATGCACTCGATCCACAGTCGTATAAACGCCGCAAAGGGGCCGAACGTATCCATGATGTACGCGTAGTCTGCGCCGCTCTTGCGTATCATCGTGCCCAGCTCTGCGTAGCAGTACGCACCGATCTGTGGATGAATAAAGCTGATGTAGAGCACCGAAATAAATAATTAGCTTTTCAAGGTTATCTTAAATTAAGCGCTAGCAGATTTTACAAGTATCTTCACGTAGGTAATAGAAAATCGGATGAAATCTTATTTTCCGTATAGGTATATTTTTTTATATTGCTTTTGAAGACAACTAGTAGATTGAATTGTAGAATACTGTATTTAACTTCCCAAAAAGACTTTCTTACTTTTCCTGTTCCTAAAAAGTGAATTTTCTTTATAGTTATACCCTTCAGGCGAAAAAAATCTTAAGGATATTTTTTTACCCATGATGTATAAAACCTACTTATTTTAATTATATGCATTGTATAGAATATTATGTGCATAGAATACAATACACTTACGAGAACGCTTTTAGACAAAGGAGTCTGGCAATCATAAACTAGACTATTCTAAAGTACTCTTATCAAGTTATACTGTCATAATTTACCTACAGGCGATTTATTGAGTTTATTTTTGTCTTTGTCACTCTCACACATACGTTGATGGGTGCGACATGCAGCGTCGCGGAAGAATATAACAGAAAAACAACTTTTTACCTAGTTTCTCAACGTTTTTAGATTTTATTATTACCGATACATTCAAACTAAAATTACAATTACATCCATTATAATTTCCGATAAAACTGAGAAAAACTGAGATTTTGGAGCAACTTTTGGGAGAACTTTCTATCGAGAAAATTTTATCCAATCGTGTTTCTGCTTCTCAACGATTTTAGATTAAAGACTCAAAATACATGACGTTTAAATTTAAAACTAATTGTCTTTATAGTTTTTTAACAAAACTTCACTAAAGATAGCTTAAATACGGCTTCTATGCCGTTAAGTGATAAACTTTGAACAGTAATTAAGAAAGTGCTGGCAAGCATTTGAAAATTAATATCAACATCTCGAAACAACACCAACAGTCAACTACAAAGTCTTGAACATCGTCGTAAGGTTTTCCTGTCTGTGGTTTCCTGTTAGAATATATTTCGGGGAATGTGCTCAAGAACTATTTAATTTGGTCCCCCGTCAGTCGTCACCTTTTTACCATAGAACTGCAAGGCATCGTAACCTTTCCTTCACACCTTTCACCTCTACATAGTAGACATACCAAAGACACGTACGAAGCGGGTTGGTTCCTCGTTCCTGATACGCAATGCAAAGGTCTGGAATACCCTACCAAGAACCACGCACTGTCTTTCCCTCTACCTACAACTTGGGTGCCATCAAATCGATAGTGAATAGGCATCTCCTAGGCAAGGACGCTCCATTTTAGACTGTATCATCACTTCCCATCAGGTGAATCAAAAACAAAATGAAACTTCAAAAAATTCGTGGTTGGTGCATCAGCAATATATAAGTAAAAAAGAAAAACATATTTGGAAGATATGGCGAAGCGAAGTGACATTGTAAATTGTCTCACAAGTCACAACCCCATCCATGTTTATAGCACCGACGTATCGTATATCGACGTCGGTGGTTTATATTTTAGTTTTCTTCTCAGATTTAAAAATGTTTGGTCTTAGCCTGACCACTACGGGAAAGTGCGGATTGTCTTCACACACCTTTGATAATATAATTTAAAGAGCTGTCGGGCATGCACCTTACCCTTACTGCTAAGAAAGACACACTTACTGGCCACAAATGCTGATTTATAGCCCATATTGTTTGCAGTTTGTACCTAATCAGAATATGTGCTGTGGGTACATATACTAAAATCATCTTAATAGGCGTTATGTATAAAATTATCATAACAGATGACACAACGTAAACGCTTATTAGTTATCAGACACGCGATAACACCGTATAGCAATTATTAATTATTGTACTTATAATGTAAGCCGAATAGTGCTTACAAATAACGGTTTTTTTTTTAATACAAAAGGGAATGTCTAGGAATTATTGTTAAGAATTATTCTATACTATGCCTGCGGCTTAGCCGTTATGCTAAAAAATCCCTGTCTAATATAATTACGAAATTCTCGTTCACAATGTTTTGAACAAACTCCGAAACGGTTTCATCGATTTTTAAGAATTTTTGTGTAAGTTAGTAGTTGACAGTGAGAAATATTTTATAACAAAACAAAATTTTCCGGATCAACTACTTAGTCTAGTATTATATCAAATTGTCGCTTCGGTGATTGTATCCAAAATTGATCGATTTTTATTAGTATACATAGTATTTCTATGGATTTTATGATTTTTTATGGTGCTTAGGTCTGCGAATAGGACGTTAACTATGTCAGAGATAATATGTAATTTATATATGGCTAAACATCGTTTGCCGGGTCAGCTAGTTTTTAAATATTTAAACTGAACCAATTTCTTCAATAATATGGAATTAATTCGAGACTATCTTCTAACAAACTGTCTTCTAATCAAACCATTTTAAAGTTCTAACTCACGATCTTTCTAATCAAAACTTTGAGCCATTGGTTGTAAATAATTCTCGTAAATTCGTGAAAAAAGTGATTCTTTCAATGTTTTACTTCTTTTATAGTATGGAACTCTCGGTGCGCGAGTCCGACTCGCACTTGGCCGGTTTTTTTATTCATTTTGTGGTCGAGTCATACAATAGTGTAGACTATACTGTCTAGCCACAGATAAAGAATATCTGTAACGGACTTAACACGGGGAGTCTGTGGTCGTATCGAATTTCACTTGCGTAAGTAATGCAATAATTTCAATCTAAGCAAAATGACGAAACATAATAACCTTTGTTATGTTTATGCTATCGCCCATCCTGTTTAAATACCTTCACAATATCTAAAGCCTACTATCTAATAACTAAGTAATTACATAAGCGCCTTTGCTCGACTCTTATTCCCTCAGGAGACTAAGAGCGTTCATTAAAGTAGCATTATGAAGAGCTTGTAATGAAAAATTGTCCTTTTGCCTTAAGCCTGTATTTATTAGGCGCCATGGCCCACTGGGATTCCGACATTTATAACATTCTAGATAATTTTCAAAGACTTCGTGTCCCCAGAGTTGGAGACCAACGATAAACGGGACAAATACAATAAGGAGCTAATTTTCTATGGCTAGCCATACACCATCTATAAATTGATACAATTGTTTCGATACATTGGTACAAGTCGTGGTCACGTCGTGACCACGACCACTGGGTCGAAATATCGACAGTTAAAATCGTCCTTTTGATTATTCAACTATGTGTTAATGAAACTTTATATACACGCGGGCGGAGCTGCGGGCAACAGCTAGTCTACTATATATTAATTAGGCAGGTATTTATTGTTATTTATTACAGCTCGTCAAATTACACAGCAGCAGTAGTCGAGCAGTTACACAGCTCGTCAAATCAATGTCTACTTGATTTTTTGACCTTTACTCTTGCATTTTTGACTTGCCTACTGGCCTGCTTCAAGGATTTCTGCATTTCTAAAGTTAGCTGGTTTAGTTTAGTAGGTACTGTACACGATCTGATTTTTTTTAAATAGTCAATTATAGTGTGTTATATGTATATTTGTAGTTCTATGTAACGTCAGGGTCCAGAGGTTAGTTTGCACAGCTGATAAAATTAAAACGTGTTTAATCTAAATCAACTGAACTAATGTAGAGACTAGAGATGTTCTACATACTTTTTCAGGGTTCGGTACCTCAAATGGAAACAACGGAACCCTTATAGGATCACTTTGTTGTCCGTCTGTCTGTCACGACCCTTTATTTCAGTAATTTCAGTAATTAGGTCATACGATGCTCTTTTAGTTACTAATGTATTTGGTCGACGTTTTAGATATTTACTCAACTGGAACTAAACTATTGCACAAAATTGGCTATAGCCAGACGTTTAAAAGTGAAAGTTATGTTAGACAATACCTTTAGAAGATGTGCCGAAATCGTCAAGAATCCGTTTCAAATACAAAAACTAAACGTAAAGAACCAATTAAAAATGCACTTCGCCCAGAATTACCAATACCAGTTAGATGACAATTATTTCCATTTACGTTTTCGATAAATATTAGAAAAATGGAGATTTTT
Organism: Coenonympha glycerion; assembly: GCA_963855885.1. Taxonomy (NCBI): domain Eukaryota; kingdom Metazoa; phylum Arthropoda; class Insecta; order Lepidoptera; family Nymphalidae; genus Coenonympha; species Coenonympha glycerion. The sequence continues at coordinate 8,781,322 of OY979650.1, forward strand.
TGTAGAACAATTTTTGGTAGAACTTTGTGAGAAAATTGAACTTTCTGAGAATTTCCTATCCAATCGTGTTTCTGCTTCTGAGCGAATTTAGTTTAAGACCACATATATATACATTACGTTTCAATTTCAAAATTATACTAGTTTTAAACTGCAGCCTGCAGGAATGCCTGCATGTCACTTAAAATCGCCCTTTTACGCCCTTACGAACAGCATAATATAATTAACTATGTCTCAACTCTCAGTCGCAAGATATTGCAAGGTCCAGGAACACTGCAACAACTGATAACCACACTGATAAAACAAGGGCAGTAGTACCTATCGCTTATGCAGGGAACGTCATCTCTTCATTCTTGCTATTGATAAGGATTTAGAGTCTAATGAATGCCAAAACGCGAAAAGAGTTCCAAAAAATTAGGCTGTATACAATGTTTTTTAGTTTGTTTATAAAAATACACATACCTTCGTTACATTGTAGGTTTTCTCGGGACACTTTTTCGTGAATTTTGTATTACACCCGGGGTCTATAGATTTATAAGCCAATGATTCTTGCTATAAAACATGAGGTCCTTGAACTAGACCGCGTTAAATCACGTGCGGTCGAAAAACGATTTCGTGTGACGAGATCGCAGATATGTAGAGTGGACGAGTTTCGTCAGCGAGGTCATTATCTCGCAAGTTCTAATGTGGGGCAGGTGGTCGATGGTTTTTTGGAACGAAAGTTCCTTTTCTGACGATATAGCAGAGGCTAAGGCATAAGATAATGGATATTCTTCCGTCACAAAAATCCCAATATGAGGAAAATCTACGAAAATCCCATAGTCATGAAATCAGCTGATGATTTGGTATGAGAAACTCGATAGTGTATGGTAACTCAAAGCAGAGCTATCTATCGAGCGGTGGGTGAAGTTCTTTTTAACCAAGTGTTGCGTTCAATAGTATTCAATAATAAATTATTAGATTCAAGACCCGTACCCCCGTGGGGACTCGTTCCCCAAGGAGAAGACCACAACGCATTCAATAGGTAAGTATTTATTGTGGATAGAATTACGCTTGACGATAACCATATCTGTGGATATAGCTATAGTGAGATCCAGGGTGGAGCGCCCTTCTCTTGAAAGCAACCAGATTATACTTGGCAGATTTTACATAGGAGCTTGAAAGGGCGTTCCAAACCATATCGGTTCGTATCAGAAACGTAGAATTACTTACAATGTTTTTTGCGGTACCAACACTTAGCCAAAGCAGCATCAGAAAAGTACCTACTTAAGTACGAAAGAAAATGCATACTTATAGCACTGTCCAGCATTGTATGGTTATTCCTCTAAAAGGCACAGCGCTTCTCATCCTGACTCCTGAGACACCAGCTCGATTGTTACGGCTAGACTTTTTCGAAAATAAATGTTGTTTCTCTTCCGAAATACTTTCAATTAATAACAAATTAATTTTTCATCACATCATATAACTTGAATATCATTGGCATATATAAATATTAATTACTATAACAACTCCAGGTCAGGGTCTCGGTGTTAGCAATCACTTTCGCAAGTCATTTTCAAGATCAGTCTGAATCCACACGAACCTTGCTTCAAAGATCAACTTGGAGATAACAATACCTAGCACCTAATCCGATTTTACTTTCAATGTTCAAAAACCTTCAAAAGTGTTACTTATACAGCCTCGATATGAGCATCCGAACGATTTAAATGTAAACCTTTTTCGTACATTGCGTACAAGCAAACCGTAGGTGCTATCTGTCAAAATTCTGTAAGTGACTGCTGAGCACCGACATAATATTATATTGTACCGTAGCACCGACGTATACAATATTATGTCGGTGTACCGTAGGTATAATATATGTCGGTGCTGCTGAGCAAACTATATCCTGACCTTACTTCTGGTGATAAAACAAGGTTTTTTAAGGAACCCACATGATGGGACTGGCGGTTAAAGCCCGTGTGTTTTAAGCGATTCTTAAGAAATTAGAAAAGGGGTGGGGTACGTCTTCGTGGATTGAACTATATTTATTACAGGACACAGCACTTCGGTGGGTCAAACAAAAATGCCTCCAACCTGGTATCTTCTTAGTCGGGCTGAATTAAAGTTCTCATACGAACTCATAGAATACTGTGGAGCATGAGTGTAGCAAGATAATTTGCAATTCTTTGATGATGAAGATGAAGCTGGTAGTGCTGATCAGATGACGGTGAAGTGATGAACTCAACATGCTGAAGACTCCAGACGCACACGATGAGACTGACGTTCACAGAGCCCGTGTACTTCAGCACCCCGGTGGGCGAGACGAAGATGCCGCTGCCGATGATCGAGCCCACGATCACCGTGATGCCGTTCAGCAGCGACATCTTCGCCTCCAGCATGGCATCAACTGGAAGCTTGTAGTGATGGTGAAGTGATGAACTCACCATACTGAAGACTCCAGACGCGACCCACACGATGAGGCTGGCGTTCACAGAGCCCGTGTACTTCAGCACCCCGGTGGGCGAGACGAAGATGCCGCTGCCGATGATCGAGCCCACGATCACCGTGATGCCGTTCAGCAGCGACATCTTCGCCTCCAGCGCGCCGCCGGACATGGCATCGAGACGAAGCTTGTAGTGATGGTGAAGTGATGAACTCACCATACTGAAGACTCCGGACGCGACCCACACGATGAGGCTGGCGTTCACAGAGCCCGTGTACTTCAGCACCCCGGTGGGCGAGACGAAGATGCCGCTGCCGATGATCGAGCCCACGGTCACCGTGATGCCGTTCAGCAGCGACATCTTCGCCTCCAGCGCGTCGCCGGACATGGCATCGAGACGAAGCTTGTAGTGATGGTGAAGTGATGAACTCACCATACTGAAGACTCCGGACGCGATCCACACGATGAGGCTGGCGTTCACAGAGCCCGTGTACTTCAGCACCCCGGTGGGCGAGACGAAGATGCCGCTGCCGATGATCGAGCTCACGGTCACCGTGATGCCGTTCAGCAGCGACATCTTCGCCTCCAGCGCGTCGCCGGACATGGCATCGAGACAAAGCTTGTAGTGATGGTGAAGTGATGAACTCACCATACTGAAGACTCCGGACGCGACCCACACGATGAGGCTGGCGTTCACAGAGCCCGTGTACTTCAGCACCCCGGTGGGCGAGACGAAGATGCCGCTGCCGATGATCGAGCCCACGATCACCGTGATGCCGTTCAGCAGCGACATCTTCGCCTCCAGCGCGCCGCTGGACTTGGCATCTTCTTGGTCGGCTTTTAGGTTCTCTGTGTCGAAGTCTTCTTCCGATGCTTTGCTTTGGGGCGCCCTGTAACAAATAAAAAGGTAAGTATATAATACTTATACCATTAATTTCTATGTGTATGGAACCGGCGAAGAGTTCACCGATTTGATTTTTAGGTGCCAATTATTTAGCTGTTAGCGCGATGCCGTGTGAGTAAAAAAAATACACACACACACGCACGTGTGTGTGTGTATTTTTTTTACTCCTTCACGCCGCAACTACTGAACCGATTATCATTCAGTGGCCCTATTCTGTAACTCGGTGCCTATCAAAGAATGATAGCCACTAGCAAATGTTTTTCATCCATTGAAGTTTTGCTAAGGAAATGTTATTTTTATTTCATAGCAAACTTTCAATGGATAAAAAACATATGCCAGTGGCTATCATTCTTTGATAGGCACCGAGAAACAGAATACGGGCGCTGATGGTCATATTTTGAAAAATGTAGTGTCTTTGTAAAAATCTTTATACAACCGCAGGAATTGGAACTAAATTCCTAATCATCAGTCGAACCCGCGTTTTTAAACTCGTAAAGGTACCGTATACCATTAGACTAACGAGACAATTTAAGCTTGCCTTTAAGATAAAATTTAAAATAGGATTAACAGGATTAGGTACCCTTGATTGTAAAGAAAAAACATTGTATTTGTTTAAATCCTAAAACTAGAGCACAATCTGTAGATCTGTGTCAAGTCAATTTGGATTTTGGAAATACAATAAGATTAAAGACGTGCCTATTTATTTACTTAGGTGTACTTATTTCTAGTTAGTAGTTACCATTTTCAAGAGAGAAATCGTCGCTTATTATTTACAATTTTTTTTTCAATGACCAAATACCAGTGAGTTGAAAAAAAATTCAAAATGGCGGATTCAAAATGGCCGCCATACGAATTTCGCCGATAGGTATCTCGGTAAGTATAAAAGATGGAAGAGTGGTTTCTTGGCAAGAAGTGATCAAGACCCGAAGGTCTATTTGATGGACAGAAAAAAATTCAAAATGGAGGAATTTATTTTTCCATAGAAAATTTATGGAGAATGTTGAAGAGACTAAGGTGCGTTGGGGTAAGTTCGGACGATTTTTAGTTGTATTTGGAAGATGTTGGTAAAAAATATTTTGCACAAAAGTTACAATATTTAGCACAATAAATTAAAGTGAAAATTGATGATTAATAAATAGGCTTTATATGTTATTTGTTTTATGTAGCTATAAATGAAACAACTACTATTTATCAGGTGTTTAAAATGCGAATAAAATTTTAAAACCGCGGGTAAAATCGGACGTTCGTGGGTAAAGATCGGACTACCTTCTAAAATCGCCATTGTGGCTTAGAACACACAGTTCACAGAAAGAGCATATCCGATCTTATACGTCCTACAAGATTATCTTTGGTTTTTTTAAATATTGTAAAAAAAGGAACCTGAAGAGTAAATTCCTGTTATTTTTTGTTTCGGACGTCCGATCTTACCCCACTAGACCAAATCTCAAATTGCACTGGCTCTCAAACTTTCGCGTTCCTGATCATGATAAGCTTTTCTTTCAATTAAAATTATTATTTATCTATTGGCAGATTAAAGATTAGATAGCTTATACTTTATGTTTTGGATATGAAATAAATAAAACCTTACAATTTATTGCTGATCACATGTTTATTGCATTGCTTAATATTATCAATCAGTCATAGGTTTTGAAAAATTAATGAAATTGTATCTATTATAATTGTAATATCTATCAATTATATTCATTAGAATAAATTTAACCGAATTCTCTTTTATTTGAAGTAATTATATTTGCCTCACAATCTTCAGGCAGACAGTCTTAAGTCTTTACGTTTAGGTACAACAAATTTTGCTGTGTTATTAGATAAATTATTGTTCTCCACTTTTACTCGTATTTACTGCCGATCGTAGGTAAATCCTCCTTCTAATACGAAGTTGCCCGCAGTGATTTTCCCTTGTATAGACGTGGCATTATGACCCTACAAAGAAAATTATTTTAAAGAGTACCTACAGATAGATATTTATAAAACTAAATTATCGATTTAAAATACATAGGTACATTTTATATTTGACCCGTAAAAAGAATCTTACAAAATTTATTAAGTATAACATTTGAATAATTCTTAATTAAATGTAAATACCACAAATACAATATAAAAAACAATTCATTATAAAATGGACAAAATATAACAACTTTAGACTGGTACATAACAATAGATTGTACAACACCAAAGTTCGTAGGTGAAAGTTCGGATTAAAATAAAGTTTGACAACCACATGCATTTTCATTCCGGTTTAAGATCGGATCTTTTTAGTCCGAAATTCACCCATCAATATCTGTATGGGGAAAGTCCGGATCTCAGCCTAAACTCACATTTAGCATATTATGAACAGACATATATCACGAACCACCACTTATCTTGATATCTCAAAGATTTATTATTTGAAAAAATAGGTAATACTTACCAAAAAACAGCAAATTATTTTTTGGGGTAAATCCGGATCTCGTAAATTAATCTATTAGACGACACTTTCAGTATAACATGCATAACTCACACCTAAAGCGTCGGAACGACCAAGACGGACTCGGACGCGGGGCAATACGAAATAGCGTCCCACACTTTGTTGCCCGATTAGAAAAATATCTACTAATTGGGAAGTTATTTAATAAATACGGTCTTACCCCATTTACGATCTTACCCCAACGCACCTTATAAGTTGGAAAGCAAAAGGGGGGAAGACAGCCCGCGGGCCACATGTGGCCCACGCTACCACGCGCCCTACTAGTTACGATTATACACTTGATTGTTATAAGAGGAAAGATTTGCATGTTTGCTTGTATCGGATAAATTAAAAAAATAATTAAATGGAAAATTCTTTTCAAAAAAACCGACTTCAAATGCCACTACAAAGAGTGAAATATTTTTCAATGTAGGTACACCAATTCGAAGTCGGGGAATTCGTACAATCATAGTCGCCCGACTTCGAATTGGTGTACCTATATTGAAAAATTATTTCACTCTTTGTAGTGGCATTTGAAGTCGGTTTTTTTGAAAAGAATTTTCCATTTTATTATTTTTTACTTTTTAGTGGAAAACAATAAAATGCACAAGGCGTTGTAAAAATACCCAAATCGCTTGAGCTGTGTTCATAAAATCTGAAGAGATCCCTCAATTTCACCAAGATCTCATCATCAGACCCTGACTTGATGACTTTAGTCATCAAATCAGTATCTGCTAGCAAATGCACCAGTAACTATAATAAATCGGTTCAGCTAAACACGAGATAATCACGGAAAATCCTAAATACCGATAAGTATAGGGATTAAACAGAGAACCTCTTTTTTTGACGTCGGTCAATTAAAACATATATTTCAGTCAACTTGAGAATCTCCTTCTCTTTTGAAGTCCGATAAAATCTACACTGTACACTATTATACCGATCGCAAGCGATTTACTATTTTCCGTTGAGGAGTTCCGCTCTCCATCTCCGAAGATATTCATTAAATCTCGACGAAATTAAAACGAGTCTACCTGTGATGTATGGCCTATCTAACAAGAAAAGAATCATCTAAATCCGTTTTGCCGAACTCGAGATAATCGCGAACAAACTTAAATACAAATATGTCGATCAAACTAAGAACCTCTTATTTTTTTAAGTCGGTTAATATACTAAAACCTTCTCCAGAATGTAACAAATACTTTCCTGAAAACCGCATCAAAATCGGTTCAGCCAAACGTGAAATAATCGCGGACAAACATACATACATACATACACACATACATACATACGGGTCGAATACAGAACCTCCTTCTTTTTTTGAAGTTGGTTAAAAACCGCTAGAGTGCAGCTAGACTGTTTTTAAAAACACTTTCATATATAGATTGCTAGATTATCGTGGTTATAATTATGTTCATTTCAGTAAATCATACTCGTAGCTTTACCCGTTCCTTAGAAAAAATATGGCAGACGGATAACAAAGTAATCCTTATAGGTAACGTTTTACTAAGTTGAGGTTCATATTTCTCAAGGTCCGACTGGCGGTCCCGGGGGCGACACGATATATCGGATGCATTTAAGTGTATTGAACTTTATAACAGGAACGAATATAATAATGCTTATCATGACCTCTGGCATTGATATCACATTGCGTCAAAACCACCAATAAATAACAGACCGTGATTGATTTCGAATTTCAGTGCTATCATGAGATAATTATAATTAAAATCAAAAACAAAATGTTTATTCTTTCACGTAAGTAGGGTTAATTTACAGGCACTAGGCAATGTCAGATTTTACCGCCAGACATTAGTATGGATGTTGAATAACAAGGGGCTGAGTGGATGTCCTTGTGTGACCCCTTTCTTTGGAGCTCAAACGACCGCCCTAAGCTTCCATTCGCACTATTCAATAGAGTGGGAACTCAGTATTATTTCTCCAACAGTTTGGTTTCATATTATTATTACCTACTAGTTTTTGCCTTTTATATCGGTGTAAAAATCCCGCAGGAACTATCTGGGGACACGGTAGTGTCTCCGCCAAGACGAGCCAAGCGAAGCGCGAGGGCACTACCTATCTTTTCTCGAAGTGTTTCGCCGTATTTTTAAACCCTTATAACTTAGGCCTGAATTATTTCAGATAATCAAAATTGTAAGTGAATAAATTCTTCACTTTACGCCCATGTGACGGTACCGAAACAGCCAAGACATAATATATTTTGACTAAAGTGTAGAGTTTATAAAGTTAGGATTTATAGAGTTAGGGCGTGTAGAGTTAGAAGTCTTGCTCTACATGAGATCTGATAACTTTTTGATAGTGTGAGCCACATGTTCTCGTCTTGGCAACATTTTACATGAAAATGTTTTTGCTGGGTAGAATTTTTCTGGATATAAATTCAGGATGTGATTCCAGATTTCATTAGTTTAGTATGTAGTTTTGAATGAGTAAGTACCAAAGTTTTGGTAAAAACTTTTGATTTAAAATGTTCCTCAGCCTACCAATTAGAAAACAAAATCTAGTAACCTAAGTATTTCTAATTACAATCGTTATCGTAAAATTGTTAACATACCTACTCGAAACCTGAAGTAATTTAAGAAACATATTTTGTAAGTCGTCATCAAGGTTTTTACGCAGTTTTAACTTTCCCAGCCGTCATTGATCCTTTAAATTAAGACCCATTGTAAATCTGGACAAATAAAAAAATAAAAAAATGCCACTTCTCTTCGTGGAAAAACGGATAAATTCAATTATCCGTTATTTCCCCGTAATTAAAGTAAGATATCGTATTATAAAATTACAATTTATCTACATAAAAATGAGAAATTAAAATTGATATAAATTCTCAGGGGCAGGAATGTAGGGCAAATCGCTGTCAATTGAAACTAAATAAATCTTATTTTCCTGCATCGCTTTCCTGTGATTGATGAATCATTAGACATCAGATATGCCATTTATAATCTACTATATAAAAATAAGTCGGGTTTTCCTTCCTGACGCTATAACTCCAGAACGCACGAACCGATTTCCACGGTTTTGCATTCGTTGGAAAGGTCTCGGGCTCCGTGAGGTTTATAGCAAAGAAAATTCAGGAAAAATTAAAAAAAAAAAAAATGTTACATAAAACGAAGCCATCTGGTGGCGAAACGGAGTTCGCCGGGTTTGCTAGTTTATTGATATAAGAAGTTCTTTTTGCGTGTATTCCCAGGATATTTTAAAATGGTGATTGCTCTTCTCACAAAGTCCATGTAAATGGGTAGGTATCCCGGGACAAATTAGGTGTGAAACATCTACATTGGAAGACCTCCAAATCGTGAATATTTAATTTAAACTAAAAAAAAAAACCGGCCAAGTGCGAGTCGGACCGAGGGTTCAATACCATAAAAGAAGTTATACATTAAAAGAATCACTTTGGTTCATGAATTTACGAGTATAATTTACATGTAGGTACATTTGTTGGCAAACCGCAAACATAACTTTGTTTTTGCCGGTTTATTGTTATTATCAAAAAATTTAATTTATTTTTCCTGTAAAATATACGTTAACTTCTATTGATCATAATTATTTCAGATTGTTCGATTGGTAAACTTCGGAGATAAGGGGGGGGGGGGACGGTATTTTTTTCGACAGTTTGCCCAATAAATCAAAAACTATCATGCATAAAAATAAATAAAAATTAGTTTTAGAATACACAAGTAACGCCCTTTCATATGATACCTCATTCACTATTGTTATCCCATTTTGAAATTTTGTCGACCCGGTTTTCCCCCCTTTTTAAATAAAAATAAAAACAATTTTCAAATTTTTACGATTTTTATGATGTCGGGTCACTATTACCTATCACTATTCTAAATTTCAAGTCGATAGCTTGAATAGTTACCTACTGAAATAATCGAGTGTGATAGACGGACGGACGGACGGACGGACGGACGGAGAAAGCCTCACCATAAGGGTTCCATTTTTACCATTTTGGTATGGAACCCTAAAAACAAGTTACCGATTAAAAAAAATTATAAACATGCTTTTCTACGTTTTAACCGTAAGTAATGTATTAGGGCGCCTTCAAATTAGCCGCAAAGTGAAACGCGGCTGCAGCGCTGCTGTCGCTAGGTTTGAAAATTGTAGTGTTGTACATGGTTTCACGATGGACTATGACGAAAAAACACTGCTCGATTTGTACAAAAAAATACATGACTGTAGCCATACTGTAGCCGATCGATGAACTGAGGCGCTTCCGCCGCGCTTCATTTTGCGGCTAATTTGAAAGCGCCCTTAGGCACCAAAGTATTTAGGTAGGTACTCGTCAAGAATTCATGCGAATCAAACGAAGCCAAACTCGATGGAGATTAGTTTTTCGCTAATGGTGGGCTATTAAAACATGTAGATAATAGATAAAAATTGTCAAGATAGGCCCATCCGAACATTTTTTACGTAAACGTTCTTCATACAGAAAATGCTTTCCAAAAAACCAACTTCAAATGCCACTACAAAGAGTGAAATAATTTTTAATGTAGGTACCTACACCAATTCGAAGTCGGGCAATGTTTCATACAATCCCTAATAGTCCTTCTTACTTACTTGATGTGCGAAGAAATGACGAAATCATAGACAATCGCCCGACTTCGAATTGGTGTAGGTACCTACATTAAAAATTATTTCACTCTTTGTAGTGGCATTTGAAGTTGGTTTTTTGGAAAGCATTTCCCATTTTTATTTTTTTTCTTTTTACTGGAAAACAATAAGACGCACAAAGATCCCTCAATTTCACCAAGATCCCATCATCAGACCCTGACTTGATGACTTTAGTCATCAAATCAGTATCTGCTAGCAAATGCACCAGTAACTATAAAAAATACCCAACTCGCTTCAAGTATACTAGCAAAATTTGAAGAGTTCCCTCGATTTCACCAAGATCCCATGATCAGATCCTGACTTGATGACTTTAGTCATCAAATCAGTATCTGCTAGCAAATGCACCAGTAACTATAAAAAATACCCCACTCGCTTCAAGTATACTAGCAAAATTTGAAGAGTTCCCTCGATTTCACCAAGATCCCATGATCAGATCCTGACTTGATGACTTTAGTCATCAAATCAGTATCTGCTAGCAAATGCACCAGTAACTATAAAAAATACCCCACTCGCTTCAAGTATACTAGCAAAATTTGAAGAGTTCCCTCGATTTCACCAAGATCCCATCATCACACCCTGACTTGATGACTTTATTCATCAAATCAGTATCTGCTAGTAAATGTACCAGTAACTATAAAAAATACCCAACTCGCTTCAAGTATACTAGCAAAATTTGAAGAGTTCCCTCGATTTCACCAAGATCCCATAATCGGATCCTGACCTAATGACCATAGGACAACTTGGAAAATATTATTCTTTCAAATAATATCCAAATTGTTACATGTGTCCATATAAAATTTGAAGAGTTTCCTCGATTTCTCCAGGATCCCATCATCAGATCCTGACCTGATTAAAATGGGACCATCTGGGAACAAAACCCTCTGAAACAAAAAAAGAATTTTTCAAATCGGTCCACGCGTCTTCGAGTAATCGGTGAACATACATAGAAAAAAAAAAAAAAAAAGATTCCGACGAATTGAGAACCTCCTCCTTTTTTTGAAGTCGGTTAAAAATGTAGCGCCATTTGTCGAAACTCCTGCGAAATTCATGTTTATTTTTTAATTTTTATATATTTTTATCTATGTGTCTGTGGTCACCTTGCCTGCAATATTATTATTAATTAAAAAAAAAGAAACCTATCTACTTATACTGATTACTGGCGGGGGAGGGTGCAAAAAAGTCATTCTTGCTCTTTTTCGCGCTGTTCGCCTTGTCTTTGTATGCTAAAGAAGTCTGTGATGTAGATACATAAATATATTATGCCCGCGAAATTCATTGACATAAACCTACAATGTGTAGTTACCTAGTCTAATATTTGCGAATAAAATCTGTTTGCGAAAAACTAAATAAAATTTGAATTTCGCGGGCTGACATAGGGCCTAATACTACCGCTTAGACCCTAGGGCTAACACACAATACTCTTAGTTCACAGCTCCCCAGAGACACATCCCTCGGGTAAAAAGTATCACCTCAAGGTCCGTGCCCCCAGAGGGACGTCCCTCCGCATGGGGGTGCCTCGGAGGGGTACAGTGAATGACGCAATATTTGACGTAATGTTACATCACTTCGGACGAGTGACGACGTCATTATGACGCGGAACTTCAGCGGCAAAGTGGCATTCTTTACAATGCAGAGAGAAACAAGAGTAGTTATAGAGAGTAGAGAGTCTGAAGTAGAGCTGTATAAAATGACTTATCTATTCCATTTCAAAGATTGCTTTTGGAACGAAATTAAAATAATTATAGTCAATGCGCATTGGTCTTGCACACTGAGGGTTCCAACTTCCACACCATCAAGACCCATTCTAGAAAAAAAATCTCAATGTTATTAAAGTAAACCGAACATGATTATTTTTTCTCATGAATCTTTTTGTGTTTTTTCAGAGAATCGCCTCTCCGTTGTGCTCACTTGTTTTAATTATTTTTTCATTCTCCTCCTTGTTTCTTTTGTAAGTAATTACAGGTAAACATGCAACAGTGCAGTTTTGATTTATTTTGGACAGTACGGGGAAGTAATTGTGAGTGATGCAATTTATTTTGACCTTTGCGGATTTTATATTAATTTAGTTTGGCTTTGTGAACGTTTGTTTAGGTGTGTTTTGTGGGCTCAATGTATGAGGATGCTGCTGTGTCGAGCGCTCAAAGCTTTTTTTTACATTCAACAAGTTAGCACTTGACTGCGATCTTTCTACATTTACATTCTACACTTAGTAATTTTCCTACTTCCCAAAACCGGATGAAACTACTCACAATAACAATAATTCATGTCGTAAGTACGTTTCGCGCCGACACCGCGGTATTATCAGACGTTGACTCAAAAAGAGTACTTATTTTAAGCGGGTACAATAGAAATGCGTAAAATAACACCAGCTGATTTAAGCCAATATGTACTTATACATAATTAACCAATTACCAAATGTCTGCTTCAACAATAGACGTAATACACGGGAGCCGGCGGACCACGCGGAAAAATGTCGCCCGTTTACTGGTGTCAAAAATTACTGGTGTCTACAATTTTGAATTCCACAACTGAATTGAATTTCCACAGTGACGATTTCCGCAATGTTGCGGGTTATTAGCGGCAATAATGTCCAAAGGCGCTACTTTCTTCTTGTATGAAGAAAGTTGACGTAAAATGTTCCAATGCGCTCATCCTCAGATTCATATCACTGATAATGCTTCAACTAAATATAATGGTCTACTGGTAATACTCTACCTATAAATAATTATTTTTGACTTCAACCCATCCAGGTTGACTGGGCAAAAAAGTCGTATCGACTAGTTTATGGATACCTACAGTTCTTGAAAAAAATTGGTCAAGTTCGAGTCGGGCCGCGCTTTGAGGGTGCCGTACTATTCCCCCCATTCTCAATAGTAAACGGCATAGAAGGCCTATTTATGCGATTTTGACCGGCCTCTCAGTTGAAAACTATAGAGACAATTAGTTTCAAATTTGAACGTCATGTATTTTGGATCTTTAACCTCAAAACGTTAAGACGCAGAAACACGATTGGAAAAACTTTCCTCGATAGAAAGTTTTCCCAAAAGTTGCTCCAATCTTCTCATATTTATTCAGATTTATCGGAAACGATTCAACAGTTTTCTGTTCTTTTTTTTTTTTGGGTCCTTATTGATGAGTACTCAAATCGACGTGAAGTTTTTTTGAAATCAGGACTATACATTATTCACAATACAATTAAAACCTATTCAAGTGAAAACTCATTATTCCGCCCCCAAATTACGTAAGTGATAAGCATATGGTTAACTCTTTCGGACGTTTGATGCATGTATATTGACATCATTGTCTTTCTGAAACGCCTCATAGGCGTTAGTCTGTCCTGCGCTAATGCGAGAGTCGGACGTGCGCGTGAATGTATATTTCGCAGCCGTAGATTTCTGATCGTAATATAGAAAGTTATTCCTTGGTCTGTGGCAATAACCGCTGAAATAACGCCCTCTATTAAGCGGCTGAATGGTTATATTATATACTGTCAAACACGCCATCTGTTAGTATGTCGCTGAACGATTATGTGCGCAGGAAACCCACGTGGTTTTGATATGTACTTTGATAATATTTTAATTTTATATGTTGTCATTTACCTATTTTATTAAAACTTCGGTTTATTATTTTATAAAAAAATGAGAAAATTAAGAAATATTATTTTTAATTATTATAAAAATTAAGAAATTTAGTTGGTCGAAGATCTATGAGTAAATACCTCGCTGCTCGCGATGCAATAAAAAGGGGAAACAGGACGTCGCCTGTTGCCCTGCAGGTTGAAGACGATAATTTATTATTATTATTACAAGCTTTTATTTAGTTTCACATGTCCCGATGTTTGTTTGTTTGCCAAATTGTTGTAACTAATCAAAAATCCACTTCATGGCTACCGATAAATCGGTAAATCGAGTGACAATGCGAAATTATAAAGACAATGCGACGACCTCCGTGGCGCAGTGGACGCACGCTCGGATTCGAATGGGAGGTCGCGGGTTCGATCCCGCCACGGGCCACTTTGGAGTTTTATATTTTTAGGGTTCCATACCAAAATGGTAAAAATGGAACCCTTATGGTGAGACTTTCTCCGTCCGTCCGTCCGTCCGTCTGTCACACTCGATTATTTCAGTAACTATTCAAGCTATCGACTTGAAATTTAGAATAGTTATAGGAAATAGTGACCCGACGTCATAACAATCGTAAAAATTTAAAATTGTTTTTATTTTTATTTAAAAAGGGGGGAAAACCGGGTCGGCAAAATTTCAAAATGAGATAACAATATTGAGTGGGGTATCGTATGAAAGGGCGTTACTTGTGTATTCTAAAATTGATTTGACGGACGGACGGAGAAAGTCTCACCATAAGGGTTCCAATTTTACCAAATTGGTATGGAACCCTAAAAACGTGAAGCTGACCCTCCTTATCTCCGAAGTTTACCAATCGAAAATTCTGAAATAATTATGATTAGATATCAATGTATATTTTACGGGAAAATTAATATCAACTCTGTATCTATTATACTTTTTTTGGTATTAGCAATTAACCTCATAAAACAAAGTTAAGTTTGCGGTTCGGTAAAAAAGTGATTCTTAGGCCCGGTTTCCACCAAAGCAGAGCGGAGCGGAGCTGTGTTTGAGTAACTAATCAGATTTCGTCATTTTGACATCTCCGAAACTGAGGAGATGTCGAAATGACGAAATCTGATTGGTTACTCAAACACAGCTCCGCTCCCCTTTGGTGGCAAGCGGGCCTTATGGTTTAACTTTTTCTAATATAGTACGGAACCCTCAGTGCGCGAGCCCGACTCGCACCTGACCAATTATTTTTTATTTATGGGCATTCTTTTCTCATAATTTAACGTTACCGGGGTAAATAGGATTTTTTTTCAATAAATTTCCCATCCGCCCCGGTAAGCAATTACGCGGAGGCTACCGGGGTAGATGGGAAATTTATTTATTTATTTGAACGTAATCAACAGCGTTACAAAATATAAAATACAGTTGAAGTTAAAGCTAGAAATAAGGCCAAATATGATTACAATCAAGACACGCGGCAGCGTGTCAAGCCATGTTCAAGCAAAGGAACTGGCTAGCCAGCGCCAAGTGTAAGTTTACACGAACCACTTGGTGCCTCTTTTGACCCTTCTATAACTCAAAACCTCTTTGACGTAAACACATAAAACTACGTGTGTTTAATTATATCCAAGAACATATAGAAGCCCAAATTTCATGAAGCTAGCTCAAACAAGATATGAAGGTCAAAAAGTCGTTAAAATGCATACTGACTGACATATAGTACAAAAACCTAACCTACTTCCAGATGACCTAGAAGGATGAAATGTTGAATCCAGCTTGGTTACTGTGTGTAAGCGTAGGAAAAATTCAAAAAATAAAGAAAAGTCAAAAAATAAGGGGTGTTCCCATACAAACTAAATATATATCCTAAATCTAACCTATACTTCCAGATGACCTAGAAAGATGAAATTTGAAATCCAGCTTGGTGATTGTGTGTAAGCTTAGGAAAAAATCAGAAAATAAAAAAAAAAGTTAAAAAAATAAGGGGTGTCCCCATACAAAGTAACATATAGTACAAAAACCTAACCTACTTCCAGATGACCTAGAAGGATGAAATTTGGAATCCAGCTCGGTAACTGTGTGTAAGCGTAGGAAAAAATCAAAAAATAAAGAAAAGTCAAAAAATAAGGGGTGTTCCCATACAAACTGAAATATAGTACCTAAATCTAACCTATACTTCCAGATGACCTAGAAAGATGAAATTTGAAATCCAGCTTGGTGATTGTGTGTAAGCTTAGGAAAAAATCAGAAAATAAAAAAAAAGTCAAAAAATAAGGGGTGTCCCCATACAAACTAACATATAGTACAAAAACCTAACCTACTTCCAGATGACCTAGAAGGATAAAATTTGGAATCCAGCTCGGTAATTATGTGTGAGCGTAAGAAAAAAATCAAAAAATAAAAAAGTCAAAAAAAAAAAAAAAAACGGTGTCCTCATACAAAAAACTTGTAATACGCGCTAAACAACCATAGGTTCTACGTGCCTAAACCAATAATAGTATAAAAGTGAAGTACATATATTATATGAGATTCAATGAATAAATAAATACTTTATACAACCCGTTCGCTATAAGTTTGCCGCTGTCAACTGCCACGCGTTTAGCGTTGTCTCAGCCACTCAGTTCTAGTTCCAGTGAGAAAACGCTATACTGACATCATTTGACAGCAGCAAACTTATGTTGTACTAGCTGACCCGGCAAACTTCGTTCCGTCTAACAGTCGATTCTTTAATTTAGACATTGCAACATTAGGTACTTTATTTTTCTATCACTATTATCTCTAACATTCAAGAGAGTGTAGAAAATAGTATAAAAAAGAAAACCACGCAGCGGAAATGCAAGAAAAAGCTTTAAACTCAATACCTGCCTAGTTTTCTTTACAAAAAGTAATGATATCCCACCAAAAACATAAATGTAAAAAAAGGAGAGTCAAGTTCAATAGAAAAATTATGCTTAGCTGTCGGCTTCGCCGCAAAAAGAATGGAGATCTAAATGAGTGCCAAGTTCTATGTTAAATAGAAATTTGTATTTATAGGAACAAGAAAACAATATGAACAATTATTAAACTCTATTTCTTTGCTTTATTGGATACCTATAACAATTGCTGTTATTCAAAAATGTGAGATCCTAAAATAGGTTAGATTTGACTTGGCGAGTTTTTATCGGAATTAAAATGTTGTATAACTTTATAAAATGACTGATGTAATGAAAACTGGCCAAGTCAAATCTAACCTATTTTAAGATCTCACATTTTTTAATACATAACAGCAATTGTTATAGGTATCCAATAAAGCAAAGAAATAGAGTTTAATAATTGTTCATATATTTTTTTATTACAATTAAATAATATTTTTAACAATGTTCCTAAAAAATATTAAAAAACATGTTTAAAAATATTAAAAAATTGAGTCCACCACTGGTCGCGAAGCCTTAACGACCCAAGCTACCAGTGGTCAGGGTTCAAGAGTGAGGAACCTCCTCACAATGCGTGCCGTTTCCAGGACCACTGCTTTCTGTATACGGCCCTTGATCCAACAGTTGAGCGAAAGCTTCTTAAGATTTTGGTCGAAGTTTTTCGCTATAAGACCGTTAACTGAAACTGAAACTGACTATCGGAACAATAATCGTCGAGTTCACACTCCACATGGCGGTAATCTCATGAGCAAGGTCTAAGTACTTTAACAATTTTTCCTTCTCCGCTTTCATGAGATTCTCATCATGTGGAATGGTGATATCCACAATTATTGCACGGCGCGCCGAACGGTCGACTATTACTATGTCAGGTCTATTGGCAGCAATATACCTGTCAGTTATAATCGACCGATCCCAGTAGAGCAATGCACTACTATTCTCCAGAACTGACGCAGGGTCGTACCTATAGTACGGTATCTCAACATCTATGAGGCCATACTGAAGAGCAAGTTGTTGAGTTGTTACCTTAGAAGAACTAACAAAACGAGCCCAAACTCGACATGGCTAGCTCTATAAGTCTAGGAGATCCAGTAGTAGACTTCGAAGTATGCCTTCAGGTCACTCCACCAGGTCAAGCGGTAAGGTCTTCTCATAACTAACAAAACGAGCCCAAACTCGACACGGCTAGCTCTATACGTCTAGGAGATCCAGAAGTAGTCTTCAAAGTATACCTTCAGGTCACTCCACCAGGTCAAGTGGTAAGGTCTTCTCATAACTAACAAAACGAGCCCAAACTCGACACGGCTAGCTCTATACTTCTAGGAGATCCAGAAGTCGTCTTCGAAGTATACCTTCAGGTCACTCCACCAGGTCTTGTGGTAAGGTCTTCTCATAACTAACAAAACGAGCCGAAACTCGACATGGCTAGCTCTATACGCCTAGGAAATTCAGTAGTAGTCTTCGAAGTATACCTTCAGGTCACTCCACCAGGTCAAGTGATGATGTCTCCTCATAACTAACAATATGAGCCCAATCTTGACACGGCTAGCTCTATAAGTCTAGGAGATCCAGTAGTAGTCTTCGAAGTATACCTTCAGGTCACTCCACCAGGTTAAGTGGTAAGGTCTTTTCATAACTAACAAAACGAGCCCAAACTCGACATGGCTAGCTCTATACGTCTAGGAGATATAGTAGTAGACTTCGAAGTATGCCTTCAGGTCACTCCACCAGGTCAAGCGGTAAGGTCTTCTCATAACTAACAAAACGAACCCAAACTCGACACGGCTAGCTCTATACGTCTAGGAGATCAAGAAGTAGTCTTCGAAGTATACCTTCAGGTCACTCCACCAGGTCAAGTGGTAAGGTCTTCTCATAACTAACAAATGCCGTTATTTAGGATAACGAGCCCAAACTCGACGGGGTTATGTGGTTTAATTACTGAGTTCTACCATCTTCGAGCTCCATCTTATTTATTTTTCCATAATTTAACGTACCTACTTAAATTAACAAAAAAAATTCCCATCCACCCCGACCAACTATTACGCGGTACCGGGGCTTATGGGAAATATTGTCCCATCCAACCCGGTAACGGGGTAAGCCACCGTGGCGAATATTAATGTGGTGGAAATAGCCAATACATATTAATTTCAGTCAAGGACATTCGCGCGTTAGCGAAAGCGCTATTTTTGAAGAGCTGAATGCTACCATTTTTTTATTGAACAGAAAAAAATTAGCAGGACAGATTAATTTGTTTTGCTACTATCCGCTACTTGAAAGAATTCTGTATGGTGCAATATGCAGGAACACTATCCACATGAAACACAACACACAATTTTCTATCACTTTCTTCGACGCACGTTTCTTCCCGACACCGGGACATCCTCAGGAGATGTTGACTTCACAATGCGAAATCGTAGAAGTCTAAGTCGTAGTGTTCCTTTTAAAGAATAAAATAAAATATATATTTTTAAAGAATAATTTAATATAATTTTTTAAAGAATATTTTTTTTAAAGAATATAATTTTTTAAAGAATAAAATAAAATATATATTTGGATTATGGTAAGACGATCAAAAGGTCACCGTGTACCTACATATAGCTATAGATAGAAAAAAAATTCGCTCGCGGGCCACATGTGGCCCGCGCCACCACGCGCACTACCTACTAGTAAGTAGTATTAAAACCATTCCAAATTTCAAGTCCATAGCTTTAATAGTTACTGAAATAATCGAGTGTGACAGACGGACGGACGGACGGACGGACGGACAGACGGATGGAGAAAGTCTCACCATAAGGGTTCCATTTTTACCATGTTGGTATGGAACCCTAAAAATAAGGAAATCAGTAGGTACCTACGACGCGCCCCGGTCTGTCAAAATCGCTTGTGTTTATTCGATTCGTCTTCGTGGAGTGAAATTATATCTATATACCTACCAAATTTATTATTATTTGCACAATCAGCTTCAACTTCAATCACGTAGGTACCTACTTTTAAAGTATTGTATTCTTTCCGCGCCATCTATAGGCATTAGTGATAGTTTTTTTTACGTATTAATACCGCTTTCTGCCGTTGTGCTAGTGTTCGTACGTAAAAGTACCGAAATTCGCCGCATATTGCCAAACGGCGTGCTATATTGAAGACACGCCCCTTTTTCCGAAGTACTCGTAAAAACTGAAATGAGTTTTTTTCAATGTAAGGCCTAAACTTAACGAAATGAAATGAAATTCTTAATTTCATATAGGCTTAGATATAAGCTCTCATGAAAAGTCAAGACTCTACCGCCAGGTTCGGAAAGCAGGTTTGCACCGAGAAGTAGGTACTAGCAAGAAACTCGGTACTTGCTCTTTAAAAAAAAAATGTCTCAATATACAATTTTTAGTACTTAGTATGAAACAATATTTTTAAGATATCTCATGAGGAGATGGAAGCATATCACTATCGTTCCAAGAATCTTTGTTATTTAAAAATTCTTCAATGGTGTAGCAACCCTGATTTATTAGATGTTTTTGACAGTATCTTTAAACTGGTGCAAAGGTAAGTCCAAGACAGACTTCGGGATCATATTGTAGAAGCGTAACTCAACCCAACAAAGGACTTCTGTACCTTACGTTACGCAAACGGTGTGGCACTACAACTAACTTACATACCTAAGTTAGTTGTAGTGCTCCTTACAGACAGATAAATTCATATGGCAGTCGGGGGGCTGTTCTGAGGAATAGAAGATTCTAAGAGGTCCCCCGACTGCCATATGAATTTATCTGTTCAACTAAAATAAATAACTTGTTTCTTACTTTTTACTACAGTTTTATTAGTTTTATAACAGGGCAGTCGTGTGTTTTAATTTTTTAATTACTTATTTTTATTACCCTTTGGGTACGGAACCTGCAAATATGAAGTCAGTGCACCTATAATGGAGGTTGTAGGAGGGTACCGTACTGTATTCGGGTCAAGGAAAGCCATACGTTTGAGCCTCAGGTGTTAGGAAAATCGATAACCACGTGGTTTCCTCTTTTGCTAACTCGAATAATAATAAGATCAAAATAGCGTAATGTAGGAAAACCTATATCTCACTTAAATTATAAGAGCAAATTCTTTTTTTATAATTTGTGTCTTTGTTTCAAGGTTATTAGGTACGCATTCACGTCGCAACTACTGAACAGATTTGGCTGAAATTTGGAATAGAAGTAGAGTATACACTGGATTAACATAATTTAGCGGTATGTTCTAAATGTTAGTCAATATAAAATCATGGGCGTAATCTATTTGTTTCCTGTAAAAATTCATGGTTTGGTGAAAAACCGAAAAAATTAAGGAACTTCTTTCTAATCAATGATATAGGTAGGTAACTAATATATATGTCTAATATACAAAAGTCTCGTGTCACAATGTTAGTCAAATAATATATTATTATATTTTGGGAATAGGGCGTAAACTTAGTATTTATTCATCTTCATTTCATTATCCCTTGTACTTAGGATTTCTTGATGACGTAGGTAATTGGTGGAGATATGATGTAGATGTATCTTCTCATAACCAAGCAGCAAAGAATGAAGTTCATCCCACGTGGTATCGATCTGGCGCGTGGGAGAGGCTACCCGCCCGCCCTTAAGTTTGACCCCGAACACGTACATACGCGGCGCAAAGTAGCTGGATAGAGACATTGAGTTGCTATGTACTAGCGTACAGAGCTAATATTATATTCACTTGTTAGATAGGTACCTACTCGTACATCGTACATTTCACCAATGCTACTAATAAAGAGCAGGACAGATTAATTTGTCTCGGGTCTGGGTGTTATGGTAGGTACCTACTACCTTCGTTGTTTCTGTGCATAAGCTATTTACTAAGGGATCGGAGCAATGTATGTTATGTTGTCCACTATATATTAATATTAAAAAAAATTATTAATTTGTTCTGCTATAATCCGCTACTTGAAAAGAATCTGTATGGTACAATATGCAGGAACACCGCCCACATGAAACACCGCACACAATTCTTCCAACACTCTCTTCGACGCACGTTTCGTCCCGACACCGGGACATCTTCAAGAGATGATGACTTCACAATGCGTAATCGTAGAGTCTGTAGGTAGCAGATTCTGTCCTGCTAATTACCTATGGATTTCCGCAAAATAACGCTTGCTTCTATTCAATATCTAATAGCTATCTAATAGCTCTATTATGAATCCTTTGAGTTTTCATTAGACCTACGTACTGTATCTTAAAATACTGAATAATAAATATATAATAGAAATTCCTAGGATTTCTATATTAAAATGGTAAAAATATGGTGCAATTTCATCCGTCTCTGTCTCTCTGTCTGTTTGTCTATCAGTCTGTCCGTCTGTCCCTCTATTCGTCGTCGGTCTGGCTTTTTGTCTGTGCCAAGATTAAGTTGGGCTCTTATACCAACCTACTTAGGTAGTTTTGCAATCCACGGTTCCCGTAGTTTAACCCGCGCTCTACACTACTCGCGAAGTTGACCGAAGCGAGCAGTGTGGAGGGGCACTTCGTCTAACTTCGCCAACTTTTTTTAGTACTTCGGTAAACTTTCTGAGTACTTCGCCGAGGAACTTGGCGAGTAGTGTAGAGGCTACATTATAAAACCCGATATGGTATGTAGTTAATTTTATAAAACCAAAGTCCCCGATTGAAGTTATAATTCGTAACATCATTCCGGGAAGACTGAAACCTGTATGAAGGTTGAAAAGTAAGTAAAAAGTGGTCGCGCGCCTACTTCGAGGTGAAGTTCGGTTCAAGTTTAACGAACCGCCAAATCGAATGGACTGATGCAATGATTTATTGCATTTGCATATTATTATGACGCAATGCTCCCTGTTCTGAGAAGAACCCAAAATAAACTACGGTTCCAAGTTCCAACGCCTCTACGTTCAGACTTTTCTTGGTTAATATTCAAATTCTCGTTTTACAAATAGGATCCTCCGAAACGCCGAAATTTTTACTGTATAGGTATATGTCGGCGGAAGCGCCGCTGATTAAAAGTAATTGTGTTGACTTGAATAGATTTTTCTATTTTGAGTTGTCATTTAGATGATTACAAATCATTTAAACGATAGCTGATAGAAATTTGGTTCCAAAAATAAAGGTAAAGGTTTTAAGGTAAAAGGTATAAAGGTATAAAGGTTGGTAATAGTAAACGGAAATGGTAAGGTTTTCTATTGAAGGTAATTTTATAAAGGTAATTTTCAGGTAAATCCATGAACGATTTAAAGATTGAGTGTTAGACGCCGCCGAGTTTTCTTGCTGGTTCTTTCTCGCTAGGTTGCGGCATTCCGAACCAGTGTAATTTCTTTAAATAATTTAACATTGTTGAAACTTCCTTACAACGCCATCTGGCGGTATTATGTCATGATTCTAGTTGTTTAACGGATGCGCGCGCAATCGTGACGTAGTATCGCGCCACCTTCGGTAAGCCGAAGTGGGGACGATTCGTTGTTACTTTAGAGCCGGCTCAAGTCGGCCGAACACACTTTTGCAATGGCGCTTGTGCTGTCAACATCTCTTAGTATTGACACGGTTCATACCTAAATTCCAATAATTTTATATTTATATTTTTAAATTTTAAATTAAATATTTTAATCACTATTTTAGCTTAGAAAGTCGCAGTGTGGCCGATGCGGCTTGATGATTGATTTTAAATTCGTGTAAAGTTTCATCATCATCATCACCATCATTATTCGTTTTTGTTGACGGCCTCGCGCCGTCGCCTCGCTCTTGGCGCGTACGCCCGCGCCGACAGCAGCGGTGGGATAAGTGAATCTATGTTCCTCGTAACTTGTAAGTCTTGATAATTTTTATTTCTGTTTACATGTGCGGCGGATTGTCCGTTGATGTGCGCTGAAAATCACCACGTTTGCACGTTTCCACGCGTTAAACAAACGTGGCAGTAGTCCCACTAAAGGGAGGGACTGTATTATCTGCATCTGTGCGTATTAGGATCTACGCTTAGACCTGCTGAGGAAAGTTATTTATGTGCCAGGACTATCCGGTGAGATCAATCCAAATTTATTAATTTACATAAATAAACAATAAACAAGATAATTTTAAAATATTGCTAAGACACACGAGAAGTTATGAAAAGCTTGTCGCTAATTGAGGGTAGTCGTAAAAAAAAACAAACAAACAAAAAAAAAAAAATTTTTTTGTTGATAATTCTCAATCTCAGTACTCAGTACATCCAATATAGACGGCATTCTTCGGTATCGATCTGAGATAACATTTAGATTTCAGACCAGACAAATACTGTTTACAATAAGTTTCGCCTTTTAAATTTTACTTTGTTTACAGCTGTTACTTGGCTGCGTGTGTGTAATTGTTGGGAACCGGTTTATGAATCTATCAATACTGGGCCTCTGGTTTGGCTGAAACATGTTTTAACTTTTTATTATTGCAGTGTTGAATTTCATTTTTTTTTTAAGTGAAAAACCTATTTTCTGTCTAACAGAAATTAATATTTTATTTTTATTTTACAGAAATTAATCACAGTTTTTGGAGAAATATTATTTCAGGTTGACGCTTTTCTCGATGAACGAACATTGTTTTATCATCGGTTTAAAAACGAAGATGATAAATGATAATTTAGAGATTGAAAAGGTGGACGCTCTGGCTGCTATATTTCGAACCGAAGTGGTTTCGTTAAAGAGTAAAATAAAATTTAAGCTGTAATAATAATTATGTGAAATGAATCCACGGAGATTGTTTTACGTGAGTGTTTTTACTTCGTCTGCAAACAATGTTCAATCTATTTATGATTTCATTGTATTGGTATAATTTGTGTTTTATTTCCCCTACCTACAGTGAATCTATTTATGATTTCATTGTATTGATAAGATTTATTTCATTATGAAACAAGTGTTGGTGTAATTTATTTATACTGATTAAAAAATTTTCCTATCCAAAACATCCTTCCTACGCTGGCTGGCCACCATGCGTATCCTTAAACCTGGTCTATTTGGCTAGATCCCAGGATGGGTGATGCCTTTTACTTTGGCTAGATCCCAGGATGGGTGATGCCTTTTACTTTGGCTAGATCCCAGGATGGGTGATGCCTTTGCATGTTTTGGCTAGATCCCAGGATGGGTGATGCCTTTCCTTGTTTTGGCTAGATCCCAGGATGGGTGATGCCTTTTGTTTTGTTTTGCTAGATCCCAGGATGGGTGACGCTTTGCATGTTGTGCGTATTATTGTGCAGCATAAAAAAAAAAAAAAAAACAGCGCAAGGGTCGCGCTGGAATCAGCATGGCCGTGTCGGCGGAAGCGCCGCTGATTAAAAGTAATTGTGTTGACTTGAATAGATTTTTCTATTTTGAGTTGTCATTTAGATGATTACAAATCATTTAAACGATAGCTGATAGAAATTTGGTTCCAAAAATAAAGGTAAAGGTTTTAAGGTAAAAGGTATAAAGGTATAAAGGTTGGTAATAGTAAACGGAAATGGTAAGGTTTTCTATTGAAGGTAATTTTATAAAGGTAATTTTCAGGTAAATCCATGAACGATTTAAAGATTGAGTGTTAGACGCCGCCGAGTTTTCTTGCTGGTTCTTTCTCGCTAGGTTGCGGCATTCCGAACCAGTGTAATTTCTTTAAATAATTTAACATTGTTGAAACTTCCTTACAACGCCATCTGGCGGTATTATGTCATGATTCTAGTTGTTTAACGGATGCGCGCGCAATCGTGACGTAGTATCGCGCCACCTTCGGTAAGCCGAAGTGGGGACGATTCGTTGTTACTTTAGAGCCGGCTCAAGTCGGCCGAACACACTTTTGCAATGGCGCTTGTGCTGTCAACATCTCTTAGTATTGACACGGTTCATACCTAAATTCCAATAATTTTATATTTAT
Organism: Coenonympha glycerion; assembly: GCA_963855885.1. Taxonomy (NCBI): domain Eukaryota; kingdom Metazoa; phylum Arthropoda; class Insecta; order Lepidoptera; family Nymphalidae; genus Coenonympha; species Coenonympha glycerion. Next base: position 8,807,074 of record OY979650.1, read on the forward strand.
ATTTTTAAATTTTAAATATTTTAATCACTATTTTAGCTTAGAAAGTCGCAGTGTGGCCGATGCGGCTTGATAGTTTATTTTAAAAATTAGTGTAAAGTTCCATCATCATCATTATCATTCGTTTTTTGTTGACGGCCTCGCGCCGACATATACGTAGGTCTGAGAATAGGAAGTAATTTTATAAAATCAAAGTCCCCGATTGAAGTTATAATTCGTAACATCATTCCGGGAAGACTGAAACCTGTATTAAGGTTGAAAAATAAGTAAAAAGTGGTCGCGCGCCTACTTCGAGGTGAAGTTCGGTTCAAGTTTAACGAACCGCCAAATCGAATGGACTGATGCAATGATTTATTGCATTTGCATATTATTATGACGCAATGCTCCCTGTTCTGAGAAGAACCCAAAATAAACTACGGTTCCAAGTTCCAAGTTCCAACGCCTCTGCCCTCTAGATACGTTGAGAAATTCTCGTTTTACAATTAGCATCCTCCGAAACGCCGAAATTTTTACTGTATAGGTACGTAGGTCTGAGAATATAGGAAGTAAACTTTTTTTTTCATTACCTATTAATAAGTGAGAAATAATGTATAATGCCAAAACAACGTTCGCCGGGTCACAATTAAATTATAAAAATTCACTCCACGTTCACTCTGGCAGCTGGCTCATATTCTGCTTATTTTTTTTAATTTATTAAAAAATGAAATCTTGGCTCAATTTCCTGGCACTCCGCTCGGACAATGAGATTTGTGAATTTTGAGATTTCTGCACAGAATACGATGCTGTGTAGCAAAGTGATTGCTGAAATTGATTATGAGGTAGGTATACTGAACTAATTAAATTAACTGGGATCTAATTTATTTTTATGAAATTTGATTGAGTTTTCTATGCTGCATATTTATTTTTAGTTTTCTATGCTGCGTATTTATTTTCTTTTTATTTTTTACAGATTATATAATATCTAACTTGAATTAAATAATTTAGTAACAAAAATATAATTTGTCGAAATACTCTCATACTTATTCTTAAATTAAGCAGCTATGAAATTAGATAGACTAGTTTACTAATTTATTAATTTATTCGCACATAATATGTTTATCGTAATATTATAATAATTAATATACGAGTAAATAAAAAAAAACACACGCAAGGACGCCTAACGCACCGCGCCGCCGCGCCGGCTAGATCGCCTACATTTTTTGGGACATCCTACAATATTACCTAAGATATTATAGAAAAAATAAAAAAAGTCATGGATGAAAGCTTTTCTCTATCTAACTAATTATTATTAGTGATCAATACGATATTTAATTAAATAAACCTAAATTAATATTACGAGTACTTACATTTTTACTACAAATCCACCAGTTTATAACGATTAATTAAGAGACTTCTATATTTGAATATTTAGATGAGATTCCTAAACCGATGTTTCCCGCCTTTTTCAAGAGGGGCGACTAAGCCCGCCAAGCCGGTCCGCGAGACTGCCGTGCGCCATTTCCGAGAGAGATGGAGCAATCCATCAGCATGAGAGCAATAGAGATGCACACACAATCGTATTGAACGAGAGGAGCTTAGGGGCGGAAAATGAAAGGGGTTGATTCTGATTCTTGACGGAGGACGACTTTTTTTTTAATTTCCGAACCGAACGGCGCTTAACTGAATGAGCTTTATTTTTGAACGTTACCTTTCTTAAAAAGTCTAAAGTTAAATTATTTATTAATCATTATTGTCATTCCTTTAAATAGATATTACAAAAAGGTTATCGTGGGACACTCGGTAGAAACAATAACGCCTAAAATAAAACTCCATTTATATTTTCGTAAGTGATTTCACCCATCGCTCGATAGATCGCGCTGTCTTCAATTAGCCCGCGCTAACGAGTTCAATACAAAATCTATATAGGTACGAGTACCTACATGATTGCATTCGTGTCCATTTTTAAACTTTAGAAAAGATTTTCGTAGATTTTTGCCGAAGATAAACTTTGTTTCGAAAAATCTTTTCTTGCTTATTTTATTCACGGTTCGACCAATTTTGATGATTTTGTGTGTTTGCGTAGGTTCCGTTTCTTAAATTCCTACTACCGTGATAATGATAATGACGGGTCATGGGCAGGCCTCAGGAAAAGTAGGTACGATACAGTTTTGTGGGATACGAGTATGTGTGGTGTAGATAGAATACCTACAGATTTTTCATCACAGGTCAGCCACTAGCCAAGTGCAGGGTCTAAAAGTGGTCTTAGACGGTAATTGGTCTTGGAGGAGTCTTTTCCGGTTGGAGAGGTCCGGTAGGACCATTTTGAGATGTTTTGGTTGATCCTAATAAAAAAAATGTTTAGCGCGAACAAATATTTAATCCCAATAACTTAGTGTAGGTAATGCTAGTTACACGGTTTACAGAATTGGGAGCTATGGCGTCGCGCTAATGTGTCTCGTGTGAGACGTGAGATGGGACCATATAATATAATGTACTCTGTGGATGGGACTGATTTTGGCGCCGGGATAGACGCCAAGCCTTTAGCGGGACGCCTGCTCCTAAATTTATAATTCCCGCCTGAGGGAAGTAATTGTGGGGAAGGTTTTGTGAATCGTTGGGCAAAGTTGCCAGTGTAATGAATATCCGCCACACCATAAACCGAATGTCTCTTTCTTTCGGTAAGCATGTGAACCATGCATTACATGTGAACATGCAGTGGACGTATGTGGATCCAGTTTATGCAAGAGAAAGAGAGAATGAGTTATGACTTATGAGAAGGTATGTATGAGACGTCTTTCACGTAAATAGGTTCAAAGCGTAGAATGAGTAGACCTATTCTGTTCAAAGCGTAGAATGAGTAGGTAATATTCTGTTCAAAGCATGATTGAATAAACTTAGGTAGGTATATATACATATACTTTTTTTTCTAGACAGAAAATGCCTAACGCATACGCACTTGCACCCACTAAAAACTGTCTGTTTCCATGACGGACCCGCTGGCGGAAGCACGGGATTCACTTTCGCATTCACCGCGCTCCCGGTATATACCTACTTAATCAAAGGTATAAAATATGTACTATGGTACTATTACTAAGGCCTATTATAATGATATTCTTGGATTGCATTTGTGAAAATTGCAATTACCAAACTCCAATCAATGTCATTGACTCCCTAATCCCTATGAGATTGTTTCCTTCAGTCCGACAAGGCTCTCTTGGCACTTGAATGACGTTGACAGGAGGGCGTTGTTATAGAACAAAGGCAGCCAGAAAATAAAATCTCAATTTTACTTCAATTTTAGTTTCATTTTAGTTAATACAATACAACATACAATAACGATGTACCGACACAGCAAACTATCAAACAGTATCACAAGATAGCAGCTTTAGTTCCGATTTAAGCCACGCGCCATGATTGCCTTGTCGCCAATGTTGTCTGTGGTCAATGAGATAACAAAACTCTCCCAGTCTGTGGTACTCATGTGACATGTGTGTGACATTGACATCTCGGAGATCGTATGACATTGACAAATTAACCAACACTTGACACATGATAGTTGACAGCCATTGGGCCATTGATCAAAGAATTTGTCGTTTAATTTTTTACAAAATAACAAAACTAATTAATTAAAACTATGTAAAATTCTAAATTAAGAAAGCTATGTGTGTGTGTAGTAAATATCGTGACATATTCAATTGATGTTCAGAAGCATAACATTGATGGGTTACAGAGTGACCGGCTCAAAATGTCTCACTGTTTGTCTCGGTTTCACCTTTGTGATGGGATGTTACTTGGCTTCCCTTCCTATATCATCAGGTAACATGCAATCTTCTGTTTAAAAATCAACGATCCAATTCTCTTCTACGGCTGCCTTCTACGTACTTCTATTTCCTTCATAGAAGATTGTCTTCCCTGCAATATTGCCCACCATAAAGATTGCTTTTTTTTAATATGGATAGGCTTAGGTACTCAATGATGAGGTCTAGGATGGAGCACGCTTGCCTAGAAAAAGCCTATTCACTCCTTTCGTTTTCAAGAATATGTCCCAAATATGGGCTCATTTTTACTCCATTGCAACCTGATAATAAGTGATGAATGATGATGCAGCCTGTAGGTAAAGATAATAATATTAGACTTGAAATTGTATCTGATACTACACAGAATCGCATCAGATTTTTTGCTCTACAGCTGTACTTGTTCAATTTTGGCTTTTTGGCCACAAATGCTGCAGGAATTGTGCATTTCTCAAGGATAAACAGCCCATATACATTTATAAAGGGTATAAGCCAAATCAGTTTCTATTTTGTGGTGTGATTGAGTAATATGATTCACATAATAGGATAAACTTGTTAACGCTTTTGTTTGATTCTTATCTGAATCTAATCTCTTATTACTTTGATAACATATTGAAAATCAATCATGAAGTTATAAAAATGAATTATTTTATGATTTCAGAACAATCAAAACTACAGCATATAACATCGTCACGTTATAGCAAGAAAAAACTAGCCATAATAGTACCATTTCGTGATCGATTCGAAGAACTTCTAGAATTCGTACCACATATGCATCAGTTTCTAAGCAAACAAAACATACCCTATCACATATTTATCATACAACAAAAAGATAGCAACAGATTCAACCGAGCATCCCTTATTAACGTTGGATTTTTGTATACAAAGAAAAATTACGACTACATAGCTATGCACGATGTGGATTTACTACCGCTAAACAACGATTTGAAGTATGATTATCCGAAAAATGGAGTCTTTCATATATCATCACCTCAAACTCATCCGAAATACCATTATGATACATTTATCGGTGGTATATTGTTGATAACGAGAGAAGACTTTAATCTTGTGAAGGGTATGTCGAACAATTATTGGGGATGGGGCTTGGAAGACGATGAATTCTACGTTAGACTGAAGGAAGCAGGAATTAAAGTTAACAGGCCAGACAATATTAGCACAGGAACTGAGAATACTTTTAAGTAAGTATCTTAGGCTGAAATAAGCAAGAATTTGTTATAGTGGCAACAGAAATACATCATCTGTGAAAAGGGGTTTGAATATTTTTGTATGGAAGCTGGCATAGCGACCCGCCGCCATTTTGATTTTTTTTCGAAATCGCGGCGCACGATGAATGTAGTATGTATAGATAGAGGACACATAGACAAACAAATAATGTCAAGTAACATAGTACCCCAAAGTGTCACGTTACCGAGATATTTGAAGGTAAAGACAGACATATGAGGACAACAACAATCATTAAAAATAGACTTATTACGTGTCTACAGGCGTCAGATTGTATCCAAATAATCGTTTCTAGGTTGATTATTATTATTACTGTTTATTAGAAGAGAGTAGGTACATTACATAATACCTATAGTATATAATGATAGTAGTAGTTTTCTCGTGCTCCTAGTAGGTATTATGTAGTGTACCTAATAAACAGTTATAATAATAATCAACCTAGAAACGATTATTTAGACACAATCTGACGCCTGTAGACACGTAATAAGTCTATTTTTAATGATTGTCGTTGTCCTCATATGTCTATCTTTACCTTCAAATATCTCGGTTACGTGACACTTTAGGGTACTATGTTACATGACATTATTTGTTCGTCTATGCGTCCTCTACTCATACATACCACTTAAATCGTGCGCCGCGATTTCGAAAAAAAATCAAAATGGCGGCCAGGTCGCTATGCCAGATAGTTTCAATCCCCTTTTAAGTGCCTTTCGTAACATGTGATAATTTTACCTGACGTACCAAAGCGTATTTTCATCACTAGAATTTGAGAACTATGATAGACATTTATGTGTATAATTTGCCAATATAAAAACAAATGAAATAGAGATTTTTCAGTTTTGGTGGATTATAGCATAATTATTTTAATATTCCTTTGCCAATTGTGAACTTCTGCTAAGTAAAGCTTGTTTCTAAAACCACTGTCCATGTTGCAGGCACATCCATGACAAAGCCTATCGCAGACGAGACATGCGCAAATGCTTCAACCAGCGCGAAGTGACGCGCCGCCGTGACAGGGTGACGGGCGTCCATGACGTCAAGTACAGGATACACAGCACTCATGACGTCACAATAGATACATTGCCAGTGACAGTTGTCAATGTTGAGCTGCTTTGTGACAAGTCTGTCACACCGTGGTGTCAATGCCCTGAGCCAGTAAAGGTTAAAAAGAGCTTAAAATAAAGTTCTTCCAGTAAAGATCATGTCATAGTAGCCACATTGCCTGTGACAGCGGTCTATGTAGAGCTGATTTATGACAAACATGTCACCTAGTGGTGTTATTGACTAAGTATTAAAGACACATTGAAGATCACAATATAACAAACCGGTGTCACAAACAATCCAGCTAAAGTTACTTCTATTTAATATATTATGCCGGACATACACACTATCGTTCATAGGTATAATTGTCATGTCAATCCAGGCCACATTGACATACTATCTGTTTACCCAATGACGAAATACACTGCTATGACGGGAAAGATGTGATGTATGTTGAAGCCAAAAATTTCTCAAATATGGCGTCGCGCTTCATACATTTCGGTACCGCTGACAGCACAGTGCTGCCGGTCGCATACATTAGCGCCATTTTACAATTTTGACAAAAAGCCGGCTTCAGGGCGGAGCCTAAAAATGTATGTCAATCTGCATGATACCAGATACTCTGATCTGATGATGTATGGCCGACGTTTGGCTATACACCGAAATGTTGAACATTTGAATTTTGAAATTTTGAAAAATCTTTAGTTTAGTCTACCACTAACCTTACTGCTTCAAAATGATGTTCAAGACTCATTTGGTATACTTAAACATTTACCAATTAACTCAGTTAGTTTTAAGTATAATATCGACTTTGTACATAAAGTGATTAGAATTAGTAAGCAACATAAATTATTTATTTGTATTGGTATTGAGCTTTTTTTAGAAAATTGGATATGTTGTTACTTATTTAAAAAATCGAATACAATGTAATGAACAATGTATACATTTTTTTATAAATAAAAATTCTTTTGGATACTCTTTGGCAGTATTATTTTACAATCTAGTAATCTAGTAATATCCAATAACACAAACACTAAGTAGGTACACCGCAAGCGATTTAGATTACTTATTGTTTCTTATTGGGTACATTACTTTAGAATTTGATATTTGGAGTAATAGTGTTGACGCATACATTAGCGCCATTTTAGTTTAGGGGGAGCCTATAAATACATGCGTGACGTCACTAAGTGCTGATCCCTTCAATCGAAGAGTACTTTTTACCTTCAATTAGTAATATTATATATTCGGTGCTTATATGGTCTCGCCTCTTGAATTTCAATGGTGCCAATTCTGTTGTGCAAAATCTCTGAACTAGTTTGACGCGTCTAAATATCGTGCTATCCTTTTCCATGGGGAGCATTTTTTTGCCATACTATTAGTAATATTATATATTCGCTGCTATTATACTGCTGTTAAAAAACCAAAATACACTGTCAATGAAGAAAATATTGTCTAAGAGCCGCACCTAAGTCCATGGCCGCACCTACAGCGCTGTAGGCCTTCACTATTTTTTTTTAATATAAATACTAAAAAATAAAACAAATTTCTCTGTACTCATACATTTTATTGAATATGCAAATTAATCATACGTGCAAGACATTTATTAAATAAAATACAATAAACTACTAATTAATTAATTATAACTCCGTTGTTATAATAGAGTTTAATTCTATATCGATTAAGCATTCTATACCCTATAGGTCTATTAGGGTGAAACATAAAAATACTTGATACTTTCGGATCTATGAATTATATTTTTACTATAATGTTACGTAAAATAAATCTAGAATAGTCTAGATTCGTTGCTTATTCTTTAACACTATCGACTATAATAAACTAACCATAAGACATTAAAGTATATCGTGCAAAAAGCGCGTTTGACATAGTAGGGGAGCCCAAGAGGGGATTTTGATAGTTACTCGAGCGTCGTGGTAACATATTGGATTTTAAATATTGAATGGAAGCAGGCGTTATTTTGCGGAAATCCATAATTAGCAGGACACAATGCGAAATCGTCGATTTCGCATTGTGAAGTCAACATCTCCTGAGGATGTCCCGGTGTCGGGACGAAACGTGCGTCGAAGTGATAGAAAATTGTGTGTGGTGTTTCATGTGGTGTGTTCCTGCATATCACCACACAGAATCCTTTCAAGTAGCGGATAATAGCAAAACGAATTAATCTGTCCTGCTAACATTGGATTTTTAACATTAGATGCTAAAATAAATGAGGTTGTATGATGTATGCTATTTCAGTAGTGAAAAAAAATTTCAGGTTTTTTACTATCATGTACTTTCTAAGAGTATACCTTTCAGGGACAGATTTTTTTTTTGATTTTCTGAAAACGTGTATTAGCTTCCCCCACCAATGAAATAGCAAACTTCATATAACCTCTTTTTCATTTTAGCACCTAATATTTACACACGTTCATTCACGTTGTTTTCTTTGAACGTCCCGCATGTTTGTAATTTATTTTTCGAAACTTCCTTTTACTATGTGCAATTATATTAAGAGTTGTAATTAGAATTAAAACCTAGTATTTAAGACCCTTAACTGTATTAGTTACAACTTGTTCTAATTGCCAAATAAATAAATAAATAAATAAATTTATAATGCAATAAGATCCTCACGACACTAGTAACTAATGATTTATCATCGCGGGCTCCCCTACTAAGACCTAAGCTATTTATAACGTTTATTAAAATACTAGCTTATGCCCGCGTGAATTTTGGTTTTAACAATCCTGGAATCCTGGATTTACCCGGGATTTTTTTTTCATTTCACTGATAAAAAGTTATATAGATCTAATGTTTTTAAACCCTTAAAAAATTCACAAGTGACTAAAATAACAATGTGTAACTAATGATAAAAAATTCAACATTAGTTCCAATAATTTTTAAGATTTTGAAAATGATTTTAAAATAGTTAATTAATTAATTTTAAAATGTAAACAGTACTACTGGCAATGAATCGATTTTTCCACTGTAGGCGAAGATTACGTAAGGTATATTGATTATTCGGAGCAGCGGCAGACGTGATTAATGAATCTCAAATCTGAAGACTAAAATGGAAGGGTAAGCTCAATGTACACCATCATCATACAAGCAAAAGTAATCCTTTAAAATTCCTACAAATTACACGTAGGACCTTTTTTGTAACATTTGGCCGCGCGATAGACCGGTTCTTGTATTTATGTCTACGCTTAAAACTGATTTTCTGAGATTCGCCCTTTTCGCACTCAACTAATATTAATATTACTTATATTAATTATAATAATCCTAACACGCATAAATTGTGATTGGCTTCACTAAAGACTAAAACCTTATAAGATACTAAGTGACGAAGGGAACTATTCCTTTCTCTCAGACAGATAGACCTCAGTAGGGTTAGTACAAGTTTTTGTACAAATTTCGAGTCGACTCGCTTCGCAGAAACGAATCGAGCTCCTCCATACATATACAGCCAACGCCATCTATGGACAACCACTGGCATGCAATTGTCAATAGATTTTTTTTTTACGATTGATAGGTTACGCTTGACCACAATCATGTCCGATGGGCAGAAATGATGAGGTCTAGGATGGTGCGCGCTTGCCTAGAGAATGCCTTTTCCCTCTTCTCTTCAAGGCACCCAGATTGTACTTGGCTGGGAACACGGAAGCTGGAAGGATATTCCAAAAAGATGGCGCTTGCTGTAAATGTATGGATCGATCCGATTCGTTTGTGCGAAGCGAGTCGACACGAAATTGGTCAATAACCTTTACTAAGACTAACTCTACAGAAATTACATTATACATCTCAATAAAAAAAATTCCAACCCGAAGGATGTATAAGGACAAGGTTTCCCTCACGATCCGCAGTTGAAAATGCTTTCGTTGTAAATTGTACACTAGTATGTCTGAACATATCAATGTACAGTTGACATCAAAAGAGGTTTACAATAAGGGCATAAAACTGCTTTTTTTTTTTCATTTGTTAGTCACGCTGTCATCCGTGAGGAGTTTTGATGAAATCTTCTCCACTTGCACTGTTTACTCTCCTGACTTGGCAGCACCAGATTGATCTTCTGTTTCTGGCAAAAAAAAAAGTAATATTAACACTGATAAGAAAACTCAGGATATGGGCACGATTTAAGTAAACCATTTTCATACAAGCAAACAGTAGCGCCATCTGTCAAAATTCTATAGATGGCTGCTGAGCGAACTACTGTCTCCAGGGTATAAGCTATGTTTGAAATTCCAGCCAAATCGGTTCAGTAGTTGTGACGCGAAAGTGTAACAAAGATCCATCCATCCATACTTCCAAACTTTCGCGTTTATACTCTGTCCATTCGTTTATTTTCTTTTTGACGCATGACACGACAGATATGGCAATAACGAGGAACCAGAGAGAGACTTTACCTCTCTTTGGTCCCTCGCTATCTTATATGTTTCACTTGTCAAAAAGATAATACTGCCGTCCTCAAGCTAAAACGTCGTTAACCAACATTTGGCCAAAATCGAGTTTTTAACGCTATCTTACTCAGAATTTTTTTTTCTATCGATCTATCTAACCGGTATTTTCCTGGGTGCTGTAGTTTTTGATTTAGCAATGAGAAGAACGTCGTTAAATGATTACCTATTCATATGATAACAATACTTAAACGTATTTAACTAACATTGCCAGTCTAAAATGACTCAAAGGGGCTTTAACTTTCAATGATTCAAGGATTTTCTCTTTAAATCCTTAACTTAAATGTCGTCACTGATATCTGAGAGCTTAATTATCATTAAAGTCACTCAATTCATTGACTAAAATGTCTTTAATGACGCATAAACGCATTATAGCCTTGTGATATTTTGAAACAAAATATTGTTTCCTAGACTTAAATGACTCTATTCCACAATACATAACTTAAATGTCTCTATCTCATCCTCGTGAATGACTTATCACTGATTCTTGTGAATTATTTAGAGCGCCTGCGAGAGCTTTTTAAAATCCGCGGCGTTTTGTTTTGTGCGTACGAAATACTGATTTCAATTATTGTGTATTATCGAGTGAGTTATCGATGACATAAACAAATATTCACCTTAAAAATGTTTAGTTAGATACATTCGTATCGTGTTCGACGTGTTATACGAAAGTAACTTTTGTTGTACCTAATATAAACACGCCGGGCCGGCAGAATTAACGGAAGCAAAAAAAGAAAGAACTAATTTTTTTTCGTAACACTGGCCGGTGAAACTTAAACTAACTTTAAAATTAACTTTTTAATTTAAGTTTTAATTGGAAAATGGAAAATTACTCTACAGACACTTTCTTCATTTGTTTGTTTCTTTTCATTCATACATCTCTATCGACTGCTTCCAAGTTTTTTTTGTTCTTAAATGTCATATAAAACGTATTGCAGTTTTATGAGGCGTTTGTATTTTTTTTAATTGATTAAGTACAAGCGTCTAAGTATGCCTGATTTAACGCTATCAGTAATCATTAGAGCAGATGAAATAAGAATAAATGGTCAATTATTCAGATTGATTGCTATGTAATTTCGTTGATCATTATCAGCGATTCATCGTCACATCTGACGTTATGGGTTTGACGAATTCGTCTCGTGAAGAGGAAAGGAAAAGGCAGGAAAAGATGTACTTTAAGGAGAGATGACCGTTTTCTATACCGTAGATACTGGAGGAGGTTTGAGAAGTAAGAGTGATTGGGCAGACAGTTCGTAGAAGATTCAAATAAGTCCGGAAAGGCTCGCATTTGCGCCCACCGAAGCATTTTCTTTCTTCTTTCTAAAACTTGAGAGACACCATCGCGCAAATGGACTATACTTTGCTCGAGAACATCTTCATTGGGACTTCGACGAGTTGGATCGGGTTTTCTTCACTTATGAATGCAGAATGCTGTTAGTTGAGATTTTTTTTAATAATTGATAGGCTTGCGCTTGACGACAATCATGTCTGTTAGACATAAATGATGAGATCTAGGATAAAGCGCGCTTGCCTAGAAAATTCCTATTCACTCTTCTCTCGTAGGCACCTAGAAGGAGAGAAAAACAACCCGCTACGAAACCGCATACAAACCACTAAGGTGTTTCCTCACCTTAGCGGCTCGTATCACAAACGTGGAAGAAAAACGCTTCGTTCGAGTACACTGGAAATCAACCATACAAGGATGCCATTGGAAGCTGCCTTCCAATGGCACCAATATGGAGACGGAAAGTATTGCGTTATATCCAGTCTAATTTTGAAAATACAGTGCCATGTGGCAGTGGCTCAGTTATGGTCATGTTTAAAAGCTCGCACGGAGTTGCTGATAGTCGGAAAACATTGTATTTTTAAGTTTCTTAAAGATTTATTTGAAACCTAAAGAAATTTAAGTATTATAGCTGTAAGGTATAACAAAATAAAAGAACTTTCAAACAACTTGTTATTTTAATTGTTGTAGTTAGCGTCACTTTTATTTGAAAATCTCAAATATTTATAATCAATGCCAACCTAAAACGTCGGTACGACTGCGTCATCTGTAATTAGCCACATTTAAGTTTAGCAATAGTCGCCAAAAAACGCTACTGTAAACAAATAATTTCTATTTTTCTAGTCTAAAATGTCTTTAAGAGACATTAGCCGCATTTAAGTGTTTCTTTTGACCTAAACTATAATGTCGTTAAAGTCTTTAAGAGACATTTAAGTTTAGAAATTATATAATTTTTTTAAGTTTCGTAAAAACCTAAAAAAATTAAATGCAATCCAAGCCATAAACGTCTTAAAGGGTAACTTAACGACATTTGAGTTATGTACATACAAGACATTATTAGAAAAAATGCTAGACTAAAAAGCCAAAACTCTCCTCATTTAATTATTATTTACCCTAGAAACTTAAAAATACAGCTAATCGAAAGTGCTCTGTGAGATCTACATTTTCATAGTTTCAAGTTTTGCATACGTTTATTATTAATCGAATAGCGTCATTTTCTAATAAATTCCCGCTTTTTTGATCATATCTCAAAACTTGGTTTTGGTAGTTAACGACATTTTAGCTTTAGGACGGCAGAATAAACGAATGGACAAAGTATAGAAAGGATTCGGTGATTATAGTGAGATGTGATCACTGATCTTTATCTCCGGATTGCTGACTGTCAACGTAAAAATGAAGACACTTGATTTTCGCCATTTTGGCGCTGATTGTTGCGTAGCCTGGCGTGAGCGTCCATGGAACTAAAATAAAATGATATTCAAAACGACGTTCCACTACCAAGAAATTTCAATTTAGTACCGTGGACGTTCAGGGGTGGCGCTTCAAATCGGCACAAAAAAGGAACTGTCAGATGCATTGAGTTATAAACTAAGGAGTTAGGGTCAGCGCTAAAAAGTGTCCGAAGTGAATGACATACAAAACGCTAAAAGACATACAATCGCACTTCAGTCTCGTGTTTGAAAATTAGGCAGTATAGTAGACATAAATTACAATGTTTTAGTTTGTTTATAAAAATACTCATGTACCCTCGTTTATATAGGTTTTCTCTGGACACTTTTTGGTGAATTTTGTATTACACCCCTCATCCATAGATTTAAATACCTATGGTCAGATGTATAAAATGATTAATCGGAAGATAGAGATCAGTGGATATGATGTAAACTCGCTACAAACCTTGCTTGACATCTTCCAGCAGGTCGTCCACCGACTGCTCCCAGTCCTCGAGGTCGTCGGCGCCCACCTGCTCCTCTCCCCCGCCCTCCGCCGCGCCCGCGCCGTCCTCGCCGCCCGCCTTGCTCACACCTGCACAGAACAGTGTTTTAGTTTTCATATTGCTACGAATGAACTTTATTACAAATGGAATAAGGTTCATAATCGCTGTTATCTGCTGTCCCCTCACCTTGATTGTCGTGTCCGTTGCTCTTCGCGGACTCTGCTTCAGGCTCGGGCTCGTCCTGGTCGTCGTCGTCGTCGTCCTTGGGCGCGGTCTTGCGACGCTCCCACGTGCCCGAGTCGTCGTCGCTGTTACCTGCTGTCCCCTCACCTTGATTGTCGTGTCCGTTGCTCTTCGCGGACTCTGCTTCAGGCTCGGGCTCGTCCTGGTCGTCGTCGTCGTCGTCCTTGGGCGCGGTCTTGCGACGCTCCCACGTGCCCGAGTCGTCGTCGCTGTTACCTGCTGTCCCCTCACCTTGATTTTCGTGTCCGTTGCTCTTCGCGGACTCTGCTTCAGGCTCAGGCTCGTCCTGGTCGTCGTCGTCTTCGTCCTTGGGCGCGGTCTTGCGACGTTTCCACGTGCCCGAGTCGTCGTTGTAGTTGTGGGTCCTCTTGCTCGGCTCCACTTGTTGGTTTTGGGCCTGGAATATTATAAAAACGTGACTAAATGGAGCTCTATTACACAACCTGGTTAGAGTAGGTAATTTAATAAGTAAACACTCGTGCCACAATTAAATGTCGACATTTAGATGTTAGGTTGGCACAACTGGGCCTCACCAGAAGGCCGCTCTTCTCGTTGAGCAAGTACACGAAGAGCTGGTGGTGTCGCCAGGTGCGCAGGTGCACCTCGGCCGTCTCCTCGCTGTCCAGCAGCTTGTGGCACAGCTGGCACTGGATGCAGTTCAGCGGCTTGAGGAACGAGCGCCCTACGCCGCGCTCCGTGCTGGAACAATTCATAGATGAGAATAGCTGTACTGTGTTTGCAGAAATTGCACTTTTTGAGTTATAACAGCTAACATTCTAGAAAGTGATGACGGTTTGGACGTGTGTGTATAAAGCTAGGTCCTCATCAAAGAATGCCTGTACTTACTTACCTACCTATCGTCAAGCAACGGCCGCGCCGGGGCGGCGCGCAATCGCACGTTTTTATTTTGCTACTAGCTGTTGCCCGCGGCTCCGCCCGCGTGCAGTTCGTTTTTTCTACAAAAATGTTTCCCGTGGAATTTCTTAATTTTTCCCAAGATAAATGAGTGGTCCCTGGGTTCGATGGACCCGTAAAGGAGTCTTCTTCCAATCTCTCCTGTCAACGTGCTATCTTCTTTCACACAATGTACCTATATCTTCTTTGGTCTTCCTCTACTTATAACACTCTGTCGAAATCGCTTATGTTACTCAATTCGCATGGAGTAAGACAGAGTGGGGCGTGTCATCGTGGATTGTAATATCTATACTAACCAAACTTATCTTATTCTGAGATGATACCAACGCCCAGATATTGTAATTAAGCATTCTGATGCGCTGCTGTGTACGTAGCAACCAGTTCCTGCTACGTACGGGTTATCTCCTATAGTTATACCTAGTTGCACGATCAAAAGGACGATTTAAACTGTCGATATTTCAACCCCGTTTTGATTGTGCTACGTAGATAAGTAGCTATAGATTTTTTTAAACATCCCACTGGTGCTCTCAAATTTTTCAGGATGAAAAGTATCTTAAATGTTGACCGGGCATATATATAAAGTAGGATCATAAAATTTCATTTAAATCCGTTACTTGAAAGACGCCTGCTTTTCCTGTTTTTGTAATGTTTTCTTTCCCGCGGAAACTCGATTGGATTAATAAGTTTTACTATATATATATTTTGTTAAAGAGGCAACATAAGGTATCAGCATAACAAATTTTACTAAATTAAGTTCATTAGTTGTTGTTTACAAAGCTGTTAAATTAATTGCAGTAATTTTTTAACTATCCCACGGGAACTCTTTATTTTACCGGGATGAAAAGTATCCTATATGTTGACCAGGGACATAAGCTACCACCACACAAAATTTCATTGGAATCGGTCCAGCCGTTCCAAAGATTAGCCCGTACAAACAGACAGACAAACAGACAAACAGATAAACAGACAAACAGAGAAACAAAAAATTTGAAAAAAATTTAAATTAGTGCTATTTCACTTCTTACATCCCCCTGACTCCGTTTTTAGCATTTTTTTTATTTGTACAGAAATTCGACCTCTACAGATTTATTATATGTATATGATATATGATTTGAAGATATTTGTTTAATCTGTATAGAGTAAGGCATAAATATTCTACATTAAATTTCCGTTCTAAAAAACATATTTACTAAATAAGCTTCACAACAATTATTTATTTTTAATTCACAATTTTAACAGTAAAAGCAGTTATTGTGAGTTACCGGTAGGAGATAGGCATATGCTATCGTGGACTTTTTTTACAGTTTTTGATAGGTTCTTTAATATTGTAGAACAGTGTTTTATTCTATCCTCGATAGTTTCCGCAGCGCACGCGATGAAAGCAATTTTTTTTGCAATGAAGCATATTAAACATACATTTATCCTAACATACTTCACAGTCTTACGAGTACTGGGTTCAGGAATGGATCCAAACAAGTTAAACACAAGAAATAAGTGGAAAGGTCACTTACCTATATGCGGGCAGCATCTCTTGCGTCACATGTGTGACGTCATCTCCCTCCTTGTAGTCCAGCACGGTGTCCTCCCTGTCAATGGGCTTGGGCTTCTCCTCTACCTCCTTATCTTTATCTTCTTCTTTTACATCTCCGTCCTCCTTCTTTTCTCCATCCTTCTCCTCAGTTGTCTCCTTCTTGATTTCTACACCTTCCTCGTTCTGTGGAGATGTTATATTTTAAAACACAAAATAGAGCTATTTATAATAAGAATAAGTATCGTTTTTTACATAAACTTACACATGTGGCTTACAAAAAGTAGATAATTATAATTTGATACTATAATTATTGTGGTTGGAGCATTTGCCCTGTAGTATTGTACCACCTGCATATATGTCTAGTCACTGGTTTACCTCTTGTCCTTCAGTGTTCTTGTCCTTGTCAGACTCGGCGTCGGCTTGGTTGTCGCCGTCCTTGTCTCCGCCCTTGTTGCGTCGGTCGGAGCGTTGCGAGCGCTGCCTGTTGTCGCGGAGATACATTTGCTCCATGCTCAGTGTTGAGAAGACCACCTGCATAGCTGTTCAGTGTTTACCTCTTGTCCGTCAGTGTTCTTGTCCTTGTCAGCCTCGGTGTTGGCTTGGTTGTCGCCGTCCTTGTCGCCGCCCTTGTCGCGTCGGTCGGAGCGTCGCGAGCGCTGCCTGTCGTCGCGGAGATATATTTGCTCCATGCTCAGAGTTGAGAAGACCACCTGCATAGCTGCCTAATGTTTACCTCTTGTCCTTCAGTGTTCTTGTCCTTGTCAGTCTCGGCGTCGGCTTGGTTGTCGCCGTCCTTATCGCCGCCCTTGTCTCGTCGGTCGGAGCGTCGCGAGCGCTGCCTGTCGTCGCGGAGATACATTTGCTCCATGCTCAGAGTTGAGAAGACCATTACTGAAAAGAAATGCAAATCATTTTTACATGTTTACTTATTTGATCTTCTACTTGTGGAACTGCGTCATCTTCTCGTGTTATTTCTTTTGGTATAACTTTCTTACAATCTGGCATTATCTATATAACGTAAGTAGATAATGATGCTGAAGCCAGAAGGCCCATTTACCTACTAATACTTAAATATTATTGAGAATCGGGCTTGATAATACAGAACCCTCAGTGCGCGAGCCTGACTCGCACTTGACCAATTTTTACCTTTTGGGTACAGAATCCTAAAAAAATCATATCTAGCTAAAGCTTTTTATCTGTCTTTAGAAATGAAAATTACCTTCCGGCTTAGGCTTGGAGATGTTAGTGTCCTGCTTGTCCTGCAGCTGGCGCAGGTGCTCCGCGGACAGCCGATGCTCGTCCAGCTCTATCCTGGTCGGCATCTCCTTGTGGCACGACGTGCAGGCGGGGTGCAGGTACTTCTTCAGCTTGCGATGCCCCACCGTGGTGCGGTGGATTGCGCCGTCCGCCGCGTACATGTCGCACATCGCGCAGTAGAAATCACGCAATGGTTGCTGACCCGTTTTGCGAGTGCGCTTCATTTCGCGGATCTGTGGGGTTTTCACTTACATAAGAACAATACCTACAATAAGAATAACATCTGATGAAGCAACAATGAATAACGAAGTAGGCGTAGCGCTTATGTGATTCTCTAACGAGCGTCAGTTCCACATACTCTTGTTACAACCTGATGCCAGCGTAAATGGTCTGGGAGCTGTCTTGCGACACTTACCTTGAATTCCTGACGCATCGTGTCCGCAGTCAACGCGTAGCTCTCAGCAGTCTTCTGCATCATGATGCCGTGCGCGCGCCCGTTCAGGTGGTTCTCAAACGAGCGCCCGTCCCACATGCTCTTGTTACAAATGTGGCACTTCAGCAGTGACTTGTGGATGTCATCGTAACGAGTCTTGGGGCCATCTTTCTTTTCATCGGCCTTGTCAGACTTCTCCCCTGTCTCCTCGCTAGATAAAACTTTAGTGGTTAGTGTTACATGTTACATTACAAATATTTTATTTTTAGCTATGATATGTTTTTAAAATATATTATCACTTCCAGCTAATTGAAAACGATGACAAGAAAATTGTTGAATCGACATCATTCATCAATTTTCTCCGTACTTCCCATTACTGCTATGGTTGGTAAGATACAAAAAAAACAGAAGATCCTTTGGAAGAAGTACAATATACAATAAGTGTAATGATTGATGACTAAATATAGATGATAATATATTATTTTCAAGTAGAATGGTTTTTCATGGACTTAAATGTAAAGACTTGCATTATTTCTAAGATAACAACATTGGAAGACATCATTTTTGTCTAATAAATAACATTTAGCACTTATTTTGTTGCAGAGAATTTCAACAGAACTTAAACATAAACAGAAAACCTGTCTATGTATGTGAAGAACAACAAATAAAATCTGTGCAGATGTGTCACATACAGTTTGTACCCCTCTAGAAAGAGGTTAGTTGGTTAGCTTTAGAAATTCCAAAGAAACATTATGCCAATGCGGCTAGCATCGCCGGTGAACGTAAGTTTTGCTGAAATTTCAATGAAGTGTTTTTCGAAATTGGGTTCTTTTTGGACTTTGATAGGTCTATATCGTTTGGGACGCATGAAAGTCGGCGAGAGCACCGGAAGGAAGCTCCACAGGATCCTTACCTCTCCTTGCTAGGCTTGGCCTTGGAATCGGCCTCCTTTTTCGGGGAACCCTTGTTTTGTTGCCTTTGCCCATCATTGGGTCTAAACGGCTTACGATTGTTGTTGATACGCTCACCAGCGCGATTGTAATTTCCTGTTCGCCGGAAATTACCCTGATTGCCCATCTAAAGGGAAATGCGAAAGTCGTTAGTGCGAAACTGGCAGCCATTATGGCATCAAGTCTGATATTGGTAGAGAGAAATCTGGTGTTAAGGTCAAATATATGCACAGTTGGTACCTGCAAACTCACACAAATACAAAACATTTATATTCAATGAAGGAAATATTAAAAGGAGTCATAGAAATGTGGAATTTTATAAATTAAAAATTGAAGAATACATAGGGTATATTGTGATTTTTGAGAATATTGTAAATAAAGTTTTATTTACTATCATTGGGGTGGATTGACCATAAGAACACTGAATCTGTAGTGGTAATGATGACATTCTTTGTCTGTAATGACAGAGGTTTTTATGCAGGAAAGCATCAATGAAAACATTATTCTCATAGTCTGAAATATTTAAAGATTTCTTAGAAAAGTAATTTATGTTATGAAAATAACTTTGACTGCTAAGATTACTGAAAAGGCAAGATGTGGTATCAAAGGTATGCTTGGCAAAAGCTAGCAATTTATTTAAGGCATATTCCAGATGTGGTGTGAAAATAAAAATTCAACATCACTAAAAATACTAACCCTGTTGGCTCCGTAACCTCGATCATACCGATTCATGGCAGGACCAAAGTCACGACGGATTGGCATGTCAAGGAGTGAAGGGACAGGGTTTTGGCGGGGTTGGAGCAGGTTGATCAGGTTGCTGGCGAGGGCTAGCGTGGCTTCGGTGGGGCCTCCGCCGAGAGGCAGCAGGTTGGGCAGGTCGCCGCCGGGGCCGCCGCCCTGCCAGGGGGACACGCCCCCGCGGAAGTTGTTGCCGCGGTCGTTACGCCCGAAGTCCATGCGCCGGCCTCCTTGTGGTCTTCGGTTCGCCATTTCTAGATAAATGAAATAACTGTAATGACTTAGATGTATAATAATAGGTCGTCGCTCGCGCTCCGACTAGATAGAGCCCTTCCTAACAACGACAGCTCTGTGACTGCGACAACTTTTTTTTTGTAGTGTGAGTGTGTCAATTTGCAATTTGTATGGTGCGCGGATGGTAGTGCGCATGAAAAATTGTGTAGCGACGGCTCGGATTTGCCGATTTGGGCAAAGTATTTTATGCCACGCTTTTGAAGTCCAGGGCGGCATCTAGGATCTTGATGACTAATTCGATGCAATTTGAACATGCAATAGTACTTTGAGGCGAAATAATCAAGTAGCCATTTTCGTTTTACTCTACCACGTAAAATCATTCAGAAAACCGTACCTACGTAATGTTACTTATTATCTAGAAAGCGGCGGGATTGGTGTATGACAAAGGAATAATGAACGAACTACGAAAACACGGAATTCACTGGAATAAAATGAAAACTTACAATAATAAGGGACTTAACCGAAGCGGAATATTGAGAATTGGGTGCAATTAAACGTTATTTTATTCATTTTACTCCATAAACCAATAATTTGATGCTTACGTTGCCATTGTTTAAAATTCCCTAAATCTGATCAGATATAAGATATTGATGATAGTAATTATCAATTAACTTACCGGTGATTGTATAGAAATAGCAACTAGTATTTTACAGCGGAACGGAACTTCTTCAATGAATTCACAATAATTTGTTTCAGATAAGCAACGGGCAATGAAAAATGGCCGAACGCGGAACCATAGAGTAGGTTGGTACCTAAGTGGTAACGCGGAACGAAGCCAAAGTCATAGACATAAAACCACAGAACATTATTACTGCATAAAACACGCCAAAATTATCAAAGATTAGGTACCTACAGTCCGACAAGGCTCTCTTGGCACTTGAAGGAGGGCGCTGTTGCAAAACAAGGGCAGCCATAAAACAAAATCTCCTCAAATTTACTTCTATTTCATTTTAAATTAGTTAATAGTAAGTAAAAATAACATAACATTCAATAGTGATATACTGACAGAGCGAACTATCAAACAGTAGCACAAGATAGCGGCGTTAGTTCAGACTTTGGCCACGCGCCAAAATAGCCTTGTCGCACTGTACCTATCGGCGTATTCCATTTGACAGATCACCGTACAGCACAGACCACAAAACTATATACCTCCTATACCTAGATTACTAACACTATAGGGCCAAAGATTATATATACCAAAAAGTAACAACCTTTAATTAAAACGTAATAAATATTATTTACATAAATTACAAACTGGAGAAAAAATAGAATAAGTTTCAAAGTTTGTGAAATGTTCGTTTTGGTAAAACATACAATCCATTATTTTGGGATGGCAAGATGTTAGACAAGGACACAGTACCAGATCGTTCTCGCTCAAGAGATGCTCAAGACCGCTTTTAGCTAGAAAGAAAGAGCCCTTGTAAGAAAATAGCTACTCTAAATTGAAAGACATAAGTCTCATTTTAGCTTAATAAAAATCTTTGGATCTAAAATCTTTACTTTCATCGATCCCTATAGTGTTAGAAGTCTATTGTGAGTCTATGCTTTCATCCTTTGCTTTCATCTTACTTTCCTCAAGGTTACTTTCTTAAGGTGTTGCGGCCCTACCAGCCCGCGAAATTCAAATTTTATTTAGTTTTTCGCAAATATTAGACTAACTACAAATTATAGATTTATGGAAATGCATTTTGCGGGCCTACTTTTTATGCATCTACATGTTTTTAATAGAAACTTTGCTCGAAAGTTCCCACTCATCTCATATTGGTTCCCGAAAGATAATTTTTTGCAGTTTCCCAGATTTCGAGCTATCGGGAACCAATATGAAGTAAATGAGTATTGTTGAGCAGAGTTTTTATGAAAAACATGTAGATGCATAAATTCTGTGCTCGCAAAACACATTGCCATTAACCTTCGATGCATAATTAGCCCACTATGAGCAAAAAACTAAATAAAATTTGAATTTTCGCGCCCGGATGTTACCCATTGCCCTTAAGGAGCACACCACGGGTGTGCCCGCGAAATTCAAATTTTTCGTGGTTTTTCGCGATTTTTAAGCTATTAAGACATAATAGGCTTATGGCCGTCAAATTGCGATAATCCCAATATCTTCTTCACGTGTTTATATAAAAATCTCTGCTCGAAAGTGTCGAGTTAAAGAAATTAGTCCAAGATTTGCGAGTTACTCACATAAAACTCGATAATCGGATAAATTTCCTAGGATACACATTTTTATGCAAAGATTTTGATATAATCATGTTAAGATGATACTGCCATTCTCGCAAATTGATTTCCATAAGCCTATCATGTCTAATTAGCGTACAAATTGCAAAAAACCACGAAAATTTTGAATTTCGCGGGCAGAGCCGTTGATTTCACGTTAAGTAGGTACAGTACGACAACCGCTCTCTTGGCACTTGAATGAGGGCGCTGGGCGGCTTGAATAGAACTAAGGCATCCAAAAAATAAAATTCTTCAATTATACTTTAATTTTAGTTTAAAATAGTTGATACAACACAACACAACATACAATAACAATAAACTGACAGAGCGGACTATCAAACAGTATCACCGCTACTAACACCGCTATCACAAGATAGCGGTGTTAGTACTGATTTTGGCCACGCGCCAAGATAGCCTTGTCGCACTTGTAGCTCATCATTGTGTTCTGTGATATTATGTACCCCTATATTCAATATACTCTATGATATTATGTAAAACGTAGTGTTTATTGATAATCTCTTTGATATTATGTTATTTATCCATCGAATTGTGCAAAAGCCGCCGGGCAGCTAATGACAAATTAGACCAAGGGTGTTCAATAGCCTCCGGGCGCCTATGTTCGGTTAGGAAATTGATTCCCTATAACGTGCTCATAGTTCTATAGTTGAGCTTTTCTATCACCTTCTAAACTAATGTCAATGAAAAGAGACAGCAAATACGACCACTGAAAGTCAATGCTCTATGACAAATCAGTCCAGTGATGTCTATTCTAACGAGCGCCGGGCGGCGGACATGAGTATACTAAAAACAACGTGAACAAAGCAATGGTTATGCTAGGTACTTAAGTTACCACAGATTAAAGATATTGTATCTTACGATAACTTATGAGGTCCAAAGAGTATATGAGGTCTGTGGAGCATAGCTGTGGAGTGTGGTTGGTTTTTTCGGTTCCTGGTCTGTGGTTTTTACCAAGTTTTTACTTTTTGTGAAAACAATAAAAACTAAGTAAAAAATTCATGGTTACTATATTCGAAGTTAATTAATTGGAATGTTATAAAAATGTCGCAGGGAAAAATAATATTAATGGCTTGCGGGAGTTTCAGCCCCCCTACGTTCATGCATTTACGTATGTTCGGTATGTACACATTTTACTTCATGTTTTATTTATTTAATTCTAGCATTTATTAAAATTATTAACAAATTATCTAATCAAATCGTAAAAGATTTTATTTTGTGCTAGCCGGCACGGCGCTGCTTCACCCGGGTAGTCCCGGTGAATTTCAAAAAATCCGTTCTTATCCCTTGTCTACATAGTAAATGTAAACGTCATGATACAATGGCATCTTGTTAGGAGGTTTAAACTGATGGGATGGACCATATCAATAATGCTATTGCCACATTATGACCATTGATATATATTATACTAAGGAGTCCGGGTCAGTGCTAAAATGTGTCCGAACCGAAAGAAATCCAGAATGCGAAAAGAGTTCCAATAGCACTTAAGCAAAATAAGACTGTATAATAATGGTTTACGGCATAAGTTATTTTGTTGTTTTAGTTTGTTTATAAAAATTCAAATGTACCCTCGTTGGTATAGGTTTTCTCGGGACACTTTTTTCTTGAATTTTGTATTACACCTGTAGGCCTAGCATGCGTCCATAGAGATATCTATCTCTTCTCATTTTCTCGACTTATGTCTTTATCTCTACTGCCACTAACATGGCAGGTTATTTATGTCTTTCTCGTTACGTCATATGAAGAAATAAAATAATTTTTACTTTATCTGTGGTATTTATCTCTTCAAACCCTAACATGACACTGTAATTTTGTCTTATTTTGACATTTTGAAAAGAGTTATTATGTCGTCCTCAATTTTGAAGAAGACTTATTATGTCTTCACGCCAAAGTAATGGAAATCTATAGCCTTTTATCTTAGCGTGATGGCGATAAATTATTATAACTACGTTTTGTCGCTATAAGAGGACCTAGAGCTGCGAAAAATGCAACAGTCGAATTAGAGACATCTGCGACCCGTTTGATATGAGCGATGGGGAGTTTCAGTCCCTCTGTAGGATCTCGCCGATGGCTCTCTATCTGATAGAGAAACTTGCTGAGGACTTGGAGCGTCATTACGGTGAAGGCTTTCCCGTACATCTCAAGGTAAGCGGAAATTTTTACTTCTCGGAATTATAGAAATAGGAAGGTACTAACTTAACAATATGTAAATTCTGAATAATAATATAAAGTTATTGTAGGTATTGTGTTCCATTCAATTCCTTGCTAATGGAGGATATAGAAGGCAAATTGGGCAAGACTTCTCTCATAATGACAGGGGTTTATAGGCCATTACCCGCCACACTGTCACTTGCTGCAGGCTTTGCATACCTTTGAGAGCAATGTGGTGAACTCACCGCTATGCAGATTTCCTTGCGATGTTGTCTTTCGTAATTATGAAGATTGCAAGTGTTATGTAGTTTTGGAAAAGTTTCGAAACCCAGAGTTGAACCATTGGGCTATCAGTGCTTTTATTAGGTACTTGTTAAACATTTTGTCTGTCATGTGTCCAGTCTCTACAAGAACTTCACACCAATATTTTATTTTTTCTTTCATGTAATTTGATTATGTATTCCCAATTGTAGTGCCTGCCAATAACAACGGACAGAATTAGCCTTATAATAAAATAAAATGTATTTGATATAATTGAAAAAAATCACAAAATGTCTTTATTTTACACAAGAATAACTTACAGGCTGTTATGAAAGATTATTATGATAATTGTTATATATGTATTTGGTGATAGATTGTAGGTGACTGTAAGTCAACCTACAACTAAGTTAAGGAAACTTGGGTGAACAAAGGATTAATTTGTGTTTGCCAATGAAATTGTTATTGATATAGATAAAAAAGACATTCCTTATACCACTCCTTTTACAACACTACTCTAATATTATACGATTATTAGAATAAATACTTCTTTTTAATGTTTTCACTTAAATTGACTTATGTAATATCATTTTTATTTTTAGGGTACCACTGAAGAAACATTGGAAATTGTAAGTAATGGAGAAAATGAGCCTAGTCCAGTGGTGGAATCTAGGCTAGAAAACTAGTCAAGAAAGCACAGGAACACACCGAGAGCAAGTACCAAACGGGTGCCCTCCCACGATTCGGTCCTTATAACCACAAGGTAGATTGGGCCATGTGTGGTGTAGGGTTGTCCCCATAACCAAACCAAACAGGTACAACTCATCACCAGTTATTTCAATAAAGCAAATTTCAAAATGATTGCACTTGAATATATTTATGTACTTAATGCTTTACTTTATGTTTTTTTTTTCAGCATAACATTGGAGGCTGACTCTGAAGATGCAGCACAGGGACAGCCTAGTAGAATGGAAGAACCGAGAAAATTAGACTTGTTATTGCATAAATACTAATTTTACTATCTTGATTAATAAATTAAGTAACATTTTGTAAAATGGTGATAAATAAATACCCGGCCGAATTTGTTGTGATCTTCTTCTTAGTGCAATGCGTGTTGAAACACTCATAAATTTAGATATAAGCTGAAAAATATGAATGCTCAACTATCTCGCACAATAAATCTAAATATCTATATTTTTTTTATAGCACCCATAACTAATTTTAGTTGTCTAGAAACTAAGGCGAATTGAAATTGGCGATAAAAAGTTGGCTTAAAAGATATCTTCATTCCAAATTTCAGATAAATCAGGTATGTAGTAAAAGAGTTACATACAGAAACTTTCACTTTTATTCTTAGGGTGGGATAACTAAAAATGCTCAACTTTCAGATTTTATTTATCCTTTAATACAACTAATAATCAAAAAAAAAGTTAGTAAATATTGTGAACAGGAAGCTGCAGGGTTAACTATATAACTACCATTAGGCTATTGGTACATGTACTAGTATCGTAATATAATATTATGAAAATAAATTATGTAGATTTATCATAAATTCTTACAAAAAAAATAGACAATATTATTTTTAAACAAATTCTTTGGTTTTCAATGCTAATATTAGGATATGTACAAAGTCAAGTTGACTATAATTAAAAATTGATATTAATAAAAGGAACCATTATTAATCATTACAATCATAGCTTGTGTTCAAACAACAGCTATAAAACTTTAGACTTTTAACTATTACCTTAAAAGTCTGTCTTTAATTACACCAGTCACTAAGCTTTAACTTCACTGGGCACATATTATTACAATATAAGTATACTATACAAAAACTATTATGTGTTTTCAATATAAATTCTTGTAAATACTCTTGAAACACAGGATTTTATAATTTTTTCCTAATACTTCAAAAATCAGACTACTCATATATTATACTTACAACATTATAAATATTATGTTCATAAGTAATCTTGATCACATATATATTTATAAACATTAACAGTCAAACCAAAATACTCAAATAAAATGCTTAGGTCATGAAAAACAACAACTATGAATGATAAATAACCCGAAAGCCTAGCTATTGTTGTCTTGTGAAAGAGTAACAATTTTTTGAACCCATACATGGCACAACATAGAGATTTTGCATTTCACATCTATAAATTAATCTAATATAATCAAGTACAGTGAAAACGATGAAAATGAACATGCTGATTGATGAAGATTACTTGTCTATAATCATAAATTTTATAAGTTTCTGTTGCAGTTGTTCAGCTGTTGCCTGCCTGCTCGCCTGCAAAAGATAAATACAATGTTATATGGTTTAGACACTGTCATTTTGATGATTTGTTCATTATTATTATTGCATGCGACTCAGACGCTGCATGCAGGAAGTGTGTTTTAAGATTCCAAAGCCATATAGGCTTAACTTATTTAAATAAAGTTTTAAACAAGATTGATACTTACAACAACTCAAGTTTTGCCTCTCTGAGGTCTGAGGCCCCCCGGAGCTCAGCAACAACTTCTCTACTTGAATTCGGACACTTTTTTATCCATCACTCTCCTCACCTTTCCCTAAAACGAACAAATACAACTGTAGTTATATTATCAAGCATGAATATAATGTCAAAATGCAGCTACTGGGGATCATCTTACTTTTACTACTCTTTTCTTACTCTTTTTTTAGCACTCAATGAACTCTCCTTAGTGGGTGATGACCAGTGGCCGATGCTAGAGCGAGCTCTGCCTTCTTATTCTAGTCACGCCAGCACTAGAAACCAAAAAGCTTTTACATATCAAAGAGTTAACTTGAAATACATTTCTGCAAGACTAGAAACATAAGGCAAATGAAAATTAAGACAAGTACTGTAACTAATTCATTTCAACTATTCCACTGAACTTTCTTGACCGAGCTTGTCCAGTGCCTTTAATTGTTGATGTCTTGCCATATATAGATTTCAGTATGCTATTTGTTTCTTATTGCTCCCTAGGAAACTGAAACAGTTAACAGTTTATAAAATTTATATTTAACTACACTACACTACCTCTCGGTGTCTCAACCTCTTATACAGCCAACTGCTCCGGGGAACGGTTTCTGAATCTCATAACAAGGACCGAAGCGATCTCTTACAATAATTGCTACTCTCACACATCTTAGAGAACTCACGCATACAAATTCACGATGGTTACCTTCACCACACAACAAGCGACGTAAGTAATATTAGGCATTAATATAGTTGCACTAAGGCAATCTAATGCGTGGATGGGATTCGAATCCCCGAGTTCGGCCTCCGAGGCATACGCACAGAACATACTAACATACTCCTAGGGACGTTTGAACCACTACTATCACTGTGTAAAATTGTTACAAGCGAATCATCAAATAAATAATATATAAATACAAGTTTTCCTTGTGTTTTCCATTTTTATTTCTGTTCTGCTTCTGTTCGTTATTTAGGTAGGTACAGTATTTTCGAAAATAATTCAAGTTTTTAAATTGACAAATGACAACCATATGACAACTGACAATCAATGTCAAATTAAAGATTGCAGATAAAAAATTACAGACTAATAATTAATTTAGGTAAAAATTGAATGAACGAAACCGGTGTTGCAACATTAAAATATCGAAAGAATTTTGAAGCGGCCACACCAGTTTGTCTTCAAGACAAAATCATCTCTCGTTAGACATAATTGTATGTCTTGACAACCATGTTAGGTATAAAGACTAAAAAGTCTATGAAGACATTATGTCTCTCTCTCTTCAAGACAATATCTCTATGAGCGCATGCTAGGCCTACTGGGGTCCATAGAATTAAATGCCAATGACTATGATGATTAATTATTTAGCCATTTGTTGCAGAAATAGCTCGTGACTACATCCACTCGCTGGGTATTGGCACTATTGTAGGTGGTATTGTGTCTCCAGTTCACGATGCATATGGGAAGAAAGATCTCGTTGCTGCTCACCACAGGTACGTTACTCAAAAAGTATTATCATTTTTTGTGCAGCAAATCAGCCAAGCTGCTTCTAGCTGAAATGCAGCTAATATTTTCGACTTGGCTTCTAATAAGTTTAACTTAATAATAACTACTTATTTACTTAAATGTAAAATTTTTTAGTAAAATCTGTTCCGAAAAAAAAAATTGTATTAAATTAATAACATCTGGTAGACTACAAGATTTTTCCCACAGCTTTTGCTGCCAGGATTTTTCCCTCTGTAACAATATTATAGATTATAGTGTGTTCAATTGATGAAGACCCCACTCCTTTCTTACTCCTAGCAAATCTCATAAGCAATTGTGATGAAGTGGGGAGTGTCTTGAACTTTGTTTTTTTCTGTGGAAAACTCATACTTGTCAAAAAAAATCCTAATTAATGCATTATCAATTTTTTCCACACCAAAAGATGCCAAGACTCCTAACAGAGTTTCCCTATATGTCCAAAGGTTGCCTGAAAGAGAATGCTCTAGCAATAAGGCCACCTTTGAGCTCACTTTTTAGTAATTTAAATTAATTTACTTGATAATGTTTTGCTATAATCTTACTATTAATATTATTCACTATGTTATTATTTTTAAGACATTAATATTCATACACCAATATTATTGGTAGAATCAAGAATGTAATCGGTAATAAACACTTATCTTTAAGATCTTATTGTAACATACATTTTCATGAATAAAATATCATTTCATTTCACTGTATTCAGTATTTCTCTATCTGTATTTTTGCTTTTTGTGTGTGCAAAAAGTAAAATACAAAAAGTAAAATAAATAAATAAATAAGTGTTCTGTGGTTTGAGAGTTGAGACTTCTTCATACTGTTACAGTAAAAAAAACACTGTATTTCAGGATAGCGATGCTCAAGTTGGCGCTACGTTCGTCTGGATGGATCAAGGTGTCCGAGTGGGAGACGCAGCAGGCCGGCTGGACCAGGACCAAACTATCAATGCAGTACCATCAGGTTTGTATAATATCAAAATCATAATATTTATTCTTATATAAAATAATATCCACTTCATCTACTATATAAAAATAAGTCGGGATTTTCTTCCTGACGCTATAACTCCAGAACACACGAACCGATTTCCATGGTTTTGCATTCGTTGGAAAGGTCTCGGGCTCCGTGAGGTTTATTCAGGAAAAATTTCAACAGAAAAGCGGGAAAATCTTTTTAGCAGGAAAGCCATCTGGTGGCGAAACTGAGTTCGCCGGGTTTGCTAGTTATTTATAATATTAATATACACAGGGTTATATAAAAATACTAAATCTCTCTTGGCCTGTAGTTGGTTACATCAACACTAAAAACTTTTGTTCTACGACTTTTCAAAATTCTGTATTTTTATTAATACAAAGTAATGTTATTTCTGTAAAGTGACATTACGCTGCTGCGGTTTTGCGCCGCCGCCGCAACGCCGCGCCGCGGCCCGCGCCGTTGCCACTTGTCGATGTTACATTACAGAGTAGGAACAAGAAGAGAAACAAAAATATTGCATGTTTGATATTTCTCAAAATATCGAGTAAAAAAAAAGGTGTATTTCAAAAGTTGCTAGTTTAAATTTAAACAAATAAAGACCGAGAGCGATTTGGTATTTTTTATATAACCCTGTATTATAATTATAATGTACTGAAAAACACACAAATATTTGTCAGCTTTTGGAATTTGACCAACAACCTCTGATGCAACGGCAGGATCACTATATCGCTACGCCACTATTCGGTCGTCCAGTCGCCTCTCTACTAGATCATAAAACCCTGATACTTACTTATTTGAAAATGAGAATTTGAAGGGCCTAGGCCAAAGCGTAAAATGCATTAAAGCGGAAACATATATGATACTAGCTGATGCCCGCGACTTCGTCCACGTGGGATAAAAACTATTCTATCTTTTAAGTTGGACCAAATGACAGATATTCACGAAGTTTGAACTAAATCGGTTCAGTAGTTTAGAAGTCCATCGCGGACAAACATTGTGACACGAGATTTATATATATTAAGATTATATTTGGAATACCAGAGTAGCGTGAGTGCAGTCAATCGATATCGCGCGAAGGACAAACTTAGAGGTCGCGTCAGGTATCAAGTTTCTGACTCAGGGTTAAACTGCATTGTTGAAGTACTAAATACCTACTATAATAAGTTATCTTGAATAATTAATTGGTTGCAATGAAATGTGAAAATTAACTTTAAACCTCTGTAATATTGTTATGCCAACTGTAACCAATAAAAACAACAAAGTATTTGCTTTAGTGGAGACTAAAGAATAACAATTTCGAGAAAAATCTGCATTTAGGAACTTAAATTTAAGGCACAAATAGTTTTAGTAATCACTTTTTTTTCCTTGCACTGTTAATGTGGATTGCTAATAATTAAACTATATCGCTAATTTAGGCTAACCCTTATTCATATCATAGCCAATATACATTGTTCAAAAAGAAAACATTTTAAATTCATCAACTTCTGAATATTACTTTGCTACTAACTGCTGACTATAAAAAGAATAATGTTGAATGTATTTTTATTTCCAGGAGACAATAAACAACTTCCTACAAAACATGAATGCTGCAGACGCGCCGGAGTGGTTGCCCGACGACATGCTCAACGTAAACAGCATCGACGAGCCCGACAACCTCGCCGAGAAGCTCAACGGGAACATGGACAACGTGGACGACACGGTCACCGTCAAGCTGCTGTGCGGCGCCGATCTGCTCGAGTCCTTCGCAACGCCCGGCCTGTGGTCAGACGAGGACGTGAGTGTGTCGACGTTACAGCGTTCACGAGCCCCACGACAACGTGGACGACACGGTCACCGTCAAGCTGCTGTGCGGCGCCGATCTGCTCGAGTCCTTCGCAACGCCCGGCCTGTGGTCAGACGAGGACGTGAGTGTGTCGACGTTACAGCGTTCACGAGCCCCACGACAACGTGGACGACACGGTCACCGTCAAGCTGCTGTGCGGCGCCGATCTGCTCGAGTCCTTCGCAACGCCCGGCCTGTGGTCAGACGAGGACGTGAGTGTGTCGACGTTACAGCGTTCACGAGCCCCACGACAACGTGGACGACACGGTCACCGTCAAGCTGCTGTGCGGCGCCGATCTGCTCGAGTCCTTCGCAACGCCCGGCCTGTGGTCAGACGAGGACGTGAGTGTGTCGACGTTACAGCGTTCACGAGCCCCACGACAACGTGGACGACACGGTCACCGTCAAGCTGCTGTGCGGCGCCGATCTGCTCGAGTCCTTCGCAACGCCCGGCCTGTGGTCAGACGAGGACGTGAGTGTGTCGACGTTACAGCGTTCACGAGCCCCACGACAACGTGGACGACACGGTCACCGTCAAGCTGCTGTGCGGCGCCGATCTGCTCGAGTCCTTCGCAACGCCCGGCCTGTGGTCAGACGAGGACGTGAGTGTGTCGACGTTACAGCGTTCACGAGCCCCACGACAACGTGGACGACACGGTCACCGTCAAGCTGCTGTGCGGCGCCGATCTGCTCGAGTCCTTCGCAACGCCCGGCCTGTGGTCAGACGAGGACGTGAGTGTGTCGACGTTACAGCGTTCACGAGCCCCACGACAACGTGGACGACACGGTCACCGTCAAGCTGCTGTGCGGCGCCGATCTGCTCGAGTCCTTCGCAACGCCCGGCCTGTGGTCAGACGAGGACGTGAGTGTGTCGACGTTACAGCGTTCACGAGCCCCACGACAACGTGGACGACACGGTCACCGTCAAGCTGCTGTGCGGCGCCGATCTGCTCGAGTCCTTCGCAACGCCCGGCCTGTGGTCAGACGAGGACGTGAGTGTGTCGACGTTACAACGTCGACACACTCACGTCCTCGTCGCTGTAGCGTTCACGAGCCCCACGACCTCGCCGAGAAGCTCGACGGAAGCACAAGTCCTTCGCTATCCATTTTCTTACGCTCTTTAGCGCATTAAAAAAAAAAAAATAAATAAATAAAAAAAGAGTGAAATAAAGAAAATCAAAATATAATTTATTTTGTAAAATTTTACATGTAGATGTAGATGTTCTAGGTCAGCGGAGGCACACAAATTTATTGTAGGGTCGTGGTGGCCAATCTGTTATTTTACTTTTGTTGCGGTTACGTAGCTGGTACTCCCCTGACTTGGACCTAAGATGGCGGGCGGCCCAAGGTCAGAGGGGACGCCGCCGCAGGTGACGTCGCGGGGCGAGGTGGTTAAGGCGGGCG